>JANBXA010000734.1:94145000-94745000 GCA_030556225.1 Cricetiscus sungorus | reverse complement strand
ATCCTTATAGGTCTCCAGCCATTTCCCTAGTGCCAAATTTCTCTTTTAAAGTATAATGGCTCCCTCTGTTATGGTATCTCTTTTCTTCTTCTTTGCTATTCTTCACCGGACTCAATATTCCTGCTCCCTCATGTTCTTCTCTCCCCTCCTCCCTATCTCTTTCTCCTACTTTATTCTTCCCAATCCTGTCTGCTCCTGATTTGCTAAGGAGATCTTGTCCCATTCCCCTTCAGTGAGGGGCCATGGAAGTTTCTCTTAGGGTCCTCCTTGTTCCCTAGCTGCTTTGGCAGTAGATTTTAGGCTGGTGATCCTTAGATCTATGTGTAAATTCCATGTATGTGTGAGAACATACCATGTCCATCACCTTACTCAGCATGGTTTCTTCAATTTCCTTACATTTGCCTGCGAATTTTAAGATTCCATTTTTTTTTTTTCTGCTGAGTAGTACTCCGTTGTGTAAATGTACCACATTTTCTCTATCCATTCTTCAGTTAAGGGACATCTAGGTTGCTTCCAAGTTCTGGCTATTACCAAGAATGCTGATATGAACATAGGTGAACAGATGTCGTTGTTTTATGATTGTGCATTCTTTCTTTGAGTATATGCTTAAGAGTGGAATTGCTGGATCTTTTGGTAGACTGGTGCCTGTTTTCCTTAGGTACCGCCATACTGATTTCCAATGTGACTCTACAAGTTTTCATTCCCACCATCAGTGGAGGAGTGTTCTCCTTTCTCCACATCCTCTGTAGCATAAACTGTCATTGGTGTTTTTGATTTAAGCCATTTTGACAGATGTAAGATGGTAATTCATACTTGTTTTGATTTGCATTCCCCTGGTGGCTTAAGAAAGACACGTTTTTAGATTCCTCTATTGATAACTCTCTATTTAGTTCAGTACCTCACTTTTTAATTGGATTATTTGGTACTTTGCTGACTAGAATCTTGAGTTCATTGTATATTTTGGAGGTCAGCCCTCTGTCAGATGTGGGGTGTTGGTGAAGATCTTTTCCCATTCTGTAGGCTGTTACTTCATCTTGTTTACTGCGACTTTTGCTTTACAAAAGCTTCTCAGTTTCTGGAGGTCCCATTTATTAATTGTCCATCTCAGTGTCTGTGCTATTGATGTTATATTCAGAATGCAGTCTCCTGCACCATTTAGTTCAAGGTTACCTCTCACTTTCTCTTCTAAATGATGTAGTGTAGTTGGATTTATATTGAGGTCTTTGGTCCATTTGGACTTAAGTGATGTGCATGGCAATAGATATGGATTATCTGCAGTCTTCTACACACCACCATCCAGTTGTTCCAGCACCATTTGGTGAAGATGCTTTCTTTTTCCACTGTATATTTTAGTTTCTTTGTTAAAAAATCAGGTGTTTGTAGGTAAGTGAGTTAATATCAGGGTTTTGAATTCAATTCCATTGGTCTGTTTGTTTTTGTGACAATACCAAGCTGTTTTCATTACTATAGCTCTATAGTAGAGCTTGAAGTTAGGGGTGGTGATGCCACTTGAAGTTCCTTTATTGTAGATGGTTGTTTTTTGCTATCTTGGGTCTTTTTTTCCATATAAAGTTGAATATTGTCCTTTCAAGGTGTGTGAAGAATTGTGCTGAGATTTTGATGGGTATTGCATTGAATCTACAGATTGCTTTTGTCAAGATTGCCATTTTTGCTATTTTGATCCTGGTTGTCGATGAGCATGGGAGATCTTTCCATTTTCTGATAATTTCTTCAATTTCTTTCTTGAAAGACTCAAAGTTCTTGCTATACACATTTTTCACTTGTTTGGATAGCTTTACTATTAAGGTTTAATAAGGATCAGGAGAAACAAATAGGCCGAGTAAGTGTTTATTCCGGGAGAAATAACTTACAACATAGATAAATGGATACCAGCAGGTTCCTAGTACCAAGTTTGCCTCTGGATGTTCTCCTGTCCCTGTGCTGCAAGCAAGAGAGTTTTCAGAGTCCCTTCCTCAGATTTAGTTCCCTCAGGTATCGAAGTACTAATATTAATATATTTAAGTGCCATGTTCTGCAGGTCTATGAAGTGTTTGACGATTAAGCATCTATGTCTGACTGATCTCATAGGTATAGGAAACATGGGTGAAGATAATCTGTAATACTCAGGAACCTAGCTATAAAACTGATTGAAACTTCCCTGAGTAAAGCACGGACAAATACCTGCTGTTGGTTTACTGTATATTGCTTTTATTATGTTTAGGCATGTTATTGTTATCCCTGATCTCTCCAAAACCTTTATCATGAAGGCGTGTTGGATGTTGTCAAATGCTGTTACAACATCTAGTGAAACCATTATATGGATTTTATTTTTCAGTTTGTTTATATGATGGATCACATTGATAGATTTTCATATGTTGAACCATCCCTGCATCCCCAGGATGAAGCCTACTTGGTCATGGTGGATGATTTCTCTGATGTGCTCTTGGATTTGATTTGCCAGTATTTTATTGATTATTTTTGCATCAATGTTCATGAGGGATATTGGTCTGTAGTTCTCTTTCTTAGATATGTCTTGTGTGGTTTTGGTACCAAGGCAATTGTTGCCTTGTAAAAACAGTTAGGCAGTGAACCTTCTGCTTCTATTGCGTGGAACAATTTGAGGAGTATTGGTATTAGTTGTTCTTTGAATTTCTGGTGGAATTCTGCACTGAAGACATCTGCTCCTAGGCTTTGGTTGGGAGAATTTTTATGACTTTGTCTATTTCATTAGGGGTCATAGGTCTATTTAAATTGCTTGTCTGCTCTTGATTTAATTTTGGTAAGTAATATCTAATCAGGAAATTGTTCATTTCCTTTAAATTTTTAAATTTTGTGGAGTACAGGTTTTCAAAGTATGACCTAAAGATTCTCTGGATTTCCTCAGTGTCTGTTGTTATGTCCCCCTTTTCATTTCCGATTTGCTAATTTTCATGATCCCTCTCTGCATTTTGGTTAGTTTGGATAAAGGTTTATCCATCTTGTTGATTTTCCTGAAGAACCAACTCTTTGTTACATTGATTTTTTGTATTATTTTCTTTGTTTCTACTTTATTGATTTCAACCCTCAATTTGATTTTTTCATGGAGCCTACTCCTGCAGGGTATGTTTGGTTCTTTTCATTCTTGAGCTTTCAGTTGTGTTATTATTTCCCTAATGTTACTATTCTCCAGTTTCTTTATGTCGTCACTTAGTGCAATGAACTTTCCTCTTAGTGTTGTTTTCCCAAAAGTTTGGTTATGTTGTGTCTTCATTCTCGTTGAATTCTAGGAAGTTTTTAATTTCCTTATTTATGTCTTTCTTGACACAGGAATGGTGCAATTGAGTATTGTTCAATTTCCACGAGTTTGTAGGGTTTCTGCAACTTGTGTTGTTGAATTGTAACTTTGAAGCATGGTGGTCTGATAAGATAGAGGGGGCTATTCCAATTTATTCCAATTTTTTGTATCTGTTGAGGTTTGCTATGTTGTTTGTGGTCAATTTTAGTGAAGGTTCCATGTGGAGCTGAGAAGAAAGTATATTATTTTGTGTTTGGATGGAATGTTCTATAGATGTCTCTTAAACCAAATTGGGACATAACTTCTGTTAGTTCTTTTGTTTCTTTGTTAAGCTTCTGTCTGGTCGCCCTGTCTAGTGGTGAGAGTGGGGTATTGAAGTCTCTAACTATAAGTGTGTAAGGTTTATGTAAGATTTGAGTTTTAGTAATGTTTCTTTTATGAATGAATTTGGGGCATTGATATTCAGAATTGAGACTTTGTACTGATGAATTTTTCCTGTGATAAATATGAAATGACCTTCTTCATTTCTTTTGTTTGATTTTAGTTTGAAGTCTAATTTGTTAGATATTAGGATAGCTACATCTGCTTGTTTCTTGGATCCATTTGATTGGGGAATCTTTTCCCAACCCTTTATTCTGAGATTGTGTCTGTTTTGAAGCTGAGGTGTGTTTATTGTATACAGCAGAAGGATGGATTCTGTCTTTTTATCCATTCTGTTAACCTTAGTCTTTTTATTGGCAAGTTAAGACCATTAATATTGAGGGAAATTAATGATCATGATTTTTACTTCTTGTTTGTTTTGGGTTTGTTGTTGTTGATGGTATTGTGAGTAGATTTACTTTGCTTTTATCGTTTTGCTTCTGGTAAAGTGGGATTATTTATTGCCTATTCTTTTGTGAGTGTAGTTAGCTTCCTTGAGTTGGAGTTTTCCTTCCAGAACTTTCTGTAGGGCTGAACATGTGTTGTGTAAATCTGGTTTTGTCATAGAATATCTTGTTTTCTCTATTTACAATGATTTAGTATTTTTTTGGGTATAGTAGCCTGGGATGGCATCTGTGGAGTCTTAGTTTTTGCAGAAAATCTACCCAGGAACTTCTGGCTTTTAGAGTATCCTTGGAAAAGTCAAGTGTAATTCTGATAGGTCTGCCTTTATCTGTTAATTGGCCTTTTTCCTTTGCTGCTCTTAATATTCTTTTTTCTGTATGTTTATATTACTAAGTGTTGAGGGGACTTTTGGGGGGCTCCAGTTTATTTGGTGTTTGGCAAGCTTCTTGTACTTTCTTAGGCATGCCTTCTTCAGATTTGAAAACTTTTCTTCTATGATTTTGTTGAGTATGTTTTCTGCACTTTTGAGCTGGGTTTCTTAGCCTTCCTCTATACCTGTTATTCTTAGGTTTGGTCTTTTCACAGTGGTCCACATTTCCTGGATATTTTATGTTAAGAACTATTTGAATTGAAGATTTTCTTTGGTTGATGAATTTATTTCCTCTAGTTTATCCTCAATACCTGGGATTCTCTCTTCCATCTCTTGTATTCTGTTGGTTATGCTTGCATCTGTAGTTCCTTATCGTTTTCCCAGCTTTTCTATTCTCAGTGTTTTTCAGTTTGTGTTTTCTTTCTTGTCTCTGTTTCAGTTTTCAGATCTTGAACTGTTTGAATTGGTTCCTTCATCTTTTTGTTTGTTTTTTTTTTTTGGCTTTCTTTAAGAGATTTGTTGATATCTTGCATTTTTTGGTTTGTCTTTTCCTCTATTCCTTCAAATATTTTGTCCATTTCTTTAAGGTTTTTTTTTCATATCCTCTTTGAGGGCTTCTATTATTTTCATGAGGTTGTTTTTAAGGTCATTTCATTCTGCCTCATCTGCTTTGGTGTGTTCATGTCTTTTTGGTGTATAATCCCTAGATTCTGTTGGTGTCATATTGGCTTTTCTATTGTTTAATGTATTCATGTACTGCTGTCTTCCCATCCCTTCTTCCAGTGGGTGAAGATATGTTACAAGTAGGTTTTTCCCCACTTCCAGTCTGGTCCCACTCTTTGTTCCTCCCTGCCTGCTGCCTGGTCCCACTGCCACATGAGCACCAATAACACGCTGAGACTCTGTATTTGATACAATCTTGTTGGCCAGTTACTATCATTGTTTATGGCCTAGCTCTGTCTTAATGTTTAACCCATTTCTACTATTCTAGGTATTTCCACGTGGCTGATCTTACCAGCGAGTGGCGAGCCCACATCTGCTCTCTCCAGGTTCTACATGCTGACTCCTCCTAACTACTTCCTCTTTCCTCCTTGTCTCCTAGCCCTGCCTATCTTGCTTTTCCATTGGCCACAGTGCTTTATTCATTAACCAGTATGAGAAACATCTTTACAGAATAACATCTCCTATCATCTCCTCTTTTTTGTCTAAAATAAAAAGAAGGATTTTAACCTTAACATAGCAAAATATATTATGCAACAGTTATCAATTAAGAATCACAGTTAACAATATTTAATCCATTAACATTTTGTAAGACTTAAAGAAAATACCATCTATCCTATCTTTGTGAGTCTAAAGTCCTATATGTAACTTATCTTTAATCCTAACTAAGGAAAACTATAACCATAACTATCTGTCTTCAATTTATTCAAAGACCACAGAAGGATAATATATAAACTCTAGAAATGATAGAGACAACTCACTGCCTGGTCAGTCACCCAAAGTTCTTCTGTAATGTTCCATCTTCAGCCTATAGGCCATAGTGTGTCTGGCAGACTCTTTCATGAAGCAGGAACCCATATTGTTTAGCAGTCACCTTTTTGTGGGTTCCGTATGTCCAGTTTCTACAGCATAAAGTCAATCAGTCTAGACAAGAGAAGTACCTTGCTCAGATAGCTAGTCTTGCCATATTAGAAGCAATCTCCCTAACACGTTTCTTCGATGTCCATCTTCCTTCCTGATACAGGTGGTAGAAGAGTTGTGCCTCACTGTCAAGAAAAACCCTAAACTATTTTAAATGCTATATTCTGTAGGTCTTTGAAAGGTTTCAAGATTGCCTATTCATCTCAAATACATCTCTGTAAACCTAGAAATCCTAACTAACTTAACTCTAAGTTTTAACTATCATAGTTAACTCTCTATAATCTGCATTAAATTATACACTGCATTTTTTTCAATGAGCTATATAAACATAATACCTAAACAAGAGTAGAAATATACATATCACAAGATTGACCTTAAATTGTATCAATAAATGAATATCCATTCCAAGGCAAAATATTCGTATCTATACCATACTTCCATTTTTACCTTTAAAAAGATTGCTTGTGGTCACTAGCCCTTTATAACCAAGCCCAATTAAATGAAAACAAACTTTTATAAACTATATTTGGGGATTTTGGCATTGCTCTTTCTAAACTGCTTCCTGCTGGGGGGGGTCGCTGACATGGGGATCCTAAGAAGACACAGAAATCTTTGCTGTAGTGTGCAAGGCTGTGTTGTCCCAGGGATAATGCTTCAGGGGGGGTCTTGCTTGATTAAACCACATTAGTCTGGAAGAAATCCACAGCTTTTCATTTTCTGTGGAAACAAAAATAGAATTCCTTTTCCCAGGTAACTTGTCCTTAGACTTAAATCTTTGTCCAAAGGTGGGCTTTCTCTCTCTCTCTACTCTCCTCTCCCGTTGGGTGTAGATGGGTTGGGCTTTGATGTCAGTAACTCTGGATGGTCAGAGCTTTCTTGGATGTCTCAAGCAGGGAGCAAAGGGTGGCCACAGGTCAGGTGAGTCTCCTGATGTTTCCTAGTCGCAGGGGGGGGGTTCACTATGTGCAGAGCTGTCCCATAATGTTCTAAGGAGAGGATGGGGATATTGAACCCAAACTGCACAAATACTCACCTCAAGCAGGGAGCACTGCAGGGCCAAGGATGAGGGGAGTACAGGCTCTGGATTATCCCATGTGTCAGAGTGAGATCACTCAAGTAGAGGGCATGGGGGTGGAGTCAAGATTCAGTGCTGACTCAGGCTCAGGAAGTTACAAGGGTAGAATGGGGCAAGGTTGGACCTGAGTTGGCCCCAGACTCACCTCAAGCAGAGGGCAAAGTGGTCCAAGGCAAAAGGGAATGTTTTAAATATTCCAATTTGTAAGGCATATCAAAGTCATCACTGTTGCCTGTGGTGGGTACAAGTACAGTAGATATGTCCTGAATTGGACCTTATGCTCTTGCCATGCAGGCACCATAGGGTATGGTGAGGAGAATCTGAAAGTCACTTTACCAAATGATCTCTAGTATCCTTCCAAATAAAAGACTGTGTTCTGTCATTTCTGTCTTGAGTAGTTTATAACTTGCTTTGGGAAGAAGTCAGTGTTCCACCAAAGGCACATGTTAATCTTTGGTGTGAAGGTTACATGCTATATGTAGCAGGTAGAGCCATTTAGTGATCTCCAAATACTACAGGCATTTCATCCCTTTGCTTAAATGGTCATTTCACTTCAGCAGAATATAGAGTGAAAATTAGGGAGAGTTTTAGCCAGATTCAGGCCCTTAGATGGTACCCAAAATCAGCCATGTAAGCATTAAACATCCCTGTGTAGCTCTCTTTGCAAATAGTCACCACACTTCTGCAGTGACTTCTTCCCATCCATCCTTTCTCGCAGTTTTAAGAGTTTAGTTGTTACTGATAATGTCTATTTCTTAATGATGCTGGTAGTCTTAATTTTTTCCCTCCAACCTTCTGGGATACTTTTGTTTAAACACCATGAACAACTTGTTCTCTACAATTCTAGCAAGGGGAACTCTGCTTTACTTTGCCATGAGCCCCAGACTATAAACATTTCACACTGCAATGCACTGTGAAAAGAAAAGAAGTACATTGTGTTAATTCTCCACTGTAATGATAACCCTCTGTTTGCCAGAATGCCATAGACACATAAATGATAACTCACAATTATGCATTCCTGTAAACATGTATTACTTTTCCTGAGTTTTTTTCAATTATAAAGATAGAACACAACTTTAAGAAAAGGGTAATTGCCAACTAGAGGCACCCAGTGCTTTACTGCATCTTCTTGAATCTGAATTATACCATTAGGTTTATGGCTGTAGGGGAACGTAGAAAATCAGAGCAGGCAATAGGTTGGAAGCAACCTTAAAGAAAACAAGTCTTTGAGGCTTGCCAATATAAAAAAGAACTGATGGATGTTCCTTCTCTTTCTTGTAAAAATGTTTTATTCTAAGCCTCGGTTAGAATAACCCTGATCACCTGTCATGGTACCAATGAATGAGCTAAGGAGTTCTGCTGTCTATTTACTATGTCATGTGTCATAGATCTTCCATTTAACATATTTCTAAATTGTGATATTTCCAGCATCAAACTGTATTAATGGGTACTAATAAGAAATCCTGGAAGATACTGGCATAAACGCATATAATAGACTAATAGAGTCAAATAGAAAGTTTAGAAAAGACATAAATTTCTGATAAGTATCTGTACTCTTCTGTTCATGAACAAAACTGTAAAAACAAATACAACCACAAATCATGTTGGGGAACTATATACTCTTTAACGAGTTGTTGTCAGAAAATTAGATAAAATATGTAGAGAACTAAAACTAGATACCATCTCTTAATTTGTATAAAAGCTTCAAATGGGCCAAAGGTTTTACTGCAAAACCTGTACATTTCAAATTACTAGGGGACACCAGAGTGAAAACATTTTGAGGTCTAAATATAGCCAATAGTTTTATGAATAAGTCTTCACAGTTTAAGAAGAATTGACAAACATCACTGCATGAAATTAAAAAGCCTCGGCACAGCAAAAGAATCAACAAAGTAAAGACTAACCTTGCTGAACTGAGTGAATCTTTACTGATATGAAATCAATAGCTCTAGCTGGCCAGGGTTTGGCAAACATGACTACAGCAGGTATCACTCCTTCCCCTCCTCTCTCCCTTGTAAACTAAAGATAATATCCATTAACACTACCCATCAATTTCTATTCCCTTATTAGGACACCTTCCTATGTCATTATCTCTCCTGAATCTGACTACCAATTCCAACAAGCAAAAGCCCTCTTTGGTTCACCTAATTATCATATCCAATAAAAACATTCCACCACATCTATCCCATTCTACCAGAGACCTCCCCTTTACTACTCCTAAAAATTACATCTACAAGATCATTTGCTACTATTTTTGTGACTGGATCAGAAAGCAGCCCCTATAACTTTTCTTAGTAAATATCTCTCTGTGAAAATATATGTTTGTGTGTTATTTGTGCCTATTCCAGGGTCTAGGAGGGAGACCCTCACTGTGAGGGCTTCCCCTTTAGTCAGAATATGTACAGAACAAAAATATTAAATTCAAAAAGAGCAAATGATGATATCAATAAAGAGGCAAATGAATTCAACAGACAAATACCTTCAGAAATGTTCAACATCTTTATCAATCAAAGAAAGAAATGCCAATTAGAACTACTTTGAGGTTCCATCCTAGTCAAGAATGGCTACCATTAAAACAAAACAAAAGAAAAAGCAGATACAGTAAGTGTTGATGAGGATATATGGGAGAATGAAACTTTATATATGACTGGTAGGGTTCTACAATGAAAATGAGCTTTTGCCCTAGGGAATCAGTATAGGGGTCTTTGGGAATTTGACATGAAACCTCTATATGATCAAGCCATGCCACATCTGGGTTATACTGAAAAGAAATGACTTTTTACAAGCATTACCTGCATACTCAACTTTTTTAGTACCTCATCCACAGCAGCCAACTCATGGAATTAGTCTAGGTACTGGTCCAAAATGAACTGATGCAGGAAACATGGCATGTGTAGACAGTGGCATTTTGTCCATTCATAATGCTAGAAATGAATGGAAAGTTGTACAGCCACTTTGAGAATCAGTATGATGGTTCCTAAGGAAATTTAGATTCAGTTTACCTCAAGATCCAGCAATTCCACTCTTAGGCATATACTGAAAGGATGCACACTCATAAAACAAGAATATTTGTTCAACTATGTTCATAACAGCATTATTCGTAAAAGTTATAACCTGGGAACAACTTAGATATCCCTCAACTGAAGAATGGATAAAAGAAATGTTCATTAAAACATGAAGTATTACTCAGAGGGAAAAAATTAAAACTTGAAATTCACAGGCAAATAGATGAAACTAGAAGAAACCATCCTGAGTGAGGTAACCCAGTCACAAAAAGACAAAAATGGCATGTACTCACTCATATATGAATGTTAGACATAGAACAAAGAATTACCAACCTACAATCCACACCTCCAGAGAAGCTAGGAAAGGGACAAGATCTCTTGAGAAATTGGGGGTGCAGGGAGGGAGTTAGGAGAAAGAGGAAGGGAAAAGAGGAGTTGGGGGAAAAGGCATGAGGGATCAAGAAGGTTGAGTTGGGGGAAGAATAAAGAAGAGCAATAAAAGAGATACCTTAATAGAGGGAGCCATTATAGGTTTAAAGATAAATCTGGCACTAGGGAAATGTCCAGAGATACACTAGGATGAACCCAACTAATAATCTAAACAATAGGGGATAGGCTATCTTAAGTGAAATTCACTTACAATGAGATGGATGGCTACATTATATGCCATCATAGAACCTTCATTTGGTAGGTGATGTAAACAGAAGCAGAGAAACACAGCTAAGTACTGAGCTGAATTCCTCGAATCCAATTTTAGAGATGGAGGAGTGATGAGCAAAGGGTTAAGACCATTCTGGGGAAACCCACAGAAACAGCTGACCTGAACAAGGGGGAACTCATGGACCCAAGACTGACAGCTTAGACACCAGCAAAGGACAGAACCAGGTCCCCTGCATGTGGGTGTCAGCTAGGAGGCTTGGGCAGTCTATTGGGCCCCTGATAATGGAACAGCATTTATACCTAGCTGATGGGAGATGTGATTCTGTATATATGTTTCTCATACTGTTAATAAAGCCCTGTGGCCAATAGAAAACTAGATAGGTGGGGCTAGGAGACTAGGAGGAGGAAGAGGAAGTAGTAGGTGGGGTCAAGATGTAGCCCGGGGAAGGAGCAGGACGCCTGCTGCGCGGCTCCCCGATAAGACGACCACGTGGAAATACTTAGATAAGTAGAAATGGGTTAATGATTAAGGCAGAACTAGCCCATTAACAATAATGGTAATTGGCCAACAGGATTGTATCAAATACAGAGTCTCTGAGTGTTATTTGGGGCACACGTGGTTATGGGACCATGGCGGCAGAACCAGCGGCAGCCGGCGGGGAAACCTGCTGTAACACCTAGCTTATGAATGGACATTGGGAGCCCATTTCCCATAGAGCAATACTCTCTCAACCTACACACACAGGGGAGGGCCTAGGCCCTACCCCAAATGATGTGACAAACTTTGATGATCCCCCATAGAAGGCCTCACCCTTTCTATGGAGCAGAAGAGGGGTGGAATGTGGTTGTGTGGGGTATGGGGGAATGGGAGTGAGAGGAAAATAAAATTGATATATAAAATAAGATTGTTTCTAATTTAAATTTTTAAAAAAGGAAAAAATAGAGATTCTCATATGAATACAAAAAGAGATCAATCTTTAGCATCTTTAATTTGCATTCATCTTGCCTATCAAGAAATTCTATTCTAGAATTGAATCACATAGATAATAAGGTTTCTCCTTTGCACTTGATCTGCTCTCTTCTCACTACCAGAAAAAAAATAAAGTAAACTATATATTAGTAGTTGATTACTTTTTTTCTACCTTGCTTTTCCCCTCTGATTCTAAAATCTTATGTATTTTCATAGATCTTCTGTTATGTAACCTATGAGCTACTTGGAATATGTGTGAGAGGTGGAAATTTAACTTAAAAGAATTCACATGTATGGGATTGTATCTTCATCATTTAGTAGCCAAACACTTTAATCATGAAAGTTCTACTTTCAGTGAATCCTTTACATTAGAAGAAAATTTCATAATCTTTTTGTGAGGTAAAGTCAGTTTCTAATATAAGCTCACCTCTGAAAATTCCCTAGTAAGACAGTTTGCTAGAAATAAATAATAGCATATATCAATAAATGTAGCAGTTATATTTTCATCCAGAATTAGACAAATGCCTATTCCTTTGTCTAAATATAAGTGTTCATTTGGAGCCTCTGGCTCACCCCTACATGGTCCATGTAGTCTCTCCTTCCCTCTTTCTGCCCCTCCCCTCTTCAAACTCCCAGTCCTGCAATCTTGGCTGCTACTGTTACTTCCTCCCTTCAAAGTTGCCAACCACAAAAGTTCCCCATAAACATCAAGTTTTTGACTATATTTGGGCATAATTCCCTCTTGTGGTGGGAAATTCCACACCCCTTTCCTATAACTCATAAAAATGTCGCTGCTTTCTTTTGTGGTCTCCTCACCCCAACCTCAGATACATGGACTCTGCCCATAAGTTGCTCTCAATAATTCTGTTGCTATTTTAATTTGACTTGATCTAGCTTTGTTAGAGGAGAAACTCATTATCAGGGGGAATAAACCTGTTAATAATGATGTGCTGTTGATTTGTGTTGAAGACCCTTGTATTATTGGATATATAATCTTCAAATATCTGGATAATATTCTATAGGCATTAAGAGGAAGAGTTAGATATCTATGTTATTTTCATGATAGAGCATGAAAATTCACTATTAAAACTGTTTTTCTGTACATGCCTACCCCTGCCAGCAAGGAAGACGCGACTCCAGGAAGATCTTCTTCATGCAGTTTTAATCAGGATCCTTGAAACATGTTCTTCTGACCCACGGGACCCGGTAGACCCATGCACAGGCTTAAATACCCTTGCACTAACCAACCCCAGTGAGCTACATGGACCCTGCAGATAGGCTACTCTAACACAGAAGCACAAAAGCTGAACAGACTTAACCCAATAAGGGCTTGTTTATGCCAGAGAGCGTTCACCTTTGGGGAGGTGGGAGGCTGAAAATGGTTCCATTGGGCCTTGCAGTATCTTAGTGAGGTTACCACTCACCTCTCCCTTATTGGGTAATGACTTCCATGCTTTTATGGCAATCTGATTTACTTGTTCAAGACTTAAGTCATTTCCTAAGGCTTTACAGACCTTAGGGCAAAAGGAATGCCCTGTACCTCGGCCCTGCCCTTCCTCACTCTAATCAGGAGAAGGCCCCAAGGCATTTTTCCAGGAGGGTCCCTCCCCTCCCCACATCACCATTTCTCCTCTCCCTTCCCCCTCTGCCCCTTAAGGTATTGTTTTTGAACCTTTTCTACGAGGGCTTGCAATTCTTCCTCAGAATCTGTTTCGTCCTTACCTGACTCTCCTGTGCTCTCAACCTCTTCTGATCTTTCTTCTTGCAACATTTCTAGAGCAGTTTTCCCTTTTCCCATTGCCTCTTTACAGTACCTCTGGTCTTCAATACAGCTATGCACGCACTAACTTCCAAACAGGTCAGACTCTGGACTTTAGCGTCCCTTGTTCCCAAGCAAAGTCAAGATCCCTACTTAACTTGTCCCAGCACACTACCGTGAGGTCTCCCGAAACTGTGAACCAAGGTGCAATGGCATCGCATTCGCTCAGGAATCTTTATAGTGTGCTTTTCTTTATCTTAAGTTTCTTTGACAAAAGTAACTCCCGAAGAGCCAGGAAAATTGGATGAGTCTGGGAAGTCCCCATTTTAAAAATTTTACTTTCGGTTCATTAGAACCTCTCGCTCAATGCCTGAGACTTTATTGCTGCTTATTTCCACGGTCTTTAACTTGGTCCCAACTTACCTGGGACCTTATTGCTCCTTACAAGAGACCTTATCACCTCTTTACTGAGGGCCTTAATTTAGTCCCAACTTACCTTGGGAACTTGCCAGCACTGCCCTGACTGCAAGAAGTTCTGATCTGAAAATTCCTGTGTGGGCCGCCATCTGTGACCCGCCTGACACTTGCCAGCAAGGAAGACGCAACTCCAGAAAGATCTTCTTTATGCAGTTTTAATCAGGATCATTGAAACATGTTCTTCTGACCTGTGGGGCCCCGGGGGACCCTTGCACAGGCTTAAATACCCTTGAGCTAACCAACCCCAGTGAGCTACGTGGACCCTGCAGATGGCTACTCTACCGTGGAAGCAGACAGGCTGAACAGACTTAACCAAATTAGGACTTGTTTATACCAGAGAGCCCTCACCCTTGGGGAGGAGGAAGGCTGAAGCGCCATCTTTAAGGCGCGGCACTTTGCAGCTCTCTACATTTTTCCACTCTTCCTTTGTTCTCTGTTTCAGTTATTTATTACTTTATAATAAACTTTTCAATAACCTAGTCAGGTTGTATGTGTAGGGAAATTAGACTCAACCTTTCTTCCCTGTCCCCACCCAGATAATTCCAACCCCTGCTATGTAACCCTTCCAAATTTCTTATCTTCTCTCCCTCTTTTTTCTCTTATTTATTTTTCTTATTTTACATATAGATCCCAGTCCCCCTCTGTCTCTCCCTTCCTCCCTCCCTCCCTCTCTCCCACCCACCCATACCCCTACCCTGACCACCCTCCCATCCCATCTTCCCCACTCCACAGGTATGGTGATGGTTTCCAGGAGGGGTCATCAAAATCTGTCAAGTCATTTGGAGTGGGGACTAGGCCCTCCCTCCTGCCTCTAGTATCCCTCCATGGGGAATGTGTTCCCAACGTCCTTTTGTGAATCAGGGATACATCCTGGCTCTACTGTCATAGGTCCCTTAGATTGTCCAGGCCTTCTAACCGAGATCCATGCTCAGGGGGTCTGAGTCAGTCCCATGCTGTATTTCCAGCTCTTAGTCTTTGGACCCATTAGCTCCTCCTTTTTCTGTGGGTTTCTGTCTCTGTGGGTTTCTGTAGCCTCATCTTGTCCTCCCTCTCTGCATCTGGATTCCAGTTCGGGTCAGTGTTTATCTGTGGGTGTATGCTTCTGTTTCCATCAGCTTTTTTTTTTTTTTTTAATAACCTCAAGGATTCCAGTTAGCACTGTCCATATGTACACAAATCTGTGGCCATCTTTAGAGTTGTGGGCAACCTGTGTGAGATATGCCTAAAATAAATGGTCTCTCCCTCTCCCAACAGCTTTCATCCATTCAGGATTTTTTTTATTCTAATGCAATTGACAGTCCAGATTTAAAATCAGAAATACTAGAACAAATTTCTTAAATATGAATTGCTCAAATCATAGACCATTCATATTTTATTTTATTTTTCTCTTTCTGTCTCTGGTTGGAAGGCTAGAACTGTGAAGTTCTGGTGGGCTATGCTGAGGACCATAGGGAAGGATCTTTCATTGTTTCCTCCCAATAAGGGTAGTTGATAACCATCTTTGGAATTTCTTGACTAAATCACACTTAAAAGCTCACCACCCCCCAATCGTCAGGGTGGTCCTGCTTTCCCTCTGTGATTTTTGTGTCTCCAAATCTCTCCCTATGGAAAGCTATAAGCCATTGAATTAAAGGTCTCTTCTGTCCTATAGCAATTTCCTCTGGATTGCAACATTTTCTGGGGTGGGGGCGGAGGGAAAGCACCTGGGACTCAGGAAGTAAACAAAAATTCATTTGTGGCCAAGAGGGAACATGGGAGAATCTTGAAAGTCTCTCCTAGCTTTGGAGAAGGACTAAACAACTTGGGGAAGAAGTTTGACCAACAGAACAACAGAGATGAGAGTGTCCCACTGTCCAAGTGTCTACCAGCTTTGCAGAGAACTCTGGGTGGCATCTTTTGTGAATTGTTCCCAGTGCTGGAGTGTGACTTTCTGTCTTGCAGCTGCTTTGCTTCTTTCCAGATCCTGTCAGCTATCCCTTCTCATGTGAACTCACTGGCTCCAAACTTGACTTGGGTACAGTCATTAGAACTTTTGTCTGTCATGTGTTGCCTTTCTGAGATGAATAGATACCATGTGTACCTTGTCTCCCCAAGAAAAGACTGGCACACATTTTCTAACCCAGGAAAACTTCTATTTTCATTTGATGATTTTAAAATCTTTATTTCTTCAAGTATTGCACTCACATGTATGGGGGGTGAGAACTTTAAAATAACTTTGGAGGAACATGATTCTGTCCATAACCATAAACACAGCCAAAGGCCTCAGCTGACAATGTAAATGTTTTAAAGACAGGGCTTGTTGCTATCTTTAATCTGTCAAACCCTCTTTTCTTTTCCATTCTCCTTCCTTTCCACCAACTGCCCCTCTTCTTTTCTGAATTATAATCTAATCCCCTATAATAAGTGTATCTATTATGCAACTCCACTACATGATTGATAGATATTTGAAAAGTAACTTTTTGTTTTAATATGACTATTATTTTTAATATTTAAAAACATTTTTAAAGGTTTTTTCCAATGTTATACATTTTACCTTTTTTATGACTGTTTATGGGGTTTATATGTAATTATGTGATGGTACAAAGAGAATGAAGGGGAAAGGAAAAGAAGGTGGGGGACTGGATGGGTGTCCAGTGGTGACAGGCATGACTGTAAATATACTTAAGTAAGATGGCTTCTCCCATTGAACTCTCTGATTGATAAAATGCCTTCTCATGGAATAGCCATTTAAGTGCTGTTTGTCAGGATGGTCTGGGAATCAAACAGAAATTAAACAGTCTTGAGACCTACCAGTAACAAGATCATGGAACAGACTTACAAAGAAGAACTTGTTTGCTTATACAGAAAGGTCATGAGGGAGGAACCTAATACTGTCTTGTGATGCCTCCAAGGCTCTGTTATCTAAGGTTTAGCTCTTCCACTTGGCTGCCTCATTAGGATGGTATTTTTAAACAGATGCCTCTAAACCATGCAGACACCAGCATTTTGAATAAAATATCTTTCTTTAAGATATTTCCCTCATTTCTCTTTGCAGTTTAAACATTCTGTATGATTTCTCAGTTCACTTTTCTCTCCTACTGGGATGCCCATCTTGGCACTGTCTATAGGACCCCTCTGTTAAGAGAGGGATCCTCTTATTTGTCCACTCACTTCTCACTTTGACATTTTTGATGATATAAATTAAATGAAAAAGATCTGTGTCCTCTCTGGGTAAAATGTATTCAAGTTACATTCTATTATCAGTCTTCCAGAGATGAGTGTGTCCCCAGTAGGTCCTTCTCTGCCTTGGCCTGTATCCTGGAGCATTGGAGCAAAGTCCTTGTCATTTCACAATGACAATATAACAGAAGCCAGTGTTTTAAGCCACTGACAATTTCATAGCCTTTGAGCCTTTAGAAATACTCAAAAACTTCAGGGAAATGAGGTCTGTGCCTTTTCAAAGGAACAAAGTCTTCAATCTAGTGGGACCCTGGGAGATTTCCATGGGTACATAGGACTTAAAATAATATTCAGCAACTCTTTGTGTGAGGTATCACTCAATTCAATGATTAAATTATTGGAACTGTAGCTGATTTGATTTCCATTCCTCTCTGTATTACATCAGGCAGATATCCAACCTCTTCAAGGTTGTGCCATTTCATCTAGAAAGTGGAGACAGTAATACATTGCTTCACATGATTATTGAGAAAATTCAGTGAACAAAACAATAATTATTAATAGAGGAAAATTTGCTGCTAGGGTACATGTGACAATGCCAGGCAGCATTCCTGATCTAAGAGAGGGAACAATGTTTGGAAGTTGTGATATTTTAAGACTCGGCACACTTTACAGGAAAGCCACACAGCAATATAAAACCTCCAAAATAACACACTCAACAGAATTCTTACCAAATAGTAAAAATAAATAAAATGTTTGTCACATGTAACAGTAGTAGGTAAGATTTAATTACAGTCTGGAAGTATTTTGCAATTAGCTTATAAATCAAACTCAGTTTTGTAAGTTTGTTATAAAGATCTGTGTTTGAATGTACATATGTAACTAAAAATGTCATTGTTCTTTGGGATTATTTCACAAGGGCTGTCTATAATCCTCATGCCCTCGGTGTTTATCTCAGTAGCAAAATAAAAGACACTTGGAAGGCAATAAAATTTTTTTAAGAGGTATTTTTTTATGATATGCTTCAGGTTATGGTAATTACTGTTACCATACAATGTACTATAGACAGGGTTTATTAAACCATATGCATTTAAAATGTTATATAAATATGTAATGCATAAAATAATCTTCTTGAATAATAAATGTATTTACCCAAAGTATAAGTAAAGAAGTTCCAAAGGAGCCATTCCAATTATCCAGGCAAACACTAGTGTCAATATCTGCCTTTCTTTTGATGTTTTGTGCCATGCAAACCAAACTAGAAATGTTTTCTTATGATCAAGGTGGGAAATGATGTCACTTAAAGTATGTTCAGATCTTCTATAGAAGTGGTACACTCTTAAGATCTACTTTTGTTGTAGTTCAAGGGTACTTTGGATCTTTTCAGGGATGTACTATCCTAAAAAGAGGCTCTATGCAATGGGGAATGAAGGCACACATTTACCTGTATCTTAGTGAAAGTGGTGGCAGGTTCTTGACTTCAGATGCTGATGGATATGTCCCACCAGCTCCGAAGCCATATGAGTTAATGTTTCTATGAACATTCATTTAGAACATTTCCATTCCATGGAAACACCATCCTTGTTTTAAATGACATTTAAGCAGGCACAAATGTGTCAAGATTCTGATTCATTGATTTCATCTATGTGTAAATGTGATTTCAGATCTTTAGTTTCTAATTAAAATCCAGCACACAATAATAATAATAATAACAATAATAATAATAATAATAATAAAAACATATTAACTAATCCTGGGTATTTTAAATAGCAAATAATTACAGTAATTCATTCTGGCAACATGAATGGTCCCATATTTTGTGTTTATTTTTTTTTCAGTTGATCATAGCATTCACCCTGTATTGGAGACATACTTATCTATCTTGTATGTAAAAAAACTGAGAGTAAACAATAAATGGCACAGAGTCTTTTACTCTTATGAAGGTTGATAGTCAAAACATTCTCACAGTCTCTATTCTTATGGTTAGCCATAATAAAAAACTGACACTTTTCATTGAATTGGTAACCATATGGCCTTCTTTAGAAATGCTGGAATATTTATCTTTCTTGATGCCAGGTATACTTTTGTTCGGCTATGGGGGTGGTTCCTGGTCTCATTGCCTAATGGGTAGTCTTCACCTGTGTTTCTTAAGGGTATCTGTGTGGCAGTGAAGGAGAAAGTATAATGTCAGGATGCAAATTATGAGAGAACTTACTGCTAGCTAGATAGATGGAATGGTTAGTTATTATTTATCTCTCATATTTAATACGTAAACTTCATGCTAGTTTTACTAATTCAGGTGAAGTTAGGAGGTTTATGCTTACCAGCCATCCTCTCATGTCTTTAGAAATCATGTTGTTGAGTCTAGATTGAAGTTGGAACTCATTTAGTGCTTGATACTTTATGGAGCAGAAAAACTATCATCTACAGAAAAAACAAATGTGGCATACAAATGCTGTCCCTTTCAGTCCCATCCAATAAGAATGTCTGAAATGTAAAATTTCATATTTATATAATTGACTCATGAATTACCTATAGCAATAACTACTTGGACAAAATTAGCATTTTTCTCTTAGTTATTAAATAATAAATAATATTAAAAATCTCTAAAGTCAGACCTGAATGGTCCCTAATCTATATCCTACTGTGTTCATACTTACTCTTTATAAACTTTTCACTTTTTCCCACTTTTACATGAATTATAATGAATTATATTGCTGATCTATATAAGCACCCTCCTACTTGAGCACTAGCATTATCACTGTCCTACAGCTGAGAAGGCTGTTTGGACTACCTAGTGACTCACCCTATTCCACAGCTAAACACTGGGAAATCAAAGATACAAAGCTAGGTAGCATGGCAGTATAGTTCCTGCTCTTAACCATCATGTATCACTGTGATGAGACTAAGAGAATTTTAATTCAATGACCACTCACTTTCTCAAATCTCAAAATGTTTACAAGTCTTGTTAATACAAAATTTGTTACTTGGACTTTACTGTAGAATTTCAAAATTTTCATCTGAGGAACACACACACACACACACACACACACATACACACACACACACACACACACACACACACACACACACACACACAGACAGACATATACACACACTCCTTGAATAGGCAACTGTACATATGGATCTCCTTAGAGGCTGGGTTTGTGAGAGTAGTTGCTACTGCATCATGTATGGATCTCTCTGATTGGCATTCAATCCTCTGTGCTTTGTCCTGAATAAGCTACCTGTGGTGGTTTTAACGAGAAACTTCTCTCATAGGCTCAATATTCAGCAAACTTCTGATCCCCAGTCACTGGTGTTACTTGTTGGTGTTTAGAAGGCCAGGGTTTGCTGGAGGATGTATGTCACTATGGATGGGCGATGGGTTTATATAGTCTCATTCTACTTCCAGTTTCCATTTTCTGCTTCAGGATTGTGGTCGACTTGTAGTCCATTAGATTCTTACTCTTCCAGTAGTTTGCTACCATGTCTCAACTGGCATGTTGGATTCTCTCCAGAACCCAAATAAACTCTCTCTCCTTTAAGTTAATTTTGGCCATGGTGTTTTATCACAGCAACAGAAAAGTAACTAATACATTCCTCTTATCTGTGCTGATACTAGCTTTGCTGATCTGAAAGTCAGGTTCTGGCTTGCTTCCCTTTACTATGAGTTATAGCAGTTCAGGGCCCACCAGGACCCATAAAAGATTAATCCATTTGTCATAGGCTGAGCTGAAGCTCAGCTTCTGTAGCACCAGAATTCATATTCATATCTATCTACATCTATCTATCTATCTATCTATCTATCTATCTATCTATCTATCTATCTATCATCTATCTATCTATCTATCTATCTATCTATCTATCTATCTATCTATCATCTATCTATATTCTGTTACCTGCTTTATTAAATTGCTTGAGAAAAGGCCAGTTACAATATTTCTTAAAAATAATAAAAGTACAGAAGATTAAAACCACAATTTCTGTCCTTAAACCTCTCAAGGCAAAATAGAATCTGTTTAGTCTGCAGTAATTTGGCAGCTTCAATTTTGAAATTTGTATCACTTTCTGGTATCGAATTTAGAGCCAAGTTCTTATCTTTCCTTTTGTTTTAAGATATCTGAACAGACTTTGTTGTATAATTAGTACAAAATGTTCTGTTTGGGTTTCTGTTATTTAATTTAACAGAATATTTTGAGTTAAGGTTTATAAATTTGCCATTTTTTCACCTTTTAAAAGTTGGGCCATTTCTGTTGAGTGGTTATTTTGATTACTATCCATTCTTCTAAAAGGCGATTTACCCAATAGCAAATATCAAATGTCATTTACACTTGAAGAACACTTCTTTTTGTCTTACTACTTTCTTCTAACCCTTTTCTGCTATTTATTTTCCCTCTAGTTTCCCGTGAAATAAGAGTGTTCCTGGGATGTACCTAAAAATGAACAAAAAAAAAATACTTGAATGTAAACAGATATTTCTGCTCTGCTCTGTACTTCAGCTGTTCAGTCACAAATAAATACACAGAGGCTTATATTAATTATAAACTGTTTGGCCTATTGCTCAGGCTTATTACTAACAAACTCTTACAATTTATATTCACCCATAATTTTTATCTATATTTAGCCATGTGTCTTGATACCTTTTCTCAGTGGGGCATTATCAAATTGCTTCATCTGTGTCTGGCTGGTGGCTGTGTCTCTACCTTTCCTTTTCCCAGAATTCTCCTAGTCTGGTATCCCTGCCTATACTTCTTGCCTGGCTACTGGCCAATCGGCATTTTATTAAACCAATATGAATGATAAATCTTTACAATGTACAAGAACATTATCCCATAGCACTCATAGAAAGGTTGCTTTCCAGCATTTCCTCCATATAATCTTAACAGCAAGATGAAACACAATAAAATATAAAGAATATTTTGTTTGCAAAGAATCTTTTTTGATCTGAAACCAAGTCAGAGCAAAACATTTCAACAGTGAAACCTTTGACATTCCAGCCTCCTCCTTCAGTGATTTGCATCTACCTAATTTCTTCTGTAACTCACCATCCCACATCTGCTGAGTGGTCCACCCAAATTCTGATTTTCTCTTAATAGGACACCCATTTCTAGGAAATTGTATTTTTCCACATACATTTTAAATAATGAGTGAGTAAATGGATTTTGAACTCAAGTACTTGGATTTGAATTTCAGAACAGACTGGCCTAGTTTATGGCAGGAGACAAATGTATTACTTTAATTGTACAAGACCATTCTGCCATATGTTTATTGCTAGGTAGGTGTGTGAATTCAAGGCACATATTTTAAAGTTAGCTTTTAACAATTTGTTCAATCCCTGACAGTTTTACAAAAGTCTTCTGTTGCCAACCACAGTACACAGAATTTTTTTTTTTGAGTTTTATGGTATAAGTCCCAGTAGTTATCCAGCTTTAGAAAGAAATAAAAGGAAAGAGATGGTCAAATAGTGGATTGATCAAGTTCACAAACAGATTCCTGTGGGAAAGATAGGCATATAAGTTGAGTTATCTTGCCCTAAAGGCATTGATTGTCTAAATCAATCAGCACATTTTTTGTCTTTGATTCCCTATTCACCTAACATTTCTAAAATTACGCTTTATCTTCTAATGTAAATGTGTTCATAAAATTCAGAATACACTCACCGTATGATTTTAGTTACAACAGTTTCTAATGTTGATTAATTAATTGATAACTTTGCATATCATCCTCTAGCAGCCTGGTTGATATAGACTACCCACTTATCTTCAGACTTGATACATGAGTTTTCTGAGTCTATATAACTGAAGGGCAGACCTTGAATTGGGATGAATTTAATGAAAGAAATGTCCTTTCACAGTCTCTTGGAAGCCTGCCTGCCTGCTCCGCTAGGGACAGTGTCACATCTCTGTGTTATTTCTAAATTCCACAGTTGTAATTAAAAGAAAGAATTCAAGACATAAAAAATTTGTTTCGTTGCAGAGTTTTTATTTCCTTTAAGATCAATGTGCAGAAATTTTATTTTACCCCATTCTTTACTTTTTTTCTCACTTTTTCCCCTAAGTTTTAATGAGCCCTGCCTGTAGATTTAGCTGAGGTTAAAAATATTTATACCAAATCTGCTGGAAACTGGGAATGGAACCAGCAGGGTTTAGTTGACATTGGCAAGAATAAGGGGAGAAAGACAAGTTCATCATCACATTTTATATTTTACTAACAGGCTTTTTTTTTTCCTTCTTAAACACATGTGATGTTGTTTATGCTGATGACAAGGGAGGGCAAACACAATTTAAGTTGTTAATTTGTAAGTATGTTTGATACAAAGAACAAACAAACATAACCTCATGAATATATAATGTTGCTGATGACAGCTAAAATGAATTCTGGTCATCATTAGGTCTTCTACAAGGTCAAAACTTCCTGTTTGCCTGTGAAGCTGTTGGGTGTTTCTTTGATCCTTTTTGAATTCTATCAGAGAAGTCATGTGGTTTCTAAATTACATTCTGGATTCTGTCCATTGGTTCACTGGATTTCTTGACATATAGAAGGACTGTCCCTAGGGACCATGTTATGTTGTTCTTGTGTCTCTGTCATAATTCATTCAACCTGTGATATATATTTGTTCTATACTGGGAAGATTCCTTAGGATACTGATCAGGATTTTATTAGAGAAAACAAACAAGCTAGCAAATACATAGGGAAGTTAGATAGCTCACAGAAACAACAGAGAAGGACTAGATGCTAATGGAACAGGTAGTACAATAATAGAAATAGCATGATTCCTCTTTTTTCTTATTTTTTTTAAGTTACTCATTTCCTATGTTATCAATACAAACCCACTCTTTTTTTTCAGGCACAGGGTTTCTCTGTGTAACATCCCTGGCTGTCTTGGGACTTATAGGCTAGGTTGGCCTTGAACTCACAGAAATCTACATTCTTTCTCCTCCCAGGTGCTGAAATTAGAGGTGTGTACCCTCACCACCTGGCTGCAAACCCATTTTTACCCTAGGGAAAAAAATAGAAATGTTTATATCTAGTACCTTTTCTATACATTAAGATGTTTTCCTTGGCTGGGGAGATGGTTCAGTGTACTTTCTCTGCAAGTATAAGATATGCATTCAGATCCCCAGCATCCACATGACAAATCAAAATGGCTGAATGTGTATGTAGCCCTGACATTAGACCTCAAAAACAGGTGGATTTAGGGGGTACACAAGCTAAGTCAGCCTAGCTGAATGAGCATGTTTACATTTAGTGAAAAAAAACCTGTTTTTTAGGTGATAAGATGGAGGTGATAGAGGACATCTGATGGTCTCTGTCTCCGTATGTGCATGTACAAGCATGACATCCACACTAATGTGCAAATACTACACACACACACACACACACACACACACACAGAGAGAGAGAGAGAGAGAGAGAGAGGGGGGGGGGGAATAGTGTATATGTACATAGTTTCATTTAGTACTTAAAAAGTGTATGTACTCATACAGAACAAAGCCTATTTCCAATGCAAATATTCATAATTTATACTGAAAAAGTTTACTAGCATTAACAACTCCCTAAGATGTTGCAACATTTTATGATTTATCAAACATTTTTACACATTACCAGGAGAAAAAGGTAATATTATTTATTCTAGGCTTAGGTAATAAACTAAAACTAATAAAGTACTAGTGGCTAAGACCAAAATTACACCATTTGTGAATACAGGTCTACAGGTCTTTGGTTATATAGAGGATACAGGTCAAGATATCCTCACATTTGTATTTTAATAGCCTTATAATAATGAACTGCAATGTATTAATATGAGAACACCAAATATTTAGGTGGAGTGAAAAATGATGAAGTCATTAGACTCTGCTGAAATGTTAAAATGAATTATTTCATAATAGTGTTTTAAGAGGACATGATGCTGGAGAAATAAAACTAAAAAAGACTATCCAAATTCCACATTGCATTCATGCACTCAATTATTCAATTCTCATTAAATAATGAATTTAGCTCGATATGGCAATAATGTTGCTATCACTCAAATTATTGTCATAGACATATCTAGGGTAATTCAATCCATCACTGAGATTTTAGTCTGATGGAAAAGTAGACATTACCTATTTGAGTATGCAGTTATACCCTAGGAAACAGAAAAATATCACTGCAGAGATTTGAAGGCAGAGGCTAGGAGCCTCAGACTTAGTTGAGATGCTGCATGTTGCTTCTCAAAATTCTCTGAGGAAAGAAAGCATCTGATGTGTGAAACATGAAGTGAAGTTCTCAAGGTGAGGGAGTTAGGAAAGGTCTGTGCAATCATGGAAGTGGGAAGGGGCTTTGAATATATCCTGAGCTATTAACTGGAAAATAAGTAGTGCATATGGACTATAGAAATCAGCAGAAAAGAATTTGCTGGGAAGGAGAGTTATTAGTCAAGGATGAAGAAGGGAGAGCCATAGAGGACCTTGTTGTTTCTTTTTAACTTTCATCTACAAGCAATTGAAAGTAGTATACGAGTTAAATTAGAGATATTAAAAGATCAAGAAGTCATCAAAGGATGACTGAATGTCTAGCTCTGGTTAGAGAGGTGACTTTTTACCCCATAACTTCCTTGCATAGAGCAATAATAAATTAGAATAACCTTTACATCTCTTAAAGAAGTTGAAGTAGTAAGCAAATCACCCCCCCAAGACAGCCCCTAAGACTACATGGCTTTGCTGATGAATTTCATAGAAAATTCAGTAAAGAAAAAATACTAATCTCACAAGAAAGCTTTCTCAAGGAGAAAAATAATTAAGGTTTCATGATATCTTGTTCATTACACCCAGTTCCATTGTTCACTGAAAGAAGAGCATAGACTAATATATTTTATGGAAATAGGTCCAGTATCAACAACAAAATATGAGTGAACTGACTACACTAACATATAAAAGTTGAATGTATCATTCCCAATGATGACTGTATCAGGACTTCAAGGCTGTTCTAACATTTTAAACACAATTATACTGATAAGTCATACGTGTGTGACTTAAGGGAGAAAATTTCCCTGTGACTGTCTCAGTGCAGCAAAAATTAGACAAAATTTAGCAGTCAATCATAGAAAAAGCTGACGGTATCTGGGGATTTCCTAAATCTGATAGATATCTTCAATTAATACTATCATTACAACTAAACCAAAGAGCCTGATACTTTGCAGAGGTCTTTTGTTCGGTAACAGAGCCCTTTATTCTGTTCTTAAGGCCTCCTGGAAGGTCTTCTGTTCATCTAAGAAACAAGAATGTAAATCATTCCAAAACTGCTTTCACTTGTGAAAATGTTCACACATTAGAAAGAGCCTATCAGCTTGGTTAGACTTAATGGGGATAATGATTACCAAAACAGAATTAAAATTCTCTAATACTTTCTCATGAGTATCCTGAAAATCCTAGACTATGTCTTCCCTTCAATTATTTATTGTCTCAAATTTTTTATTATTTAGGGTCTGGAAAGTGATTTAAATTCTTTGGTTAGCCAGAGTCTCCTTTTAACCTTTTATGACCTTTAGCTTTTCCCTCAGGGTTAGACAGATAGTTCACGAAGCTAATCAGATTTATAGCCAGTTCTTCAAGTGCTTCATAGTGGCTCTTGAGGAAAAAAATAAAAGATAATTGACTAAGTCATTATTTGTTAGCTTATTGATACATTTTGGTGTTTTCACCTCTTTTTAGCCCCATCAACAAAGGCTTATTATTCAAACTCCAGTATTTTCCTCTGTGTATTAAGCAATGTTTTTCTTATCCTGAACACAGCAGGGACAGAGTATGTCTCCTGTTGAGTTCTACAAGACATGAAAAATAATTTTGATTATTTCTAATACTCCTCACTCCTTTAAATAAACTAATTGATAGGCTCAAAATTGTCCTTGGTGGTTGATAAAAGTTCACAACTGGGAAAGTGATTAGTACATGATATTTATGCAGAAATTAGCAATGTCATTATATTTGCAATCTATTTATATTATTGTGAATGTATAAATCTTAATGAGACCCCCCCCTTTTAGGGCTCAGGTACTTATAATTCAGTTGTCAAAGTATAAAAATTTACAACAATGAAACAGTAATTCTTCTTCACATTGCTCAAAGAAATTCTAAAGTCTTATGTTAATTCATTGATTGTCACAAATCCTACATTGTAATCCAGACATTTCTCTGTTTCTATTATAAGTTTTTTTTTTTTTCAGTCAGCAAAGGAGAATGGTGCTTGACTTTTTCTGGGGAGTTTTGAACTGACATGTTCAAAACTGACATGTATTCACTCCAGATAGGATACTGAGAATACACCAAAGAAAAAATTCCACCCAAGTCTAACCTGGTGAGCCTGTATTTTTATTATGATTGCTTACAGGTACATGAGTAAAAGTTTACATACAGGGGCATGAATGACTCAAGGACAACTGCCATCACTAAAAAGCCCCACCTCAGGGCAGCATCTTACAGAAAACATGTTGCTCAGGGCCTTGGGCAACTGGAAGGCTGTTTGACTGATGGGATAGTCTCCTGTTATAATTTTAAATACAGGTGAACTATAGAGGATGAAAGTTGGGCTGTGATAGTAAAACTGATTTGTCTTTATGAGGGATCTAAATTTTGAGAAAATTTAGTACATTTAGAAAAGTAATATGTTTTATGATATCAAAAATGAACATATTTTCTTTCAGATCCACTGATTGTAAAGATCTGGAAGGTATTACCTAAAAATGAAACCCCAAGGTGAAGTAGCTCAATTTCAGATTCTAGAAGAATTAAGAGTATTAGAAGTTAGCTTAGTGTCATGGTTTGAGTGAAAATGGCCCTCATACACTCATAGATTTGAGTATTTTATCACCAGGGAGAGGCAATATTTGAAAGAGTTAGGATGTATGGCCTTGTTAGAGGAAGTGTCACTGGGGGGGGTGCTTTGTGGTTTCAAAAAGCTCATTCCAACTAAGAAAAGTTTTTCTTTTTCTTACTGCTACGCATGTATCTGGATGTAGAACCCTGGACTAAACCTCTAAAGTAGTTAAACAAGGTCCCATTAAATGTTTTCTCTTATGAGAGTTTCTGTGGTCTAGGTGACTCTTCCCAGTAATAGGACATAGACCAAGACAGCTAGACTTTAAAAGTAAGATTTAGAAATATTGCTAAATGGGAAAAAGTGGGTGAACCCATATCCATAACCCTGAACTGTAACCTAGGAACCTGAGAACAAAGCGTATACACAGATGCCTCAGTGAGTATGTGATCACAAAGAAGCCAGCTCAGGGGTGTTTCAGCAGATGATAATATCAAGGGTTGAGATATTTTTCTCCTCAATTCAGAATCAATGCTAGATTTCTGCATCCTCAAGGAATCTGGCATGACTGTTATGATGCAACTGATAAGATTTGAGTTCCACTCCATAAGAAAGGATTTCATACCTGGTACTGTGAGCCTAATCATAAGCCAGTGGCTTAGTAGATCAAAGGCTCTAGGGTGAATGAGACAAGCTTCTTTTTATAGTAGACTAAAATCAGTGGGGAGATGCACCATAAATCAAGGTGCTGAGAATAAGTGCCCCATGCTCATTTCTAAACAAGACATCTATGTTAAACCCCTGAGCCCAGGATCCAGAGAATACTGTGAAGAAGGAATTGATCTAGTCTAAAAAAGAAACAGCTCACACAAAGGAGATATCAGCACTTGGCATCCCACATCTTTAATCCCAGCACTAGGAATGATAAATATGGCTGCAGAGAGAGGAATATAAGGTAGGAGGAGACAGGGGCTGGGCAGATTGCAGTCTGAGGCTTTGCAGAGAGCAGTTCAGTCAGCATTTGCCTCTGACAATTCGTGGAGACAAGATCACCCACTTCTGTCTGAGGTAGAGGTAAGAGCTAGGGGCTTGGTTCTTTTGCTTTTCTCACCTTCAGCTTGATGAACCCCAACATCTGTCTCTGGATTTTTATTATTCGCGTTACATAAATGAAATTAAATAATCCACTTCATATAACAATATGTCTGAGCTTCTTACTTTCTTGCCACCTTCGGCTATGTAATTGACAACATATTTTATTAAGACAAACTCTCAAACTTTTGGTATAAAATGCGATTAAAATTCATTTTAGGGGCCATTGAGAAGACTCAGTGTGCTGCCAAGACTGATGACCTAAGTGTGATCGCTGGGACCTGTATGGTAGAAAGAGAGACGCGACCACCCTGACTGTCCTCTGACCTCCTCACACATACTGTGGTATGAATGCATGCACAATAACACATAAAATAATACATTTAATAAATTAATTTAATGAAGGTACCAAAATTAAGGATTTTATTACTGTGATATAACATAATGAAAATGAATTATGCATACATTTCATCTAACGAATGGCAAGGAAATAGTCCATTTTTACATGGCTATTGGAGATACTCCTTTTACTTAATGCATTTTTGATATAGTCATA
The DNA here is from genome assembly GCA_030556225.1 of Cricetiscus sungorus. Taxonomy (NCBI): domain Eukaryota; kingdom Metazoa; phylum Chordata; class Mammalia; order Rodentia; family Cricetidae; genus Cricetiscus; species Cricetiscus sungorus. Next base: position 94,715,343 of record JANBXA010000734.1, on the reverse strand, counting down.
ATTTAGTTTTACACATGTAATTTTAGTGCTTTGATGCAGTTCAAACATTTTGCATAAAGCAAGAAATTTTAACTTATTATGTTCAGGTAAACCCTATAAAAGTAACAGAAAGGTAACTTGTGTAAAGACATTTTAGTTATTAGAATAAGAAAAAGAAACCAATCAAGAGAGGAAACTAGCTAATTTTTTAGTGAGAATTAGCTGTTATAATGTACCACTTTTTTATTTTCTAAAGTTTAGGTAAAATATATTTTGAAACTTCATGTTTCTCTTTAAAAGAGAATTCAGTTGCTTCATAGTTTTGTCATGCATTATCTATATGAGTTTAGGAAAATATATGATATTGTTAAATATCTAGCCCAATTTTTTAATGGATAAAATGTGGAAGACACTATAGTCTATACACACAGAATGCCTGTAAGAAATCCTCAATATCTTTAAATTTTCCTCATGACTTGTTAAGAAAATCAAGGTGAAAAGATTTTCAGATATTGAGAATGGAGACAAAGTAAATTGATGTGGGAATCATTACTATTATGCCCTCAGTATTTTAATTATACTTGGCTTCTTTTTTCTTGAAAAATGCAGATAAAGACATTTGAATTAATGCAGGAATAATTTATCCTTCTATAAACTAAGTAGTTTGAAAGGTGTTCAGTTGGCATGAATTGCCTTACTTTAAAAATTGATGCATGAAGTCATCCAATTATCCCAGCTGATGTATGTTCATTATTTTATGGTATATTTTAAAAAGCTAATTCCCACGTGTAGAGAGAATAAGGCATTCAAATTTACAGAAATACTGAGTACTTAGAAATCATCAAATTCAGCTGTTTTCAACTTTAGCCTATTTTTTCAAATTCATTTATTTCATGAACACGGCTATTATTTTTAGCAACATGAGTATTTCCTGCATGTGTGTAAGTGTACTATATGCATGTCTGATGCTCACAGAGGTCGGAAGAGGTCACCAGGGCACTTGGAACAGTTGTAATGAAAGGTTGTGAGCTGTCATGTTGATGATAGGAACTGAACCTGAGTCTTCTGCAAGAGCAAAACATGTTCTTAACTGCTGAGCCCTCTCTCCAGTCTCCAAACTATTTCCATACTCAAGAATCTACCTTGTTCAAGGAATCTCTATGTCTGTCACAAAGTTTATCATATAATGTAGAGCCTGGTACAGAATATGTTTGATGAGTAACATCATAAGGAAGATGACACGGATATCAAAGCAGACTGTGAACCTTAGGAATTACTCAGGTGGATCAGGGTTTAAGAGAAATCCTAGTTGCTATTTTTAAGAAGGATAATTAAGACCTCAATTTGGAGGAAGTGAAAGAAACACTGGCTTTTAAATAGAGAAGATAAAAACTGTTTCATCTAAAAGATTACTGTGTACTCAGTGAACAATGGTGTGCAGACTCCTGACCATACCAGGAGGAAGGGCCTTGCCAACTGTTTTTATTTCACAATACCTGGAGCCAAAGGACATTCAAGAAGAATCAGAGTCCTGTATAATTTCTCATGGACCTGAGAACTTCACTAGAGTATATCCTCAATGTATTCTCCACTCATGTGTCCTTTCCTTTCAGAATCCCAAACGTGTCAAAATCACTCTTGTCACCTATCTAGATGATTGATTACAGGAGCCTCATTAATCAATTGCCATACTTGATTTCCCTCTTTGTCCATTTTCTTGAGCTTATTTTCAATCTCACACTCAGAGTAGTTTTCTGAAATCTAAGTTGTAGCATGTGACTCCAACAGATAGTAACTTTCACATTCTTCATATGATTTTCATTAATATAGCTTTAGGTAGTGCTTTTTAGATTCTCATGTGACCTTATAGGATCTGGTCCCTAGGACAGCTTTGCCTCCATCTCCTAAAATTCTTTTTTCTTGCTCACTTCGCTCTTCTGTACTCCAGTAGTCTTGAACATGCCAAGTTTGTTCCTTCCTTTATTACTGCTGCTGCTTCTGTGCCTAAAATCTTCTTGCTTCAAAGGGCTCATTCATCTTCTGTGGGTCTTTTTTTTTCACATGTTACGTGGTCATCAAAAATTCTATTAAAATCTTGCAACCATTTCAGCTTTTCACTCTACACTGCATTTGAGTTTCCCTCCATGTCTTTGAGTAGGTAGGCTAGAGATGTAATATGAGGAATTAATTTGATAAAAAATGAACATATTTGGAGAATTCTGTGACATGGCATTGTCTTCAATCTCCTTCTTTCCTTATCCAGAGACAAAATTGGCACAAAGAGAACCATGCCTGATGAATCCATGAACTTTGGACACATACCTCCAGGCTTTTGTGGTGCAGCCATATGTCTATTTCCTCTTGATGATTCAAAGTAATCAACTATGCATAATTATAATTTTTAAAAGATCATTTACATTAAAAACAATCTTATTTTACATACCAGTCCCAGTTCCCTCTCCCTCCCATCCTCCTATGCTCCCCTGCAACCTTCCAATCCAACCTACCATCCATCATCCACTCCTCAGAGAGGCTGAGGCCTCCCATGGGGAATCATCAAAGTGTGTCACATCATTTGGGGCAGGAGTGAGGCCCTTCCTCTTGCATGTAGGCTGAGAAAGTATCCCTCCATAGGGAATTGGCTCCAAAAAGTCAGTTTAAGCACTAGGGATACATACTGGGTCTACTGCCAGTGGCCCCATAAACTGCCCAAGGCCGCCCAAATGACACCAATGTTTACCAGGCCTAGGTTGGTGTTATGCAGGTTCCACAGCTGTCAGTCTGGAGTCTGTGAGCTCCCACTTGCTCAGGTCAGCTCTTTCTGTTGGTTTCCCTAACATGGTCTTGACTCCTTTGCTCAACATTCCTGTCTCTCTACAACTGGTCTTCACACTGTATAGAAAATTATTCTATGTGTATGCTTTGCCTGTATGTATGCATGTGCACTTCAGACACACCTAATGACTACTGAGGCTGGTATAGAGCTTGGTTTGCCTGCAACTGGAGTTAGAGACAGTTAGAAACCACCGTGTAGAGCCTTTGAACAAAACACAAGATTTCTGCAAGTGTAGTAGGGGCTTTCAATGACCGAGTCTTTCCTCCAGTCCCACGGTTGTAACCATTTTTGTTTTTGTTGCTCTGGTGTCAGAAAGGAGTCCAAACTAACCAGGTAGGGTGTATTGGAATGCTTAACTGTGTCTAATCCAGTTCCTCAGGCAGAAGTATCTTCATCCTTTGATAGAGAACCTCTCATCCACACAGAGTCAAACGGCCTAGGTTTCCTCAGATTTTACTACCATGCCACATGTAATGGAATTCAGTTTTACTATTATTAAAGAATGAATGTAAACTGCATGGATATTGATCAAATGTGTTTATTTTTCACATTTATTATGAATTTACCACGGTGACTTTTCCTGGGAAGATATGAAGTAATTTCATTCAACCCCAGATATTAAGAATATCATCAGTTAAAAAGAAGAGCTCACATGCAAATATGGTTTGGTGACCCAAGCTAAGGCTAATTACAGGAGCAAAAGTGAATCCATTCCTGTTACCCCTGGCTGCTGTGTGGCATAGAAAACTCTAGAGTCCCATTATTGTCATCTGTTTACTCTTAATGTAGCCAGCGGAAGAGAAGAGCCTCAGTGAGAATCCCGTGGAGGCCCCTTTGTAGCATTTCCTGAGCCCTCTGTGTCTCAATGGTGTCTGAATGATGGAATATTCAGAGACCCAATCCCAAGATCTTCTAAGGGTCCTGGTTATCACAGATGACCTGGTTCAAGACAGCAGTGGGCAGTGGTTACGCATGCCCAAGAGGCAATGATCACTTTGCTCCTGTGAAAATGAGCCTTGGTTATTTTAACTAGCTACCCAAATTCCCTGTGGCTTTATGCCTCAATATATATCAACACTGTGATTTTTTTATTTATTTTATTTTATTATATTTTGCCAAATGGTAGTTTCTGCCAATTTTGTTGTTGTTGTTGTTATTGTTTTTGAGATTCTGTTATTGCTGATCATGCTTATCCATGTATCAACTTTACCCTCATTATCTGTGTAGATTCTGAGTCTACCCTTTTTCAGGGTGACCATTCTCATTATTTAATTATTCATTAATATTTGATTCTGGCGGGTAATTTCTCAGCAAAGATGTGGAAGTTACAGACATGTTCATTGAGTTCAATGTATCTAATTACACTTTTGAAGTGTAAGGGCACCATGGAGTGCTTAATGTTTATAGGCCATGAGGCATCGCATCATGCCACATTTTCATGTGTTAGGTCTGGTTTCCAACTCTGATCTCCCAGTTTTATGTTCTCAGTTTTGTATTTTCTGATTTGCAACTCTGGGATTTTGCTTGTTTATACATTTTTTTCCAAATAGCCTGATTTTTTTTTTTTTTATAAATACCTCCAATATAACCTTTTAAGTGTTTGTTAAGGTCATGTCCATCAGTGGGTTGCCCATGAACATTTTTGGTAAGGATTGAAGTGGTCACTGGCATTCAGTTATATAATGTCACTAAACTATAGGAATTCACTGAGCAAACGACACTATAGAGGGTAATGAGATGGGGAGCCTCCAAATGCTAATGGCTTCTAAGATTCTTGTATGCTTAGTTTTAATCATTAACATGACACAATTGAGAATCACCTGGGAAGAATCTTGATAGGGAATTATCTAGCTTTGGTGACTTTGGCCATGCCTGTTGAAGATTGTGTTGATTGTTAATCGAGGTGCTAAGGTTCACTTTAAATGTGGCATTACCAGTCCATAGCTGGATACTGAACTGTGTAAGAATAGAGAATGCTAGTTCAGTACTAAGAGAGCCAGCAGACAGTATGGGAATATCCAAGTTGTTCTCAACCTTTCTCATACCGAGACCCTTGAATAACACTTCCTCATGTTATGGTGAACTCCACACCATACAATTATTTCTGTAGCTACTTTATAACTGCTAGTGTTACGTATGGTAATGTAAATATTTTTGGAGAGAGAGATTTGTCAAAAGGGTAGTGACCCACAGGTTAAGAACCACTGGTATATCTTATTTTTCTGTCTCTCTTCTGGACAATGAATGTGATATAACTGGTTGCTTAAGTTCTTGCCTTGACTTCACCACAAATAACAATTATTAATCTAGGATTATCAACCAAAATACACAATTTCCTTTCCTTTTGTCATAATATTTAGCACTGCAACAGAAAGGAAACTAGGAAAATTCTTTAATGTTGAATATTTTCAACTGTGTTTGACAAGGGAGGCAAAAAAGGGATTATTAAAGAAATGATGAAAGACAACACAGAGGCTAGGAAGGGTGGCCTTTAGATGAGAACTTACTTTCTATTCTAAAATAGCAGGGAATTGCTTTTTATGACACTAAGGTCATTCTCAGCTACTGAAATTATAATGTAATTTGTTTAAGTATGTAGAATCAGACATTCACAGTCAAATCTTCAAAGAAGTAATAGCTTTCTTATTGTCCTTACTCACAAAGTTTTAACTATAATATCTAGCTTTTACTTGTCACTCTGATCTTTGAATATTTTAGGCTTCTCATTTGGCTTCAAACACATCTTTTTTTATGTTCATGTTAAATTGCCTTGACCAATTAATACTGAATCACTTGCTTTCTTATCATATTCACTATATTTCCACTGATGAATTTAATAGAGTAACTATGGTAAAATCTGAAGCAAATATAGAATATTTGTATCTGAACTTTGCATTTATCAATATCAACCTTAACAGACACAGCTTTTCCAAATGAATTACCAGTTTTACTATACTTTTTCAATAATTTCCTCTAGTAAGGGGTATCAGGCACTTAATGTATTCAAGTAAATCTTGACATTTCTTCTGATATAGTTCTGACATATTGTGGGAGTCATGGCACAATGTACCTATCTACATGAGCCCTAATTTTTATGGAGAGATTACATATAAATTTATATTTGTCTTTGTAGTCCACTGTGAGCATTTATGAGAATGCTTATAAACAATTTAAGATGCTTTAGACTCTTAATGGAAGTTGATTCCCTTATTTCTATAATTCATACCCTCCTTTACTTAGCAAATGACACATTTATTAAGGCCCTCACATTTAACAAAACATATTACTATTTTCAGGGGCAGGTTTAGTTATTTTGCAGCATAAAGAATATTGATCTATTCACTGAGGGTTTTGTTTTTCTAGTTATAATACATTGTTTAACTCCTCTTTTAAGCAAGATGCTTTCTTTTCCCTGGTACAGTTCAGTAAGAGCTTTAACCTGGTTCAGAAGTTGGGGTACAGTATGTGGGGAGCACCATGTTGTTTTGGCTTCTGATTCTAATCACTCAAAAGAACTAGAGCTCTAAAAGTTCTTTAAAAGAAAAAAATACTAACACATTCTTTACCAGGGAAAATCACATGTATGTATCTTATTTTAGGTGGGTCCATTCTAAATATTGAAAGCTCTTTGTTTTCTTTTTTCATAAAATTATTCTTTTATCTTAGTAACTTTCCCTTTTAAAATCCCAATTTTTTAGCTTACTTATTAGGGGACAAGTTGGCCCTAGAATTCATACTGAAGAACTATAAAAATATGACATTATCTCTTGAAAAATTTCTCAGTCTGTGAACAACAATTAGTATCAGTTATTTATAGAGATCTAGCAAGAAATGATGTTGTTGCAATAGTACTTTATGCAGAATATATGATAAAATTTCTGAACTCAAAAAACCTTAGCTCAAGTAATTCAGAATCATAATAAAAACAATAATATCTAAGATGTCATAGTAAACCCCTTGTATGAGTATTGCATACACAGATTCAAACAGTAAACATACATTTAAAAATATTAGCAGGCATTTTACTCTGTCCTTTTTTATTTATTTTAGAATTTTTTATTTAAATTTGAAATAAGCTTTTTTTTAACATATCAACCATATCCTCCCCTGTTCCTCTCTCCAACCCCATCCCATCCCTTTCTGATCCCCAGGGAGGGGGAGGCCTTCAATGGAGAGTCTTCAAGCTCTGTCATATCATTTGGAACAGGGCTCAGGACCTCCCCCATGTGTCTAGGCTGAGGAAGTATCCCTCTACGTGGAATGGGCCACCAAAGAATATTTGTGTACTAGGGATCCACTACCAGAGGCCCCATAGAGTGCTCAGTTCTCCCAGCTATACCACATTCAGGGAATATTGGTCAGTCCTATGCTTGTTTCCCAGATGTCAGACTAGAGTGCATGAGCTTCCCCTTGTTCAGGTCAGCAGTTTCTTTGGGTTTTTCCAGTCTAGTCTTTACCCCTTTTCTCATCACTCCTCCCTTTCTGCAACTAGATTCCAGGAGTTTGGCTTATTATTTAGCTGTGGGTGTCTACTTCTGCTTCCATCAGCTACTGGATGAAGTCTCTAGGATGGCATATAATGTAGTCATCAATCTCATTATCAGGGAAGGACATTTAAGGTAGCCTCTCCACTATTGCTTAGAATGTTACTTGGGGTCATCTTTGTAGATCTCTGGACATTTCCCTAGTGCCAGATTTCTCTTAAAACATATAATGGCTCCCTCTCTCATGGTGTCTCTTTTCTTTCTCTGCTCTGTTCTTTCCCTGACTCAATCTTCCTACTCCCTTGTGCCCACGTCTCCTCTCCTCTTCCTTCTAACTTCCTCTCCTCTACTCCCATTCTCCCAATTTGATTGGGAGATCTTGTCCCTTTCCCTTTCTTTAGGAGACCACATATGTCTCTCTCAGGGTCCTCTTTGTTTCCTAGCTTTCCTGGCTGTGTGGATTGTAGGTGTGGACTGTAGGCTACTCTGTTCTTTTTTTATAAGGACTAAAATATAATAACTATTGATTTACATGGTGTTAGCTATTATTACAAGAACACAACTATTATTATAAGAACACAGAAGATGCATTTAGGGTTTATTTTGTGCATGCAATAGGACTTGAGAATTCTAGAAGTTCAGTATTATTGAATAATCTGGAACCATTATGTTCTCTGTGGACACTGATAGATGACTATACAAATTACAAATTAGAGTGCTGCCACTAAATTGTGCCTGTACTCTACAGGGCATGGTATTGACTTACTAATTGTGACATCAGTAATAGAACTAGTGAATACTATAAAAATATTCTATGTTTATGCTCAGTAACACATGGTATTTATTTATTTATTTATTTATTTATTTATTTATTTATTTATTTATTGTGACCAAATAATCTGCTCTTTAAAAGTCTAAGTTAAGTTTCAATTATTTGAATATTTTTTAATACAAATTTTGTGTTCTGGCTGAAACACTTGATGTTAGTATGAATAATGTTTAGTAGGCATATACAAAGCAATTAGCAAATGAGTGCATTAATAGAATATAGTCTGTAGCAATTTGCTAATAATTGCTTAGTAAATGTCTACAAAATAAAAAGCATGACACATACGATGTGAGGAAAGAATGACCATGTGGTGGTTTGAAAGAAAATGTCCCCCAAAGGGAGTGGTACTATTTCGAGATACAAAGGGAGTGGCTTTGTTGGAGGAAGTGTGTTACTGCAGGAGTAGGCTTTGAGGTCTTTTTCCAACTTCACTCAGTATGTCTGTCAAACAACTTCCTGTTGCTCTGAGACAAGATGTAAAGACTGTCAGCTTCAGGACCCTATCTGAATGCATAATGTCACACTCCCTGCCACAATGATAAATGGAGTGAACCTCTGAAATTGTAAGCCATCTTAATTAAATGCCTCTTTCACAAGAGTTGCTATGGTCATGGTATCTCTTCATTGCAATGAAAATCTTAACTAAGACTATAACATTGTTCTTGTTTCTGAGATATAGATATGTTAGTGAAAGTGACAAAGATGATAATTTGCAATTTCATCTCACACTAGTCAGAAAGAATAAAATAAACAAAACATCTGACAACAAATGCTACTGAGTTATAGGAGAAAAAAGAGCACTTGTTCAGTGTTCAGGAGAATGGAAACTGGTGGAGTTATTCTGGGTATCAGTATGGACAATTTCCAAGCAACGAAAAATAAATCTGCAATAAGATCTAGTTGTACTACTTCTTGGCTTATTCTCAAAGGACTTAACATCCTCATGTACAGATAGTTGCTCAGCAATTTCCATAGCCATCATATTCACAATAGCCAGAAAATGGAAACAAAATAAATTCCCTTCAACAGATGAATGAACAATAAAAATGTCTTACATGTACACAAGAGAATACTATTCAGCTGTAAAGAATAATGGAAGCATAAAATTTGCAGGTAAATGGATAAGCCTAGAAGCATATTATATTGAATGAAGTAACCCAGCAAGACAAATACCTCATGTTCTCCTTATATGTGATTCCTACCTCCAAATATTCAGATGCGAGTATACACTATGAAATAGCCATAGAAAACAGCACAGCAAAGAAGCAATAAATTAGGAAACTATATAACTAGGATAGCACATCAATTGTATAGGAGGGAATGAGGTCATTACAGAAGGGGAAGGAGGGATGAGGAATAAATAACATCAAGGTTGTTTGATAAAACCTCAAGGGATCATATTACTTTGAAATTACACAAAATTATACAAAACACTTAAACACAAGCACAGAGGGGAGAGGGAGGGTAAAGGGAGAGGGAGGAGGAAAAGGGAGGAAAAAAGAAAGGACATTTGTGTTGACAATGGGACGTTAAGCCATTTTGGTTAGTTATACTCCACACGAGAACCATATACTAACAAAAACTAGTTACCAGGCATGAGAAGCTTCCTTTTGGATTGTTGATCAGGGCAGTACAAAAATATGTAGGCTGTGGCTGTTTCCCTTGGCTGACTGTCAGAAGTTGAAGATGAACCACTATTGCTGAATATACTTCACACTTAAGACATAGCAGCATTATTTGTAATTGCCAGAATCTAGAAGCAACCTAAATGCCCCTCAACTGAGGAAGAATGGATGGAGGAAATGTGGTACATTTATGCAGTGGCTTACTACTCAGTAGATAAAAACAATGGAATCTTGAAATTTTCAGGCAAATGGATGGAACTCAAAGAAACCATCCTGAGTGAGATATGCCAGTCACAAAAAGACAAACATGGAATGTACTCACTCATACATGGTTTTTAGACATAGAGCAAAGGATTATAATCCTGCAAGCCACACCACCAGAAAAGCTATGAAACATGGAGGACCCTAAGAGAGACATACCTAGTCTCCTGGAGAAATGGAAAGGGACAAGATATCCAAGCAAATTGGGAGCATGGAAGGATGGGTGAGGGAAGAGGAGGGGAGAGAAGGGCATAAGAGAGTAGGAAGATTGAGTCAGGGAAAGAATAGAGGAGAGCAAGAAAAGAGAAACCATGAGAGAGGGAGCCATTATAGGTTTTAAGAGAAATCTGTCACTATGGAAATGTCCAGAGATCTACAAGGATGACCCCCAAGTAAGAATCTAAGCAACAGTGGAGCGGGTACCTTTCATTTCTATACCATTGGCCTAATATAACAATATATAAATGTACATAGTTTGATTTTCTATCACACACATTGGGACTAGCATTATTTCTCTTTCCTCTGAAGTCTCAACTCATTGAACAGAGTAATTTCCACACTTGTCACCTCATTGTATTATGGTAACAAATAAATTTCAATGTCACATTGACTTGTGATTGGATTCTGTATGTTTATCATTTTCTACTATAGTGGTATATTTTAAATTCTTCTATTTTAACCAAACTTTTTTCTGAAGTTTAGTATTAAAATTGTATCATTTGTTAAGTTATATCATTACAATTAGCATAAAACCTAGCTATGGGAAACCAAGCAACTATAGGAAAATGTTAATATTTTTTCAAGAAAGATTGACGCTATAGTTCACCTGGATTTGTTATAAGTAACACATATTCCAGGCTTTAAATATTCCATATTAATCTGATTCATTTTATTAAAATGTGGGTAATGTTAATTAGAGAAACTATCTACAATACATTGAAATGAACAACTTATTCTGATTAATGACTAAAACTGTGCCTGTTATGAAAAATGTGCCAGGTGGATTGTCCTTGTTTTAACAGTATTTCTCCTGAGCTGATGTGGTCATCTAACTGGGTCCCAGACCACACAGCAAAATAGCACAAAGTTTGAAAGCACAGTCTTGCTATTTACTGGCTTTGTGGCATTTGGGAGTTTGCTTTATCCCCATGACAACTATATTGTTATGATGATTATTAGCACTGCACATAAGGCATTTATTCTTGCATTATGTGTACACTGATAATTAGAACTATTATTAATTAACATTTAGAAGAAAACAATTTTGCTTATTATTAAGAACACAGTAGCACCTGCTGAGAAGCACACCACTGATGTTCATTTTACTGTAGACTTCAATTTTTCATGTATGAAATGAAATCACTAGGGCTTCAATATCTTTTCCAATTCTAATTTCCTTACTGAAATGAAGCAACCAAATATATGTTTTTATCAAAAATGATTGTTCACCTGACCCAGAGGCCAGAAACAAAGTTTAGACTATCATCTAATGGGAATTAAAATAGTTGATATAATGTAACTCATTACAGTTGTGCCGTAAAAGTAATTTTAAAATGACTTAATTCAATTTTCTACTATTGCGTGTAGGAAAAGAATAACAGTGTTTGGTCATTGTATCTCTTTCTTGGTTAGGTTTTCAGATTTTATGTGTTTTTTGCTTTAAGAGTATAACTTGAGAATGTTTTCTCCACAAAATGTGTTTGTTAATGGATTCATATGATGGTTCAGTGGGTGAAAATTATGTCACCAAATCTGATGACTTCAATTTGGTTCCCAAGACTCACATGGTAAAACTGACTCCTCCATGTAGTCCTCTGATCTCCACACATGCAGTGGCATGCGAACTCATGTTCATATACACAAAGGCAAACAATACATGCAATAAATATATAATTGTTATTTTAAATCTGAAGCCAGGAGAGGAATATAATTTAGGAAGAAGAGTCATACCAAGAAATTTGACATGATGTTGGATCCTATCTCAAGAGAGTTTGAGAAGAGAAAATCAAAAGTAAAAGTAAATATGGAGATCAAATGTTTTACTTATTTCAATGTAATGGGGAAGAATAGCAGCTGTTACTTAGTAATTTTGGCACCAGGTTTGAGTATTGAATGTATTAGTGCAAATGGAATAATATTTCCTGAGCATGAAATGACATCACCATAGAAAATGTTTATTTGATAATTTTTATTCACTTCCTTGTGAATTTATAATTTTGTTTCACATTAAGATAAAAACTAAGCTAGTTATTTTATTTACTAAATTAATGCTTTAAAAGAGTAACTGTAGGAAAGTTAGGAACTACAAAATATAAAGTAAATCTATTATTTTTAAAGAATATTTCTGGTCGCATGAGCTTTCCTCTCCTCCCCTTCTCTTTCTCCCAGCCCCCTCTCCACTCATTGCCCCCTCCCAATATGCTCAGAAGATCTTGTTCCTTTCCCCTTCTGTGAGGGACCTAGTATAAAATCTCTTAGAATCTTCCATGTATCCTAGTTGCTGGTGGTGTGAATTATAGGCTGGTGATTCTTTGCTCTATGCCTAAAATCCATATATGAGTGAGTATATACCATATTCCTTTTTTTGTGACTGGGTTATCTCATTCAGATGTTTTCTTCAAATTCCATCCATTTGCCTGTGAAAGTCAAATTCTACTGTTTTTTTTCTTCCAAAGAGTAGTATCCCTTTGTATAAATGTGCCACATCTTCTTTATCCATTCTTCAGTTGAGGGGCATATAGGTTGCTCCCAGGTTCTTGATATTTATTACAAATAATGCTGCTACAAACATAGTTGAACAGATTTCTTTGTTGCATGGATGTGTATCATTTGGGTATATGCCTAAGAGTGGGATTGCTGGGAAGATTGACTCAGGGGAGGAATAGATGAGAGAAAGAGATAGAGGTATAGATAGATAGATAGATAGATAGATAGATAGATAGATAGATAGATAGAGATGAGATAGATAGATAGATAGATAGATAGATCGATAGAGAATAAAAGAGGGATCCATTATAGGTTTGAAGAGAAAACTGACTCTAGAGAAATGTCCAGACACCTACAAGACTGACCCCAACTAACAATATGAGCAACAGTGGAAGAGCCACCATAAAATCACTTCCCTGATAATGAGATTGATGACTAACCATCATAGAGTCCTCATCTAGTAGGTGATGGACACAGAAGCAGACACCCACAGCTAAACATTGAGCTGAACTGGAATCCAGATGCAGAGAGGGAGGACAAGACTAAGCTACAGAAACCCATAGAGACAGCTGACCTGAACAAGGAGGAGCTAATGGGCTCCCAGACAGAGAGCTGGTAATCAAGCATTGGATTGAATCAGAGCCCCTGAACATAGATCTGGGCAGTCCAAGGGACCTCTGACAGTCAAACTAGGATGTATCCCTGGTGCACAAAAGGACTTTGGGAGCATATTCCCCATGGAGGGGCACTCCCTTAACCTAGAGGCAGGAGGGAGAGCAAAGTCCCTACTCCAAATGACTTGACAGATTTAGATGACCTCTCCAAGAAGGCATCATCCTACATGTGGAGGGGGGATGGGAGTGTGGTGGGGGGCATGGGAGGGTGGAAGAGAGGAAGAGAAGGAGGGACAGAAAGGGAATTGGGATTCATATGTAAAATAATAAAACTTTAAAAAAAGAATATTTCTGTAAAAATGAGGAATAACAATTCCAGAGAAGCTAAATAACAAGGAGGACCCAAAGATGAGCACATGGATTTCCCTGGGAAGGGGAATAGAAGAGATTTCCTGATAAATTGATAGTGGGGACAAGGGATCAAGTTAGGTGGGTTGGGGGTAGTGGGGTTATGATGAAGGGGTGAGTAATGAAAGAGTTGTCTTGATGTGAGGCAGAGGGCATTTCTGGATCAGGGAGAAACCTTGTGCTGAGGGAATTCCCAGGAATCTACTAGGCTGATTCCAGCTAAGGCTCCTAGCAATAGCAAAGAGGGTACCTGAACTGGTCATCTCCTGTAATCAGATTTGTGACTGCACTAATTTTCATCAGAGAGCCTTTGTCCAGTAACTGATGGGAAAAAAATGGCAGATCCACAGCCAAGCACTGGTCTGAACTCTGGGGATCCTGTTGAAGAGAAGAAAGAAGGATTGAACTAGTCAGTGTGGTCAAGGTCATCACAAAGGAACCCATAGAAACAACTATCCAGAGCTCACAGGAGCTCACAGACTCTGGACTGAAAGCTAGGGAGCCTTCAAGGGACCAAGTTAGGCCCTCTACATTTCCGTGCCAATTGTGTGATTTGTTCTATTTGTTTGACTCCTAGCCATGGGATAGGACCTGTCTCTAATACTTGAACTGGTCTTTGAGGACCTATTTCTTATATTAAGTTGCTTAGTTCAGCTTTAATAGTTCTACTTCAGCTTAATATACTTCATTGATACCTATGGAAGGCTTTCCTCTTTCTGAACAGAAACAGAGGAGGAGTGGATGGGAGTAGGGTGGGCAGAGGGGATGTGGGTGGAAGGAATGGGGGGAGAGAAGGGAGGCAAAGGAAACTGCTGTTGAGATGTAAAATAAATAAAAAAGATTTAATTAAAACAACATATACCTTGAATGAGAGTAAATATTATAAATAAAATTGTGCTAATTAAACCAATAAAATTGGCAACTTTAAAGAGAAATAAAAAGGAATGTGTATATGAAAATTAATCATTTGGTATTGTGGTGCTTTGAATGAAAATGGCCCCCATTGGCTATAGAGAGTAGCAGTTTTAGGAGGTGCGGCTTTGTTGGAGTATGTAAGGCCTTGTTGGAGGAAGTGTGTCTGTGAGTGGACTTTTCAGTCTCCTTTGTTCAAGCAAGACCTTCCCAGTGTCATTCTTTCTTCATGCCTCCTGAAGATCCTGATGGAGAACACTCGTTTCCTTTTCCAACACTATGTCTGACTTGCAAAGCCATGCTTCCCACCATAATGTAAATGGACTAAATTCTGAACCTGTACACCAGTCCAATTAACCAATTAAATACTTTTTTTTTTAATAAGAGTTACTGTGGCCAGGCATTGGTGGCACATACCTTTAATCTCAGCACCCGAGAGGCAAAGGTAGGCAGATCTCTGTGCGGTTGAGGCCAGCCTGGTCTACAGAGATAGTTTTAGGTCAGGCTCCAAAGATACACAGAGAAACCCTGTCTGAAAGAAAAAAGTTACTGTGGTCATGGTGTATCTTCACAGCAATAGAAACTCTAACTAGACAGGTGCATACCAATTACAGTGTTTTAATTAAAGAATAATTCTCTTTTAGGAAAAAGGGTTAATAGACTCCAAACTCTATTCAATTACTTCAGATGATCCTTGTGATAGGGGTCCAGAGTTGAGTTGAAGGCTAATGATGAGAGCCAGATGAATCTTGATCAAGTTGAGTGTAACCACCTGATGGGAGATGTTATCCTGTAAAGATGTTTCTCATACTGTTTAATTAATAATGCCCTGTGGCCAATAGGAAACAAGATAGGTGGGGCTAGGAGACTAGGAGTTGGAAAGAGGAAGTAGAAGGAGGAGTCAAGATGTAGAACATGGAGGAAGGAAGACACCTGCCTCGGCTCCCCATAAGACGACCACGTGGAAATACTTAGATAAGTAGAAATGGGTTAATAATTAAGGCAGAGCTAGCCCATAAGCAATAATGGTAACTGCCCAACAGGATTGTATCAAATGCAGAGTCTCTGAGTATTACTTGGGGCTGGTGCGGCTATGGGCTCAGACTGGCTGGCAGGCGGGATGGCGCCCGTGGGAAAAGCCTGCCATAATGGTGTCAGAAGTGGAACTGAAAACTTTCACTTAAAACTTAACAAAAGCTTAAAAAATAGTTTTTAGAAACAAAGGAACAAAGACTAGCAAGACTTCTTAGTAGCAGCATTTTCTTGGTTGGATTTGTTTTGCTGTAGACAGAGATTTACTCCACTCCTTTAAGGGAGGTTTCCAAAATTAGCATAAGCGGCAAAAAGCCACCTTGCTTTTAAAGAGCTCTGCTAACAATTTATTGGTGTGTACGAGAGCTACAATGAAGGTTTACACTGTGTTTTAACAAATACGCTGGCTTGAGAGAGAAAAAGAATCAGAATACAATGGTTAAAAAAAAAAAAAAGAAACAGAATGGATGGGTCTGGTGGCACACGCCATTTATCCTAGCATTTGGTAGGTAGACAGAGACAAGCAGATCTCTGTGATTTCAAAGTAAACCTTGTATTCAATAAATTCCAGGACAGATAAAAATTACACAGAAAAACCCTGTCTCAAAATATGTAAAAATAGAAATAGAAGAAATAGAGTAATAAAAAAGCCATGTAAAGATGAAAAGCACAGAAAAATTTTGGACACTATACACGATTCTCTTGTCTTTAAATTATTTCATTGCTGAGAAAATAACAACTACTGATAAAAGAAATGCTGCTGGATTAATTCAATTTATATATTTTAAATGCTTTGACTCCAAAATTTAAGCCTAAGGACAAATTACTGGGGCAAAGGATTTCTATTTTTGTTTTCAGAGAAAATAAAAAGCTATGGATTCTTTCCAGTCTTATGTGGTTTGATCAAGCTAGACCCCCTGAAACAGCTCCCCAGGTGATCCAACATTCAAAGCAGTTGAGACAAAGCCTTGCAGACTACAGCCTGCATCTTCTTAGGATCCCCATGACAGCGCCTTCTACCAGCAGGAAGTAGTTTGGAAAGAACGACGCCCAAATTCCCAAATATTGTTTATAAATGTTTGTTTTCATTTAAATGGACTTGGTTATAAATGGCTATAACCATAAACAATCTTTTTAAAGGTAAAAAGGGAATTATGGTATAGATATGAATACTTTGCTTTGGAATGGATTTTCTTTTATTGATACAATTTAAGATCAAATCTGTGATATGTATATTTCTCCTCTTGTTTAGTATTGTGTTTATATAGCTCATTTAGAATGTAATGTATACTTTAACACAGATTATAGATAATTACCTATGATAATAAGAACTTATAGTTAAGTTAGTTAGGATTTCTAGATATGCAGAGATGCATTTGAGATGAATAGGCATTCTTCAAACCTTTCAAAGACCTACAGAATATGGCATTTAAAATGGATTAGGGTTTTTCCTGACAGGCACAACTGCTCCTGGTAACACCACCTGCATCAAAAAGTAGCAGGGAGGAGTCCAGATGTAGTCCGGGGAGGAAGGAAGATGCCTGCCGCGGCTCCCTGATAAGACGACCACGTGGAAATACTTAGATAAGTAGAAATGGGTTAATAATTAAGACAGAGCTGGCCCACAAACAATAATGGTAATTGGCCAACAGGATTGTATCAAATACAGAGTCTCTGCGTGTTATTTGGGGCTCACGTGGTGGAGGGACCATGGCGGCAGGACCAGGAGGCCGGCAGGGAAAAACCTGCAGTAACAACCACTTTTTTCTTCTTCCTTTCCTTCACTCTGCTTGCTCTCCTCTCTGTTACTTCATTTCTCCTTTCTTTTTCCCCTATCCTCCATTTCTCTTGCTCCTGCTCCCCACTTCCTCTTTCTACAGTACCTTGTGGAGCTTTTTATACTTCTCTCCTATTTGGATGTGTTTAACAGGAACAAGATTTTCTGATTGAAGTGAATTCTTTTGACCTCTTATTGCTCTTTGAGTCCTTTTATTAAAAAAGTATTTTACCTGGCTCTCATATCTTCTATTTAAAAGTACTACCTCTTGATTTGATGACTCATTACTCCAATAGGTTGCGAAGACACAATGCTTTGATGATATGCCTGGGCTTCAACCTAATGCACAATTGCCTTTTGGCTGAGGTGACAATGTGGGTTCAATTGCATTTCTGTATTGTTCTAATGGCAATTATTTGTGGATTCTGAACTTTCTGAGTCACAGTTGGAAAGATTGATACTTCAGTGCCCAATCTTTGGCAAGTGAAGAGATGCTTTCCTTTTAGATATTTTGATAGTTTGAAACTTTCTAATGTCTCTACATGTGTATATATTATTGTTCCCAGGAATTCCTTTCAATATAAAATCATTTTTTTAGTTTTATAGAAGTCTCTTATGAGATATTTTGTCCTAGTTGTGTTTTCTAGCATTCTTCCAAGACTATTAGTATTATTTATTTAAGTATTATGTGTATTTCCTATGCTGAAGACTGAACCAAGAGTCTTACAGGCAAATGTTCTAACATTGAATGATACCTCAGACTTCAAGACTAAATTACTAGCATGACATTGGTTCTTTTGAATGCTTACTGCTTGATTTGTCATTTATATTTTTATCATTTGTTTCTTTTCTTATTGTCTGTGAAGCTTTTGAATTTCCTGTGGCCACACTGAGTTTGTCTCCATAGTCTCAGATAATTTAAATTTAAATGGTTAGTAACCTTAATTTATATGGATTGTGTTTGTCTTCTCTGTGACATTTAGATATATTTTACTAATTATGAGCATAAATATCTCATTGGTGATGGCTCTGTGAGTATCCATCATTTGGCCACTGGAGAAATTCTCTGGAGCAGGTGGCTAATAAACCCTAGAGAACTCATTTGGACTTCTGATGCCCACAATATTTGAAATAGCACAGGATATGACACTTTTCATGTTTAAACCTTCTCCAGAATACTACAGTACCCACTGAGGTTTGTTTACCCTTGCTTGTAGAATAGTTATAATAATAATAATAATAATAATAATAATAATAATAATAATAATAATAATGTGTCCTTTAAAATTTCTATTCATAGATCTTCCAAGATTAGTTAATACATTATACTTAGGGATGATTATTTATGTATTAGCCCCCTTAAAAAGGGGTTCTAATTTTCTAGATGATTGATTTCACAAAGTTAATCTGAAAATTAATGACATAAGGGAGGATAGTCTTTAAACATAGACTAATTTTCACTTATTTAACATATATCCAGATAGTCCTCTTTCAAATCTTACTCCCACCTATGAGATCTTTATAGTTTTCTAGTTTTTGTGATTACTGCATACGGTGGTTTAAATGAAAATAGCCCTCACTGGCTTATAGGTAGTGGTACTATTTGGAGGTTTGACCTTGTTGGAGGAAGTATATCATTGTGGGTGGGCTTTGAGGTTCAAATGCTCAATCCAGGCCCAGTTTCACTCTTTCTTCCTGCTGTCTAAAGATCAAGATTTTGAACTCTCAGCTATCTCTCCAGCCCCATGTCTGCCTATGTGCTGCCATGCATCCTGCCATGATCATAATGGACTTAACCCTTGAAGTGTAAGCCAGGCCTATTAAAATGCTTTAATTTATATGAGTTTTGTGGGTTATGGTGTCTTTTCACAGAAATAAAAATCCCACCTAAGACACTTCATAATGTATGCTTGCAATTGTGGATTTGGAGGAAATGCACATAAGAGAAAATATGAGGCATTTGCCTTTATGTGTCTAGGTTAACTTATTCATTATAATCTTTCCTTGGTCCATCAATTTACTTCCAAATTTTATGACTTCACTTTTCGTTATAGCTGAATAGCATTTCATTGTGAATATTTACCACATTTCTATTATCCATTCATCTTTTTAAGGACATTCATATATTGTTCCATTTTCCTGGGTATTATGAATAGGGAAACTGGAAACATTGATGAGGAAGTATCAGAAAAATATGATGTTGAATCTTTGGGGCATAAACCAATAAGTGGTATTTGTAGGTGATATAGGAGATATATTTTTAGTTTCTTTTTGTTTTTTGAGATAGAGTTTCTCTGTGTAATAGCCCTGGCTGTTCTGAAAATGGTTTTGTAGATCAGGCTGTCCTTGAACTCACAGAGATCTGCCTGTTTCTGTTTTTAATGTGCTGGGAATAAAGGTGTGTGCCACCACTGCTCAAATTTATTTTTATTTATTTATTTGTTTGTTTGTTTGTTTGTTTGAGAGTTCTCTGTACTGATTTCCACAGTGGTTGCAGCAATTTGGATTCCCACAGAAGTGAGTTCTTTACAGCTGAATAGTACTCTGTTGTGTGTGTGTAAACATTTTCATTATGCATTCATCTGCTGAAGAACATTTATATTGTTTCTATTTTCTGGCTATTGTGAAATTGGGGACCTGAAAATTGTTGAGCAAGTGTCTGGAGAATAGGATGTTGAATTTTGGGGGAATAAGGCACAGGGTAGTACAGATAGATCATATTGTAGATTTATTTTTAGTTGTTTGAGAATACTCAATACTGATATCCTAAACAGTGAGTGAAGACTCCTCTCTTCCTAGAACCTCACTAACATTTGTTGTCAGTTATTTTGTTGATTAGGGCCATTCTGACTGGGGTTAGAAAAATGACCTCAAGTTGTTTTAATTTGTATTTTCCTAATTGCTAGAATGATGAACAGTTTTTTTGACATTTTTTCTTAGCTATTTTAAATATTTCCTATTGAGAATTCTTCCCTTAGATTTCTAAACCATGTTTAATTGTATCATTGCTACTTTGAATATTTTTTTAGTTCTCTGTATATATTTAATATTAATTCTCTGTCAGATGTATAGGTAGGAAAGATAATATTACATTCTTTAGTTTTCTCCTTCTATCAATGTTAACCTACACAGAAGTGTTTTAGTTTTATGAGGTACCACTGTCAATTGTTATCCTAACATTTTGGGCAAATCTTGTTCATAAAGGTTTTTCGTACACTTATATCTTGTAAGGAATGGAAAAACGGTGAGGGTTATCCAATGGAAGAGGAGGGAAGAAGGTCAATACAAATGTAGCAAGACAGATGGGGAAGTCAAATTATACCAAAGTTATTTTATAAAGCCTTAATAATCATATTATTTTATATTTACCTAAAATTGTATACAATGAATACCAATATTTATGTATGCACACATGTATACATACAAATAATATTTTAAAAATGAATGAGAATATGAGGCACACATTCATAGGGTCACGAAATTAAACACTAGAACAGAAATGCTCAATGAATATCCTTAGATGTGAAGGCATGAGTATCAAATAACACTCCATATTTTCCAGTCCAAAGAAAACTCATAAATAATATGATGTCCTTTCTAAAGGTACTTATATAAGATTCTAGCTAGAAAACCTCATGTTTTAAATCAACTTCTTATAAATCTATACTTTTATTGTTTAAAAATTTTTTAAATTTGACAGAGATTTAAAAATGCTCTGGTGTACGTGCATGCCCTCGCCAGCAAGGAAGAAGCGACTCCGGGTAGTTCTTCTTCATGCAGTTTTAATTAGGATCCTTTAAACATGTTTCTTCTGGCCTGCAAGAGAGAGGGGGGGTGGGGACCCCTGCACAGGCTTAAATACCCTTGAGCTAACCAACCCCAGTGAGCCACATGGACCCTGCAGATAGGCTACTCTAATGCGGAAGCAGACAGGCTGAAGAGACTCAACCAATTAAGGGCTTGTTTATGCCAGAGAGTCTTCACCAGCGGGAAGATGTAAGGCAGAAGCCAGTGCCACTTTAAGGCATGGCACTATGCTCTCTACACTCTGGAATGTAATAAGAAAGCTATATAGTTCAGAGACATGTGCACGGTTTCTGTATTGACCTGTCTCTGAGCTACTTGGAAGTTTTCACAAGCATGCACTACTTTAGTGGGAAAAGCAGCCAAGTCAGCAACAGAAGTGAAAGTGAAGAAGCAAACCAAGTCATTATAAACATTTTGGGAAATGTTTAATTCAATCATGAAACAGGTTTTATACAACTGGCATTAATAAAGAATAGGCCCAAAGGCATCTTTTACATATTTTACTCATAAATTGCTCCCTAGTTAAATGGTGGTTAATTTCTACAGTCTCCTTTTGTGAAGTAGACAGAAAGATGATTTATAGATGAGGTAATCTTTTGATGCTGATCTCTTTTGGACTCCACCCCTGCATGGGAAGCTAATTTATCTGTGTTGAATATAACTAATACCTTAAAATTTAAATTTGATACCATAATTATATATGTTGGAGGTGCAGTGGCCTCCCAACAGAATTATAAATGAAACTCACTAAATGTTATAAGATTGATTTGACAATTGAAGAAGTGTGGAATTATTTTTATAATTTTGTGCTCATTTTGAAACAGAAATTGTGTCTATTGTGCTATGAGCATTGAAATTATTGTTCCAGTGTAATTTAAGTCTTATTAGCAGCATTTGTTCCATATCATTTTTATTACTAGGAATCATAGTAAATATGAAAAAACTTAGAGATCAATATACTAAACAAAAACATGTCAAAATCCACATGAGAAATAACTAGCCACATTTAGTTTTGCTTTATTTGATACGACACTGTTTTTTTCCAGTTATTGACTGAAGATTAAATAGTGATTTCCCCTCAAAAATCACCCTGTGTGTGGTTCAATAAGATTTCATTGTAATCAATATTTATGACAAATTCTTAGTTGACTCTGAGCCCACCTTTTACACTTTCCCAATTTGTTAGTGGATTTTAAAAACTATGAACAGCTTTTCAAACATGTGTCACTTACTAAGAGAGGCATGGCATAAAAAAAGAAAAGAAAATTTATTTCACCCCAGAAATAATTCTTTATAGATTTTCATTTGAGCAAGCAGGAGGGATTGCTTCCTGTGTGTTTATGCTACAAATACTCTAGTTAGACATGTAATTGAAACAAAATATGTTAGCACTTTTAAGTTTTAAATGACAGTCACAAAGTGATTTTCATAACATGATTTAAATTGGTTGTAGCATGTATGTTTCCGCCAGCCCGCCAGCCCGAAGTCTGGACCCACAGCTGTGCCAGCCCCAAATAGCACTCAGAGACTCTGTATTTGATACAATCTTGTTGGCCAGTTACCATTATTATTTATGGGCTAGCTCTGCCTTAATTATTAACCCATTTCTACTTATCTAAGTATTTCCACGTCGTCGTCATATCGGGGAGCCGCGACAGGCATCTTGCTTCCTCCCCGGACTACATCTGGACTGCTCCCTACTACTTCCTCTTTCCTCCTCCTGGTCTCCTAGCCCTGCTTATCTTGCTTCCTATTGGCCACAGGGCTTTATTAACCAGTATGAGAAACATATGTACAGAATAACATCTCCCATCATCTCCTCTTTTCTGTCTAAAATAAAAGAAGGGGTTTAACCTTAACATAGCAAAATGTACCATACAACAGTTATCAATAAGAATCACAGTAAACAATATTTAGTCCATTAACATTTAGTAAGACTTTAAGAAAATATCATCTATCATATCTTTGTGAGTCTAAAGTCCTATATGTAACTTATCTTTAATCCTAACTAAGGAAAACTATAATCATAACTACCTGTCTTCAACTCCATCAAAGACCACAGAAGGATAATATATAAACTCTAGAAATGACAGAGACAACTCATTGCCTGGTCAGTCACCCGAAGTTCTTCTTAATGTTCTATCTTCAGCCCACAGGCCATAGTGTGTCTCCAGACTCCTCAACAAAGCAGGAAATTTTAAACTGTCCACCTGTAAAGGCAGTTTGTCAGTCATTTTTCTCTGTGTCCTAGACTGTCTGGCTGTCTGGCAGCCTCTTCCATGAAGCAGGAATCAGGTAGCAATGTCCATCTTGCATCAGCAGTCACCTTTTTGTGGGTCCTGCATGTCCAGTTTCTACAACATAAAGTCAAACAGTCCAGAAGAGCAGTACCTTGCTCAAATGGCTAGTCTTGCCATATTAGAAGCAAAATCCATAACACGTTTCTTCAATGTCCATCTTCCTTTTTTATGCAGGTGGTGTTACCAGGAGCAGTTGTGCCTCAATGTCAAGAAAATCCCTAAACCATTTTAAATGCCATATTCTGTAGGTCTTTGAAAGGTTTGAAGAATGCATATTCATCTCAAATACATCTCTGCATATCTAGAAATCCTAACTTAACACCAAGTTTTAATTATGATAGGTAACTCTCTATAATCTGTATTAAAGTATACATTACATTTTTACAATGAGCTATATAAACACAATACCTAAGCAAGAGAAATATACATATCACAAAATTGACCTTAAATTGTATCAATAAAAGAAAATCCATTCCAAAGCAAAGTATTCATATCTATACCATAATTCCCTTTTTACCTTTAAAAAGATTGCTTGTGGTTATAACCATTTGTAACCAATCACATTTAAACGAAAACAAACATTTATAAACAATATTTGGGAATTTGGGCGTCACTCTTTTCAAACTACTTCCTGCTGGTAGGGGGCGCTGTCATGGGGGTCCAAAGAAGACACAGAAATCTTGGCTGTAGTCTGCAAGGCTTTGTCTCAACTGCTTTGAATGTTGGATCATCTGGGGCATTGTTTCAGGGGGTCTGGCTTGATCAAACCACATTAGTCTGGAAGGAATCCACAGCTTTTCATTTTCTGTGGAAACAAAAATAGAAATCCTTTTCCCCAGTAATTTGTCCTTAGGCTTAAATTTTGGAGTCAAATCATTTTTAAAATATATAAATTGAATTAATCCAGCAGCATTTCTTTTATCAGTAGTTATTTTCTCAGCAATCAAATAATTTAAAGACAACAGAATCGCATATAGTATCCAAAATTTCTCTGTGTTTTCCATCTTTACATGGCTTTTTTTATTATTCTATTTCTTCTATTTCTATTTTCACATATTTTGAGACAGGGTTTCTCTGTGTAACATTTATCTGTCCTGGAATTCACTGCATACCAGGTTTACTTTGAAATCACAGAGATCTGCTTGCCTCTGTCTGCCAAGTGCTGGGATTAATGGCTTGTGCCATCCTATCCATCCATTATACTTTCTTTTTTCTTTTTTAAACCATTGTACCCTGTTTCTTTTTCTCTCCCAAGTCAGCATATTTTTTAAAACACAGTGTAAACCTTCATTGTAGCTCTCGTACACACCAATGAATTGTTAGCAGAGCTCTTTAAAAGCAAGGCGGTTTTTTTCCACTTATGCTAATTTTGGGAACCTCATTAAAGGAGCCGTGCAAATCTCTGTCTACAGCAAAACAAATCCAACCAAGAAAATGCTGGTACCAAGAAGTCTTGCTAGTCTCTGTTCCCTTGTTTCTAAAAGCTATTTTTTAAGCTTTTGTTAAGTTTTAAGTGAAAGTTCTCAGTTCCACTTCTGACACCATTATGTTATGGCAGGTTGTTCCTCCCCGCAGGTGCCATCCTGCTTGCCTCCAGTCTGGGCCCACAGCCATGCCAGCCCCAAATAACACACTGAGACTCTGTATTTGATATAATCCTGTTGGCCAATTACCATTATTGATTATGGGCTAGCTCTGTCTTAATTATTAACCCATTTCTACTTATCTTAAGAATTTCCACGTGTTCGTCTTATCAGGGAGCCACGGCAGGAGTCCTGCTTCTTCCCTGGGCTACATCCCAACTCCTCCCTACTACTTCCTCTTTCCTCCTCCTGGTCTCCTAGCCCTGCCAATCTTGTTTCCTATTGGCCACAGGGCTTTATTAACCAGTATGAGAAACATATATACAGAATAATATCTCCCATCATCGGTCTTTGAATTTCATATTGGGTTTGATTCCTTTAGCTTTTGTGGCTGTGTGCATAGGAGTTCTGTAGTTTACAATTAAAAACAAATTCTTATGCTCTATGATGCTAGTATTTTAGGCTAACATTTATTTTTAACTTATCTCTGGCATACTCAGATCAGCCAGGAATTTCTGTATCATGTAAAGGAAATAAAAGTTTCTTTTGTCTTCTGTGTTTAACTCTGAAACTGGTATAAAGAAATAAGTAGTTTAATGAGTAAAATTTAAAACTCCGTCTATACTGAGTTATCACTGCTTCTATAAAAGTGCAAATTATATCACAGTCACTAACACATTATTTTCTAGATTAGATTTGAACTTTCTCTTAGATATTAATCATTAATTATGATTCAAAATATGTGAATCTTTGAAATTGAGGTAATGTTAGGAATCTACTTCAACTGCTGTGTTGAGTCAAAATCATTAAAACCTAAAACAAAATATGTATTGTCTTAATAACTGGTATTTCAAACAACAAAATCAATGAAGTAAGCATCCTAGTTTCTAAGTATAGAGACTTGTGGTTAAAGAAAGACTAAATTTGGCGTAATTTGTGAAACTCATATTGTTTGTTATATTTCTCATTCAGGAATTATATATGATACAGAATTGCCAAGAGCCAAATATTCTCTGGAATCTCAAATTTCACCTTCATTTTATATTCCCCAGTATCTAATGTTTGATACTATCTACAGTAAATTCAAATTCATGTCACATAACATGTGGAAACAGATACATTTCTATTTTAACTTTTTTTTTTTTACAGGAGAAAGGACAAAACAGATGTTCGGTTTTCCATGTTAATATTAGCCTGTTAAAGAGTTCCTTAGTTAAAGTAAACAGGTGTATTTGTCAGCAAGGAAATACTAAAATGTTTTGAGATGTTTAGACATTTGGGGGCAAAAGTTCTGATAGAATCATACAATATGCAACAATGTATATGTACATAAATTATATTTTGTAATCTTCTATATTAGAAATATTACTAATACAATTCAGGGTCTTTCATAAAGGGTATCATTCTTGCTTCTGTTATAGAGTTATTTTGAGGAAGGGGTAATAGCACATTTGATTCAATCTTCTTGCCGTAGCAGGAAAAGAAGACAGTGATAAGGACATTTTATTTAAGGAATATTTTAAAATATAATTTGGGGTCTCAACTCTTTAGTCCTTTCACCTTTTTGCTCATATTATTTTTCAAAATGGAGAAAGATTTGGTCATATATTGAGAATAAGATATATCTGAGAATTTTTGTTGAGACTTAGAATTTCAGTCCTGTACTGTTGAAATAGGTTTGTTTGAGTGGTAATAGGAAATAGTAAAAGAGAAATATAAAAACACTTAAAATGAACCTTTTTCAGTTTTCAAACATATAATTGAGTTTTCTGGTAACATTTAATAAGAAAGGTAGAAAAGAAATATCAACATTATTATAAACTCTTGAAAAAATGTGCTTAATAAGAAAAATCCTAACCTACACTTAAACTAAGCAACAAAAACTTATAGGGAGTCATGGATGCAGCAGAATTAGATAGGAAATTTTTTGTTATATATTTCATAATTTCAAATATTTATAATATGGCCCGCATACACAATTACTTCATTTGGTTGTTAATATTAGCTTTTCAGCTTTATTTTTGGTCCAAGATTTTCATCATGTATTTGGAGACACTCTAAGGGGTTCCCTTTGAAATAATTAAAACTTAAAGAAATAGCTATAACGTCTTTATGTTGTTATACATGTGGTATGATGTCTCTAGTCATTTGTGAGGGAGAAAAAAATATATGCTATGTGCATTTATTTTCCTCTGTGGAAGGAAAATGCTTAAAACAGGAAGATGGTCAGTTATAAAATATTTGAGTTTTGTAATCAGTCTTTGGATTTCTGGAAATTATCATTTGCAATAAATGGCTTGATTTTGATAGAAAAAAAAACTAGTTCAAATCTTCCTCCTGTACATACATAGATATTGTTTGAACTGATTTCATTTTTAATTAACCTTGGTATTTATTTATATTATTAACATGAATTTGGAAGTATCTTATGTGATTTATTTGGTGCTTTTTTCTTTGTTATAATTAAATACATGATAAGAAACAAAGCAAGGGAGGAAGATTTTTTTTGTAACTTTAAGGTGATACCATACATTCTGTTGAGAAGCTTGGCCATTGTGTCCACATTAGGAAGCAAAGAGATGAATGTCAGCCTAGCTTTTTTTTTCTCCTTTTTATGCAATCTATGGTTACAACCTATAGGATGATGCTACCCGCATTCAGAGTTATACTTTCCTGGTGAGTTATACTTCCTGGAAATACCTTCATAGACACATTAGAAGTGTATTGGTATAATCATTCTAAACTCTATTGTATTTGTCTTCAATATTAACCTTCACACTTAATTTGTTTATAAATGGAAAAACACAGCACATTATTTAGTTTAGTGGGAGGATATTTTTATAAACCAAATTGATAAGAAATGTTAAAGTTGACAAATATTTAATTTTTTCAATGTAAACCTGATTTCATGTTTTAATACATTTAATAAGAAAGCTTTCAAAAGAGAATCCTTACTGATAATGTACTAAGAATGTTAACATCTATATAGATACAAGTCTCTCACATTTTTATTTAGAGTCAATCTATATGGGTAGTATATGACATATCACTTGAAATGAAACAAAATAGTTTGATGTTGTCTATTACATTCAACACACTTAACATCTTAAGTGAGGTTAGAAATTGCCCTATTCTTCCTAACCTGTGTGGTTTTCTCTCCTCCTTTCAAAGTTGGATAACTTTTCTGAAACATGTAGCCTGTCCCCATGCTTCTGTGTTCTGTAGAAAGCCGCAAAGTGCCGCACCTTAAAGATGGCGCTGGCTTCTGCCTTCCACCTCCCCAAGGGTGAGCTCTCTCTGGTGTAAACAAGCCCTTATTTGGTTAAGTCTGCTCAGCCTGTCTGCTTCTGCATTAGAGTAGCCTATCTGCAGGTTCCATGTAGCTCACTGGGGTTTTTAGCTCAGGGGTCCCCTGGCTCTCACAGGTCAGAAGAGCATGTTCAAGGATCCTGATTAAAACTGCATGAAGAAGATCTTCCTGGAGTCTCGTCATCCTTGCTGGTGAGGGTCAGGCATGTACAGTGTTCTGCTTAATTTCTAGCTACTCCCCTAGTGCCACAACTGCTCTAGAATAATACTACTCAAAAGGAGTATAGAGTTAGTAGAGCACAGGTTTTCTATCTCCTTACACATCAGGCACAGGTTCAGGTTCATGAATGAATGTTCCTTTTCTTTCCTGATGATTTGGTTAATCAAGCAGCTCTGGACATCTTTGTTTGAGGAAGTATACCCACAACCCCCAAATCTGAGCTCCACTCTATTCCCAGTTCTGTTGAAGCACCTTGTACTGGGTGGGATCAAGCTAGGGTTTATAATATATTCCTATTAATAAATAAAATGTTTATAATTAGGCAAATTGCCATCACATTTTTAGTGCCATTAGGCTTCAGGCACCAAAACATCAGAAACACTTAGGAAGATTAATAAATTAAGCATTCCTGGTTCACAGAGACAATCAGTAATAAGAGCTATGTGAAGTATGATACACTCAAAAAACAAGGGTAATGGCTTTTGTATTCTTTTTACTCTAGATTCATTAATAAACCTGATACTTGACATAAAACATATAAATTAGAAATTATCACATTTTTAAAGGCCAACAATATTCAGAATATAGTGCCACTTAAAACATCTTTAATATCAAGTAATATCGGTCAATGAATCAGATGAAATGAGAACTCAGGAAAGCATAGCTTTAGATTCAAAGACTATCCCATATAAGATTTAAAAGGTAAACTGGACTTTTAAACAGAGATAATTAGTACTGTATATAGACAGATATAAGCAATTTTTTATTGAAGTAGTTTTGTTCTTGCTGCTTAATTTATGGAAAATTTTTGACTCAGAGCACAGATGGATGCATTTGTGTGACTAGGAAGTTGCAAATGTCTATTCACCTCTGTCAGAGCAACAACAGGGACCAAAGAAAGATTCAGGTTCAAATATAGCTTGGTAAGATAATGGATTTGTTGGGGTAACTTAAAGAAACATGGGTGACTTTAAGAAATCTAAATCATAGGAAATTCACCTAGCATGCATAGTTAATAGCTCACGAATATGTTTCCCTCTTGCTTTCTGCTCAGCAAAACATTTAGATAGCTATATCCAGCTTCCTTCTTTTATAATATAAGAAAGTTCTGTCAGTATCACGGGTTAGTGGACAGAAGTACAGCACTGTGATGTTATTTTCAGAGGGCTGAAGAGTTCTGTTTATCTTTTAGAAACCTCAACTCAGGTCAGAGTGTGATATGTAGCTTCCGAGAAGAAAAAAATTTCATGACTCCTTAATAGGGAGCAGAGATGTAGATTTTCTTAATACTGTTTTAATGTGAACTTTAAGCATAAGACTTGAAAAAGCAATGTGGTCAGAAAGAAATTAAGGCACATTCAAATATGAGTATGGGGTCTCCAAAGGAAATGAAACACAGTAAGGCATACTCAACATGTGGGTTTGTACCCCTCAAAGAGAACTACAATTAACTATCCTAACATTTACCATTTATATAATCTGGGTGAACTGAAGTTGTAAGACTCCAAAGAAACAGGGTGTTCAAGGCACAGCAGGGCTGGCACACATAGGAACTCACATATGATAGATACATGATAAACAGGGCTGCACAATATCCCAGCACAGAAAAGGGGCAGTAGACACAAACACTAACCATGGTGCTATTTGTAATTAACTTCTTCTCCAGTGGAGTGTTACCAGGTGTATCAACCACACTCCAGAGTGGACCCCATGTCCAGGAATAGTTGTCCAAGGCTAAACAGATCACATTTTGGGAGGAGATAACATTTTGTTTTGGTATTATTTTTTGTCTTACTGGTTTTGATGTTGTTGTTTGTTTGATTTTTATTTTTTGAGAGAGAAAAAGGGAAAATGAATATGTTGATCTTGGAGGATCTGGGAGAGAAGAGAATTATGAAAAATATATTGTACAAAAGAAAACTTTTCAAATAAAAATGGTATAAAAACTTTCTCCTTTCTTTGTTATCTCTTTGATAAGTTATATTATGGCATGGCTCTGCAAATACCCATGATGGAATCTAATAAAAGAAAACTAAGAAAGCGTCTCTAGGCCTGGAGTATATGTCTTTCACTATAAACAGAGTTTCTGTTGAGATTTTATGGAAAATTGCAGGTTCATGGCTGTGACAGGAGCAGTCTTAATCATTAGTTGTGCTTATCTGCTGGAAGGGGGTGGTTTTATGACTGCAAACTGCAAGTGTGATCCTTTCCCTTTTCATCTTTACACTTTAGTCTTTCCTCTTAACCCCCTTCTTAGAAGCAATTCTGTCTTTTTAATGATTTCAATAACAAGTCTTAACTACCTACATTTCGTATAAACTGCTAGAAATAAATGAAAAAATGATATAGTTACTGCCTTCATGATGTGTTTCAGATTTAAAAGTTAGAAACATGGCAGGGAAAAAAATTGAACAGATTATTTTGAGTATAAAATTATAGCAGAAATGAAAAGGAAGATTATCTCAATTATAAAATTGAAAATAATCTTCAAGGTTAGTAAAGAGAAATCAAACATGAATATTTGTGAGACATTGGGAAATGAAATGAGTGATTTCATTTAAAAGGAAGACCATGTTTTTGTTTTTGTTTTCAAATATATATGAGCTTTTTCTAGGAGGGATGTGTCACATGGTGACCCTCAAATACTTTGCTTATCTCTCAAGGTCAGACACTAATCTATAAGTTTAAAGTCATTTTTTTCCTCAAGAATGTTGTAGAAATCAGATGCATTCTAATTTGCAATTATATGTCTGGCAATAAGTAGTGAAAGCTGCCCAAATACTAATATTTTAGATGTCAAACTTTTCATCCCGAAACAGGAAGTGCCTTTAGGTTTGTAATGTTGACTTTACAAACCTAAATGGGAGTTTTTTTGTCCTGTTCATAGATCTATAGCACTTTAAGTATATGGAAGCAAAAATTTTTATTGTTACAGGTTACTATTATAAATAATTAAAATTTCTCTTAGACAGTTTCATCTCAAATCAACATTACTTTAACTATAAGGAGAGATTTGGTGCTGTTGGTGATTAAAGATCCAGTCTGTTACTATCCTGTGACTTTACAGATAATTCTGCATTTCTCTTATCTCCTCTGAAAGGTACATTTACCCAAAACATTTTATTTAGCAATTAGCCATTTCTGTTTGATTGTATTTAGTCAATTATTTAAATGTGAAAATCTTGCTTAATTAAATTTTATTTCTGTGTACCTGACAAAGGATAGGAGAACTGAATTTATATAAAAGAAAGTGAAAGTAGAAAATATTAAGGTCTACAATAGAGTAGGTAGGAGTTAAATCATAGAATCATGTCATTATTACAGGTGGGCAACAAGTTTAGCTTTAATGTTCTAGCAGCCAAAGAAATGGAAACAAACAATACAATAACTTCAGAGGCTTATTTAATAAAAAGTATGACTTGTCCTGAAAAGAAAACCTTTTTTTTTCTTTTTTCATAGGAAATGATGCTCACTGTGCTAGATAAGATCTTTAATATCTTAGAATTTTATATCTTCTGATGTTTTCAGTAGCTTAGGAGTGAACATCAGAACACATATTCAGTATGACTTAATGCAATTGAACTAGTCAGGCTATCTAAACATTGGAGGTTATGATATTTTGGGCAGGAATATTATTTCATATTATGTTTGGTAGCTTTGCTAGTCTCTATCTGCTGGATACTCGAAGCAAATTTCTCAGGGGCCTTGTTGTAATATACATCATGTCTGCCCATATACCTAAGTGTCCTATAAGGGGAAAAATCATCCATAATGGAGTACTGCTATCCACTGCAGATTAACTAGTTGCAGAATTTTCAATATATTAAGAGAAATGCTGTAGTAAAGACAAAATAACTATTTTGGGGCTACTGTAGAAGAGCATTTCTCAGGAAGTAAGATGATGAGGGATGTCCTTCTATATGCTGTGAATGTATATTTCTCTTATTGTT
Source organism: Cricetiscus sungorus (assembly GCA_030556225.1). Taxonomy (NCBI): domain Eukaryota; kingdom Metazoa; phylum Chordata; class Mammalia; order Rodentia; family Cricetidae; genus Cricetiscus; species Cricetiscus sungorus. The sequence continues at coordinate 94,682,711 of JANBXA010000734.1, read as the reverse complement.
TGATGACTAAAGCTGTTTTGGCCAATTGACAGGCAGGATGAAGCCAGGCAGGAAGTGTAGGCAGGGATACCAGTCTAGAAGAATTCTGGAAGGAGGAATTCAGAGAGTGAGCCATGAGAGAATACACCAAGGAAACAGAGGTCTGGGCATCACCAATAAGCCTAAGACCATATGGAGATACACAGATTAATAGAAATAAGTTAATAATTGAGAGTTAGCAATTAAAAAGCTTGAGCCATCAACCAGTTTATAATTCATATAAGCATCTGTGTGTGTATTTGGGAATGTCTGGCTGAAGCACTAGGCAGGACAGAAACTTCTGTCTATAATAAGATCTACATGGATTGAACAAGGGATGTTTAGTTGTATATAACACAGAATAAAGAACGTTCAGTGTGAGAGCATAGTATGCAGTAGGTGTGATATTTCACTGAATCAATATAAATGACTAAGATGACAATAACTACTTCCTTTAATCAAAATAAGTTCAAGATCATATGCAGTAGTCTCCTACTAGATTCTGGAGTGGGGGAAGAGGGCAAAGTCTGAATTCTTCTATGTGACTTACCATGTGATAAAGGGAGCAAAAACAAGGAAATGAAGACAGCTAGAGAGATTAGGGAGCTTTATGGTGGAAAGCAATCCTTGAAAGAAAGGTTTGTTTGTGGGTAGTGGACTAAGAGGGCTTAAGATGAAGGAAACATTAAATGTGGCCAAACGTGAAAGAACCTGCAAACTGATTAAGGTATTAGCTCTATTAGCTAGTTAGATATTAGGGAGCCTGGAAAACACTGGAGGGTTATCCACTCCCAAATTATAGGGCTCAAGTTACTGGTCAGGAGCATAGGAGCTGTGCAGTATCTCTAACCTTGGATAGAAAAGTAACCTTCTGAATTACCCCAAAGGTCAATAGTATATAAATATCTAAACCTGACTTCAAGAACCTGAGACCTTATTAGATTATGATCTAGCAAGAGTCCTTTTGATAAAAAAAATGAAAAAGAAAAGAAAGGGAGAAAAAGAATCCCAAAGATATATATTGCCCATCCTATAAGAAACAGAAGCAGGCACCCACAGCTAAACACTGAGACACACCCTGTAAAATGTAAAATAAGTAAATAAAATTAAATTAAAAAAGAATCATACGATAATAAATCCTATTATTTACCTGGATAGGAAAAATTCTCCTTAGAAAAGTTACTTGTTGTAGGGACATTTGGAATAATATAAAATTAGAGTGGTGCAAGAGGGCTTTTGGACATTGTCTGTTCCATCCCTTGAGCATGTGCTCTCTTCTATTCTGCAGTACACTTGCCTGTTTTCGGCACTGCTACATATATGTCTTATCTGAGTAATCTGCTTGGAGATCATGAAGATGATGAAGCCCAGGGGTAGTCACATTGAAGTACTCTGCTAATTCCAAGGTCCTCTGATAGATGTTCTGGAATTTTTGATTTCTCAAAGTCAGTCTATGTCATGGCTAGATAAATATGACCTTGTTTTCATCCTGGTAGAAGATTAAAACTGGCAGAAAGATGAACAGCAAATGAGAATAAAGAACCTTAAAATAACAGCCCATGACACATGTCTGTGTGAGCTGATGCAGTGAGTTAAATGAACATACACATTATGCCCTTTCTGTGTCCTTGTCCCTATCTTTGTCTCTGTCTCTCTCTGTCCATGTCTCTCTGTCTCCTTAAAGTCCTGATACTGACATACAGGCAAAAATTTAAATTTCAGAACACTTGTTCAGTTACTGTTTTCCCAAAACTAACCCAGAGTGAAGTCTTACTGTTTAGGGATCTTGTGGGGAATGTATCTTTGCCAATGAAAGAATTAACAGGCAGGGAAAAAAACCCAGTGCAACAGGTAGCAGCAAAGATGTCATATACAGCAAACAGTGGCAGGCAGAATCAACAGCTGGAGGGGGACTAGTTTTGATTGGTTTTATTGAAAATAATTTTTTCATATATTTTGATCATGGTTTAATCTACCCACAATTCCTCCTGGTGGGAGTGGGAAAAAAACATGTATATGCAACAGATACACAGAGAAAAAGACCCTCCTTAAAGTGGGAGGGTGGTAGTAGTGGCAGTGGTGGTGTGTGTGTCAGTGTGTGTGTGTGTGTATGTGTGTGTGTGTGTGTGTGTGTGTGTGTGTGTACATGTGTGTGTGTGTTATTTTTAAGAGTCTTTCTTTTGTAATTTATTTTTGATCAATTTGAAGAAAGGCAAGATAGCTGATTGATCCACAACTGTTGTGTAAACTATCCTGATTTATCCTTGAGTTTGTTAAGTGCATCATCACGGGGTCTATAGGCAGAAGACACCCTCTTACAAGGCCTTTGTTTTAATCTGCCAAAGTTTTGTTTCCAGTCAGGAGACAAAGAAGAATCAGCCATTGTGGTCATTCACTATCTTTATTACCTACTCAGGACTCCTCTCCATATCTGTCTGGCTCCTAAAGATGTGTCAAATTTCTAGTCCCTTCAAAATAGGGTGATTCATCAGGCACTAGTTAAAAGCAAAATGATTCTTAAATATCACAGCCAATTTCAGCTTTTGACATAAAACCAATGAGGCAAATTTTTAAAATAAAACTCCTTTAGACTAGTCAAATGTCTTTGTACATTTGTGTTTGATGAGGCAATAGTTGCTACATTAGTCTCAGTTCTAGGGTGAGCTTTTAAATGAGAGAATTTGGACTATCACATTTTGAGGAAAAATAGATATGAAGAGTTTTATCTTTAGAAGTACTATAGGCCTCTCCTATAATCTTTTCTGTAATGGGAGTGATTGACAACACATGTCATTATCTATTATCTATTATGAGAAAAGTTCAGAGAGCAGGCTTCTGTCTCCTTGCAGTAATTGTCTTAGCTACAACCTGGCACAAAATTTTAGCAATGATATCTCATTGTTCAATATTCTGAGGAAGATTTTGTTAGTATTACATGGTGTGTTTGTTGTACATACATATGTGAAATGTATCTTTTAAGCAAAAACATAAATAGACTCTTAAAGAAGTTGAAAGTAATTGTCAAAACCTAATTTCATCTATTCTTCCCAAAGAAGTGAAAAAATACAGAAGACAAACATCAAATATATTGAGATAATTAAGGACCTTCAGGCCCATCAAGAGGAACTGAATTCTTGATCTTTTTCACTAGACAGTTAAGACAAGAAAAGGTGACAGGAAACTAAAAAAGCAGGGAGTTGAGCTTTAATGATTGACAGGCAGCAGAAGACACCCATGTTTGCAGGCTGAAATGAATACAAATTTATGGAAGTTAACATGGTGGTTGTTTATGAAGACAGATCTAATGGTATCCAAGAAACCTGCTAGTTGCCACTGGAATTAATGAAGCTGCTTATTTGTAGGTACCAGAATCACTAAAAACACTATGAAGAGAAATGAGAAGGGCTTTCAAGTGCTGTATCTTTGCAAATACCTCCCAAGTCCACAATTTCTGGTGTGATTTCCTAATACTTCCTTATGACTTTTCCTGAAAGACATGAGCAAGTGTCTATTCTTCCCAGAGAGGGCACTATACACAGGTCAAATAAGTCCATCCAAATCTAGCTTTGTTTACCAATGAGTTGATTTGGGTTATTTGCAGGATTGTGGGTGAAAGGTGAATGTGGGGAAAGTAAAGGCAACTACTCACAGAAATACCTTCATGGTGTGGATGCTAGCTCATGAACACTGGCATCCCTGATGTTCCCCTGCCTGCCTCACAGTTAATCCCACCAGAGTTATTGCTATTCTTTTTTTTCCTGTATTTAAACTTTATTACAAAATTATAAAGCAGAGCTCTGTAACAAACAAACAAACAAAAATACATTTGGGTTTGCTTTTTAACACCCAGGTGAGAATATCTTAATATAAGCCACTTGGAGCAACACATTCACATCCAGAGATTTTAACAAATTTGTACAACATAGACTATTAATTCATTTACAGCTTGTTAGTTTAAAACCAACTATTCCAACAGACAAACCAGTCAGCTGTGTGTCTTTTAAAATTAAATATCAACTGAAATTTGCTAATTTGAAATTTGAAATTTTAACCAAACAAGAGTAGTGGTTTCTCAAATGGAGCCTTAAACTGAGAAACTTATGAAAAAATAGGTTTATTTTGTTCACAATTTTGGAGGTCCCAGCATATGACAAGCTTTGTTTCAGGTCTGGTAAAATATCCCTTAGCTAGTCTTTGTAATCATGACTGGATCATGTGCTAGGGCAGTAAGTTAAGAGAGAGTGAAATAAACAGCCTTACAAGATACATATCAAACTTTTTCAAAGGCTTTACCCTAAACAAACAGAGCACATGTCATTAGGCTTCAATTCTTAAAGCCACCGTGGCACATCCCAATATTGTTACCTTGAGGACCAAACTTCCAAACTTAAGAACCCTAAAGGTAGCCACCCAAATCATATCAAAACTGTAACAACTTTGTTTCACATAAAATATTAATTTTAATTTTCTAATAATTTATATATTAACTCTTAAGAATAATTAATTTGTGTTTATAAATAATTCATCTATCAAGGCTTTATATATGGGATCTATCCATATATTTATTTAAATCCAGTTGAGATGTTTAGACATTGCTTGGTGTGACCTCACAAAATTAACCAAAAAATATAATTGTAACTAGGAGTTTGTGAAAAAAACAAGAGAATTCAAAATTTTGATTTTCATGTATCATCTTTTGTGCAAATCATTTTGTCTTTCTTACTCTTCCATCACTTTAAATGTAAAACTCTCACAGAAGAGTTATATTATAATTTTCTTTAAAAAAAGATGTAAGGAGTCATTAAGCTTAATAGATCTAAATGACTTGTGTCTCACACCTTCACAGCTGAAGAGAAACTGGCTTAGTATAGTGGAGATTCTGACACCAGTATTATACTAAATATATATTCTGTAATTGATTGTGGCAAATTACTCTACTGATAGAGAAATATGTACCCAAATTGCATGTGGATATCATTTCTTTGAACATCAGAATTATAATAAGTAAACATCTTCAAAGCATGTTTTTGAAATGAGTTAGCTATGTCGTTGGTTTTTAAATTGCATGATAAATACTATTTTCAATCAAACAGTAGCAACTAGAAATCAAAGAATCTGTATATTAGGAAGATGATTTTCAAAGCTCACTGCTTGAAAATCACCTAGAAATTGTTTTATTTTATCTTCCCAGACACAGAGCTTTCAAAGATGTGATTTGAAATTACATTTCAATTTTAAAAATCACCTTATCATTTTCTTTAACTCTTTGTGGTAGATTGGGCATTGAGAACAGACAAGATGAAAATTTGGCAACTTCCAAATGAAATTTCAGGTAAATAAATCAGCAATTAAAATTTTGAGGGGATATCATAGTTTGTGCTACACACAGTATTTTAAAATAGATTTGTCCCAAATGCCATGCATGCATTCACTCACAATTAATATACTTTGATCATAATTTTTTATGTTATCCCTTCTTGTCCTTTTTTTTCTTTGCCACCAAATCTATACTCTGGTGTGTGTGTGTGTGTGTGTGTGTGTGTGTGTGTGTGTGTCTGTGTCTGTGTGTATGTACATGTATATTATAATTCCATGCGCTTATTTAGTCTTTCCTTCAGGGGTACTCAGAGCTACTCAGGGAGGGGCAAGCCTTATGAGCCCCTCTTCAACCCATGATATAATGTTGAAAGGCACAGCATTCTGCAAGTTTTAATGTACTGATTTTTATAAACTAATTCTGTTATCAATCCTATCCTCTAGATGTTCTTTGGCATGACTAACACATGGGGTCGGTGTGTGTTCTCTTTGCTTAAAGAACATTTTTCCCTTTATATATTCAACCAATATATAAATCCTTAAATATATTTTATAATAACTATATGCATATGACAAATTACAATTTATACATTTAGAGCTATTGCTAAAGATTCCTTTGACTGTATATGAAAAACTGTCTTTGATTGAAGTCTTGTCTAATTTTTGAGTTAGCAATTAACTTGTGATTGGCCTTGAGTTTTGGTCTAACAACAATTGGTGATCATGTCCCTTCTTTGACCCTATGGTTTTGCTTTGTGAAACTAGGCTATTTATTTCTGAAAATGTTTATGAATTTCTCTAGATTCAAATAATGAACTTCTAGATTGTGAATCAGGAAAACATTAAAATAGTTTTACTTCATATTACATTTAAAAACCCTTTTTCTAAAAAATTACTCTAAGGTAAATATTTTCTTCATGCTTTGCATTTTGTTTGTAAACAAAATATCACTAACAAACATGTCGTGCATACTGGAGAATTAGGATTCAATGTTTGTTATTTTGCTTACTGGTTTTATTGCAGTTTCAGTAAATGTTGTGCTAGGATGGAGTTAGTTACAGCAAACATTCACATAAAAGAAATAACAGCTACTTATGTGTGAACAATTAACAAAATTATATCTTTAGAATTCCTTCTTCTGGCCTTTCTGGCACTTCCCAGTCCACTTAGGAAGTCTGTTTCCCTTTTGTCATAGTAATCACCCAACAAAGGACCAGCTGTAGGTAACTGGTGACAGTTTACACCATTTTATATGCTGAAAAATCAAAGGATGTATTTGCAAAAGATTTTCCAATAATAGCCAACATATGAAAATGGAATGTTTTATGCACCATATGGATATTATTTCTTTGAACACCAGAAAAGATTGTAAGAAAACATCTTCAAAGTTGTTTTATGAAATAGATTAGTTGTATCTTTAGTCTATAAACTATACCTATATAGTATTTTCCAAAAGATTATGATTACATAAACTGCAAATTACTGTGTATGTAAAACTGCAGGAGATGAAGAATGGAATAAAGAATATGCAGTCATGCAGTCTCTTCTCTCATGTGTCTTAGAAAACTTGCATCCAATGTAGAAGAAGGACAGTACACTAATACATCATTATGTTGCATGGCGGATGGAGGTAGGTGTGTCACTTCTGTGACAATCTGACAAAGAAATATTCCATGCTCTTTAACATTTCTGCTCATGCTCTTGGTATTCTGTGACAAGAGAAATCATAAGGCTTTTTTCTACTTTTCTTGTATTGTTAAAAAAAAATGTAAAGCTTTCCACAAAGGAAACACCAGTAATTTGACATCATGAGTTAACAGCTTTATATGTTTTTGCATTCTTTTATACCAGCTATACATGGCTATATGTATTTTATTTAGTTATTAGTATAACATAATTGGGTTTTTATATGTTACTGCTGCTAACAAATGTTGCTTTTTAAAATATTGCAATAATGTCTTTATAATTGTTTCTTTTATAGTGAATGTAATATCACACAAGATCCAAAAATTTGCTTGAGCAATTCTGTTTTATTAAATATTTATATTTTTCAAATATTGCCCATCACAGAATAACATCATGGATACTACTTTATTTTTCTATTGAATTATTTCATGGAAGTAAAATTGCAAGATCACAGGCCACCGACACTTTAATATCTTTTATTATGAGTTCTTCCCTGTTTTCTAAAGACTCTGGGCCAGTTCCCTATTGCAACGTGACCACAGATTTGCTTTGAATAAATTATGCCTTTTATTAAATAAGCATTTAGCAGACATTTAGGGTGCGCAAAGTTTGGAGCTGAACAAATTAGTAATATTTAATGTTAATTATTTCTTTGTGTTGATCTGAAGTGACAAGATGAACATAAAATCCCAGTGGGTTCAAGGGAAAGTATTTGAGTTTATAACAGACCTTACCCATTTCCCAAGTGCTATCACACTGAAGCATTGAGATGTGATCTGTTCAGTCTGATTCCTGACAACACTGACCCCTGTGTGGCAGCCTGATGATGTTTCTACTCATTCTACCAGCTCCCGAGGACCACTCACCCTACAATCAGGTTTACAATGGGTTCTGCCTGTTTACTGATGTGCTGTCTGCAAATTCAACAGATAAATACATTCCCGGTCCAGCCAATGATAACAAGGAGGCCCAACTACAACTCAGATGGGAGATTATTTTGAAATAATCTGATGGTACTAAGGTGGCCATTTCTATCTATAGTTAGGGGAGAATTACAAGTAAACAAAGCAACTTTCATATCATGGGCATGACAGGGCAGCCCACTCACAATTGCTGCACTAACGTAAACCTAAACTTTGGATACCTTCCACTAATATTTCTAAATTTTAGAATGGTAATATGATACTATTCTTAATCCTCACTGTAGCTGCAGACAGTTATTATCAGTTCCTTTATTTAGAAGAGAATGGAGGATCTGATAACAGAAAAGATTTATTTTATGCCATACAGATGGTAAATTGTGAATCATCCAAACAGGATAGGTGCAAAAAATATCATTTTATTTGGGTGCCACTGTTTTCTTCTTGAATACTTTAGGAGATACTTTCTCAGGTATGGATATATCTGTAAATGGGACTATTTTTGTATTTCTAGTTTACATAGCAATCCGAAACATGATTTAGAATTTTGGAGAATCACAGTAACATACAAAGAACTTTTAGCATTGGAATAAGAATTGAAAAGTAATAGGAAGAAAATAATAGTTCCAGTAGGCATCATGCTCATAGTTACAGAATCAAGTGTTTGACTTAACTTGGATCAATAGCCTTGGGATTTTGAACTTGAGCATACCTAATTGTTATATGACTAGCGCTGTATGAGAATCTGGCTGGCCTGACAGTGGGAGTGCAAACTTGTACAGCCATTTTGGAAATCAGTATAGTGGTTCCTCAGGAAAATGGGAATCAGTCTACCACAGGATCCAGCTATTCTACTCTTAGGCATATACCCAGTAGATGCACATTCATGCAACAAAGACATATTTTCTACTATGTTTATAGCAGCATGGTTTCTAATAGACAGAACCTGGAGGCAACCTAGATGCCCCTCAATGAAGAATGGATAAAGAAAATGTGGCACATTTACACAATGGAGTACTACTCAGCAGACAAAAAAACAAACAAACAAAAATAAAACAATGGAATCTTGAAATTCACAGGCAAATGAATAGCACTAGAAGAAACCATCCTGAGTGAGGTAACCTAGACACTAAAAGACAAACACAGTATGTACTCACTCAGTCACATATGAATTTTAGACATAGAGCAAAGGATCACCAGCCTACAATTCACACCACCAGAGAAGCTAGGAAACAAGGAAGACCCTAAGAGAGACATACATAGTTCACCACAGAAGGGAAAAGGGACAAGATTTCCTGAGCAAATTGGGAGCAGGGGGCAGGGGAGAGGGAGTCAGGAGAAAGAAAAGGGAAGACATGAAGGAACAGAAAAATTAAGTCAGGGAAAGAATACAGGAGAGCAAGAAAAGAGATACCCCCTGAAAGTGGGTCTCTGTTAAAAGGCTTGGGCAGTCTAAGCGACCCCTGAGACTGGAACCAGAATGTATCCCTGGTCCACGAAAGGATTTTGGGATCACATTCCCCATGGAGGGATACTCCCTTACCTTAGAGACAAGAGGGAGGGTCTAGACCCTATTTCAAATGACTTGACAGATTTTGATGATTCCCTCCTGGAAGGCATCACCCTCCCTGTTGGATGGGTGGGGAATGGGATGGGAGGGGGGGTCAGGGGCATGGAAAGGAGGGAACTGGGTTCGATATGTAAAATAAGAAAAAAATAAAGAGATACTATAACAGAAGGAACCATTACAGGTTTAATAAGAAAGTTGCCACTAGGGAAATGTCCAGAGACCTATAAGGATGAAACCAACTAACAATCTAAGCAATAGTGGAGAGGCTACCTTAAATGCTCTTCCCTGATGAGATGAATGATTACCTTATATGCCATCCTAGAAACTTCAGAAGCTAATAGAAGCAGTAGCAGACACAACAGCTATAAACACTGAGCTGAAATCCCAGAATCCAGTTGCAGATAAGTAGAAATGATAAGCAATGGGGTCAAGACCAGGTTGGAGAAACCCACAGAAAGAGCTGAACAAGGGGGAGCTCATGGACCGCAGACTGATAGCTGAGAAATCAGCAAAGTACTGACCCAGAGCCCCTCAATGTGAATTCCAGTTAGGATGCCTGGGCAATCTATGGTGCATCTTGTAGTGTATCAGTATTTATTTCTAATGAATGGATTTTAAGAGCCCATTCAACATAGATGGATACTTTCTCAGCCTAGAAACATGGGGAGGGCCTAGACTCTGCTCCAAAACATATGACAGACCTGTCCCCCATGGAAGGCCTTGCTCTCCCTGGAGAGCAGAAAGGGAATGGGATAGGGGATTGGTGGGAGGCAGGGGAGGAAGTGAGGAAAAGGGAACTGGGATTTGATTTGTAAGAAAGCTTGTTTCTAATTTAAAATGAAAAAAGGGGGGGTTACACATGCTTTTGATCCCTGTACTCGGGAGGCAGAAGCAGGTAGAAGAAAAAAACAAAGAAACATACAAACAAATAAAACAAAAGTACAAAAATACAAACTATTTCTGGCATAAACAAGAAGAAAATAATTTTCAGTCAATTCAAACTCCCACTTTTGTCTGGTTTAGGCTTTGTTGCTGAATTTGCAGAAGGCCCGTGAAAAACACCTGCCCCTATATGAGATAATATTTTGAAGTTGAATAATACTAATTATTATTATATTTATTATTTATGTTTTATTAAAGTTTGCCTGAGGGAATGAAAAGCAAAGCTAGCCACAAGCCATAGAGCCAGGCAATGATGATATACACCTTTAATCTCAGCTAGCTACAGAGGTTGGTAGTGGTGACACACACCTTTAATCCTAGTACTCTGGACCCTTGTTATTTCAAGGCCACACTGAGCTACGTGAAATTGATCCATTCCTAAAAAGAAACAGCACACTAAGTTGATCTCACTACCTGGGATCCCATTCCTTTAATCCCAGGATTTGAGAGCTATAAAAAGAAGAAGCAAAGCCAGGCTTGAAGATTTATTCTTCAGTCACGTTGAGGAGAGGCAGCAGTCTAGGATTGCAGTCTGCGGATTTGTGGAGTTAGTGGGATCACTCCTTCAGTCTGAGGTAGAGATAAGAGCTAGTGGCAGGCAGCTTTGTTTATCTAACCCTCAGCTTGAACCTCCGCATATGTCTCTGAGTTTTTATTATTCATGTTATGCTTACCTACAATGAGTTTGTAAAATATCCTCCCTATGGTGTCATCTGTACCAAGAGTAACCAATAATATCTAACCAGTACATAATAAATACTTATATATACAAGAACGTTCCAGTTTGAAAAACTGTTGAGTATCTATAACATATCCCTTGTATTTAAATATTGAAGTGTTTCAATCTCTCATTGAAACAGTTAATCACTCTATGCCCCATCTGGAAAATCTGAAACAAATTGTTTTTTTCATGATTTTGTAGACCGTGCAATTTACTCTGTTCAGCATGTTGACATCTTCACCATCCTCTCTCCTTGGGAACAGTAAAGTTGTCTCCTCTTCTTCCCCTTCTTTAATGGGTCATAGATGAACACTACCTGCAACATTTGTGAAGTCTGAGTAGCACCCTTTATGTGTAGAAGGTATTTAAATTTCTTTCATGTTTTGAAAGAATCAGACTCATGATATAAAAACAGACTCAAATGGATCTGTGTAAATACAAAAATAGTAAACAGGGTTTTGTAAGACCATATTCCACTGGCTTAATTATTTTATTCTGAGATACACCTTAGGATAACTATAATGTTTTTAGTGGCTATAAAATGCAAGCCCCAAACCAGGGAACACCATGGATAACCTATTAGAGTGTAGTTTTTCTTTCGGGAATCTTATATTTCTGGAACATCAGCAGTTGCTATCCCAAACTAGATAAAAATTTCACACAGCCCCACTACAGATAAAGAGCTACAAGTAACTAACAATTGTAGAAAAAGAGGGGCAATAAATCTTCTCTAGGGTTAGTGCCCATTACAATATGAAGGGATCAGTCTTAGAAAGACACACTTGTTGGGAGCAATTAATAAACTTAGCAGGTTATATTCATGGTTAATATGTAATATGTAATAAAATGATTATAGAAGAAGAAGTTGTGAATTTGAAGAGGTAGAGGTGGACATGGAGATGGTAGGTGTAGGTAGGAGGGAAAAGACAGAGGAGAAAAATAACATAAGTATATTTTCATTAAATGTTTAAAATGAGCAGTTAAATTCCAGCTGGAATGGTAGACATAAGATTGGATAGGAATAGAACTTGAACAGATCATTTCCACTGCTCTGATTAGGATAGTATAAGAATGTTTTAACTATAGTTTGAAGATGACAGTTTATTGAGGCTCAAGTAGAGAGATAGTTCAAGGAGTGAGAGGGAAGCATTTGTATGAACAATGGCATCAAAGCTATCCACTAGGTGAATAGTTCTAAAAAGTGTGTCTGAAAGTAAAGCCAGTTGTCAGTGGAGAGAGGCAAAACATTGAGACAGTGGATACTGGTGACATGTTAGACTGCATTTTTATGCAAGCCTATGAACTTACCTCTTGTATGAGTATTTTTTTCTCCAGCATGGATCATGACATCCTTTATGAACTGTTCCTAAGGTAGCTGAGCAGAGCTCGGCAAAAAACCAACATTGTATCCAATTTTTGTAACTCTTATTAATATTCTACCTATGGGCTCACTGGAATTTTCTATCACACACTGACCTCAAATATTTTAAGTATTGAACTATTAACACCCAGCTGTGCTTTACCTTCATATTCATCCTGCAATCAGATTTGTTCTGGATACTGGAGTTGCAAAGAAGAATTAGAAGGTCTCCTCTCTTAGGAAGATCATAACGGCTTATTGTGAGAAATAGATGTGTCATTGAAGAATTGAAGCACGGAAAGCATGCCATTCTCTATTTTTTAACCTCATCTCTGAAATACAGTATACATATCACACGCAGCACGACTCATCCTGGAGCAGTCACTGTAGTGTCTGCTGTATTTGTTGGGCTGTGTCAGCACTGATGAGACCTCCATAGAGTTGTGTTCCTAGTGAACTTTCAGGCACTGAAGTAGCCTAAGGGATACTTTTAGTCATGGGAGTTTACCAAGATGATAAATGAACCAAAAGACTTCATTATATGATCTCAAATCTCTCTAAATTTAGAACTGCATGGAGTTCTATAGGAATTATTAACGTTTTGGAAAAGAAGCAAATGTTTTAGGATCTAAAGTTTAGACTCATACCTAATGTGAAATAAATTCAGACCTCACTACAATTTTATTTTTCTTCCTTACTTTTATTTACATACTTTTCATTCTCTTTTCATACAATGCATTGCAACCAAAATCTCCCTTTTTCTCTTTCCAGGTTTCCCATTCCCCCAGATCCACCTGTCCTCTGTTTCCCTTCAGAAAAAAGGCAGGCCTCCCATGGATAACAGCCAGTCATGGCATATCATGACACCATAAGACTAGGCACAAACTTTTATATCAAGGATGGACAAGACAACCCAGTAGAAAAATGGTCCTAATAACAGGCAGAAGAATCAGAAACCCCCTCATTCCCACTGTTTAGAGTGCCACAAAAACATCAATCTGACAGTGGTAACATTCATAGAGGACCTAGCACAGTCCCATACAGGCTCCATGACTGCTGATCCAGGTTCTGGGAGCCCCAATGAGCTTTGTTGATTCTGTGCTCACTGAACTTTTTAATGTTTTCTATATGGTCCGGGGATTTAGAGTTGAGGAATGTAAAAACAATGCTCTCTCTGTGTGTTCTCTCTCTGTCTCTCTCTCTGTGTCTCTCTCTCTGTCTGTGTGTGTGTGTGTGTGTGTGTGTGTGCGTGTGTGCGTGTATATAGAAACATGTGCATGCACGTGTGCATACATGTGCACCATGTATGCTAAAACTGGATCTTTTATCAGCAGAAAATAAAAATGCATGGATGCCTTCCATTTAGTCCTTAATTAATATCCTATTTGTGTCTAATAAATATTATAGTCATCATTGTAAAGTACCCTTAAATTAAAGATTTCAGTCTCTCAATAATAGGGTCAAGATAATAACTTTCACTTAAACAGAATGGTGTGAAACCTTCATAATTCTGAAGCAAACACTATCCAAATGAGATATGGATTTAAGTATTCATTAATATAGTAAATTATTAGCACCTTACTACCCAAAGACTATCCAGCACCAGCACACAATTGTATTTTAAAGAGTATTAAAATAGTGATTATTCTCTTTTAACTTCTAACCATTCTCTTTGGAGAGTATTTTCCTCTAATGTGTATAATGAAGCCTTAGGCTACTGACAATAATATTTATTACTCTCAATATCAAGATATTCTCCAATTTGTACCCATTTACAGCACTCATAAAACTTTGACCATAATGCTAAAATCAGTTTTGAGAAAGTAAACGAGTGGTACCCTCTGAAATGAAGCCTAGGATCTGGAAGGCTGTAATTACCACAGTTCTTTCACTTTAGTCTGTATTTTTATTATGGGAACACATTGTGACCCATGTGATAAAACACCAGTGCCTCCCTGCCATCTACAAATGGAAATATTTTGCTAAAATTTGAGCCAGGTTGAAAGCAGTGTACAGGAGCACCCAGGTGCATGCATGTGTTCCTCCACACATATACTTTAAAAGAGGTCTTCTCAATTTAAAAACTAACAAAATCTGTGATTGTTTGAGTAATGATGAAATGTTATAGCCACTATTTCTGCTTTTCCATCCTGAGGACTTTTATTGATAGTGGGCAAATCCTTCACGTGCGAAATAAAATCCCAAAACTTAAAAAAATGTATCTAAATTATCAGAGAATCAAAAATCGAAACATGTTTGAATATTCCACAGTCTTTTATATCAAGATATAACCAATCATATCTGAACAGTTTGATATAGCAAGAAAACTAATGAGCTACATTGACCCAGTTCCCAAGAGTTCCAGTAAAATCAAGAGAATCAGAGCAGTGTGGCTGATAATTTTGTACTCATTCAAATTGTATGTAAATACCCCACTCTGCAGATTTTGGTTGAGAGAAATCTAAACATAGTTTCTCCTAGATGTTGAACACACAAGCTGATCATTACATGCAAAATGGACTTCAGTTGCATTTTCTGAACATATTTTATTGAGAACATCCTGACCCTATTCTTTCTCAAGTCTTCTTTTTCTTCATTAACTTTGAAGATAGGGTATCAGTATACAACCCAAGCTGGTCATAGCTCCTGTCATTCTTGCCTCAGGCCACAACTTCTGACATCACAGGCATGCATCATCACATCCAGCGAGTTGTTGGGGTTTGACGTTTTTGTTTTTCAGCTTTGCTTTGATGATTCAGTGTGAAAACCAGTATAATAAACTTACAAGTCTTCTGGTTTTTTTTTTCAGTTTTACAAATCTGTAGGATATGTCAGACTCCAACAAAGATAAAATTAACTCACAGTAGGCTGAACACTTGACATCTGTGTTTGTAGAATACTTTTCATCAAGTGTCTTTAGATTAATGTTTCTACCAACAACCTTTACTTATGCCACTGATAACCACTGAAAAGACTTTTAGTTTCTTCTGGTTAGCATGAAGATCTGCTTGACAGTGCAATAGTGTAACAGGATGCATATGTACTAGAAGAAAGTGGAAGATTTCCTTATAAATCATTTCATGAGAAACAGCCATGCAGTGTTAATACTTATATTTAGTAAGAATAAGTGAAAAAATGAATATAAAAAAATGAAAACTAAAATATTGTGGAAAAATATAAACATGTATCATTGAATCATTAAGTACCTGATCTTAATACTCATGCAGAATTCCTGTTGATCTCAAGCTACCTGATATAGGATATAGTGCAGAGAATTAAACTGACCTATAACTAAAACTACAATTTTGTCCATACCAATGTCCTGGCTTTTAGAAGTTACATACAGCCAGGTGTGTTAACCCATGTGTTCTAGAATACCTAAGGCCAGAGTAGGCAAATTCTGAATTTGGGACAAGCTTTGAATATGTAGTATGTTCAAAGCTGGCTTGCACTACATAGAATTACATGAACCTGTATTAATGAATCCTCAGGGGGCAAAATGTTTATTATGAATTGTAGATGAATATCTCCCATTCTGTACTATTGTTCAAAACAAACCTTGCAGATACAAACCTTAATAGAAAAGAATACACAATCTACCATGCATTTGGGAAGAGAGACAGGGTTTTCACATTTCTGATTACCTTGACACTTTGATCATTCTCTAGAACAGGACTTATCCCCTTTTAAATCAATGCATTGTTTTGTTTTGCTATTTTTTTTTTTTACAGAAATGTCATAAGCGTTTCTTTATTCTATATCCAACACAACTCTGGGCACATTATCTACTGGTTGAATGAGTGGAATTATCTGTTTTATTTGCAAAATCACATGGAGAATGCCTGAATCTAGGGTCAGCTCTACGTAGTTTTAAAGTCCTCCAGTTTTGACTTCAGATCTCAAACAGAAAACAAAACAAAACAACAAAAACTCAGTAAGATACCCAGAAATCACCACAAAGAATGTCTCAACAAAAGCTATCAATTAAGAATTCTGATAACTATCCTATACATAGCCCAAGTTTACTCAGAAAATGATTGGAAAATCTACATCCATCTTTCATAAAATATGAGCATAGTTTGTCTAATCATGGTGCACTAATCACAGATAAGCAGACTCATCCAAGAGACATTTTAATCAATTCCTAAATGTTCTAACAACATTCTACCCCAGAAAGCATCACAGATTCTCAAATGTAATTTCCTTCCTCTTTTCATCCTGAGATAAAACACAAATTGTTACAGACCCTATCAATGCTTCCTTGCCATAAAACTATATATTAACTCAGCCTTTTCCGGCAAGAGAATCCATTACTTGTTTGAATTTTGAAATTATTCATGTTCTTCAGGCTTTAGTGGCAGTCTTTAAGGGCAGCAGCAAGGAAAAGTTTTAGTTCTAGAACTTCTTCAATGTTTCTTAAAAAATCTTTTAAAATGGACACAGTTGTATAAGAGATAAAGTTAAACATTTAAAAACAAAAGTATAAAAGTCAAGATATTATGCTTTAAGGTAGACTTACATTAACAGATTTCACAAATTTATTCATTTGAATAATAGGGTAACAGGCAGATGTGAATTTTATTGTTATTTTTAATAATTAAATTTATTCAAATTAATTTTCATAGTTAAGAAAATAAATGTTTTTAGCATTGGGATTGATTCACAGGGGTCACCCAAGACCATCAGAAAACATAGATATTTATATTATGATTCAAAAGATTACCAAAATTACATGAAGTTATGAAGTAGCAAAATGAAAATACTTGTATGGTTGGAGGTCACAACATGAGGAACTGTGTTAAAGGGTTGCATTATTAGGAAGTCTGAGAACCATTGCTCTAGACTATTCTTTATGGATTGAATCTTCTTCTCACCTGAATTTATCTTTCAAACTCCTCATTCATTAAACACTGAGATTTTTCCAACTGATCTTTCTTTAACTTTTAAAAAATAAAGGACCTATGTAAACACAGAGGTAGGAAGCATTTACCCCTCCCTCCATCCTCCATGGACAACCTTCTACTGTCTATGTGAGGGCTTAAAAGAAACACAGTTTTTAGCTAAAAGAAATCTAAATTCTATTTGAAGTAGTTGTGGGCCTTCATATTCCTTATTCAATAAAATCTGAGACTCATTCCATGGATTAAAATCAGAGCTATACGAACACAGCTAGTGTTAGGAGTACTTACTATATGCCAGATAGTGTGCTGCCAGGACTTATTTGGGTATGTAAAGTGATGTCCTGATAAAGGTGTGAAAAGAAGAAAGGCTGAGCTTGCTCACAGGCTAGACAGTGTGCCTCTAGCATCTTCTGGCCACCGATGGCTCCTATGATATTGGGCCATGTATACTTTCAAGGGTCTTTGCAGGATAGTAGGTCTCATATCTG
This sequence comes from Cricetiscus sungorus, assembly GCA_030556225.1. Taxonomy (NCBI): domain Eukaryota; kingdom Metazoa; phylum Chordata; class Mammalia; order Rodentia; family Cricetidae; genus Cricetiscus; species Cricetiscus sungorus. Next base: position 94,664,789 of record JANBXA010000734.1, on the reverse strand, counting down.
GTTAGATTGTATGCTTAATTTATTTTAACTCTATTCATTCCTTTGAAAAATGTTGTCATTCACTTTATATTCTTGAGTAATTTTCTGACTTCTAGTTTATTTTCTATGGGAAACAAATAGGCTGATAGTATATTCATTGCAAAATAGAACCTTGATTATCAACACAGGAGTATGCCCATCAACACTGAGGATGGTGGAAGAGGAGTTATGACCCAGGGGATAGAGAAGCCTTTGGCTATGGATGGTTACTAGGGGAGGGGCAAGCAGTTGTGTAGTCACTGGTGAATTGGCCAAGTAAGAGTGAAGGGTACCACACCTATGCTCATGTGCATGGAACTGGCTAACCTGTTAGAGTCACAAAGGGAAAAATAAAAACACAACAAAATAATCATGAAAGTAAGAGGAAGACCGTTGGGGAAGAAGATTCATTGAGGTGAAAGGAAGTGATAATAAAAGGCAATGTGCATAAAATCAGAATGTATTACCTAGATGCATGAAAATTTCAAAGAATATATAAATAAATAAATAAATAAATAAATAAATAAAATCTCAGTCTTACTAGTGACATGTCTGTCCATTTCTATATTTAGTTAATATTTGAAGTGCATCCTTAAATTTCCAACTTGGAGCACAGGATGACAAAATATCTCAAAGAACACTATACCCGTTAAGCAGCATGGGTGATCACACTACCTTCCTTTGTAGCTCACCCATGTCAAGTTTATATCTATTCTGGAATTTTCTTTCTCCCACACCTTGATGCACTAGTGGAAATCAAAAGATTTGTGATTAATGTTCACCAAATGAGGATTAGCAATAACTAGGAAATGTTTAAAGCCATTGCTTTCACCTCTCTTGGAGTGCAACAGAAAAATGAAGGTTAATGGTTTGAAGAACTAGCTTTAACTGCCTAAGTAAGTGCTGAACAATTCATCCATTCCTTTAAAGGCAAGGCCTTTATAACTCATTAAGTCTAAGTAACTTGAAGTTTACAAGTCACTGAGAATAAACTACAGTTTTTTGATGTAATATGAATCACAGTTTTTCAAAAGGCAAATATATTTAACTCTTTGTCTTGGTCTACCTCTTTTCATAGGAAGAAATTTCTGTGTCTTTGAAAACAATGTGCTCTTCAGTCTAGATTAAATCTGAGATTTGTTGCAGAATAGCAAAAAAAAAAAGCCAAAAAGAAAACAATCTTTGACTTTACTTGTTTGCTTTAAGAATTGAGTGTTGAGTGTTTAGCCATGGTACTATTAGACCATGGGTCCTGAAGTAACACAGATCACATTACTCACCCCACTAGTAGATAATAGGGCCATGTTTCATGTGTTCAAAGCTTTAGCTTCCTGAAAAAACAGATAAAATACTGGGACCTGGTTAGGATTGTTCTGAGCACTGAATAGAGTAATGTACAAAAGCCCTTATTAGAGACTTATGGCAGAAACAAAATCCATAAAATGTTTAGTTATTGTTTTAGTGTCTGGAACACAATGAGGTCTTGATATGCATGTGAGGAAAAGAGGGGTGCATGCCAGGAACTGGTTTCAAGATCTGTGTAGAAATAAGATTCATCTGTCAGTAGCCTCTGTCTTCATAAACTTGTGCAGTGGGAGTGACAGACACAGATAGTAAAGCAGAGGAAAAACTTAATGAAAAAAGCAACTTTTATGGAATCATAATGAATTGTATTTATATTTTTGGGGTTAAAGATTTTGAGAACAAAATCATTTCCCTAGGGTTCTGATCTTGCAAAAGTAATATATAGTTATATGATTTGGAAAGAGAAAATACCTATTCTCTCTAAGAAATACCATTTCTCACCTAATGAGGAGGTGTGGCAACTGTGTAGATACTAAGGTTTGGCCATGTCTATTATAGACCTAGAAAAACAAAAATCAAGATTTAAAAAAGTTATTTCAATCTTTCAATATTGTTAACAAATCATTGAGAATTGTTGATTTGGGATATGTCTTTAGATACTACATTGATCTTGTACTTATTATTAAATTCTTAGCCTGATTTAAACAACATTTTCTATTATATTGGAGTCATTAAATACAACATTATCCTAGAGACGGACACAGAAATTGCCAAAGTAGCTGGGACCAAGAAGCAATTAAATAAGAAATGTGATTTAGTTTATATAAATCAGGCATAATCATCTGAACTTTCTAGAAATCTTTTCACTACATGAGGTCATGTTTGTGCTTATTGAAGGTTATAAAAGGAATATTGATCCCTCACTCTGTATTTCCTAATGCTATTATACCACAGTAGTTTTTTGAATGTATTTTATATGTTGGCTTTTGTGACAATTGAATTATTTTAACACTCCTCTAAGTAAGTATGTAGTGGTAATACTATTGGCCATGTAATACTATTGGCCATGTCTTCCTCATTAATGGGAGAACAGAGACTTAGCCTACACAAGTCTCATCCTGAATCCAACTTCATGTTCTCCAAGTTGTCTGGTAGCAATGTGTATGGACACATGCATTAATTTATAGAGGTTAGGTTAAGTTTGACTTAGTTATGCTTCACTTTAGCCTATCAAGTTGATGGTTATAAAAGTTTTGCTCACCTTGGGATTCTGCTAAGCATCAAATCTATGATCATATGTCTTAACTAATGTTCAATTCAGAATAATTTGAGGGATTTGAAAATGAATAAAACAATACCTTTTTAATTTTTTTGTACAGATAAAACTACCTGTAACTAATCATGCCTTAACTAGCAAGGGTGACTAAATAAAATGTTGGACCACTGATATCATCTATTAAACTTCATTTAGTAATGATATTTATAATCTTGTACTGCATTTGGATGTTCATTGGCTGTTTTGTGTCCCTTGAGGAAATTCACACCATGACTGGAAGGATGTCTTTCCTGAAACAGATACTTTTGACTTGGGATCCTGGTAATTAATGTCATTCACATAAACTATTATATTTTTGGTCTAATTTTCTTATCTTCTGTGATATGATATAATATCTATGGTGTAAAGTTGATCTAAGGTTAAAGCTGGTAGTGGATATCAAGTGTGGTCAGTATAACTTATATACAGTGCACCCAAAAGTTCAAACTATTGTCTTTTTAAATCTCAAGGTTTTTTTTTTTTATTTTTGTAAGGTGTATGAAACAGTATTTATTCAGAGTTTCTAGGCCCTGGTAGGATCTTAGTGAATACAGATGCTTTCACTTACCATTAATTTAAACTTAAATCTTATTCTAGCCATCTTGATTTTCTTTTACCATATGTGTGTGTATATATCTCACAATGTCCCTGGCTTTCATGCAGCCTACAGTTTCCATGCTTTAAGTATAACATGGAAGGAGAAAGTTCATACAAAATGAAGTATCTACAGAAAAAGAATAAGCCACTTTTAGGCAAAAAAAAGGCAATGGATTTAAAATGTAAGTTAATTTTCAATATTTCAAGAAAACACCTTACACACAGTTCTGGGAATAGAGGAAAATGACAAGGCCAAGGGTTATATCTAACTGACGTTATGAGGGTAAGAGCAGCTTCAGATATACAATTACCTCTATAATAAAAGTACCACACCCCATACTTTCCTTTCCACATCTCAGTTCTAGAAAGGGAGGTGAAACTTGAAGTTATGAGATGAATCTTTAAAGGTTATATGCAAAGCTACTCTTTCTCACAGTCTGCCAGTTTACAGTTTAAAGTCTGCAAGGAAAGTCCTGAGACAGGGATTCTTAGAAGTTTTCTAGGAGCATAGTTAGAGACGTACAGCTCATCTGCAGCATACACTTTGAGAGCCTACTCTGTCCAGTGTGATATATGCTGGAGTGCACTCAAGGAATTACAGGGCACGGTGTACATGCTAACGTGGTGGATGCCCAAGAGCTCTTCCTTGTTCTTATCACAGTAACAGTTAAATAGCTTTCAGCTGCTACCCATCACCAGCTGTTCTAGGATAGGGTGTCTAATCCATTGCTATTTAAAGACATCACCTCTGCTGTTGTCTCCTCAATTCTGATTATCAGTTTTCTTTCTTTTCTCTCAACAATGCTTGACAACAGTGACATCCCACTTTCACTATGCTTGTCCCTGAACCCACACTTTTCGTTACCACAGCCCCATTTGCAAAGCCATTTTATGGGAAAACACTTGAAATGTTTGTACTTTTTTCTCCTTTCAGATGTTTCCAGAAACAGCTGCATTTAACCATTTTTTCTTCCGTGTCCCACAAAGTACCACATATCAAGACAAGATCGTTTTAATTGTCAAGTCTATATATCCTAGAGTTGCCAGAGAAAACTTTTGGTGAGGGATTGCCAGATCAGGTTGGCCCATGGGCAAGGGTGGGAAGAATTTTTCTTAACTGGTTAATAAAGGTGGGAAGAGCAAACATGGATGTGGATATCACCATCACTTGTTCCCTGAATGGTATAAGAGGGAAACACGGGAACTGAGCAGTATTCATGCGTGTGTTTATTTGTTTTTAATCTTGCCTGTTGATGTGATGTGACTGGCTTTTTACCTTGGATCAACATATAAAAAATTAATAATAATAATAATAATAATAATAATAATAATAATAATAATAATAAATTTTCCTGCTGCCTGGATTGCCTGGATTCTCTGATATAAAGAACTGTAACCTGGAACTTTAAGCTAAAATAGGCCCTTTCTCCCCTAAGATGCTTTAATTAGGCTGTTTTGTCACAGTAACAAAAATGTAAATAGGATACAGGTTCACCAGGAACTGCTATACAGCAAACCTTCACCACATTCCTACTTCTTAGTGATGACATGCTGCAGGCCCTTTGTTTCCTGGACACATTCTTCTGTTCAGAGATGATGATTTGTTAGACTCCAGTACTCTTGCCTCTCCTTGTCTTAAATGCTAAATGCTAGAATTCCTTGAAAGCAAGACCTGAGGCCTTCCTTAGTTTTTATACAAAGACTTGAATCGTTCCAGCTTTGGGACTTCTCGAATTTCTGCCAGGCAGATTCATTCATGGCATTTCTACTTCAACATTCTCTAACTTAACCCCTAATTTCTGCCTGTACAACTTAATCAGTTTAGCTCTAATCTTAAAACTTTGAATGTCCCCAATTTGGAGTCTGTCTTGATTCCCCCTATTCTACCATATTCCTATCCACCCCTCAGCAAGCTCAGTCATCTCTACTTTGAACAACAGAACCTGGTCTATCCCTCACCTTTGGAGCAATTGATCTACGCCACCAAGATTTTCCTGTTTCATTACTGGTAAAAAGCCATCTTCCATGCCCTTTGAGCCACCCCCTTCTAGTCTGTTCTCCAAGGAACAGGGAAAATATTTTTTAAAACCATAAGTCAAACCAGTGTCTCAGAATGTTGTGCCTTCCTCACTAAAGATAAAATTGAGATGTTATTGTAGCATTCATGGTCTTCTGTAAATTATCCCAATCTTCTATTTGCCACACCTAGTCTTTCATCAATCCACTCAAAACATACTGGTTGGTTATGTTTTCATGAGCACATTAAGCAGATATGAGGCTTTTTTTTAGTGGTCTTTAAACGTTCTGTTTCCTCTATTAGGTGTTTTCTTTTCTTAGTAATTACTATGCGTCAAATAATAAAGAAAGCATTCCTTATTACGTTGGCAAATCCACCCCAACAATTCCTCATTGCTTTGACACTGATGTACTCTTGATACCTTCATCTTGCCATGTATGCTTCATGATATCACTATCTGTCATTTGTAGCATTTGTTTTGGTTGTTTTCTGACTGATAAAATACCAGCTTACTGCTGTGGCCTAGTACCTAGGGAAATGCCTAACTAGTACCTTGTAAATGTTTTGTAAATATTTCTGAATGCCGAAGAAAGTAGATGTGACTTGTTTCCCTCTTAGGGAATATCTTGTTGTGACAAATTTCTGCAAATAGGAGTGTTATTGTTTCAATATAGTGTTCCTCTAAATGCTCATATATTAAAGCATGAATACCAGTTGATGAATACCAGTTGGGGATGTAACTAATTCCTAAACCCTCCAATTAAATAAAGTGTTTTTTTTTAGGTTTATAGGTCCCTTTCTGAGTTCATAATTTATGGCACTGTGGGAATGTGAGGACTAGCTAGAGGTAATAAGTTGCTGGAGCATGCCTTAGAAAAATATGATTTGTCCACAACCCCTTGTTATTTCTTTCTTTCTACTCATCAGCCAATACAAGGTGAGCATCTATGTACTACTAAACATTCTCTAACATGGTAATCTGCTTTATCTCAGGTCCATAATGGTAGACCAAGCAACCATCAATTGCAACCTCTGAAAACATGAGACAAAATAAATATTTCTTCTTTTAAACCTATCTCTCAGATATTTGTCACATCAACAAATGTCATTTACATATTCAGTAATCAGATAAATAAAAGTATGCAAATTTTGAAATGTTAATTTTGATAAGTTCTCTTGAAGCTTGACCCTAGTATATATGATGGAAATTAATAGGAAAAAAGCTTTGAATTGCTGTTTTGGAGGTCTTTATGAGAATTTACCATTTCTAGAAGAGGACTTACCTCCTCCTATGTTAAAGACACAGAACTGTTCTTTCCTGCAGTTGTTGGCAAGGACAACAGTAACAGATATTTATTTTACAACAACTGACAGAACATGTGCACAGACCTTTCATTAAATGTGTCTATACAGAGTAAAATTGTATTTCTATAAGGACAGATGTTGGTAGAGAGGACTACACATATGAAGAGTCTGTCTATTCCATCGTGATATAAGGAGCATTCTGTTAATGAATCCTGTCTGAACTCAAATTTTTCTTTCCACTTTACATATTTTGCATCTCTTATAGAAAGAAATTTTTATATGAAATTTCTGCTACATGTTTCTATTCTCATCTTGCATAAGGTATTAAAAGGAATTAATGAAAATCATGTTGAAATACATTGTTACTTACATTACTATCATTATTATTCTATTACTATATGCCTATTATCACTCCTGTTATCATCATTTGAGACAAGAGTTTTACTTTGTAGCCTTGGTTGACTTAGAACTTACTATGCGGATCAGGATGACCTCAAACTCACAGACATCTGCCTGCCTTTGTAGGGCTTTTGCTCTTACTCATTAGTATGTCTATTGTTTATTCAGCTTGTGTTTAGGGAGTCATGTTGGTAATATTCATGTGTGTATCTTCTTACATTCCCAGGAGACAGCAACATCACAGCAAATTCTATGTTCTTCTGATTCTAATCCCTCTACCATAATGATCCCTGAACCTTAGGTGCTTGAGTTGTGTAGATGTTTCTTTTGGGACTTGGTCATTAGTCTACAAATTTTATTAGTTGAGAATTGTTTATCCAACCCCAAATTATCAGTTCTGAGAACTTATATGTAAGTACTATCAGGTTGTATTTATGCATTTAGTAGTATACACACATAGATGTAAAATGTGTTAGGAATACATATACATATGCATCATATACATATATATGAAGATATAAATTTAAATAAAAGAGCAATGGTGTATAAATGGGTGTGTTTGGAGAGAGGAAAGAGAAGGGGGAAATTATGTAACTACATTATAATATCAATAATCAAAGGAAAAAAATTTTTAAGGTTTTTGAGTTTCAGAAAAAAGCTGACTAAACCCAATATCTATGGCATCATTAACAGTAGTTTCTATTTATTGAACACTTAATGAGTCTGTTACTCCACAAATATATCATCTCAATCTGCAATTCAAATAATTTTGTGAATTTATGCACCATGCCACACACACTACTGTCATTTAATGATTATATAGAATATATTTTATTAATAATTTTATTTGATATCTTTTCTCAAATTATAAAATGGCATTCAAGAATGATTACAAATGAACCCACACATTTTGAATAGTCAGATCTGTGATTAGAATTCATAGTTGGTTAACAATCGATGTGTGTTAAGTTACTTCTTATAATGGCTTTTTTTTTTTTGCTACTCTTTTATTCTCCATTTATTTGATAGTTTAATAAAAATTGATACAGTATCAACTAATCCAAGGTCCTTAGCAGAGAATTTCTCTGTCTTCCTGTCTTTGGTAAGTCATTCAGGGTGACATTTTTCTTTTGTTCATTTTCTTCTTCCTTTGCCCATTCTTGCCTTCCATTTTGCTTGTCATAAGATCATCTTGCATTTCTTTCCACACCACAACCTCTGTTCATCGTTTACCTTCCATTAACATTTCAGCCATTTTTTCAGCATCATCCATAGTCGCTCATCACTTCCCTTTCATTGGCAGTGTTTTTTTCCAGCTGATACAACTGTCCTGCATCTTGTTTCCCCCTTGGTCTTAATGCAAAATGCCAATTCCTGGTATTGGCGCCAGTCTTCCTTCTGACAAATGTAGGCCTTAGCCCCACCCTTGAACTCTTCTCAGCAGTTTCCTCTATTCCTAGGGCTTGTCAATGTTTTATTTTTAGGAGCAGAATTTCTAATATAAGAAAAATGAAAAACAACTCTCTCCACAAATCCTCAACAACTCTATATGGATCTTTATCCCTTGTGGGCTTTGTCTTCCTGAATTACTACTATATGGAACCATGTGCAAACAAGAAGCTACAAAATTCGTATGCAGATTCTACTTCATGATTCAACATGACAGTTTCAGCTACAAATGTGGGTCCAACTATCATGAATTACAGTGCTTAGTGTAGTTTCTTTCTATTCTTTATTTCTGTATCAATGTGGGACACAAAGGAGCATCTCATTTCATGGTAATTTGAAAAGAATCAGTCCAATTATTGGACAACATTAGATTTGTCCTCCACCAAGCCTTCTTCTATGAGTGATTTAAGAAACCAATAAAATAAATGTACTATCAGAAAGCCTAGGACGTAGCACTGGAGAGATAGCCTAGTGGCTAAGAACACTTGTCTATCACAAGTACCCTAGTTTGGATCCCAGCACACAGGTCAGAAAGTTACAACTGATTGTAACTCAAACTTAGGTCCAAAGGACCTGATGAGATAGCCTAGTGGCTAAGAACACTTGTCTATCACAAGTACCCTAGTTTGGATCCCAGCACACAGGTCAGAAAGTTACAACTGATTGTAACTCAAACTTAGGTCCAAAGGACCTGATGCCCTCTTTGGGACTCTATTGACTCCTGCACTCAAGTACTCCTATGCTGCTTTCCTACACCTTTAAAGCTGAATCTTATCAACACTATAAATAAGCTACTCTATAGAAAGAAACTATTTACTTTTCTCCATCCATGTTTTTCAATCTATAAATGGAGGAAAGTTGTTTCCTAATCTTCCATATCTTTATAAGAGTTAATAGAAGTGCTAAATATGTCCTGGGTCTGAATCTATGCCTGTAGTCCAAGATATAAAGAAAATACCCTTTCTTCACTAAAGGAAAAAGAAAATCCCAGCAGTACAACACTGAGATCAACAATTAATTTTGGGGCCTCCTAAAATTGAGAAGCTTCTGTAAGGCAAAAGACACAGTCAACAAGACGAAAGGCAGCTGACAGAATGGGAAAAGATCTTCACCAACCCCACATTTGACAGAGGGTTGATTTCCAAAATATACAAAGAACTCAAGAAGCTAGTCAGCAAAACACCAAATAATCCAATTAGAAAGTGAGGTACAGAACTAAATAGAGAATTCTCAATGGATAAATCTAAAATGGCTGAAAGACACTTAAATTAATCAATATTTGGGATCACTCAATTTCCCATCAGGGAAATGCAAATCAAAACAACTCTTGAGATACCATCTTACACCCCTCAGAAGGGCTAAAATGAAAAAACATCAATGCCATTTTATGTTGGAGAAGATGTAGAGAAAAGTGAATGCTCTTCTATTGCTGGTTTCAGTGCAAACTCTTATAGCCACTTTGGAAATCAGTATGGTGGTTCCTCCAGATAATGGGAACCAATCTACCTCAAGATCTAGCAATTCTACTCTTAGGCATACATTCAAATCATGTATATTCAAGCAACAAGAAATGCTGCTCAATTATGCTCAAAGCGATATTATTTGTAATAGCCAGAACCTGAAAGCAACCTAGATGCCTCTCAACTGAAGAATGGATACAGAAAATGTGGTACACATGGTACATTTACACAATAAAGTACTACTCAGTGGAAATAAGCAATGGAATCTCGAAATTCACAGGCAAATGGATGGAACTAGAAGAACCCATCCTAAGTGAGGTAACCCAGTCACAGAAAGACAAATATTGTATATACTCAGTAGTACATGGATATTAGACATAGAGCAAAGGTTTACCAAAATAAAACCTCCAGAGAAGCTAGGAAACAAGGAAAACTGTAAGAGGGACATAGACAGTCCCCCGGTTAAAGGGAAAGTGATAAGAGCCCCTGGACAAATTGGGAGGAGGGTGAGGGAGGAGAAAGAGGAGGGGAGAAAATGAGGGGAGAAGAGGAAGGGGAGGAGAACATGAGGAATCAGGTAGATTGAATGAGGAGATGAATTGAGGAGAGCAAGAAAAGAGATACACCAATAGAGGGAGCCATTATAGATTTAAAGAGAAATCTGGCACTAGGGAATTGTACAGAGATCCACAAGGATGACCCCAACTAGGAATCTAAGCAATAATGGAGAGGCTATCTTAAATGCCCTTCCCTTATAATGAGAATGATGGCTACCTTAAATGCCATCCTAGAGCCTTCATCCAATAGGTGATGGAATCAGAAGCAGAGTTTCACAGCTAAGCACCAAGTTAAACTGGAATCCAGTTTCAGAGAAGGAGGATTGGTCAAGACCACTCTGGGAAAACCCACAGAAACAGCTGACCTCAGCAAGTGGGAACTCACAGACCCCAGACTGACAGTTGGGGAATCAACATAGGACCAAACCATGCCCCCTGAAAGTGGGTATCAGCTAGGAGGACTGGGCAGTCTATCGGACCTCTGACAATGGAACTAGGATGCTTCCCGAATGCACAAATGGACTTTGGGAGCCCATTCCTTAAAGAGGGATACTCCCTTAGCCTACTAGATACATGGGGTAGGGCCTAGTCTTGACAGATTTTGATGATCTCTCATGGAAGATCTCACCCTTCCTGGGGAGGGATCCGAGATGGGATGGAATGGGGGGAGGGGGCGTGGGAGAATGGGAAAGAGAAGGAACTTGGATTTATATGTAAAGTGGTAGTATTTGACTCTGTTTGCTGCTGGGATTACAATTCCAACATTTGATTTACTTTGAACTTTATTTTTTTCCCACATTCTTTAGAAGAACAATATTATTTATTTGAGGACATGACACAAGGCTAAAACTTTGTCTACTAGGTCTTCTTGATGGAGCTATCTGTTCTAATGTCTGGAGTTTATTATGAAGGTATTGGAATCCCTTGCAGTGTGCATTACCCATTAGGTCCCAAAGTCTCTGGTTTGTTCTCTTTGACAAGACCAATCATAGGTATTCTGTTGCCTATATATTTCTTTCTCTAGTCTTTATCACTACAACGAGGACACTGACTTTCCTTTTTTCTGGATATTTATTTCTTTTTTATTTCTATTTATTTTTCAAAGAAAACCTTTAAAATATTAACTATATGGGGCTGTAAAGATGGAGCAGCAGGTAAAAGTGCTTCCTGCGCATGCAGAGGATCTGAGTTGCCATCAACCGCATGAGGAGGTTTATAACCACTCACAACTCCAAGTTCTGTTTGGGGGATTCAACACTGTTTTTTGGCCTTAGTAGGCACCTGTACACATTGGGTATACACACAGATAAACATATACACAAATAAAAATAGAATATAAGTCTTTAAAATGTATGATGAGATAGTAGATATTTACTCTATTTGCATAAATGATTTTTTTTTTTAGTTTTAGGCATCAAATTTCCTTAATTTCTTAAAATTCTGAAAAAAATAAACAACAACAACAACAAAACAACAACAACAACAAAGAAACTAGTCACTGTCCCCAAACTCCTTAGAGGAATACAAACAGAAACTGGGTTTTCACCTTTATTTGAAGGTTTGGGTGAGTGGGATTTAAGAAGGACAAAACCTGGGGAATGAGACATGTAATTTAAGACTTTAAATCTTTAAATTACTATCTTAGAGCCCTGTCCGAATGTCTGTCCATAGCAGCTGCTCCAGAAATCTTATTGATTGCTGACATTTAAAATTGATCTTTTACTGTTGCACTTTTCCTCATAGAAATAGGATTTCTGCGTCTTCTTAGGATTCCCCCCAAGACAGCGCCCCCTACCAGCAGGAAGCAGTTTGGAAAGAAAGATGCCCAAATTCCCAAATATTGTTTATAAATGTTTGTTTTAATTTTTTTAAAGGCATGTATAATTATGCCCAGCATAAAATAAATAAAATTTTAAAAAATAAAATAAATAAAAAAAAGAAATTGGATTTTTCTAGCATCTGTCTTTTGGAATGTCTTTTGCTGCTAGGCAATCATTTTGAGATAGTTGGCTAGCATCAAAAGAGAAGTCTGTGACTATGGAATTGAGCCATATTAATGGTGAAATTTCATAGGGGGCTGGGACAAGACCAAATGCCACATTTAAGTCTCCAGTACACCATAGACTCAGCCACCATCAGATATTCAGAAGCTTCTGGAAACAAAATCACAAGAGCACATCATAGTTTATTTTTGCCTTCTAAAGCTTACAGCTTTAGAAGTGAACATCAGTGAGGGAGTGTATTTCTTGTGTAAGCAGACTGAAGATGAAATACACAAAGAAGGAAACATAGTCTAGAATCTTGACATTGTAACAGCAAGATTGTTCCATGTAACTTTGAGATTCTGCAGCCATAGCCCTGGCTGACACAGAAACAGCTGTTGCCTGAGGTGGAAGTTGCAAGTCTCATTTGTGCAGCACATCTCAGGTTTATAACACTTTCCATGCAGCACTTCATCTTTCTGTTAGACTTTCACAACATTTCTACAAAAGGATGTAGGTGGTTCTCATAATTTCTACTTTTTTTTTTTAGCTGAAATAAAAATTGGAACTTGGAGGAATTTATTTGAAATCAATAGCGGAAAATCAGTCCAGAATTAAGGAAGTCTGTTTTTTTATATGATATTTCATGGCCTTCTAAAAACTTATAATAAACATAATTCTGCTTCTGAATATTAGGCTAAAATAAATCTTATATGCAGTGTTAACTACCCCAAACCAAACTTTGGCAGAGTATCTCATCTGCTTTAATGAAATTAATATTTTCATTAAACTAATAAACTCAAGACAATGGGATATTTGAGTATAGCACATCCTTGTTGGCAATAAATAAATTAAATGCACCACATAATCCCAATGCTCCATGAAGAATAGAACTATTTTATTTCATTTATCTTATTAAGTAATTTATAATTAATGGATATATAAATGGCTTCCATGTCAAGTTAATTTGTTTCAGTAAGCATTTAAGGAGTTCCAACTAGGTACAGAATAGAATAGGTATGTTCTATCCAGGATAGTGGCAAGTACTACTCTTATTAAAGATAACCATATTCCAGGATTGGAGTGATCAAGAGCTTGCTGCTCTTTCAGAGGACCCAGGTTCAGTTTCTAGTACCCACAGGGCAGCTCCCAACCATTTGTAGCTGCAGTTCTGTGGAGTCTCTCATTCTCCTCTGCCAGGACATTGTGTATATACACATAGGCAGGAAACTATCACGTACATTATCTGGAAATACATTCTTAAAAGATAACAGCATCTAAAATTGGCTTATCAGTGCATATCCTCATTGTCATTGTCACAGAATAAAACATAGACTAGTATAATTTATTCTTTGCTTATTGACACATGATATTTTAGATCTAAAATTGGCTTACATGTACATATATATCCTCATTGACTTTGTCACGTAATAAAACATAAACGAGTATCTTTTATTCTATGCTTACTGAAACAGGATATTTCAGTTTTGCATTTTGATTTGTTTGGGAATATGAGGAACATATTATATATTTATTAATTAGCTGAGTATACTTACCACACTTACTGCATTCTCTTAGTCGTGTGACTGCTCGTTTTTATTCAGTATTGGAAAGTTGATTGCAGAAAGGATAGAGGTGGTGAGGACACATGGGGACATCATGCAAGCTGCCTCTCAAAAGCTGCATTGGGATCCCGAAAGGATCACTATCACATTTTCTGCACCAAGCAGAACATAGAAGAGTATTAAGCTTGGGCACTGATGCTCTGTTCTGTTAAGTACTGTTGAGTAATTAGGACCTGTGGAAGTCAGAGCCTACTGGCCACCTGCAGTGCTGCTTTCACACTTGCCTTTCCTGGCTCTCTATCCAAATACAATCCAGGCCTCAGCAGTCATCCCACCCCTCCTGCAATTCCATACCTACTATTCTACTAGCAAATGGAAACAAGTAAAACCACCTCTAGATTACATGGATTTCTTTTTCTTTTCATTATCGTCACTTCCCTGTAGGTTATCATACTCACTTACTGAACAGTTGAAAAGGGATTTTAACTTTTCTCTCAGCAATATATTTTCTCTCTCTCCAGTTCACGCTTTAATAGAATTCACCTTAAATCTTTTTCGTATCTTTCTACAACAGGTTGGTTCAGAAGGTAAGGCACTTTCAATGAAACCTGAAACTTGGGTTTAACCCACAGAGTTCCCTTTGGAAGAAGGAAACATTCTAGAAAACTGTCTTCTGGGCCTCGCATGTACACCATAGCACATATGCACATATGTACAACAACAATAATAGTGATGGTAATTTGAAACTAATTTTAATAATGTGTATTTATTTAACAAGTTAAATCAACAAAAATAAGTAATATTTTAATGGAGTTAACATGTTATTTTGTGCTTAGTAGATATTTGAAAAAGTCTTTTTTCCAACTTATGGTATTTTTTTTTTACTTAAATTCTGTTCAAAATTATACATTCCTGACAAACCAGGCATATTCTTTTTCTCAGTGTCTTAAATCCATACTTGCACTTCTGGGCTCTTTCTGTGGGGCCAGGAACCTGCTCACTACATTTCTCAGCCTTCCTTGACAAATGACTTCTATTCACATGGTCAATAAAACAAATTAGAGGGAAACAGAAAGATATAAGGAGGGCAGAAAGATCATCCTCCATCTCCTTCTTTTCCTTCTGTACACTCAAGAGCAATGCTCCACTGGCTAAAGACAGCTTCAGGCTCTTATGGGGCCAGTGCTACCCTGAGATGCTGCTTCAGAAGGAGCAGCAAACAGGCAGGAAGCATCTCTGCCCTGAGATATGTGCAGGCTTTCTTTTTATATCTTTGAATTTTGTTAACCTCCTTGTTTCCTATCAATTTCCCAGGTAATGTAGATAACACCCACGTTCTGAAATTATTGTATCTGAATTTGTACAGTTTCTATTAGGCTTTTGGGTTTTTTGGCACCTGTATAACCAATTCCCTGAAAAAAAAATTCTTCCTTTTCAAATGACCAGTTAGGTTCAGTTGTCCTGACAGGATCTTGATTAATAGAATATGTCATGTTCACTTTTATAGCATTTTGTTGTCACTTGCTTTTAAAATAATGTTTTTAGTGGAGAGATGGCTCAGCAGTTAAAGTACTTGCTGATATTGAAGAGGGCTGCTTTCCAGCTCCCAGTACTCATGTCATGAAACTCTTAAGTGCCTGAAGCTACACTTCCAAGGAATTACACTGTCTTCTGGTTGCATAGGTATTGACACATGTATGTGCATGCATACACACAAATAAAATAATCAAATTTTGTTAAAATTATTTTAACTTATAAAATAATTGTTATGGTTATATAACCATATATTAACTGTATTATAGAGGGAAAATTTTAGCCTTTTGTGGCTTCAGGTTCTTCAAATTGACATGGATTGAATAATTGTCTATAATTGTCCTAAACTTAGCAATATCCAGAAAATAAAGTGAGTGATTCATGTAACTTAGTTATTTTTACTATTTCCACAATTTATATAACAAACATACTTGGATGAAGATAAATATGATACTATTAGCAAAGAAATGAGTATCAAGTAGAAAAGACAAAAATTTAATGATGTCACATTTACTACAGTAAAACTATAGTTGTGTGCACAAAATACTACAGACATACAAATTATGGAAAATTAAAAAACTAATAGTTGCAATGGAGTTCTCATTGGATATTTGAAGTACTAGATATAAATTAGTTACAGAAATTTTCAAGTAGAAGGAGTATAGTCTAGAGAAATCTTGACAGCATAGATAGATTTCTTAAATCATCAATTTCTTATTTTGCTATAGGAAAAGTAGATTTATTAGTCAACAGTCTTAGAATGTTGATGTTGAGAATGCTTTTTTTTTATTCAAAGGAAATGCATAAGCTGTTTTTCTTTCTAATTAGTTTTCCTCATTTTGTTTCAGGGCTCAATAATTTGTGTCACTAGAACTGAGATAACTATTTTAATAATAACTATTCTTAGAAGTAAATAAACACATTCTAATGGGATATAATATGTAAACCATCCTTGGATAAATAGGATCAATGCTGAGGAGAACTTCTTTGTGGAGACAGGAGCACAATTAACCAATTGAGTGAATTTCATGCTTGGCTTAAAGGAGGTGTGTCTTATTTTGTTACTTCATGCTTTAAAACTCAGCTCAGTTTCTTGCCTTCCTGCACTTGAGCAAGTTACAAGTGACTTAAGTAAATGTCAAGGGGTTGTCTCTTTTGTTTTTTCCCTTAATCAACTGGTATCTTTTACAGAATGGTTGTATTTTTATTTGAGTTTTAAATTGGGAACTAAAACAGTAAATCTCCTGAGAAATAAACTTTGGGTTGTAAATATCAGAACATGATGAGTAGCTAATTTGGCTCTATTGATTGGAACCAATGATCATTCTCTGAAGTCTTTGGTCAGCCTTTCCTGAATTGTTGCAGTCATGTCATCTGATATATCAGTCAATAAAAGATTGCATCCATGCCAATTCTTCACAAATTGACAGACAATTCTAATTCTTCACAAATTGTAAAAAGTAGCAACAAATGGTAGAAACATGAAAATAAAAGTAAGCCACAGTTATTTCTCCCAAATATAGTGGTAAATGATATATGTTATTGAAAATGCATTGCGAGGTAATTTTATTGGTGTGTGAACATCATGGAATTTATTTATCCCACACCTAGATGATATAGCCTACAATACTCGTAAGGATACAATGCACATGTGTGTCTATGTATGTGTGTGTGTGTATGTGTGCTTATGGTATACTTGATTACATCTAGAGATATAATGTATTAAACATTAGAAGGTTAAATGAAGCAATGGAGAAAATTATACTATGTAAAGGTTCAATAAGCATGATATGTTTGAGGCTATTCTAGAATAACTCAGCAAAATATTTAACAGTAAACTTTAATTTAAAAACAGATACTACATTCTAAAATAATGATGAACAATAAACAAACTGCATAAATCCATAAGATAGTAATGTATCAATATTATCAAGTATTACTGTTCACAGTGGTATGTGTCATGTATTTATGTATGACCATTTGATGGTTTTTGCTTATACTAGCAATATCATAACACACTAAGAATGGAATGCACTGTAATTTTGCAACAACTGCTCTAGGTGATACATACATTTTTTTACTCCATTATACTTAGAAAAACATATCCATATATATGGTCCTGGTCATCATGGACTAAAACAATCTTATGCATCCCATAACTGCAATTTAATTTAATAAAGGCTGCCAGAAGATTCTAGTAGATGCAAAGGTTAGTACTATGAATCAGGAGGAAAGTAAGGGACATGTGTATATGTACTATATTAGTCTAAATCACATGAGATTATGGGTTTGGGTATAAATGTTGACTTTATGAGTATATTAATGTTTCCTTGTCCAAAAGTTATCCAAATGGTAATGAATATCCACATGAGAAAATAACAAATATTTGTCCAAAAGTAAATGAATTTAGAATTTGCAAAGTTTTGAAAGATTTTTTGTTTGGTTGGTTGTTGTTGTTTTTACCCAGAGGTATAAACTTTGAGTTCATGACACATTTCAAACATTAAAAAATTGTCTTTGGTTTTATTTACACATGTTGCATAATGCTTTGACAAATTCTTAATGCAGCTGTGACATGTATGACCAAAGCAAAATCCATATAACCTGGATCCCATGTGAGATAGGGATAGTGCTTGAATGACATCATTCCTTGTTAGTTGGCACCCAGGTGTGTTCTTTCGATGTCAGAGAAACAGTGTCAGGAATACTGTTCACTAGTCAGTAAGCAGCCTCTCCACACCACAGCTCAGACAAAGTCCTGAAGACTATGTCTGAAATTTATCTGAGAGCAACTTAGTTTTGAAATATGAACTAATAATAAGTCTATTCAGCTATATTTGCTGGTTGCCACAGTCATTTTTTATTTAAATCATTTCAAAGATTTTGTGCTTTCATTTATGTACATTTGTTATTTTTCCTGATAAATTTATATAAATTAAGTTTATGCCTATCTTGTTTATATCTAACATTCAGTCAGCATTTGGTTAAGGGAATATTTTAAGTGATTTCTATATTTATTTCGAAGTAATCCTGTAGCAATCTGAAATTGTTACTATTTTTTTCCTTTTAAATTGAGGTAACTAGGGATAATTCATATTAGTAACTTCCTTAAGCTCACACACATATTCAGGAAATTCGACAGACAGAATCTTGAGAGGAGACGAGCATTTCACTACTTTTATATGCCTGATGATACTCAGAATATGGTTTGACCCTGTGTTGTTACTTCAACATTGTGACCAAGAAATGTGCATAGTGATCTGATCCACAAGAAGAAAGCAAACATTGTCCAGGCTGACATAGTGAAAAGAGAGACTCAAGAAGGAAGAAGTCACAGCATCCAAGAAGGTGGAAGTTATCCAACACTTTATTCCCCTGACATAGTTCTATATGACACACATGCCTATTGCAAATGAGAAAGGTTTCTGTGTCAATTTTTAAATATTTTTATTCATTCTACGAACCAACCTCAGTTCCCCATCCCTTCTTCCTGCACTCCTTTACCCCTAATCAACCCCCTCCCACATATGCTCCTCAGAAAGGGGAGTCAACTAAGCCTGGCACATTAAGTTGAGGCTGGACCAAGCTCATCCCCACTGCTTCAAGGTTGAACAAGGCACTCTACCATAGGAAATATACTCCAAAACCTAGCTCATGCACCAAGCAGAGATCCTGGTCCTTATGTCAAGCTTTCAAGTTGCTTTTGTGTCATTATTATGAAACTTCTCCTGCATAGTGTCCAATTCCTAAACCAACAGTAGATTATTATAAAAGGCTTAGCCAACAGTCCTTGAACTATTATGCATGTATATGCCAGGATCCATTTGGCCTATGAAAGAAATAAATGATAATCTAAATCATAGGCAACACATTGATTTTAGCACTAAAGTAAAATGAGTCTGGATGATTGCAGTGGGTGAAAAGCCAAAGCTAATATAGCTGTTAATCAATTGTCTCCTTTTACTACTAGTACTAATTAGCATGGTGATCAATATTAATGCTAAATTTAACATTTAAAATAGCTTTTGGTTTTCAGGGCTAATTAATGTTAATATATTTGTACCAGTCGCTAATTATTGGTGTCCAATGAATTTATGATCATTATTAGGCTATTATAAAATTAAGAAAAAAGGATTCCTGGGTAATAAAGCTCCAAATAAGGATAATAATCATGTTAGGTCAAAATACCTTAGAGGACACATGGACATATTGATAATTAATTATAACAGAAATACTCACATATTCATCTGATGATTAATCATACTTTTCACCCTCACAACAGAATAAACATAAAATATTTTGTGCTGTGCTATACTAATGGAGAAATAGTGCCTTAATGCACAATATATAATAATAATGTCATTCAATAGTGTTATTCAATAGTGTTATTCAAACACTATTCATTCAGATCTCAAATATTCTGAAATAGGAATATTTGAACAACTCATGGACCAATAATAAAACATCACTGGGCTGGAGAGATGGCTCAGGTGTTAAGAGCTAGGCTCACAACCAAAAATATAAGAAAAACATCACTGAATCCCAGTACAGTAACTGAAAGGATATAGAGCAGTGATCACTGTAACAGCTCCTAGAAATACATCAGGACTTAGAGCAGGTAGGGAGGTTTATCTTTCCAATAGTACTGATTTTGTTGTAGTAAATACATTATTATGACCTTCCTCTAGTAGTTAACAGGCTACAACACTATTTTCTCTCCTCATCACTGGAAAATGTAAGACACCTCCTATGACATTACAAGGCGGTGTTATTTAATTTCCAAACAATGTCCTTTGTATTGTATGACAGCATCAGCTTTTTAAGGATTTTGCCTGTACATTTTTTTCTCAAATGTTTGCAAAATGTATTTGCACTTAGAGTTAGATTTATAAACCCATCTAAATTTTTTCTAGTATTTAATCACCTCAATTTCTAGCACAATATTTTAGCTCCTCTTTAGTATGGCTATAATATTGTGTTTGAGTTCAAGGATCCCTTTTTTTGTTGTTTATTGAGTGCTTTCAGTAAAATAGCCAAATTAGCATAGTCCTCACCATATAATTTTCTGCTTAGAAGGGTAATTACCTGTACTGTATCCCTGCTATTTTTTTTTTTTTTTTGCTTTCTTGGGCCTTTCTTGGTTATGTTTTTAATATTTATTCAAGTTTGTCATTGCTATAATTTTAAAAAAGAAATTAGCCCCAAATCAGCTACAGTGAATTTGGAACTATAGCTTCAAGATACCAAGTTTAATGATATTAGCTGTGTGAAAGGCAAAGTATGGGCCTGTGTTTGCTTTCCCATAGTATCTAAAATAGTCTTAATGTGTTAAAAATGTCCATGGGTATTAGCTGATTGACAGTTAAATAAATCTCAGCAATTGAACAATACTGGAGAATGTGACACCACAAAGAAGATTGATATCACTATAAATTTATGATCACCAGCTTTCAAGGAGGAGCAAACCTTTGCCTGATAATTCTGTTATATTTCTGATTTCAACCTATTCCCTCACTTTTATAGTGAGTATGTGAAACTTCCCATACTCATTAGATCTCTGGCAATCTAATGCTATCAAGACTATGATTCCAGCTACAATTAGTATGTGACTTGTTGAATATTGAATAATTAGATCATTAGAAAGAAATTCTTTGATATTGTTCCACCAAGCCTACAACTCATTAGATCTGTGAAGTGATTGGAAAAATGATGGCACACCAGTAACACTGGGACCTGGCAGTCCCCACTATCAGTAACTCTGAGACATGGTAGTCCCCATGATAATCTCATCAACATAAATGTGACTGTGGATGTGTTATTACTATGATTCTATCTATTTTTATAGTATTATATAAGTATTTTTGTGAGGTTTAACGCTTGCACTTCCCAGTGAATGAACTGAGAAAAATATTCTCTTGAATTTGTTTTCTCATGTTATCATCTAACTCCTTTTCTGTTTCATATTAAATTAGTTTATTAACTAAACTTCTGCATTTATAATTTCAGTACATATATATGTATGCATGCAAAATATCTTATCTCCTTTAATGAGGTTTATTCTGTCTACCAAAAATTCATCTTGTTCCTCTCTATACATCTCTTTAATCCCTGTCTTGCCTTTATTTTTAGTTTCCTAGGAAAATCACTCAGTAAATTATTTATTCTTAAACTATATAATTTCTAATAGATTATTTCTTCTATAATTCAATCTACCAAACTGACTAAAAAAAAATAAGTTCTCCCTACCAGACATACATGGCTTAAATAAACCATAGTCAATAAATATTTTATAGTTGCAGTGTACTCTAAAAATCATATTGTGACTATAGGCTTAATTACTTCTAGAAGGCCCAGTTTACTGTCTCTCATTTTAGACACTACATCTCAATTAACTGTATAGTACAATTGAGCCCAGTTATTTCCTTTGCTGGCTCAGAGATTTCTAGGAGATAAGGTCCACTCAGTGTGGTTGCAGCCAACATGAAATTTAAACAATGCCTATCCTTATAAGACTTGCTTAATTTTCTCTTCTGAAATGAACAGGTGATAAATGACCTGGACTGTATCCTGTAAATAGAAAAGAGAATAAGGATCCCAACACTGAGAGTCAGGGGCCTCAATCAGTTGGTTTTCTGAATGCCTGGCACAGACTACCCACCCACTGCTGTCACCAGCTTTGAAAGAACATTGTCAAAATATAACTACTTAAGCATGATATTATGTTTTAATTAATGTTTGGCCCAAACTGAAAGAAAGAAACAGCCTTGAAGAATGTGGCCAAGCTAGAATCTTTTAAGAGACCCCAAATGTAAGAGACTTTACTGATTTCACCTCAAGTTTAATGAACACGACTACTCTAACCTTTTGAAATTTTATTTTCCAGGGTTCTAAGACATCAAACTCTTCTACCTTCTATATGAATTTATAAATATTTCTGCTTTATTTTCCTGTCACACTCATTGCCTCATGGCCTGCCCTTATATGCTAAATTCCTTCTGGTGCATTTGTTACATTGAATAACTACATAGCAATATCATCCATAATATTGATAGCATACATATATTATATACTTTGTTATGTCTGTCTTGACTTCCTTCAGAAGAACTCATTGTTTTTCAACCCAGACATTAACTATGAGTTATTTACATGATTTTTAAATGAGTACTTAATAACTTCATTTAGAAACTTCATAGAAAACAAAAATGTCACATGTCCAAAATTGTTCTGTCTTCACTCAAAAACTATTTCATTAATTGTAACTCCTTTCTCATCCATAATGTTTCAATCTAAAGCACACATTATCCTGTTAAACAGAGGCCCCTGGTAATGTTCAAATCCATGTTATTTTCTGTCACTATCAAGCCTGGCATGTCACTCAACTTTACTTTGTCTATCATATCACTGCTACAGTTATCTGTTTCACTGGATTTCTACATTCTCACCACCAATATCTGCATATAGTAAAAAAAGGATGCTATAAAAATACACAAATGCTTAAAATAATCTCTTGATGGAATTTTTACTATCCTTCAGATGCTTGGAAGACTTCAAATGAAATTCCTTGACTTGATATGTAAGATGTCAAATGATTTCCTTGGTATATCTTTCCAGTTTGTTTGTCACAGTGTCTTCTATCAGAATGACATCCTCTCAGTCTCTCACATGAGCAATTTCTTTTTTTGTTATTTTATATGGGGTTCTTATTGTCAAAAGGATCTTCTTCCTGCCTCCTTATACTATAAAATATTTAAATATCTAGTAATTATGTTATGGGGAACTATGCTTGAAATACCAGCTTATTTTTGACAAGAAAAAACTGTCTATGTTTTGGGTTAAATCCACCTTACTAACTGTGTCTTTTAGGTATCAACATGAGTCATTTCCTCAGGGAGGAAAATTTAAGCTTTCTCACATCAAGACTGATTAATTTTTATATAATTTCCTAAAACATTTCTTTCAGGTTATAAGTATATGTGAAAGGGTGATTGTTTAATTAATTGTTTATATAAGTAAGTCAAATGCTCATTCAAACATACACCACATCTGGTTATGCTCACAATTTATTCCCAAGAGTCTAGTAGAGTCTTTTTTTTAATATACTTAATATTTTCAGGTGAATGATTGCATAAAGTAAAATCTGAAGCCTAACTTATACATAGTTCTGTAATATGGTTAAGGTAGGAGCAAGTAAGAAAGAGAGTAATAAAAGGAAAAAAGAAATACAAGAATCAAATGTCACTTTTATCAATTATTGAAAACTAACTACCTCTGTTGAATTTTAATCGTATAACTGACATTTACTTTGTATGTTGAGATTTTCATTTTTGTCTAATTTAATAAGCATAAACAGTTCAGCTTATGTGATCTAACTTTATTTACTTTCCCATTTTAGGTGATCCTATAAGCATTTAACAAATGCATACAGCTGTAGCATGCATGCTTTCTACCAGCCTGCCCGCTGCCAGGCTGGGCCCATAGCCGCGGCAGCCCCAAATAACACACAGAGACTCTGTATTTGATACAATCCTGTTGGCAAGTTACCATTATTGTTTATAGGCTGGCTCTGTCATAATTATTAACCCATTTCTACTTATCTAATTATTTCTACGTGGTCATCTTATAGGAGAGCTGCCACTGGCATCTTCTTTCTCCAGGGATTTTAGAAACAAAGGAACAGAGGCTAGCAAGACTTCTTTGTAGCAGCATTTGTTTTGCTGTAGACATAGATTTGTGCGGATCCTTTAAGGGAGGTTTCCAAAATTAGCATAAGCAGCAAAAAAACGCCTTGCTTTAAAGAGCTCTGCTAACAATTCATTGGTGTGTACGAGAGCTGCAATGAAGGTTTACACTGTGTTTTAAAAAAATATGTTTTCTTGGGAGAGAAAAAGAAACAGGATACAATGGTTTAAAAAAGAAAAAAGGAAACAGAATATGGCTGGGTGTGGTAGCACACGCCATTAATCCCAGCATTAAGGAGGCAGAGGCAAGCAGATCTCTGTGATTTCAAAGTAAACCTGGTATAAAGAGGGAATTCCAGGACAGATAAAAGTTACACAAAGAAACCCTGACTCAAAATATGTAAAAATAGAAGTAGAAGAAATAGAGTAATAAAAAAGCCACATAAAGATGGAAAGCACAGAGAAATTTTGGATACTATACGTGATTCCGTCGTCGTTAAATTATTTGATTACTAAGAAAATAACAACTACTGATAAAAGAAATGCTGCTGGATTAATTCAATTTATATATTTTAAAAATGCTTTTACTCCAAAATTTAAGCCTAAGGACAAGTTACTGGGAAAAAGGATTTCTATTTTTGTTTTCACAGAAAATGAAAAGCTGTGGATTCCTTCCAGACTAATGTGGTTTGATCAAGCCAGACACCCTGAAACAGCACCCCAGATCAAAACAGTTGGGACAAGCCAGGCTTGCAGACTACAGCCAAGATTTCTGCATCTTCTTTGGGCCCCCATGACAGCGCCCTCTACCAGCAGGAAGTAGTTTGGAAAGAACGATGCCCAAATTCCCAAATATTGTTTGTAAATGTTTGTTTTCATTTAAATGGGCTTGGTTATAAATGGCTATAACCACAAGCAATCTTTTTAAAAGTAAAAATGGAATTATAGTGTAGATATAAATGCTTTGTTTTGGAATGGATTTTCGTTTATTGATACAATTTTAAGGTCAATTTTGTGATATGTATTTTTCTCCTCTTGTTTAGGTATTGTGTTTATATAGCTCATTGAAAAAAATGTAATGTATTATTTAATGCAGGTTATAGATAGTTACGTATGATAGTCAAAACTTAGAGTTAAGTTAGTTAGGATTTCTAGATATACAGAGATGTATTTGAGATGAATAGGCATTCTTCAAACCTTTCAAAGACCTACAGAATATGGAATTTAAAATGGTTAGGGCTTTTTTTTTTTTTTTTAACAGTGAGGCTCAACTGCTCCTGGTAACACCACCTGCGTCAGAGGGGAAGATGAACATCGAAGAAACGTGTTATGGAGTTTGCTTCTAGTATGTCAAGACTAGCCATTTGAGCAAGGTACTGCTCTTCTGGACTATTTGACTTTATGCTGTAGAAACTGGACATGCAGGACCCACAAAAAGGTGACTGCTAATGCAAGATGGACAATGCTACAGGGTTACTGCTTCATGGAAGAGTCAGCCAGACTTACAGGACACAGAGAAAAATGACTGACAAACTGCCAATACAGGTGGACAGTTTAAAGTTTCCTGCTTTGTTGAGGAGTCTGGAGACATATTATGGCCTATGGGCTGAAGATGAAGATGGAACATTACAGAAGAACTTCAGATGACTGACCAGGCAATGAGTTGTCTCTGTCATTTCTAGAGTTTATATATTATCCTTCTGTGGTCTTTGAAGGCATTGAAGACAGATAGTTATGGTTATAGTTTTCCTTAGTTAGGATTAAAGATAAGTTACATATATGACTTTAGTTAGACTCACAAAGATAGGATAGATGATATTTTCTTTAAGTCTTACAAAATTTTAATGGACTAAATATTGTTAACTGTGATTCTTATTTGATAACTGTTGTATGGTATATTTTGCTATGTTAAGGTTAAACCCCTTCTTTTTATTTTAGACAGAAAAGAGGAGATGATGGGAGATGTTATTCTGTACATATATTTCTTATACTGGTTAAAAAATAAAGCCCTGTTGGCCAATAGGAAACTAGATAGATGGGGCTAGGAGACTAGAAAGAGGAAAGAGGAAGTAGTTTGGAAAGGTCAGCATGTAGAGCATAGAGGAAGCAAGAGGCCAGCCCACCGCTCAGATAAGATGACCACGTGGAAATACTTAGATAAGTAGAAATGGGTTAATAATTAAGTCAGAGCTAATCCATTAACAATGGTAGTCACGGGCCCACAGGATTATATCAAATACAGAGTCTCTGAGTGTTATTTGGGGCTCACATAGGGGCAGGACCGGGCGGCCAGCGGGGAGGAACAAATAGTGGGTCAGGTGGCCGGTGGGGAAAACCTTCTTGTAACATATAGCTACTATTCA
This sequence comes from Cricetiscus sungorus, assembly GCA_030556225.1. NCBI lineage: Eukaryota > Metazoa > Chordata > Mammalia > Rodentia > Cricetidae > Cricetiscus > Cricetiscus sungorus. The sequence continues at coordinate 94,638,246 of JANBXA010000734.1, read as the reverse complement.
AAATTAATGAGATAAGTGTAAATAAATCATGGGCCCTGACCTCATATTCATGTGTGCTATAATCTGCATCTTGATTGACCTCATTTGTTAAGGCCTAGTCCCAAGCTTGGCATTTTGTGAGCTCATGAAGCTCTGTGATAGGGCCTAGCAGAAGTTTTAGCTCACTGGAACCTGTCATTGAAATGTGTTGTGGAGCTTCAGCTGCCTTACTGATTATTTAAATTTGCTTTCCAGCTTACAAAGTGAGTGGCTGAGTTCCATTTTGTATTCCTGCTATGATATGCTGCATTGAGGCAGACTCAGTGCCATGGAACCCACAGCTAACAGACAGAATCACCCAAAAACTATAGTCAAAGTGAACATTTTTCCTTATAAATTGATGATTTCAGGAATTTTATCATAGCAATGGAAAACTGACTAACATACACAATCATAGAGGAAGCAAGACAGACAGCTCAACAACAGCATAAATGTAACAGTGCTAAAACAAACATAAGGGTTCTCGAGTTCAGATAGACTGGCACCATTGCATTATATTTGCATGAGGTGGGAATGAGGGAACAGCTACTTTTCAGTTACTGACTACGAACTAGCAAAAACATCCCAGTACCACTTTAGAAACAGATTAAATACAATTATTAGTTTGAGAGATTGATTTGATACATCATTTAATACCACATGTACTATTATATGTGTGTAAATTCAGATCAAAGCCAGTTTGAATTTGTGGCTTTGAACAAATGAATGAACAATAAGAAAATTCTTGGGAACTGACTTGACTGGTGAGATCTTATTTCTTTCCCTTTGTCTAAGTAGAGATAACCAGCATACTTGTTAAGTTTTATGTCAATTTGAGATAAGTAAGAGTCATATGGAAAAAGGGACCCTCAACTGAAAAACTGTCTCTGTTATGAAGACCTGTAGGCAAGTCTATGGGCATTTTCTAGATTAAAGATTGCTGTATGAAGCTTCAGATTTTGTGAATGCACATGTCGTCCTAAGAAGTTAAGAAAATAAGCTGAGTAAGCCATGGAGAACAAGTCAGTAAGCAGTCACTGCTTTAGTTTCTGCCTCCAGATTCCTGCTTTGGGTTCCTGCCATGACTTCAATAGACGATGACTATAACTAGTAAACTATATGAAGAAATAAACCTTTTCCTCTCCTAGTTTCATTTAATCCTGGTGTTCATCACACCAACAGCAAAATAGTATCAGGGAGGTGACAGAAGTCCCCTTAATCTAGAAAATGGTATGAGTCTATTGACTATCCTTATAAGTTATATTCCAAATTTTGTCAAAGATTTATGGTTAATTTAGCACCAAATTGAGTTTTATTTCATGTAAAATGTTTCACTGACAAAATACAGATTTTCTGTCAGATATATTCTAAAGTTGAGATAGGAATCTACCTTTTCTTTATACACATGGCATTTAAGATACAACACTTAGTTTAGATTCTCATGAAGCACCAGATACTGTAACAGTTGTTAAATATACATTAAAAGCCTTCTAATTATATGATGGTAGTGGTATTACCATGATTTTTAGGAAATCAAGGATTATGAAAATTAAGTTACTTGTTCAAGATGAATTAGCTAATGTGGCTAAACCTCAAACATAAATTTGTTGCATTAAATCTTACATCATTAAGTATGTATCAGTAAATATATTGTTTTATCTAAGAAGAGTACTGGAGAAAATCAACTCAGAAACTCACCACCTTTTCATTTATCTTTTATATGATGTTCACAGTTTCTTGGAGTATAAGCTGTGTATGTCCAGTGAATCAATGCCTGGGAATGCTATCTGAATTGCTGTGAAAGGATCTTACCTTGTCAAAACAAAAAAATCATAGATGCTTCCAGAATAAAAGAAACCAGGTTGATGATAGTCTTTACCTCTGTGATGCACACTTTAAACCTTCAGGGTTCCCTTCAATTACAGCTCTCCAGTTTTCACTGTTTTGGTGTGATGTGCCCTCTGTTTTAACACTGGTAGTGCATCCTACATAAATAGTTTTTATATCACTGATGTAGCTTTGCCCAGTCAACCCAGAGAATATTACCACCTTTCATTATCTAGGTAATTCTTATAAATCTCAGTTCACAAATTAAAAGTTGTTGAAGACTGTCACTCTTTGTTTCCTTAATGACATTTTTTTTAAATTCTCAATTCTTTCTTCTTATTTAATCTAATGGGAGAGCCTTTAATCTTAGTCTTGGATTAAATTCATTCATTTAGTTTGAACTCTTTAGTCAATACAAGGTATTTATGCCTTCAGTCAATGTACATTGATAGCAGCTTCACTCAGGCCCTTTACTCAGAATTGCATGTTTTCAGATTCTCTAGAAACAAAATGGCAAGTAGATATAATACTTTACTCTTGTGACCAGCTAGCTACCACCACCCTCCATCACTTTTATGCCCTTTTGTGGGACACAGAAATAATTGGATGTACTGACATGTAGCACAAATAAATAAAACACCCAGAGACTGATAATGAACTCAAGCTGAAGCTCAGAAAAGCAAAGTAGTTGCCACTAGCTCTCATCTCAAGTTCAGGCTGAAAGAGCTGATCCACACCTCAAACTAATGCCTCTTCTCAGTGTGGCTGGGAGAATCCTGAGACTTCAATGTCTTCCTTTCATTGTTGATATTGAGCCTTCCTATATTCAGTTTGGCTGGAGAATCAATGTCCTCTACTGAGACTTTCTTCCTTTCTTGAATACTATCATAAATCCTGGGATTAAAGGTATGAGCTCTAATTCTCTTTTAGACTGATTCACTCTAATGTACCCCTGGTGGCCTTGAACTAACAGAGATCCGTCTACCTCTTAATCCCTGGGTGTTCTTGAACTAACAGAGATTTGTCTACCTCTTAATTCTGAGTCCTAGGATTAAAGGTGTGTACCACCACCTCTTAGCTTCTATCTGCAGGGATTAAAGGTTTGTGTCTGGATTCTATGGCCTGTGGCTGACTTTGCTTTCTGAATCCTCAGTAAAACTTTAATAAATCATTAATAATATATCACCATACTGAAGTTTTCTTCTTTGCTACTAAAAGCTACCAAAAATTGTTTAAAAGCTTTTTATAGATAGACATTATTGTATTTCTTTTATTGGATTAAGTTGTATTTATCACAAAGTTTCTAGACACTGGTTGTTGTAAATATTATTTTATTACCAATGAGTGGTGGCCCATGCCTTTAGTCCTAGTACCTGGGGGCAGAGGCTGGCAATTCTCTTTGAGTTTAAGGACAGCTTGTTCTACAAAGTCAGTTCCATGACAGTTAGAGCTGTTACAAAGAGGAACCCTGAATCATTTTATTTAGAAATAGGGCCTTTAAGAACATGATCAGGTTAAGATGATATATTGACAGTGGACCTTAGACCTTAGCCATATGATCTTAAATATTAGCATATTTATATGAGAGATTTGAAGACTTAGACTCAAGAGGTAACAGCCATGTTACAACAGAGAAAGATGCTAGAGTGGTACATCTGTAAGCCAAAAATACTAAAGATTATCAGTCACCAGCAGCAGTCACTGCAAGACAGAGATGCTACACAGTCTAAGAAGAGCATGGGCCTGCTGATACTTTCACTGTAGACTTCTATCCACTACAACTGTCAATGATAATATATTCTTATTGTTTTGTCATATGCTTTGTTCTAGAAGTTCTATTACTCTATTGTGACTATAAAAGCTCCAAAAATTTATTCCTGGTTATGTTTAGCAGATCCTTGATTTTTTTTTTCTTTTTTCTTTTAAAATCCATTTTAGAAGACACATTATACATTTACACTTGGGATTCACTTTAGTGAAGGGGGGAAATGAAAGATGTAATAGAAGACCCTTTGCTGAGGCACAAAATACTAATGAACTTTCTTTGGCTCTGTGCAGACTCAAGCTTAATTTCCTATTTTATGTAGGAAAATTAATGGAAAAATTAATGGAAAAATTGTTACACTTATAATTCATTAGTATTTTGTACAGATCTTAGTCCATGAATCTGTTAGGACCCTAGTCATATTTAGGTATGCATAGTTTCTTGAAACTTGAAAGTTTATACTTTCAAGTATTTGTCTCATATATATAAACATCATATCTTGAAACTCAAAATCCTCATACTTTTCTCCTTTTTCAAGTGCCATAAACTTGTGAAGAAATGACCCGTAATGTAATCCTTCAATTAATCTTGCAAGATCTTGTACCATCATTTGAATCATTATTTCAACCTTTTTTCAGCCATGATATTTGATGCTTTGAATATTTAGTAGCTACTGGGGTTTCTCCAGCATTTTCCTTTCTGCTGTTTTAAACAGTATCCATGCTGAAGTACCTCCAAAATAATGGAGTGACACTTGAATCAGTATGAAGATGAAGATGTTAAGTGAAAGTCTGAGTTGGAACAGGTGTTGTAGGTTGATTTGGGGGGGGGTAGACACAGGGCTTCTCTATGGCTTTGAAAGCTGTCCTGGAACTTGCTCTCATAGACTAGGCTGGCATCGTACTCACAGAGATCCACATGCCTCTGCCTCTCAAGTGCTGGTAAAAGCCAGGTGACATGGCCAAGGAGGTTGGCAAGGGAGACAAGGGGGAGGTGGTGTTCAGGTGCAGAGAGGAACAAGAGAGTGCTTTCCTGGATGGGAATTGAACCTAGGACTCAGCAGTGAGAGCAAAGAATCTTAGCCACTAGACCACCAGGAAGCATATAGGTTGAATTTTATTTCCTGGTTCTATTTAAGATTTTAAGGTGGGATACAGGGTTGTATCATTCTGTGCATCCAAGGACCATGGAAGAAATGCATGCATATGAAAGAAATCAACACAAATGTAATGAAAGTTCTTAAAGCTTTGACCTCAAACCAGGAGTGGAATCTTAATGCAGAGGGCTGACCTTGTGAACAAGTCTGCATATGGCTTACTCTTCTTGGCACTCATAGCTGACTTTCTGTTGGCACAATTCCAGCTCTTTTATGTGGGTTTTTTTCTCCCTATCTTATAGACTATGTGCTCCCAGATACTGCAGTTCTGAATTCTTGTCAGTTTAGATTATATCAAGGAAATTATAGCTAGATCAAGAAAAGCACCCTCTTCATTTTGGGGGGTAGGCATTTTCCAAGGGAGTTTTAACTCTAGCTCTCTAAGCTGTACTTGAAGATTTCTTTCAACTCTACAGAGATTAATGATAGACTGTGAGCTTGGTCAATGGGTTGTATCCTTAGATGTATACCATGTCCTCTTTTTACCTCAGTGTTCTCACTTTACCCCCAAATAATGAAAGGGTTAACATTATTGACTTAGCTACAACATGCTTTAGCCTCTCTTCTATGTAACATGAGAAGATATTTGGTACAGGTATCTTCTTGTTTCAATAGGCAGCCTCTGAAGCTATAATGCTAAACCCTTAATTGAAAACTGAACACTCAAGATGTTTAATCTTATGACTCTGAGGGGAGGGAGCGTTTTATTGGCTTACAGGTCCCAAGTGACTTCATTGACTTGCCAGATACTTTCTTATTTCAGGAAGAGTTGACAAGAGAAGGTGATGACATCCCCCTTTCCACTCCTGTGTGCTCCATCATCACTCTTCTGGGTTCCTATGGTGAGTGACCCTTCCATGTCAAGATTTGTATTTTCAGTTAGTTTTCTTCACTGTTGATAAAGTCTTCACTAATATTCTGAGTTCACAGACAAAGTGACTTACTTACCTAAACTCTAGTCTTCCTAAATGGAAGAGCTATATTTAAATGTAAGTTTTACAGTTCTATACATAACAATTCTTTGCATGGCATATACTGACTGCCTTACCAATTTATTGACACATCAGCAGGAGAGAATAAACTTCTTAGCACTTTCTGTTCCTATTCTTGGGTGCTATTGTGTAATTACACCCTCAAACTCCCTAGTCTCTCAGATGTAGCACATATGGTCTCAGGCAGTCCATATATCTGGAAAGGAGCTCAACCTGGATTACAGGATTTCTGGCAGTTAAATAAAACCCAGAATTCAACAGGATCTTGTGATACTGGTTCCCATGTCCCAAAAGGAGTCATTTCCCTTACCTCTGACAGAAAGGACATATTGTGGTGTTGCATATAAAAGCTCATGCTGACCTCCAGACTCCCTCCATCCCATCTTATAAGTATTTGTTATACATTTCCAAGACCATGTTAGCCTCCCTAGGTTTCCTTCCTCCCAGACAGACCTTTATCCTCTTTATAATGCCCCATCACTGCTATTCTTTCTTTCACAGATAGCCTTTGTTGTGCCCAATCTGTTTCTTTCTTTTTGTTCTGAGCTCAACCACATGCTCATCTAGAGAAATGATTATTCTCTCTCTTTTATCTACAATAAAACCTTCCCTAATAACAGAATGGTCACATTGGTAGTTTCTTTACTGTGCCTCCTTCTATACATTATGTTCCTATATTCACAAAATGAGAATAATTACTTCTGGCTCTCAGATACTTTCCCAGAATAGTTTTAAGGTTTAATTCAAAATGAGTATTAGTTTTTAAAACTTCAGTGCATTCTTAGTTATGAATCCACGGAATTATTTTCAGCTAATTAAGACAGTCTTTCTTTGTTCCAGCCAAATCTTCAGTAATTGTATAAATCATGCCACTCTCTCCTAAGAACCCTAATGTAGACTTCTCCACGTTTAAATGTATTCTTTTGGACAGGCGTTAGTGGCACACACCTTTAATCCCGGTACTTGGGAGACAGAGGCAGGAGGATCTCTGTGAGTTCAAGGCCAGCCTGGTCTACAGAGAGAGTTCCAGGACAGGCTCCAAAACAATACAGAGAAAACCCTGTCTTGAAAATCCAAAACAAAACAAAACAAATGTACTTTTTAAATGAAAGTGAGGTGTACTCAGCCATTTCTGTCTTCATTTGAATATGCCACTTGTCTAGCTCTTCCAGACTAGTTTCTGTTTAGTGTAAAACTTTGACCTTTGAACTAACCTATTAAAGTCATTTAGATGTTAGAGGGGAAACATCTGGAGAATGAGCAGTCCTCTTTATTCCCTTGAAATTTGTGTATTTCACTTACCTACTACTTGTAGTTCTTTCCATTCATTTGCAATATGAAAAGGGAAGGGAGAAACCAATAACAAGCATAGAGATTATAGATCCATTACACACCTCAGTTATAATTTACAATAATAAAAATAGTAAATACAATTTTATGATTTTATTCATGCTGCTATTTCCTTATAAACTGGCAGCTGTGATTGCAGTAGCGCAAGAATATACAATAATCTCTGATCTTTTAGTTTGCATATTTCACTTCAGTTTTTTATTTTTAAAGAAATAAGCCTAGCATGGGTTCTTGGTTCTGGCTGAGCCAATTTAAAAATTACATTTCTGACTTCTTAATAGACATGTGGTCAAAGTAGACTACTCAGAATGCTCCCATATACATATTCAAAGAAAGATACACATGTACATATATAGATGATATATATTCTTTTTTCTGCTGAGTAGCTGTTATAGAACCATGGTTCCACGTTTGCCAGCAGCCATGTTCAGTTCAGTGTGGAGACTCATAAAGGTAAGAAATCACTTCAAAAAGGAAACGGAGATAGGTAAAAAGGAGATTTAAACCTTGGGTCTTGTGTTATTTATTTCTTATTGATTTTTCATATCAGGCCTATGCAATATCATTCCAATAAACACTCCTTCCATCAACTTTTTTTAAAAGGAGCAATTCAAATTGATTATCATTTGCAGCCCAAAATAAGTATGATACGGTGGTATAACATTGTAGAGTAAATGATGTAAATTACAGCCAAAGGTAGTGAAATAAGTGAGACAATGAAACTACAATGTGAAAAAAATCAAGAAATGTCAGGAAAAAGAAAATGTATGTAATGAAAATGGACTGTTTCTGGAATTTTCTTTGTATTATATATGCTCATTAGATACTTCAATATATATAATACTGAGGTAATCACAACAAATTAAAAACAGTGTTTCTTGAAAAACCACTCTGTCCATGAACATTTCTATGTCAGCTGGTTCCTACTGTACATCAACCTCATAGAAAAATTTACTGTTGTTTTCATTTTTCAGTAAAAAAAAATAATTCAAAACACATGTTTCACCTAAGATCGCACATCTACATAGTGCTATGCCATCCGTGGATAGAGATCAAGAAAAATATATGGGTCATATGACAACCTAAATTTTAATCAATACACAACATGTGTGCACAATCACTCATTGAAAATTGAAGTAGAATTTCTCTTTCCTGATAATGATGATGATGATGATACAATTCCAAATTTCATGCATATTTATAAACTTACAATATAACTCCTAGCATAATCTGAGGACATGTTTGTTCAGTCTACATAGGATATGGGCATGTGAAAAATAAGGGGCAAGAAATACAATTAACTTTTCCAGAATTATTAAATTCAAAATGTTAAACATAGATGCTTAGCATTGCATTGCCTAGTATGTTTCAAGAATACAGAACAACAACAACAACAACAACAAAAACCCAAAACAAAACAAAACAAAACAAAAAACTACTCAAGCCACCTGAGTTCTAACAAGTTATGCCTCAGTGACTCTCAAGGTTCCTGCCAGTCTGGCAATTCTGTGTTCTGATTTCTCAGTGTGAAAACACCTTATGTCTTCTATACTCAGCCAATAAAGCTGTAAGAAGGGGCACTTTCAGAATGAGCCTTTTAAATTTCATTCTTGGTATTTGTACAACCAGAATACAAATGGTGTCAACTCCATTATCTTTCTGCACAAAATGTTCCTTCCTCAAGGCCAAATCAGTGGTAGGAAACATGGAATTGTGCCCCAAGTACCTCAAGGGCAGCTGGCCACTTCTATTTCTAGATTCCCAAACACCTGCATTTCTCAAAAGCTGGTCCCATTTCAAGAAGAGACGATTGGAAGTCATTAATATACTGCTTGCTTACTGTGGCTTTGAGAACCTTGAAATGTCAAGTTTTAGCTTGAGGCCAAGTTGAATTTGTGAGCCCTTATACTGATGGGTGATGAGATCATTTACATTGGATTATACTTCCAGTGTGTGAGCAATTTACCAAATGATGAATACAGTGGCGATTACTGCAGTACATCTGCTGGGCACTTTTAGAAAATAGCTGTCTCATCTCACCTCCTAGGTGTGCAATCTTCAATCAGGAAACGTATTTGAAGCAGGAAATCAGTTCTCTCATGCCATAACATCTGTTCCTAGCTCTTTTGCAGGCTGCGTTTTGACCACTGCCACATGGGAAGGTACACAATCTCAGGACAGTGATTCATGGTTAGAAAATAATGCACTTTGAAAACCATCACCATTGTACACAGTAGGCGATTTGCTAACTATTTGGCGATTACAATAAATATTTTGCAAAAGGCAGGGAAAGGGGGAAGGTTTTTTTCGTCTGAAAAAGTCACAAACTGAGATGAATAAGTACTGCATTTCTGTACTGAAATATATAGTTTATTCTGTCTGGGAGAAGTCCAGATGTGGCCTCTTGAGAAGAAGAAGAAGCTATGCATTTGCCTCTGGAGTATTGTCAGAAGCCCCAGGCTTCTGACTCACAGGAATTGATTCAGTGTCCAGGACAAGTCCACTTGCCTAGGAATATATGCTCTTCCCCTGTGCTAAATAGGTCTGAAGCAATTAGTGAGTTGATTCCTGTATTTTGAGAAAGGGAGATGCTTTACTCTGGATGTAAGTTAAACTCTGGGTTGAAAGGAAATCTTCTTAAGTGTTCCCATTTTAAAAGAGGAAAACCAGGCCCCAGAGATATCACTTTGTTTTACAGCATGTAAGAAATATATTTATGGTCCTATGCTTTTTCCATCAACAAAGCTATTTTCCTCTCCTAAAATGGGAAGAATGACAAGCATATCATCCTAACAACTATGAGGAAGAAGGCTACTTATCCATTATTCTCATCTGGACCATTCAGTTGCTACCATAGAGAATTTTACCTCTCACCTGGTTGTTTCAGGCTAAGATCTGAGTGAAAGAGGACAATGTGTTACTCTAAGAAGGAATGAGAATTTAATATCCAATCCAGTTTACCTTGTATTCACATGAAGGTCAAGTTAACAAAAGATACATTAAAAATGCAACACTAGCTCAGGACTTGTAGATCATGCAAGACATAAACTAAGATACTAGAGGTCTTCTCCCCACTTGTATTACAATATGGTGGCTGGAGTAACAACCTATTTCTAGGTAAGAAATAGGATGGCATGTAGAAGTCTCTTCCTAATCCGCTTAATTTCATTGATTATCCCTTGCTTCAAGAGGCTAGGAGTATCATATTAGTTCTACTTGAATGCAGTAGAAAGATCTTTTACTAGAGAAAGTTAAAATAACAGCTGGTTCTCATTAAACTATATCCTTTAAGAAAGACAAAACATGGTGGAAAAACACCTCTTTCAGCAATAATCATTTTATGAGTTATTTTTCTGGTATTGGGTAGGTATTGTGGTTCGATTAAAGAAATGGATGACTTCCAGGTTTGCTCCTACAAGAGTCATCCCACAGTACCAGTAAACCATTGTATTTGCAAGTCTTTGATAGATTAGAAGCAAAGGTCATGTGTGCATAAGTAAGGGAATTCTGTGCAAATGTACTGTATACATTAAAGGCTGTTCTATTTTTAAAAAGAAAGAAAGGAAGGAAGAAAGAGAAAGAAAACTGATAGTGATTTCTCATGTTTCAGTTTTCTGACAAATTTTTATTTCTTACATAATTTCTTCTGGGTCACTTCTTAACACATTTTGATAAATATATTTTAAAAAACATTTGAGGGGTCAGTTGGATGGTTATCACTCTCCCTTTCTTGCTCTCTCCTTGATACTATGGACATACATAGTAGAGGAAACCAATTATTGCACATTTTTCTATGACCTTTACATATACCCCTAAATTCTCATATCCAGGTGCATGTGTGTACACAAAAGCACACAATAATAAATCATTAAATGTAAAAGTTACTAAATTGAAATCTAACATCCATAAGTCAGGTACTTAATTTGTACTGATGTTTTGCCTCCAGAATTTAAATTAAAATTTGATATGTTGTTCATGTAATATCATGTCAAATATTTAAAAGTGAAAATATGAGCAATGGGTTATGTCATGGGTAACACAGATTACATCTCATCTTCCTTCTACTAGCATTTAAATTGTCAACCTAAATATGCACTCAACTTGAAGTAGTATAGATAGGAGACAAATTTAATTTCAAATTTCATTTCTATTACTTTCAAGCTTTGAAAATGTTTACACATGACTTGATTTTTCTGGGATTTTTTGCTGAGAGAAATATCTTTACATTGGAATATTATTAGACTAGTTCAGTATGGATTTCTTTGGGATTGAAAAATAATATGAAAATTTCTTTTAGTATGATTAACACATAGTAAGCTCTTAACAAATAGCAGCAATTCTTTTACTGAAAATAGATTTTTCCTGATTATGGCTCCCTCAGTTTCTCTCACCTCCCTTCCCATCTGAATCCATACCATCTCTGTCTCAGGAAACAAAAGGCACCTACAAAATAATAATGAAATATGAAAAATAAAAATCAAACAAATCAGAAAATTTCTAAACAACTAAATAAGAAAACAACCAAAGAAAAAAAGCACAAGAAATGCATATATATGCAGAGAAATACATGTTCTCACATAGGAATCCCACAAAACTCCAATTTAAAAGCAACACACACACACACACACACACACACACACACACAAAACCTGTAAGGTACAAAAGAACAATGTCCTGACTTAATGATATGAGACAAAAAACCTCCAAAAATGACACTGATTTTGTTTCCTCTTGGTTATCTCCTGGTGCACATGGGACCTAACTTTACAAGTAGTTTGTTTCCCTGGGAGAAAACTAATTTTTCATTTGTGAGTGGCTATAGATGGAAGATATCTTCTGGGTAAGGGGTGGGAGCTCATGTCCAGTCCTCATTCTGCTCTAGGACTCTATCTATATACAGACCTGTGAAGGCCTTGTGCATATGCCCAGGTCTCTGTGAAATCATATTTGTGTAAGCTTCGCTGTATTCAGAAGGTATTGATTCTTTGATGTTCTCCATCTCCTTTGGCTCTTACTCTTTCTGATTCCCCTTCCACAAGGTTACCTGAGCCCTGACGGCAGGAATTTGATGGAGACATCCTTCTTAAAGCTTAGTGTTTCAAGGTCTCTCATGCTTTACAGGCTGTTCAGCTTTATTTGTTCCCTTCTGCTGCAGGAAGATGCTTCTCTGATGATGGCTCAGTAAGACAGATCTTTTAGTATAGGAGAATGACCTTATCAGTCATTTTATTGATATGTTCCTTTAACAGAAGATATTTGGTTTTGCCATAAATTTCTGGACTATCTCATCTCAGGTTCTTGGCCTCTCAACCAGAATTGAGTATGGGTTCCACCTCATGGAATGAGCCTTACCTCAAAGCAGATATTGGTTGGTTTATCCCACAAGCTTTTTATACTGTTGTGTCTTAGATGAAGGTCACTCTTGAGGATTGAGGTATTTATAGTTGGTTGGGATTTACTTTTCTCCTTTGGTAGGCATGGAGATAACCAGATAACCTTCCAGTACCATAAATAGAGGTGAAGTCACTTGGTAGCCACAAGGTCAATGTCTCTATGTTTAATGAATTGTGGTTTTCAGCAACGGGACCTTGCTAACAGTTTGCGGAGAGCCACCATTAGCCTTAGCAATATTCTGATATATTTTGGGGTTTTCCATGAGACAGATTTGGCCAACAACTCAATTAGATGAAATCTATTTCCAGTACTGGAAGCTTCATTTGGTGACAAGAGATAATGAGTTGGGTTTCGGTCTTCCCTGTTACTTGATGATTTCATTTATATCACCCTCAGATGATATATTAGAATTGTCTACTGTATTAGGTTTCCATACAATCCCTCAAATGGCCCTTGGTTTTAGCTGTACCTCTCTGTATACCTTTCCCCTCCTCCTTTACCCTTCTCTCGCTTTATATTCTCCTATTTCTGTTCGTTGATCTTGTCCATCTACTATCTATTGTTATTTCTTACTTCAAATGCCTTCTCCCTTTTTTCTTCTCCCACTATTTTTTCTTTTTTTCTTAAAGTAATCATTCTTTATTTTCATTTTTTTCTTATTTTACATATTGATCCCAGTTTCCCCCTCCCTCCCTTCCTCTTTTCCTCCTTCCATCTCTCTTTCTTCTTTAAAGAAATAGTACAAATAAAGTTTCAACACACATTTCCTCTGTTAATGGATCTGTAGTAGCATAATTTGCTGATGTAATCCCAGATATTTATAAGGACAGGCACAAGTTGTAGTCATTTTTTGATAAAACAATGGCAAAATGTTGAAAGAGACCACACTTTTTTCTTAGTTTGTCAACTTTCTGTAACTGTTCTTAATTCTGTCTTTTATTCTCCATCCCTAGCTTTTCTACCTTTCCTTGGCCCTGCTGCAATGACTATTTCTTTGAGATGTACTTCATTCACTCTTTTTTGATTATTGTTACTATTGTCAATAAATGAGGCCATGAAAATCTTGTGTGAATACATTTCAATGAAAATGTTTCCACTGTCAACCAAGCGTGAACACTCCCAATTGATCAGAATCTGAAGACATCACCTTCCCTAAGGGCTCTGCAAGTGCCTTTGGCAGGAGTTATAATCTTTCTGTGGTCTTTAAAACCAAACACAAACCACTCATGTAAGGCAGATAATTGTCAATCTGTATCTTTTTGAAGCCTATATTACCTTTTACAACTCGAAATTCTGAAAGTTAGTCATGCACCTTTATGTATATATAATAATATTTTGAGCTATTTGGAAGGGTAATGGGAAAATGAAATATGATTTTGCCCTGTCCTCATTCTAATCTGCCCTTTTCTACCTGATACCAATAGCAAACATGTTTAACTTCTTTGTACTTTAACTTTTCCTCATGAGTAGACAGCCAATCACAAATGCTAATAGTGTTCTTAAAAAGACAGTATCACCTGAGTTTTGATAAGTGCTTTCATGGCTTCATAAAAGCAAGTCAAAGGAATTGAACTAGTGCTGTGGGAGGAAGGTTCATCATCCCTAGTGATACATTTGAGCTACAAGAACAAACACTTGAAGTGAGTCTCTTTCTGAAGGTCCCACACCTTTGAAACTAGGCCCCTGGAATAAATATTCTTTCAGTGAATAAGCTCTTTAGACAATTAATCATTCTATGACCTCTATGTATAAAAAATATGTGGCTGATAATAAAGAAAAGCTTTCCAATTTTTGGGTTTTGGGGCAGCAGGTTCTAAGTCAAATGCAAACTCACTCAGCTTCACCTTCTGCTATTATTTGCACAAGTACTCATAGTCAGGTAGAAATAACCTAGAGTACTGGCAAAATATTTTTGTTTGTAACCACAAAGGGAATGTGAGAAGGGAAAACAGTGTGGACTCTTTTGTCAAATAATATTTAGGTATTTTGTTGTTTGATTTTTTGTGTTTGATTTTTTTTTTAGTTTTAGTTTTACTATTCAGTGTTAGTTGTGTGTGTGTGTGTGTGTGTGTGTGTGTGTGTGTGTGTTTCTGTGTGAGTTCATGTGTGTGACCATTTGTAACCCCTCAGCTGCCAGCGGGGTACCACAATTGTGGTTTCCTATCAATCTCTGCCTTAGTTCCATGAGACAGAGTCTCCCAATGAACCTGAAACGTCCCCCTTTTGCCCAACCTCATTGGCCAGTGAATTCCAGGGACTTTCTTGTGGTATGAATGTGTGTCCTACTGCCTTCCAGTTTCTGGATAAGCAAGGCCAGGCATATTCTTTTTACATATCTGGTGGGGATCTGGAGTTTGAACTGAAGTCCTCATGCTTGGATAAAAAGCCTTCTTGCCCCCTGAACCACCTAAAAAGATTTTTTTAAAGAGAAGGAAAGTGCTCATTCTTGGTTCCTTGTACTACATAACTTACATAGTTAGCAAGGTTAATCATTTCTCAGATATCTGTTGCATATATTATACAACAACTCATTTTATTTAAAAAGCTTAAAAGAACATTAAAATCTTTATAGCAGTGCTGAGAAAGGAGTTGAGAACAAAATATTAATGATGAATCTAACCTTCAAGAATGTTTTTTCTACTCATAGCAATTCCTTGGCTCTTTAAGCAGAAATATTCATTGAAATATTTTGTAAGATAATAATGATATACTTTGACAAGCTATGGGTTTGTGTTTGCTGCCTCAGGCTTTCTACATTAATGGAAAAGGGTCCCCTCAAGCTATCAACTGTTTCAATTCTAAGGGCTTCATGAAGATCTTTTTCAGCAACCTGGGGTTGAAGAAATTTGCCTGAATTTTTTAAGACTCTGGGGGGATGAAAGTCTTTTCACAATGAGATACTTCTCAGTAAGAACTCTCCTATCCTAATATTACAATCATGCATTAGATGGTGACGTCTCTGATGTTCTAGTGCTCAAAATGTGGCACTACACAGGAAACCGGCAAGGGGACCACACAGTTTTACTAAACATTTTGTTAATGTACTGCTTCCAACATTATCTAATGTATTTATTATGTATGGGAAGAGGGGCAATTTGATGGCAGAAGGCTATGAGAGCTGTATGTGTGCTACTATAGTCACTTTTTTCAAGAAAAATATACATCATCAATGCGGCAAAGAAAGTATTTGCATTGCTCATAAGACTCTCCAGAGGAATAGTACTGTATAGAGAGCTATGTAGAATATATATCTGAATTCCATCCACAACTGAGAACCTGTTGGTTGGCAAATATGAAAATAAACACTCACAAAGTACAATTTGTAGTCATTTAGTCAAAGAATTTTAGAACATTTTACATTTTTTCCATCTCTATGCTGAAGTAACTATCATCTTATAATTTTAAAAGGGCTTACAAACAGGATTACATAGTCACAATGGGTTGTAGCATAGGTTCAGTACAGTGTGATGAGTAGAAATCCTAAGTTCATATTCACCCCATCCTTCTGATGAGACATCACATTGCTTTATCTCATTAGGGTTGATTTTCTGTATGTATATGCAGCAACTGGTATAAAGCTTCTAGCACAATGCCTTGCACTTAGTAGTAACCCCACAATACAAATATTAGCTAATTTTTCTAATTGCCATTTAATGTTAGGCTAAATGGGGATTGTATTTAACATGTAATAATATTATTTTGTTAGATTAAACATTACTTTTAAGTATAAATTTAGACTTCACTTCAAAGATGGTAAACTCTTTTACAGTATGTGTCTATAAAATTTAAATGAAGCTTTATGACATAGCTATTTGAAAAATTCATTACCAACACATTGATGCCTAAATTACCTGAGTTCATCTAACAGTAATATGGTGTATCCAAATTATCAGATCAATTATGTTGATTTCTGTTCTCAGGTTTGTAAGCATACACATACTGTGTGTCCTCTAAAAAGTGCAGTTGGATTTCTTGATCTCAAGTGTGACCTGTATAGTTTTACAGAGGACATATTAGGCCTATTCAGAGATGTGACCTTTGAAACCTAGTATGTATTGTCTAAATGGATTCCATTCTTTTAAGAAATGTGAAATCAAGAGAATATAAAGACAGAACTCAATTTAACTACACTTAGGAACATCTCAAAAACATGAAGATGCAGACTCACATGCTAACATTTGTGAGCACTGTGTTTATAATCTTATGTCTCATTTAAAAGAAAAGTCATTCTATCAAGCAGCAATATTTATTTATGTGCTTTCTAAATGATAAATCAAGAAGAAATGAATCATGTAGTTAAGCCAATGAGAGCTGATAACCACAGTTAGAAAATTAGCATATTTTAGGATGGACTAAACAGGGAAGAAAATGATAAGAAAATAACCTCGTTAATTTAAATATTCATGACTTACTTATTAGGACATTTTGGAAATGATGTCTCTGAGTATCAGGTTTTTAATATGCAGAACAGAAAGAGCAAAGTATTGGTAAACAACAAGCATATTACCAAGAAATTTGCCTAAGATCTTCAGAAGCTATAGCTTGGTGTTCAGTGTGTGAATGATAGAGTAAAGCTTTCCTCAGAAACTAGGATATGAAAAAAGTCAATTCTCCTTTGAGAGCTAATCTTTGAAAGTCAATATATAATAGAACAGAGAAATAGCATGCAAATTGTATAGCAATGCATCAAGGGACTAAGGTGAAATCTGATTTACTATATTAGCATGTTGAACTGCAGTTAATTAGGAGAGGTTAATCAACAATGAGAAAAGAAAATGGGCAAGAATCTAAAGGCAGCACTGAGTAATGCTCATCCAACACCAAATAAATACACATTTCTTATAAATGCCCACCCTTGCTTGGCTTGTTTCTAGCCAGATTCCTTACTTAAATTATCTAATATATCTTTTTCCTCTGGGCTTTTATCTTTCTCTATTTCTGTATGCCTTTCTTATTTCTTGCTCTGTGGCTGGCTGTGTAGCTGGCTGGCTGACCCCTGGTGTCTTCGTCTCCTCCTGTTTTTGGTCCTTCACCTTCCTTGTATTTATTCTCTGCCTGTCAGCCCCGCCTATCTTTTATGCTGCCTTATTATTGGCCATTCAGCTCTTCATTAGACCAATGAGGTGTTTTAGACAGGCAAAATGACAAGAGTGTCACAGAGTTAAGCAAATGCAGTATAAAAGAATGCCGTACATCTTTACATCATTAAAAAATGTTCCACAGCATAAACAAATGTAACACATCTAAAAATAATATTCTACAACATCACTGCCTTGCTTCAAACTTTGAGGTAAAATGCAAACAAAACTTTATTTAGGAAGTTAAAGAACACGAGTAGAGCCTCCTTGGTGAGTAGACGGTGATTTGTTCATTTTCATGAGTTTCTGCCTCTCATGGGCAATAAGAAGCAGTCTGAAGTTTTGGTTATTACTTAAGACTAAATAGTTCAGTAACAGAACAGAGAGTAACTGGAAAGTACCAGAGGATGTTTTATCATCTTGGAGTAATAAAGGAAATCAACTTGTTAGTTGAACTACTTGCAGACCAAAAGAAATTAAATAAATTTAAATAGAAAGTATAGTGCAAAACAAACTTGATTTCTATTTAATAGAGTGATTATATAAAGTGATGGCAGGACATTGAAAGTATTTAACATAGAGCTTGTTTAAGGTTATGAAAAGTCATTAAAAGGAAAGAGAGACAGGACTCCGACTTAGGACCATTAGACCTTACAGGAAACTGGAGTTACACTTTAGAGTATTCAATAACTTTGTTGGGCCACAGACATTTTCAGTTAACTGCTGTTATCATGACTAATCTTCCCTTTGTGTAATCCTCTGTCATCTATGGTTATCATTCTTTTAAAAATCTGAGTACCCCTCTGGGTCTCCCACTGACGCATGGCTTCATCACTGCTAAGTCTTAATTTTGATTCCTTCCCCTCATTCTTTCTGCATGCATCTTTCGTTATATCCATCTCTTTATGTTCTTATCTATTTTTTAAAGGGCATTAAAGGCAGAAACACAAAGTCCTAACGTATCAATACAAAGCATTGTTTTAGAGTAGAGTTCTTCTGATAGAGCATGTCTCGGCTGTTATTAGTACCACAGAACTGCACTGTCTAAAGTGTTGTTGCTTACATTTTATGGCCACTAAGGAGCTGAAATATGTAGAGTTTGAGATGAGCTGGATGATAAATAAAAATATACAACAGGTTCTGAAGACAGAATAGGAAAAGTAGAAAAAAATCAATACAATTTATATTATCTTCTTGAACCATAGATTTTAATTATAAAATCATATCCAGAAATAAAATATTTGAAGCAAAACCTTTCATTAAAGTTACATTGACTTATTATTTTCTTAGTTTTGATGCAGCTACTAAAGACATAAAGCAGAATAAAAAAAGGGATTTCATGAATATGAAAGCAATCAGGAAGCCAAGGGTTGTATAGCAAGGGTTGGAGGGGAAGGGATGAAAGGAGTGGAGAAATGATATAATTATATTATAATCTCTAAAATAAAAGAAACAATGGAAGAAGTATGAGACTGAGTAAATGATTTACCTTATGTTTCAGTTACATTTGATGCCCTCCCTCTCAAACCCCATTTAGTACAATAAAGAAAAACTTTGGTTAATGAATTATTGCTTGACAGTTTTAATAAAGACTAAGTAATGCAAGTGTTGTCATATAATTACTGACAAGACAGTTAAATGTTTTCATCATTACTATTTATTAAACATGTTTCTGAATTGTATATTATTTTATAGTATTCACCATGTTTTATCATATAAACTATCTTTTGTGCTTCCTAGCTCATCTGTTAATATTAGATAAGTTTCAGACTACATCATCTTAAATACGATAGAACTGAATTTCAGAGAAATCAGAAGGCATTAATCTAAGATGCACAGTCTCTATACAGTGGAAGAGAAAATATACAACCTGAATTCTGAAGTATCATGATTGTTTTCTTTGTAGTCAGGTCTTTCTCCTTTGGTTTGTATGCTACTGATGCTATTTATTAGGCAGTGACCAGGACATTATTCAACCCTTTCATTATGTCACTGATATGTTTACTGGATTAGTATCACTTATAGCTGAACAAAACTCAGTATTTGACAGGATTAATTAAAAGTAAATAAAAATATTAGAAATTTTAGTGTAAACATCTTATGTAATGATGTAGCATTCATCTACTTCTTAAACTATATCTCTAAAACTATCCTATTCAACCTTTTGGCACTCTACTTTGTATCATAAAATATCACATAAAAAATCAGTGCTTTTAAAAACATAGTAAGTTAAACATACTAATTCTACAGTCTTGTTGTCTGAAAAGGCAACATGATGTGATACTTTAGGAAATGCTGGCACAAAATTTAATCTGTGCTGAGAGGATACAAATTCTCTATTTCTTGTTCTAAATGAAACCATGTTTGTGACTGTAACTGTAGCTTACATTAAAATAGAAAATTTTTTGTTTTAATAAATGACAACAGTCAAGCCAGTTAGTCATTTGAACTTTTTCCATTCCTCCTCTCCATTCATTGGATTTGCCTGTGATATGTTTGATAGTCTCCGTCTCATCAGCCATATTTGCTCTACCATATTGACTCTTTGGAAGCATTTTGTCTGCTGTAATTCTCACCATTTCCTTATATCCACTGGAAGCTTCCATTTATACCTATTTAGTATTTGGTCACCTTAACAAAATACTATAAACTGGGCAGTGTAAAAAAAAAAATCAAATTCTGTACTTGATAGTTTAAGAGGCTGGAAATCCCAATATCAAAAGATTAGCAACTCTTATGTCTAGTAGAGTCCCACTTCCTTGTTTGTAGATTGTGCTTTCTATTTATATGTGCACACAGGGTTTGAAAATGCTCTTCTAGGCCCATTTTTAAAAGGTACCCATCTCAATTATGAGTACAAAGCTAGTCATTAATTTCAATCTTGACCTCTCCCCTGCCCAAAGGTGCCATCTCCTCACAGATCACCTAGGATGGTAGGATGTTAGCACAGGATTTTGAAGAAATGTAAGCATTAATATCATGGCGTTCACCTCCAAATATATTTTGTACTGAATCTAGATGCAGTGCTATTATTAAAACCCAAAGTTAATGATGTAAAACATTTCTCTTCTTCATATATACTTCCTCAATGCTTTACCATTTTCTACAAGATTAAGTCCAAATATTTTGGCTTGTCAGAGTCTTGCATGAGATGATGCTTTTCTGTGATTTCCAATCTCATCTCCCACCATAATCTGACACACACCATCTGTTTTCGTTCTGGTTATTCTATTTGCTGAGTCAGTTACAATTCTCTCATTTCCCTGTCCTGTCTCATGCTTCTTAGTTTTAATAATGTTTGTTGCAGTATTGATAGTGCTGTCTTTTGAGTTCACTGAGTTTTGAACTCACCAAACAAAGGTTTACATTTACTGTCCTGAAACTGGGTGTGTAGATTAGGATAAACTTCAACTCTGAAACAGCTATCAGCCTATCTTTGCTTCCTGAGTTCTGGGGTTAAAGGAGTGGGCTACCATGCCTGGTTCCCATATTTAACCATTAAAAGAATAATTTCAGTTATACTTAAAAAATGTATTTATACAGTGATGCTAATTGTTCCACTTTTTGATGTGTGACAGAGAAGTTATGGAAAAGAAAAATGTAAATATTTGGTATTTTCTAGGTTAAAAGAAAACTAATCTTTTTATTGCTTACATAAGGAATTTATCACTGTGCACAGGATCCACAAATGTTATAGGTAAACAGAAAGGATCTCCTTATAAAAGGAGCAAAGACTCAATTGAGGTATGGCTGGAATAGAAGACCTTGCCATTTTAAGATTATAGGAATTAACAACTATTGTTTGCTTTCTGTGAAACCAAGATACTTCCAGTGCCTCTTCAGAATTCCACTTTCCATCACACACGATTGACCCAAATATTTTATTATACTCCTCTAACTTTCTCACCAAATTATTTACAATTTATTATTAAACCAAAGGTCTTGAAACAACACCTACTTAAAAATATCCCATTATTCTGCCTGTAGATAAGAAGACTTGACATTTGTTCTTTGTCTTCTCTAGGTTACTCATTCTAATTAGTAGTAGTCAGGTGGGCTAGCTACCATGCCACATGTAGGTTGGACATGGCTAGGGATGGAAGTGATGCCAGGCTAGCCTTTGGCCACGATGTGAGTTGAGTCATAATGCTTTTCCTGCTGAGCATTTTTACACAATTAGTTTATGACAAAAACAGCAAACAGGAGGTATGTCTGGCTTCAGGGTGTTCTATGGATGGGCAGGAGTAGTCTAATGATCTTGTCCAGAAACATAATGATCTGGTCCAGAAACAGGCTTAGCTTGCTTCACTCACACTTTTTTTTGTTGTTGTTGTTGCAGAAAAGAACCTAAAAATATATCCTCCCAAGCCCATCTTGTTAGAAGCAGGGGACTCAATTTTATTTTCTTTGCTCAATTACTCTGTCTATTTTAGGAAATGAAAGATTAGCAAAATAAAAATAACAAGATATAAAAGAGCACCATTGATGAGTACAGGAGTCTAAGTGCATTTTGTTTTTATATAGAAGAGTATACTTGAAACAACTAATTAATTCTATCCACTTTGTTGTCCCTGTAGCACCAGTAAGACCATATAAATATGTATTCAAAGATGTCATTTGCAATGTAAGTTCAGATAGTAGTCTAGGTTCCAGTTTAAGGATTACCTTCAGTTGCCTAACCTGGGGAGTAAGTTTATCTCTTTTCTTTAGCAATAAAATAGAGGATCCCCAATTCAGGAAGACTTTGGGTAGAGGGAAGAGCTCCTGTTATACATTCCATCGAAGCTGGTATCTGTGACAACTGAAGAGAGTCTGTTTTTATCTGGACATCCTTAGTGCCCAGAGTATCTGAAGGAATTCTGAGGGGCAGTATGCAGGACACAGCATATTAAAAGAGAGTCATTCCCAACAGACACACTTCACCATCAGTTAATTTGGTGCTATGGTCATTAAGTTTTTCTGTTCATAAAGAACAAGGGACTGGTATTATCAGGATAGAGTCAAAACTGTCTTTGGCAATTGACTTCTGTGGCCACT
The DNA here is from genome assembly GCA_030556225.1 of Cricetiscus sungorus. Classification (NCBI taxonomy): domain Eukaryota; kingdom Metazoa; phylum Chordata; class Mammalia; order Rodentia; family Cricetidae; genus Cricetiscus; species Cricetiscus sungorus. The sequence goes on along the minus strand of JANBXA010000734.1, from coordinate 94,615,629 downwards.
GAAATTCTTGCTTTCTAGCCACAGAGAACAGACTTTGTGTTGTGCAAAGCAAAGCCCTTGGGTTTAAGGAACATATGCCCTAGTTTTCCAAGTCATATTCATCCACCCACACTCATTTCACAGCAGTAAAGAAGCTGAAAACACACTTGGAGATTGGTGCTGCTGGCAGACTCTCAATTCTCCTAGATTCTCATCCTGTTAACAATTTTTATTTATCCAAAAGTACTTCCTCTCCCATGGACCCTGAAGTAAGACTTAATTGGAAATCAATCTGGTATTCTGCAACCGTCTGTTTTGATTAATCATGGGTATTATTTGAAACGTAGAGTTTATTATAGTCCTGGAATGAAATACACTTTAAACAGATTAATAAAAAATAAAACTTCCACAGAGCTAGGGGTTTAAATGTAAGACACATGATTTTTAGTTCAGGAAATATTCCAGTATAATTAGGAAAATTTAAAGAAAACAGTGCCTCCTATTTGTGGGTGGGTGAGGGGATTCAAAGTTAACTCTTAAGATTTATTATCCTGATTTTTAACATCCTTCATTTTTTCCTTTTCTGTACCCATACAATGCTGCAAAAGCTTAATCTTTGCCTACTATTCTACGTGTTTCTCAGCTTACAGCAAAAATAAGATTTTTATCTCTATATTAGAAACAGTGAGATACTCATCTTCTTTGGCTTGGCTATTTTATCTTTCTAGAGAGAAAGCAACCACCCAATTACACATAGCCATAAATTAATTTGACATGCAGTGTGCCTGAACTGCCACCCCAGTCCACAATGCCAAAGTGGTTCCCGCGTGTCCTTTTTGGAAAGGAGCAATGTATGCTCCAGTGGAAACTATTTTCCTTTGTTTTCTGACTTAGCAACAATCCACTCCATGTGGCAGGTTCCGTGTGTTACATCTTTCCCTCATGGGGCTCATTATGCAAAAGTTGTCTCCAATGCTGCTTCCTATAAACATATCCCCAGTGAGGAGGCTGAGTTCACCAGTGGCCAATTCATCATCCACTGCAGAATCCTTGGTGCTCAGATCTCAGAACTGACAAACTTCACAAGCTGATAAGTTGGAAATGCCTCCCCCGCCCCCATCGCTTCTCCTTAGTCCACACTGTCCTTGCACTGTATTATTCCGAACTCCATTGTGATAGCCACAGAAGTTATTACGTGACGATAACCTATAGATTAAGCTTTAACTTTACATTTGGTCAAAAGTGAAAACATGGTTGCCTTTGCACATGCTTCTGCCTGGGGTATGCTTACTACTCACTTGCTCTTCTAATTAAAATAAAATGCTATAGGTGTTATATTTACATTTACTTTCCAATCAGATTTTCAGTTCAAAATACATAATAGTGTAAACTAAAATATGACAAGGTGATTTTTTTTAATACTTATTTTATGGTCAGGAGTACTTGCTTTTTCTTGCTGTCTAAACCTTGTACTCCAAAATTTTCCTTGGTATTCATTTCTATTTTCTAAAGAACCTTATGAAAACAGGAAGAATCAGAGCTAGGTGTTAATGCGGTAGCTGCTCTAAGCATTGATTTCTGCTTTTCTGGTTTTTTCCCTCTTCTTCATTCCTCTTCTCTGTTACTTAACACTTCCTTACTGGTGCCATGTCACTTCATCAGCATGATTTCTTAGTGCTTTCCCTGCTACCTAAGTTTCAACTCTTTATCATCAGCTTTTGATAAATACTGTACTTCCAAATCATCACAATGCAAATGCAATGTCAGAGTTGTCCCTAAACATCTTATATGGTAAAATTCCATGTAAGAGAGGCCTGTGGTTCGTGACAAACACCCCACTTCCCAAGATTATGAAATACATTAGAAACAGTATCTTTAGAGACTGGTTTGGAGCCCAGTGTCTCTATGAACATACAGAGAGAGTACTGATAAAGAGCCTGGGAACATTGACTTCTCTTTCTGATGTTGAAAGATGAGTGATTTCTCCTAGCTGTGCTGATTTCTCCTCTTTAAGTAAGATCTGCTCTATTAAACCACCACAAATTATCTCCTTTGAATCATTTTGATTAAGTTTTCTTTTATTCATCATTTGTTCTTTCTTAAGTATTTGCTAGTGGAGGAAAAGATTTGTGTCTTCTTACATTTATGGTTCACTTATTTATTTATTTATTTATTTATTTATTTATTTATTTATTTATTTATTTATTTATTCATTACATCCCAACCACAGTTTTCTTTCACTCCTTTCCTCCCATTCTCTTACCTCCCTTCTGTCCTCCCCCTCAATCTATTCCTCCTTTGTTTCTGTGTAGAAAAGGGCAGACCTCCTATGGGTATCAAGAAAGTGTAGCATATCAAGTTGTGGTAAGACCGAGAACCACCCCTTGTATTAAAGCTGGGCAATGTAGCTCAGTATGAGGAATATATTCCCAAGAGCCTTCCAACGTGTTAGAGACAGACTCTGTTCCCATTAGTAGGAGATCTACAAGTAGACGAAGCTACACAACAATCACATATATGTACAGGACCTAGGTCATTCCCATTTAGACTCCCTCCCTGGTTGATGGTTCAGACTCCTAAGAGCCAGGTTCTTTGTTTCTATGAGTTTTCTTTTTGACGTCCTTGAATCCCCTGGCTCCTACAAGCCTTCCTCTCTCTAGCAGGATTCCCTGAGCTCTGCCTAATGTTTACCAGTGGGTCTGCACCTCTTTCTATCAGTTAGTATATGAAGACACTGATAACAATTGGGGTGGTCACTGATCTGGTAAAAAGAGATGGCCAGTTCAGGCTACATATCCACTCTTGCTGGCAGTATTATCAGTGGTCATCCTTGTAGATTCCTGGGAGTGTCCCTTGCAAGAGATTTCTACCTGACTCAGAAATGCCCTCAGCCCCTATGTTTATTTATCTCTTTCAGTACTTTGCTCTCTACTTACCCTCAACATAATCCCTCAAGTTCCCATTCTCATTCACCCGCAGTCTACTTAGAAGATCTATTTTGAAGGCTATTGTTTTGCTGATTACTTTCTCAGAACTTTTATAATTTATATATAAGTGGGCTACTGATGTTTTCATCTTGTATCCAGACACTTTCTTAAAGGTCTTTATCAGCTGTAGGAGTTCCCTGGTAGAATTTATGTTGTTGCTTATGAATACTATCTACTATCGTGCTATATGAAAATAGATATTTTGACTTTTTTCTTTCCAATTTGTTTCTCCTTGATCTCCCTTTGTTTTCTTATTACTCTGTCTAGAACTTCAAGAACTATATTGAATAGATATGGAGAAAGTGGACAACCTTGTCTTGTTCCTGATTTAAATGGAATTGCTTTGAGTTTCTCTCCATTTAATTTGATGCTGGCTATAGGCTTGAAGTAAATTGCCTTTCTTATATTTAGGCACGTCCCTTGTATCCCTGATCTCTCCAAGATCTTTATCATGAAGGGGTTTTGAATTTTGTTAAAGTCTTTTTCAGCATCTAATGAAATAAGAATGCGAGGTTTTCTTCTTTCAGTTTGTTTATGTGGTCGATTAATTTTTGTACATTGAAACCATACCTGTATCTCTAGGATGAAGCCTACTTAATTATGGTGGATGATCTTTTATATGTGTTCTTCAATTCAGTTTGCCAGTATTTTATTGAGTATTGTTTTATTAATGTTCACAAGGAAAATTGGTCTATAATTCTATTTCTTTGTGGATGTGGTTTGGGTATCGATCAACTGTGGCCTCATAAAAAGAATTTGGCAATATTCTTTCTGATGTTATTTTGTGTAATAATTTGAGGAGTACTGGCATTAGCCCTTTTTTGAAAGTCTGGTAGAATTCCACATTGAAACCATCTAGCATTTGGCTTTACTGGTTTTTTGTTTGTTTGTTTTTTCTTTTTTGGTAGGGAGACTTTTAATGCTTATTTCTATTTCCTTTGGGGTTATATGTCTATTTAAATGGTTATTCTGAAGTTATTCTGAACTTGCTTTAATTTTAGTATATGGTATTAATAAAAAAATTGTCCCTCTCTTTTTTTCCAATTATTTGGGGTACATATTTTTGAAGTATAATCTAATGACCTAATGAATGTCTAGATTTCTTCAGTGTCTATAGTTATGTTACCTGTTTTGGATAAGGGTTTGTCATTGATCCTTTGTGCTGTTATTTTTGTTTCTATTTAATGATTTCAGCTCTCTGATTATTTCCTGCCATCTATTTCTCTTGGGTGTGTATGCTTCTTTTTGTGCTATCACTTTCTTGCTATTAAGTTGCTAGTATGAGATTTCTCCAAGTTCTTTATGAAGACACCTAGTGCTATGAACTTTCATATTAACACTGTTTTCATTGTGCTACACACATTTGGGTATGTTATCTGTTCATTTTCATTAAATACTAGCAAGTCTCTAATTTCTTTTTTTCTTCTTTGACACGTTGGTAATTCAGTTGAGAGCTGTTTAGTTTCCCTAAGTTTTCAGGCTTTCAGTGGTTTGTGTTATTGTTGAACTCCAACTTTAATCCATGGTGATCTTGTAAGATACATGGAAAGAATTGTTAATTGTGTTTCTTCATACTTTATTTAGATTTCATCCATTTCATTGTGTTTAAAACTCGTTTTCAGAATTTCCTTTCTATTTTACAACCCAATCTGTGGGACGTCTAGCCCTATCTGACTGAATCTTTCTTCACTGGGGCAATAAGCAGCTGGGTCCCAAAGCCCTTACAGCTGACATCTTCTGTGTTGGGTAACCTGGGTAAAGAGTGAGCTAAAAGAGCAGTTCTCTTCCTGCTTGCTCTTGACTGATATCTTTAGAAACTTCAAGGTGCAGTGATTCTGGGGTAAGGACAGTGAAGAAGTAACAGAAACATTGGGATGGGAAGCTTAAAAAAATGACACTGGACATCTGTTTTCTTGCTAAGAACCTATTAATGTAAACTAGTTTTCATGTCTAAATCTGACTTTATATTTCTCTGGGCTCAATTGGGACCCATCCCTTCTTGTTCTTTATAAAAGTCTTATCATTTGTGATCTTAGTGTTTCTCCTGGATAGAAACAGCATACATTAACTACAGTTCTAAAACACCCATATGCATTCTCTATAATTTCTACCTGTGGTAAAAATGCTTCCAACAAAGATAAGCGCTATTATAATATTGGCTAATCATAACAATATCACTTAAAGCAATAATTATTTTAGTTACTTTTCATAAAACCTGATTATAAGCCAGATATTCTGCTAAGAAGGTAATATATATCATTTCTATCTAACAAGTATTGTATGAATTAAGTATTATATGTAAAAAAAAAAACCTTTTAGCTTGATATTGGACATGTTAAAATAATTTTCCAAATAGTTCATAAATTATCATCTTAATCCTTATTATGAAACTAAAATTTATGTTCATTATTGTCTACTCAGGTGGCCTTTGCCCTCTTGCAGAGACTTATGATTGCTCTACCACAGAAATTAGTGTGTAGCTGTAGCCATCTGTGATGGAGCCAAACATGACTTGAACCCTCTGACCTCAGAGCCTATGTTTTTGTAAATGTATTAGTTGAAATTAGATGTTCATAATTTTCAGATACACCCATTTTATGCAATAAACACACACACACACACACACGCTCACCTTTGACAGCAAAACTTCTGGAAAGGATAATGCACCCTTGAGAAACCTGATAATTTAATAACATTGTTCCCCCAGTGAGTAGCTCAGCAAAGTATGAGGTTCCTTTGTGCTAACACTGCTACAGTTTTTTCCCCCACTGAAGGCAGCATATCCTAACCCTCACTGTCCTGTTCTTCTTTTCCTCTCTCATTGTTCTGCTCTTCTTTTCCTCTCTGCCCTGTTAGCTCCTTTGAATTCTTTTCCTCTCCAAGTAAGAAAAATTATAAAAGCAACAAAGGCAAATTATCTGTAGAAAGCAATTAGAGTGGTAAAGGAACTTCAAACCAGGGGTGTTTCTATGGAACAGAAAGTTGATGTGAGGGGAGTGGACTATGAAAGACTAAATAAGTTGGCCCAGCAAAGAGAGGAGGCCAAGGGATGGTGGTTGGGTGGGTGAGACAGGTTCATTAGGGCAGAAGGGCAGCAAGGCCCTAAAGACCTACAGGGGGAGAGGGGCAAGAGAACTTGCAAAGACTGACTCATTTCTTGTGTTCCTTTAAATGCTTGAAATCAAGAGAAAGGAATCCAGTCCCGCTTATGCTGTATGATTTTAGACATAGAGAAGCTTAAAAGAAGAAAGGGTTCTAGGATAAAGAGGTGGCTAAGCAGTTATGAGCCTGGATTGCTCTTGCAGAGAGCTGGAGTCCAGCTTCCAGTGCCTAGTTTAGGCCTCTCACCTGTACCTCAGCTGTGGGGTTAGATCAGAGTCTTCAGGCCTTTGTAGACATCTAAATTTATATTCATGCCACTCATAAAGGAGAATCCCACACAGTAGGGGCTCTCTTTCAAGACTCCAGATTAGGCACAAACCACACAGAAACATCTCTTCACAGAGAGATCCTTTATTAAACATGGAAGGAAAATAAATGTGGCTGCTTTATGACACATGCAGAAAAACAGCAGCAAATACCTGGCAGGTGCAATTTTTTTAGGAAGATAAAGAGGGCTGTTTATGTTAGAATGGGTTAAGATACAGCAATGAAAGAGATAGGGGACAAGGGACAAAGGGAAGGGGAGAAAGGGAAGGGGGTAGGGTATTTGTCATTATATGTAATAGTGATATAGGTAACTTCGTTGTGTATAGTTCTTAGCATTTCTGCACTCTAGATACTTAGCTCGGGCCATCCAGGTTCAAAACACATTTACCTTTAATCATTATCTTAACAATTTATACATGGTCTAGAGTGGTGGTGATGCAAAGTTGAGGGCAGATATTGCTTATCCAGAGGACCTGAGTTCCATTCCCAGCATCCATGTTGAGTTGCTCACAATTTCCTATAACTTGAAATTCAGGGGATCAGCATTCTCTACTGGTCTCTTAGGGCATTACCCTCACGTTTAGATACACAAATTTAGATGTAATTGAAACTAAAAATTACAAAAATAAACCTTTTCATGGCATATATAATAATACCAGAAGAATTTTTTAAGAAATAATCTTACTCTAAGATGTTTCTAAATCGAGACCAATTTTGTGAAAAAAGAATAAGATATATATTCAAAGATGTTCATTATCTCATTGATCACTTCAATAACAATAATATCAAATATAAAGAAAATATTTTTTTTTAAAGATATATCAGTGAAAAATTGAAAACTGATGTAGAGGGCCTCAAGGGTTAAGACATCTTGCTGCAGAGGAGCTCATAGACCCCAGACTGACAGCTGGAAAATCAGCATAGGACAGAACCAGACCCCCTTGAAGGTGGATGTCAGTCAGGAGGCCTGGGCAATCTATGGGGCCTCTGATAGTGGAACAGCTTTTATCCCTAGTGGACAAATGAACATTGGGAGCCCATTCCCCATAGAGGGATACTTTTTCACCCTAGACACATGGGGGAGAGCTTAGACCCTGCCCCAAATGATATGATAGACTTTGATGATCCCCCAAGGAAGGCCTCATCCTTTCTATGGAGCAGAAGAGAGATGGTATGGGGTATCAGTGATGAGCATGGGAGAATGGGAGGGAATGGGACCTGGGATTGATATATAAAATAACATTGTTTCTAATTTAAATTTAAAAAGATGTCTTTCTGCTCTAGAAGAGGACCAGGGTTTACTGCCCAGCACCTATGTGGTGGCTCACAGCTGTCTGTCTACAACTCCAGTTCCAGGACATCTGATGCCCTCTTCTGACCTCCTCTTGCACCAGGCACACATGTGGTTCACATATATACATACACTCATAGGCATAACACGAATCAAAGAAGAAAGACAGAAAAGATATAACATACCTGTGGCAGCTATGTTAGTTTTTACCAACCCTTGACTTGCTCTAGAATAAAAGAAAGCTTGAATATGAAGACTGAATTCTACTTAGTGCTGAACTTTTTGGGGCACAGGTCTAAGCTTCTCTGTTCTCATTAATGTCCTGTATATATGATGAGTCCATCATGGCTTCCCAAAAGAAAATCCTAACTCTGGACTTCACTTCCTGGTACCCAGAATATTGAGGAAAACCAGTCATTTTCTTCTATGATGTTATGGGTAGCTTCATAATCATCATATTTGCTCCTTGGACATCGTCTTTGTTCAGTTTTGATTAAATCATTAATTCAAGGTTAATGGAATTATTCTTTCATAGATTTTATGCCAAATAGTTTCCTGATATACCCATATGAGGGAAGAATCTACCACATGGTTGGTTTGTTCATTGCAGATTAGATGTGTACAGTCAGAACTAACATACACAAATCTTATAAAGTGATGCTTTGTGGATAAAAACTACCCAAAATATTCTCACAATGACTCTAAATACTTATGAAAATAATTCTAGTGCCAAACACCCTTGTAGTTTATGATGATTCTAAGCACAAGAAGCTCAGGTGGGAGCCTCTCTCTAAACTTTCTTTTAACCAGCTTTCTTCTCATTTTCAAGTGTGTTAGCTTAGCTTATAGATATTATAGACGCACATAGAAGTTTTGTAATTTTCACTGTCTATGCAAAGATGTGTTGCATTTGTTAACTTTGTAAAGATGAGTTGCTGTTTTACCTTGCCTGCTTAAAATACTTGATTGGTCTAATAAAACGCAATGGAAGAGTATAGATGGAATGTCTGGGCAGGGAGAGTAAGTAGGAGAAGGAATTTAGGCTTGAGGGATAAAAAAGAGACATCAGAGAGATGTAAGGGGCCAGCCAGCCAGAAATGGAGGAAGCAGGAAAGTAGGGCATACAGAATGAAAGAAAGGTAAAAAAGCCATGAGGCAAAATGTAGATAAATAGAAACAGGTTAAATTAAATTAAAATAGCTAGTAATATAAGCCAAGCATTGGTAATTCATAATAAGTCACTGTGTCTTTATTTTGAAGCTGGTTGGTGGCCCAAAGAAAATTCCAACTATATTTTACTTCCACATTTCTTTATGTAGAGCAGTCAAGAGAAGATAGTATATTTTAGCATCAATTCTAAATGTTCAAGAATGAGAATTATTTCCAGGCGGTGGTGCACACCTTTTATCCCAGCACTCGGGAGGCAGAAGCAGGTGGATCTCAGTGAGTTTGAGACTCGCCTGGCCTACAAGAGCTAGTTCCAAGACAGCCTCCAAAGCCACAGAGAAAACCTGTCTTAAAAAACATCAACAACAAAATCAAAAAATAAAAGAATGAGAATTATTTTCACTCAGACCCTGATCAGGAAGACAGCTGTTCAGGGTCAGTGTTTGTTCAGCTCATACAACACCGTTCTCTATAGGAATATCTGTAGGTGCAGGGCAACAAATCTGTAACTTTTGTAAATTACACATCTTGGAGACCTACAGAGACTGAAATAGAAATGCCTTTGGGGTTTTACAAAATGGAAAGCCTAGAGCTTTAGTCATGGGCACAGAAATATATGGAAGAAAGGTGGGGATTAGAGACAACTTTCTGTGATAAAAAAAAAAAAAAAGGATTTCCAAAGACCCCAGTCTAGATGAAAAATACAAAGAATGTTTGCTGGTTGGCATAAATAAGCGCATATGCTTGAATACATTAGAAGATCCTTAAGCTCCTGATAACTAAGTTTGATAGATTGAATTTTAAAAAGCAAGTTAATAAATCATAGCCCATTCAAGTTGAGAGACAATTTAAAGAAATCCTTGTGTATTCCTGTCATTTGAGAAGAGAAGGAAGCTAAGCTCATCTGGATAGAGGAATGGACTACAACACACAGCCCTTTAGCTGTAAAGCCAGAAATCTAGTTCTGAATCCTGCAGAATGTGTGGACAGCTGCCTCCTGAAAACTGTCCCAAAAATCTGGTCTCACATCCATTTGCTTGGCTTGCTTTCTGGAGATGGTCCAGACCTGCTTATATTTATATGAATTGTACCTTAACTGGAATGTTCTCATTTAAACTTGTTTTAAAAAGTTGCTTTTCAGAGTTCCCTTTCTATTCTTGGTAAGAAACACACTTCTTCCATTTACATGGATTGCTGATTTGAATAATGTCCCCCATCACAATCCCTGTAATCTATGTATAAAATCTTATTTGGAAATAAGTGTTTGAAGAAGTGATCAAAGTAAGATGCAGACAATAAACAATAGAGAGAGGCTGACTTCCAAATAATGGTTCCTTTCCTAAAAGAAGATATCTAGACAAAGATGGAGACACAGAAAAAATAGTACAGGGCTGTGGAGATGAAGAACTGACCAGCCTGCAAGTCAGGATACAGTACCAAATACTGAGTTTGAGTACTAGAAGCTCATAGGAAGTCAGGTATGAGATCATCTCTTAGTGACCCTGTAGAAAATCCGTCCTGATGTCCCCCTCCTTTGTACAGATGTCTGTTCTCTCCGACTCTGATAACCAATTATTCTGTTGTTTTCAGCTGCCTTTTGGAGTGTTTTGCTCTAGCTATTTTATGGAACTGAGAATCCATTAGTGTGCCCACCTTTCTTATATCTAGGTTTTGGAAGCTATGAGAAAAACAAACGGAAATCACATCATTTGACAATGTCTGTGATGTGTATAAGGAAGTGTTCTGGGATTTCTTAGGTAGTGGTGCTAAAGAAGACACTAGTGAGTTTTGGTATTTATTTATTTATTTATTTATTTATTGATTGATTGATTGATTGATTGATTGAGCACTTGGTTTAGAATGACAGAAATAATGAAACACATTGAACAAGATAAAAAAAATTACAGAGAGTCTCCAGAAGAAAACCTAGTATTTTCAAGGGCTTTGTAAACATTCTGGAATATAGAGGTAGTAGGTTACCCTTTTTTATCATCATACTTTAAATCCCCTGAGATGTTCTCACAATTCAAATACATTTGGTTCTTCCATTTTTCTTTATGCTACCTGCAACATCTTACTGGTGCTATCATTAATTAATAAGTTAAATAAAGGGTTTGAAATATTACTCCATGGTGTAACACTTGTCTAGGTATTATGAGAGTTCATGATATAATGAATTGAAATACAACCTTTGTTTCATATTTGAGTCATGGCTTTACTCTTAGAAGTTGTAAAATCCCATCTTTTAATAAGAAATTGGTATGCATTCACTATATAATTCTTAATTTTAATAACTTTCTTCCCAACTTTCTGTGTATATGTGTGCCATATACATACACACACACACACACACACACACACACACACGCACACACACACACACACACACATATATGTATGTGTGTATATGTATTTCCATCCATATGCCTCTTTTGGTATATGTTAGCATTTAGGCAGTTACACCAACCTACTGTTGGGGACCTATCAGGACATGCCGTTAGCAGCATCCAAGATGTGACACTGTGACTACAACAGTCACTATGTAGAATATTCTCCCTATGTGCATTAGTTATATATCTTCATAAAAAGCAAGTCTTTATTTGCCTCACCTTACTCTTTTTTTCTTCCCTCTCACTAAGAGGCCACCTCTGCATCACACATAAACCTCCTCCATGAGCTCTTTTACATGGAGTGACTTTGTGGTGCCCCTTGTTTCCAACCCTGCAGGTTATCTTCTGCTATTAAACTATTACAGTAAACACTCATCCATGCATCCATGTGTAAAGGCCTTCCTCTATCACTAGCCACATTCATGTTTTAAGACAATTTTTTTTGTACTGAACTCAGATATTTCCATTTGGGTTAGACTCTCTGGCTAGCTAGACCTGGTAATCTGCCTGTCTCCACATTCCACTCATTCACTGCTGAAGTTTCAAAGAATGAAAACATATTTGGCTTTCATGTGGATATAGGATACCAGCTTAGGTTCTCATGCCTTATACAAGCACTTACTGACTGAGTCACCCACAATTTAAGAGATAGAATTGTAAAGACTAAATTTTTATCTTACTTCTCTACAGTGATAGCCTTTTTAAGTTTCTGAAAGCATTGTTACAAGACTTCTCTTTCTTGTTATTTATAGAATTAGTTTCCATTATAGATTACAAGAAGAAGAGAAGAACAAGTCTTCTGAGAGGACCTATGTAACAGTCCCAACAGCGTTCTGGTTTCTTGAGTAGGACAAACCCACAGAGCAAAGTTCAAAGTTGTCCTTTACTTCCCATCAATACCTTGGCCAACAGCCAGATTCCAGACCTACCATAATCCCAAGATAAGTTGACAATGGGGACTTAAATCTAATTTTCAAAGCTTCTCCAGTGATGTGAAACAGCTTTGAAAGGATAATTGATATTGCCCTTTAAATTCTCCAAAGCTGAGGATGAGGCTCACACTAGCATGAAGAGCAATGCTGTGATTAAGTTGTATCTATATGAGAGTCTCATGTCCAACTGGGACAAGAGAACAGGGTTATTCAGATAGCTTATGGGGAAGGCAGTATACCAGATGTGTCCTGGACAAATTGAGTCTATTTTGCAGAACATAAGGAGAAGTAATGACCCATTAAAACTCCTGGTTACTGCTCCAACACAAGAGGGGACTAAGAAAGAGGCAGTACATTTTCTTGCATCCTGGACTACCCCAGAGTTTTGCATGTTTTTTATAAGCTCTTCTCATGCTGAGCCACAGTATCAAGAGTCTGGCTTGGAAATTAACTCAATTATTAGGCGCTGGTTATGTTTGGTGCTTAAGTTTCTTTCTATTCTCATTATATTAATTTGTCCTCTTTCCATACAGTAGACCCAGAGTATAATGGCTAGACATGGCTGATACCCACCCCTGTACAGTCATTTTTCTAACATGATTGAGTTTATTTTCACTTCTTATGTCTTTCGGTCCCTGCTGACATCGTTACTCAGTTCAAAGCACACTGCTTCTTTGCTGACATGCAGGCCTAAGATATTTGCAGCCCCTCTGGAGACTCCTGGAGGCTCACAGATCCTCAACTAGCACCATCTTTGTCTTTCACAGCTCCTCAGGTGGCTGAAATTTTCACAGCTTGTTAGGTGGCTCTGGCTGTCACAGTCTGTGGCCCTGAATGACTGCTAGGGGAACAACATTCTCACTCCCTCCCCAAGCTAAGCTTCACAGTGGAAATGTGTGATTTGTGCCAATAGCCTCACAAAAATCCCATGGTTGTGGCAGATGCAAGCTAACTCAGCATGGGGATGAGATTCCCTCCAGATTGGGAATTGATGTCAGGAAGAGAAGGGAATTATACTGACTGCCATCTTGAGTAGTGTTGTGACAATTGGAAACTGAGCAATGCCACACAAATGGTTGGCAAGGCAAATAGTAGACAGGTTTCTGTGGAATACTGGTTCCTGTATATCTTTCTTCTTTTTAATAGCTGTTAATATGAGCAAGATGGTAAGATGTATTTAATAGAGTTTTCCCTTGATAAAGGACATTTTCAAGAGCCAAGGAAAGGGGGTGTTTTATCAAGAAGAAAGTAATAAGCAGGAATTGAAATGTTTTCATTTGGATCCTAAGTGGTGCCTGAGGTAAAATTGCACAATGTTAAAGCAACAATAATTGGTTCCTCCTGGCTTTCCCCATTGAAGGAAATTGAAATTCAATTGACTTTCATTGGAATAGTCACCCAGTCCCAACTGTCATTGTTCTGACTTTGTGCCTATCTTTCCCAAGAACCATATGGAAGCCCAAAAAGAAAAAAGGTCCTAGAACAACTGGGAAGACAGAGTAATTATTTTAGGGCAAATTAGAGGGTAATACAGTAGTAGTTCAACTATGGAAACATTTTTCTATTTCAGAACTTGTAATTCATATCTGTGGTGTTTATCAAAGCATGAAATGATTGTAAATGATTTGTAATTTTTATCCTGCATTATTGAGCGAAAAGCTAAAGTTGATTTTCAAAAAATATGGCAATAGTCTACTTGAAAGAGTAAAATACAAGAGATTTGTATATAGGTTTAGATGATTTTAATCAGTGCTTCTGGAATGCAAAGAGTCAGCATAATTACAACAACTAACACATTTTCAGACACATGCTGGGTGTTTTGCATGAAAATGTCCATATTCTTTGTAATAGCTCTGGGAGACTAAAACTGGCCCATTCTATAGGTGAAGAATCCCAGACTCAGGAAAATCAAGTGCTTTTTATAATGGTTTCATTAAAAAATGGTTAAGGCAAGATGACATCTAAGTTACGATTGGATCTTTTAAAGACCTTGACCCAAGAATAGTCTTAGAGGAACATCAAACATTACAACATCAAACAATTAGGACAGAGGCTATATTAAAAGCAAGAACTAAAAACCATTGTTTAAGCACAACTAATGAGTTACTTGGAAAAACACAATGCAGAGCTATCTGCTAAACCCTGCTAAAAGCTGTAGTTTTATTAAATGCACTATCAAAAAATAGGGATCCAAGGATGTGTGGATTATGCCTGAATCCCCAATTCAATTCCATTGATCAAATGTTTGTTTTTATAACAGTACCATGTAGCTTTTAGTATTGTAGTTCTGTAGTAGAACCTGAAATCAGGGATGGTGATACCTCATTTATTCTTCAGGATGGTTTTAGCTATCTTGGGAATTTTGTTTTTCCGTATGAAGGTGAAAATTGTCCTTTAAAGTCTACAAAGAACTGTGCTAGCAAGTGACAGCTCATGCTGGTTAATATTGAGCAAGGACAACATCCCTCCATTGTTGGTAGAAGTGCAAACATGTATAACCTTTTAGGAAATCAGTATGGCAGGTTTTCAGAAAACTTGGAATCGACACAGCTGTGACACTATGGCATATACACAAAAGACTTTCCATCCTACCACACAGACACTTGCTGAACTATGTTCATAGCAGCTTTATTTGTAATAGACAGAAACAGGAAATGATCTACATGTTCCTCAAGCGAAGAATGATTTTTAAAATGTGGTACAATTATACAATGGAGTATTACTCAGCTGTTAAGAAAATAACATTTGCAGGCCAATTTCATATAGAATAGAACAAGAAAAAAAAATCATCCTGAGTGAGTTAATCCAGACCCAGAAACACAAACATGGTATATATTGGCTGGAAAGTAAAAGAAAACCATGCTACAATGGACAGACCCAGAAAGGCTAAATAACATGAGTGGCTCAAGGGGGAAAATGCATGGATCTCTTTGAGAAGAGGAAATAGAATAGATTCCATGGGTGGCTTGGTGGCTGGTGAAGATGTGGACAGGAAGGATTAGGTGTTGATGCGGGGGGGGGGGGTCAATGGAGAGAGTTCTGGGAAAGACAACAGCAATTGGTGGTCATTTTCAGGATTGAATTAGAAACCTAATGCAATGGAAATTCCCTGGAATCCATGAGGATGGCCCTAGTGAAAACCCCTAGTAATGAGGGTTACAGAATCTGAACTGGTCATCTTCTGCAACCAGGCAAAGATTTTATTGAAGGGATTGGAACAGCAATTCAACTACAAAACTTTCAACCTACAATTGTTCCTGCCTGCAAGATGTCCTGGGGTAAAGGTTGTACAAAACTTGGGGGAGTAACCAACCAGTGATTGGTCCAAATTGTGACCCATACCACAAGAGGGAGCCCACCCCTGACTCTGATTGCAGGGCCAGGAACCAAAGGATAGATAGCTCAGAGATAAAATCAAACATGACTAGAAAAAAAAAAAGAGAAAAAGAAAGAAAGAAAAAAGAAAGGAAGGAAGGAAGGAAGGAAGGAAGAAGAAAGGAAGAAAGAATGTCAATGAAATGATTACTGATAAGACTCTACTATACTTTTAGTTTTAGACTGGAGTCTAGCAATGCAGTAATCAAAGAGGCTTATTCCAACAACTGATAGAAACAGATACAGAGAATCACTCTTAGCCAAACATTAGGTGGAGCTCAGGAAATCCTGCAGAAGATGGCTAGGAAGGATGGTGAGAATCAGAGGGAACAAGATACCACAAGAAAATGGACTACAATATGAACTAACCAGAGCCCAAGGGTTCACAGAGCCTGAACTGACAACCAGGGAGCTGGTATGGGTCTGTGCTAGGTCCTCTGCATATATGGTTGTGTAGCTTAGTGTCCCTGTGAAACTACTGCCAGTAGGAGAAAGACCTGCCTGTCACTCTTTTCTTTACTTTTGGTTTCTGTTACCTCCTTCTGGGTTGACTTTTCTAGCCTTGATATGAGTTGTGACTAGTTTTACTACAATTTGATATGCCATGTTTGGTTGATATTCCTGGGAGGCCTGGCTTTATCTGAAGACAAAGGAGGAAGAGTGGATCTGGGGAGAGGGGAGGTAGAGAATGGCAATGACTGGGAGGAGAGGCAGCGGGAGAGGAAACTAGGATTGAAATGACAGATGAATAAAAAATAAAAATAAAATAAAAGATGCTCACAAGGCCTTCTGTAGTCTGAGCCCCCCTTAGCCCCTTCAGTTGAAAGTCTTTTAATGACTGCTTCTATTTTACTAGGGGTTATTAGTCTGTTTAAATTGCTTATCTGATCTTGATTTAACTTTGTTAAGTGATACTCATAGCTAAAAATTATCCTTTTCTTTTCGGTTTCCAATTTTGTAGAGTACAGGTTTTTATGATTCCCTGGATTTCCTTGGAGTCTATTGTTATGTGCCATTTTTCTTCTGACTTTGTTACTTTGGGTATTCTTTCTCCACCTTTTATTAGTTTGGATAAGGGTTTGTATATCATGATGACTTTATCAAAGAAGCAGCTCTTTATTTCTTTTATTCTTTCTATTGTTCTGTTTATTTCTATTTTATTAATTTCAGTATTTTGTTTGGTTACTACTTGCCTTCTGTTTCTCTTGGATGTGATTACTTCTTTTTGATCTATAGATTTCAGGTGTGCTGCAAGTTGCTACTACAAGATTTCTCCAGTTTTGTTTGTTTGTTTCTTTTCTATATAGGCACTTAGTGCTGTGAACTTGTCTCTTAGAACCTTTTTCATTGTATCACATAATTTTGGGTATGGTACGTATTCATTTTAATTAAATTCAAGAAAGTTTTTAATTTATTTCTCATTTTATTTTTTTAATTCAGTAGAGTTGTCCATTTTCCATGAGTTTCTATGTGTTTTTTCCCTTTGGTTTTTCAAGACAGGGTTTCTCTGTGTAGCCCTGGCTGTCCTGGAACTCACTCTGTAGGCTGGGTTGGCCTTGAACTCACAGAGATATGACTGCCTTTGACTCGAGTATTAGGATTAAAAGCTCAGGTCGCTACTGTCCTACTGTTTCTGTTGTTATTGATATCAAGCTTTAATCTGTGGAAGTATGATAGTATGCAGGGAATTACTTCAATTTCTTGTATCTGTTGAGAGTTGCTTTGACTCCAAGAATGTGGTCAAATATGAATAAAGTTCCATGATGTGCAGAGAAGAAGGTATGTTCTTTTGTGTTTGGTTAAATATCTATTAGATCCCTTTGGTTTGTAATGTCTGTTAGTTCCAGCATTTTCTTTTTCTGTTTAGTTTTTGTCTGGATGTCCTGTCTACTGTTGAGAGTGGAGTATTGAAGTCTCCAACAACCAATGTATGAGGGTCAATATATTATTTAAACTGTGGTTGTGTTTCTTTTACAAACTAGGCTACCCATGTGTTTGTGGCACAGATGATAAGACTGAAAAGCCATCTTGGATTTTTTTCTTTGATGACTATGTAGTGATCTTCCCTATCTCTCCTGATTAGTTTTAGTTTGAAGTCTAATTTGTTGGATGGTAACATGGATGTACCAGCTTGCTTCTTAGGTACATTTGCTTGAAATTTCTTAATCCTTATTTTGCAAGAGGTCCTCAATTGAGGACTTGCCTAGATTAGATTGGTCTGTGGATATATCTGTAGGGGACGGACTTTATAATCAATTGCTCAAGATGGACATAGTCCATCATGGGAAGTACCAGTCATAGGTAGGTGGTCCTTGACTGTAAGAAAGCCAGTTAAACATGAGCCTTTGAGTGAGACAGCAAGCAGTTTCTGTTTCCAGAAAACTGTCTTGAAATCCTGCCTCAACTCCTTCAATGACAGCTTGCAACCTAGAAGTATGAGCACCATAAATCCTTTCCTACACAATTGCATTTGGTCAGAGTGTTTTATGACAGCAACAGAAGAGAAACTAGAACAACTGCCATGCCCATTTGGCATTTATGTGAGCACT
The DNA here is from genome assembly GCA_030556225.1 of Cricetiscus sungorus. Lineage (NCBI taxonomy): Eukaryota > Metazoa > Chordata > Mammalia > Rodentia > Cricetidae > Cricetiscus > Cricetiscus sungorus. The sequence goes on along the minus strand of JANBXA010000734.1, from coordinate 94,597,530 downwards.
GGCAATCTGAATTTCACTCCCTATGCTTTTATGTAGCAAGTGCTTTCCCTGTTGAGCCATTGTGTGGCCCTCTCACTCTATTGTTTAGCAAATCATATATGTATTATAGTGCTTTCCTTGCAGAAAGGATGCTTGCACTTAGGTTTTCTTTTTTTATACTTGCAGTTCAGCAACTTCTGCTTTTTAACTGAATTGTTTAGAATATTTGATGTAATTATTAATGTAATTTTGTATCTGCAACACATATATCGGTATTCTATTGCTCCAAATATTTTGTTTCTTTCAATTTTGGCATATACATGATTTTTAAAAAATTCCCCACTGTCAATATTTTTAATTGTTGCTGTACTATTCAAATATACTTTCTTAATTTATTGTAGTCTAATTTCAAATAGTGTCATGCCACAGATTCTTCTTGTGAGCTTCAATTCCCTCCTTTGCACTTTTGTTGCTGTACATTCTACTCATATCATAACCAGATATAACATGCTAACATATTTACTTTGAATTTTTAATTTTCTTTAATGACATACTTTAAAAATTAGTTGCAGATGTGCATGGGTGTATGTATTTGTGTGTGCACAAATATGTGTATGCCTGTGTTCTCTTATTCCAAACTTTTGACTGGTCATTATTATGAAGAACAGTGTACTGTTTTAATGGGAAATTAAGATTGTGCCTTCCGAAGTCAGGGTTCTCTTTGTTACTGAGTTGCTATTATTCATAAACTTTTAAAAATTAATGTATGTTTTCTATTATTTTATAATGAATTATCATAGACTTAGAAGTTAAAACAACATATATCATTCTCTTATATTACCATATATTATTTCTGTTACTTTCAATTTCTTTATGCCTATAAAACTGTCTACCTTTATCTTCCTTTCTGTTTAGAGAAGTTCTTATGTCTCATGTTCATTTAGGTTTTCTGGTGACAGATTATCTAAGATTCTCTCAGACCTTAAAAATCCCATTGCTATCATCCTTGAAAGATACATCATTGGATGCAAAACGGAGTTGTATTTCTTTTTCCTATTAGCATGTACAATACAGCTTTCTGTTGTTTGAAAATTTTCATAATTTCAAAAAGATATTCTTTACACATTTTCTTTTGCTCCTCTGTGCGGTGTATTCACTTTCTTGCTTCTCACATTTATAGTTTCATTGTTTTAAGCAAATTTGGAAAGATGATATGACTATCTTTTCTTAAAGAATTTAGTTGTCTTTGTGTCTTTGCTATGTTCCTCTTATGTAGCCATTTCCTTTGAGAATAAAATGTTCCATCTTGGATGAAAATTTTTAAATCTATACATAGTGAAAGTGGAGGTGAAAGAAATATTTTAAGATGGGATATTTACAGAGAATTAAAACAACATGATGTTTTAAGAGGAGAAATACCCCATTGGAAGGTTGGAAGTATTTTTTTTATTTGTTTGGGGATTTTTTTTGGTTTTTAGGCAGGGTTTCTCTGTATTGCTTTGGAGGTTGTTCTAGAACTCACTCTGTAGACTAGGCTGGCCTCTATCTCACAGAGATCCACCTGCCTCTGCCTCTGCCTCCCAAGTGCTGAGGCTCGCTATGCTTTGGAGTGTTTAAGACTAGAAATACACAACACAAAATAGCTTCAGGAATTCCTGAAACTGACAAGGTTCACTAGGCCTCTCTCTCTTCAAGAGTATGTAAGCAAAGAAAATTAATGAGAGTCACTCTTCCATAAGCCATATCCTCCTGGGAGAAACAGAGCATACCAAAGCTGCCTATAAGACTCTCTGTCAAATTGAATTTTGAGGAAGGGGCTCAGACCAATAAGCCACCTGGAAAAGGCTCTCCGATACTTTGAGCTGCTGCAGGATATGTAGTATGAATCAGGTTCCAGCCTATGTAAACTGTTATGCATGCTTCGGTGACCAGTGATGATGGAGTCATTTCTGCATTTGTAACTCTTTGTCTATAATCCTGAAAATAACTTCAATAAAATCCAATCCTTTTGAAGTAACTAAGATAACACCATATTGCCTTGAATCCATTTTGTCGCTACGTAGACACTCCTCACTCAATACTCCCACAGTGGCCACATCTGCTTTGATAACACATTTGGGATTGCCTATGATCCTGGTCCAGATGTATTAACCAGAATAATTAATGCTGGAACATACTAAACATAAAGTATAGGTAAAAGTGTAAATCAAAATTAATTGTCATGTTGTTTCTGAAATAACTAGTATGTTTTGCCAAAACAAATGTTGCAAGGTCATTCTGACCATTACCTAAGATTTATACAATTATTGTCTGTATGGTCTTTGACTTTAAAAACAATGGACCCCTGAGTATTAGCACAAAGAGACATTCTCAGGCATTAGCCTGCTTTTTGTGGCTGGCCAAAATTTAAAGTTCTCTTATACTCACAATTGGCTTAAATAACCTGGTGGTCCTTAACTTACATACATGGATTACTTTAGTTCCACAGGTTACACTTTGGTGCTATTTGGTGCTATCTGAGCTTTGATCCCTTGTGAGCTCTTTGTCTGGAATATATATATATATATATATATATATATATATATATATATATATATTTGTTTTGTTTTTATTTTTTTCTTTTCTCTCCAGGAATAGTTTCATAGTTCCAAGCAATAGTCTTCCATTTCTGGATTCAAATTACATGATGTCAGACTATTTGGTTTTGATCAATATATAATTAAGGCTGTATTTATTTTTAGGTTTTTATTTCACTTTGCTTTGTGTGCTGTATTCTAGTGTGTCAAAGTTGAGAGTTATTCTTTCTTTGCAATATCATATCTTCTATTAGTCCCACATATGTTTCTCTTCACATATACTTTAGCTTTTCTTAAATCTCCTGTTTTAATCTTCCAGTCTCCTCTCATTGTGCTCATATGTTTTAATGTGGACTCAAGACCTAGATGCAGGTTTTCTAAGTATTCTACATACCGTGTTCATCTATTGCTTGTGTCAAACATATAATCATCAATTTCTCTAATGAACACTAGATTGTTGTTAAGAAAAAAAAGCATGCAATTAGAACGTTAGTGTTTTCAGGACAAATAAGATGAACATACTTTGTAAATGTGAAATTCTGACATGCATTAATTTTTGTTCCAGAAAATTCATGCCTTTGGGAATTTAAATGAATATGTGTTTCTGATTTATTCTGTGAGTCAAGTGCCTCAATATGACTAAGTTGAGCCCATGAAGTTTTCAGGCTATCTGCAATGTGAAAGCTTCAGCAGAGAAGATACCCATAGCCTTGTGCACATTATTGACGGAATTACTATGTTTTCCATTATATGGCTAAAGTTCTCATTTTGCTCCTGCTACTTTTGGGTTCTAAGGAGAGTCATGATTCCTTGCTATGTAAAGTTCTTTATATGGATTTCCACTTTATCAGGCCAAAATCTATGAATTTGTTGAGATGCAGCCTAATATAATATAACAACTTAATTGGCTACATCATTTTCTCCATGTAATCTAATAAAGTCTTCTTGTCATATTTAGTTGGTAAGAAATGTCATCAGTCTCATTCACACTAAAAGAAAAATTACACAAGGTGCCTACAGGACAGTAGGAATTTGTTGGAGAATTTATCATTACTTGGGAGGCATGTAAAAGCAAAATATTATAATCTGTTTAGAGTAATATTTTTAATGAAATTCAAGGACATAATCTTTTAATTTTTCTCACAGATCTTATACTTTAAGCTTCTCTTTCTTGTAACTTGTCAGTTACACATGACAGAGAAAAATGTATGAATAAAATTTGATCACTATTATTGCCTGAACAGGACCAGCATAATGATGATACCACTAGACATGGAATGTGGACAGGTAAAATTCCATGAGGTCTCATCCTTATTTTAAGAGATACCAGTAATTAATAGTTTCTGAGAGAGGAAAAAGTTGTCTTCTACAGTACAGTAGGCTGCCTTTGTGTGTGTGTGTGTGTGTGTGTGTGTGTGTGTGTGTGTGTGTGTGTGTATGTATGTATGTATGTATGTACATGTGAGTGTGTGTATGGAAAACAGTGATAATTAAATTGGAAGATGTAATAGCTTTGAGAGGAAATGATGGGTATTATAGGACTTGGAGAAGGGAGTGGGAAGGGTGGAAATTATACAAATATAGTATTTGTGTATGATGTCTTAAAACTAGATGTGATTGCCTATTAAGGCATAGCTACTGAAGTTATGGGAAGCTCTATCCTGTTTTACAGCTTATTACACAATGTTTACTGAAACTTAAACTTCAAAAGCATATTTTAGTTCAATGCCTGAGTATTAAATTGAAAAATAATCTGGAATAATCCAGTTCCAAACAAATATACTATTATTTTATAATAGCAGTGATGCATACTCTCTTACACACTGAAGTAGGGGACTGTTGTGATTACAAAACAATGCAGTGTTCTAAGTTGTGTGATCTTGTGGTTCAAGTTCCCTTTTTCCTTCCCTGAGCAGAAATAGGAGTTACATATAAACAATAGTAAATACATTGCTAAATATCAGTACAATAAAAGTGAACTGAAAGAGAGAGACAGAGAGAGAGAGAGAGAGAGAAAGGAGAGAGAGAGAGAGAGAGAGAGAGAGAGAGAGAGAGAGAGAGAGAGAGCTAGAGCTGAGCCATCAGCTTGCATCTGCTTCTGAGCATGTTACAAATATCAAGGGATCTGGAAGAGATGAAAAATGAATCACAGCAGCATTCACGACTGAGCAGCAACGGGGAAAGATATGAAATACGTTCCCAGCCTAGAGTTTTCTGTAGGTTTCTCCCTTTGCTGTGCAATCAATCCTGGGCCGTATTGCATCTTTCACATTTCTGCATTCATCACCAAACTGGCAGCTGCACTGGGAACTTGCACATGAAATTAAGGGGAGGAAAGATGTCTGTTTGCATGGTTTGGCGACATCTGACTTAACTTTTCCCCTTTTAACTTGGAGTTGGAGCCTCATAAAACTTAGGGGTGCATTTACCAAGCAAAGTGTTGACAATTTACACTGTTAGTGAAACACAGAGTACAAATATTATGTTGTGGATTCTAGTAGAATAAGAAAGTTTACTAAAATCATTTTTAAGAAACCCTTGTAGCTAGAAATACCATGATAATATTATTAAAATTAAACTGTAGATTTAATTTATTTATCATTCACTGTAAACAAAAGCTCTGTGTTGCATAGTCATTGTTAAACATACAAAAAAAATCTTGTCTTTTTCATCACAGTAAAATATAATTCCTTCACCCCAAAAGTTATCTCATGATTTAATTACAAAACAAAAGCTGAACAAAGCTTCTCGGAGGTACAAAGGAAATATTGCAGAGCATTGAAGGAATTTCAAATAGGGAATATTTCCTGAAAAAGTCTAACTAAGTCTAGAGGTTGGAAAAGAAGCCTAGAGAAAACATGTAGAAGCTCTGAGGAGTATGTTCTGGGGTGGAAAAAGAAGACCATGTAGATATGGTCCTTATCACACTGATACCTATTGAGCATCTCACAAATCACAGGGACCAGGTGAAGAGAACTTTGCACAACACGGAAGAGCCATGTTCAATTTTTGAAAAAATATCATGAAAATGATGGAATTTTCTTTCCAAAATTGTTTTGGAAGACACAGCTTTTCACTTCAGAGGCAGAGTCAGTACTTTCCATGCATTCAAAATAGGTCTTCAGGATACAGGCTGCTAAACTAGGGAAAACTGGACTCAGGGTTACTATTCAGTAATAGGTGGATTTATATTGAAATGGGTTATAAATAAATAAAAGTTCTCTCTGGCAAGATTTGCTATGGACTGATGTCTGTACTTCATTCAAGTCTATGTGAAATCCCTAACCAGAGATAAGGCTTTGAGTGTGGGGAATTTAGGGCCTTCACAGTCATATTAGTGGTTTTATTGCAGGAGGAAGATGTAGCTTGTATGTTTTCTACTAGCCAGCCCGCCACTGGTCTGGGCCCAGAGCCACGCCAGCCCCAAATAACACTCTGAGACTCTGTATTTGATAAAATCCTGTTGGCCAGTTACCATTATTGTTTATGGGCTAGCTCTGTCTTAATTATTAACCCATCCTACTTATCTAAGTATTTCCACATGGTCATCTTATTGGGGGGTGGCGCCCCAGCCTCTTGCTTTCTCTCGATCTACATGCTGACTCCTCCTAACAACTTCCTCTTTCCTCCTTATCTCCTAACCTGGCCTATCTTGCTTTCTATTGGCCACAGTGCTTTATTAATTAACCAGTATGAGAAACATATTTACAGAATAACATCTCCCATCATCTCCTCTTTTCTGTCTAAAATAAAGAGAAGGGTTTTAACCTTAACATAGCAAAATATACCATACAACAGTTATCAAATAAGAATCACAGTTAACAATATTTAGTCCATTCACATTTAGTAAAACTTAAAGAAAATATCATCTATCCTATATTTGTGAGTCTAAAGTCCTATATGTAACTTATCTTTAATCCTAACTAAGGAAAACTATAACCAAAACTATCTGTCTTCACCTCCTTCAAAGACCACAGAAGGATAATATGTAAACTCCAGAAATGACAGAGACAACTCATTGCCTAGTCAGTCACCCGAAGTTCTTCTGTAATGTTTCATCTTTAGCCCATAGGCCATAGTGTGATTCCAGACTCCTCAACAAAGCAGGAAACTTTAAACTGCCCACTGGTATTGGCAGATTGTCAGTCATTTTTCTTTGTGTCCTGTATACTGTCTGGCAGGCAGCCTCTTCCATGAAGCAAAAATCCTGTAGCAATGTCCGTCTTGCATCAACAGTCACCTTTTTGTGGGTCTTGCATGTCCAGTTTCTACAACATAAAGTCAAACAGTTCAGAAGAGCAGTACCTTGCCCAAATGGCTAGTCTTGCCATATTAGAAGCAAACTCCATAATGTCTTTCTTCGATGTCCATCTTTATTTCTGATGCAGGTGGTATTACCAGGAGCAGTTGTGCCTTACTGTCAAGAAAACCCTAAACCATTTTAAATGCCATATTCTGTAGGTCTTTGAAAGGTTTGAAGAATGCCTATTCATCTCAAATACATCTCTGTATATCTAGAAATCCTAACTAACTTAACTCCAAGTTTTGACTATCATAGGTAACTATCTATAATCTGCATTAAATTATACATTACATTTTTCATGAGCTATATAAACACAATACCTAAACAAGAGGAGAAAAATACATATCACAAAGTTGACCTTAAAATTGTATCAATAAATGAAAATCCCTTCCAAAGCAAAGCATTTACATCTATACCATAATTCCATTTTTACCTTTAAAAAGATTGTTTGTGGTCATTAGCCATTTATAACCAAGCCCATTTAAATGAGAACAAACATTTATAAACAATATTTGGGAATTTGGGCATCGTTCTTTCCAAACTGTTTCCTGCTGGTAGGGGGCGCTGTCATGGGGGTTTCTAAGAAGACACAGAAATCTTGGCTGTAGTTTGCAAGGCTTTGCCTCAACTGCTTTGAATGTTGGAACACCTGGGGCACTGTTTCAGAGGGTCTGGCTTGATCAAACCACATTAGTCTATAAGGAATCCACAGCTTTTCATTTTCCGTGGAAACAAAAATAGAAATCCTTTTCCCCCCGTAAGTTGTCCTTAGGCTTAAATTTTGGAGTCAAAGCATTTTTAAAATATATAAATTGAATTAATACAGCAGCATTTCTTTTATCAATAGTTGTTATTTTCTCAGCAACCAAATAATTTAAAGACAGCAGAATTGCGTATAGTATCCAAGATTTCTCTGTGCTTTCCATCTTTACGTGGCTGTTTTATTACTCTATTTCTTCTACTTCTATTTTTCCATATTTTTGAGATAGGGTTTCTCTGTGTAACTTTTATCTGTCCTGGAATTTCCTCTGTATACCAGGTTTACTTTGAAATCACAGAGATCTGTTTGCCTCTGCCTCCCGAGAGATGGGATTAATGGTGTGCACCACCACACCCATCCATTCTAATTCTTTTTTTTTTTTTTAAACCATTGTATTCTGTTTCTTTTTCCCTCCCAAGCCAGCATATTTTTTTAAAACACAGTGTAAACCTTCATTACAGTTCTCGTACACACCAATAAATTGTTAGCAGAGCTCATTAAAAGCAAGGCAGTTTTTGCCGCTTATGCTAATTTTGGAAACCTCCTTTAAAGGAGCAGCACAAATCTCTGTCTACAGCAAAACAAATCCAACTGAGAAAATGCTGCTACCAAGAAGTCTTGCTAGTCTCTGTTCCTTTGTTTCTCTTTTTAAGCTTTTATCAAGTTTTAAGTGAAAGTTCTTATAGTCACTTTTGGCACCATCTGTATCTTGTATGTTTTCTTCCAGCCTGCCCGCCACTGGTCTGGGCCCACAGCTGTGCCAGCGCCAAATAACACACTGAGACTCTGTATTTGATACAATCCTGTTGGCCAGTTACCATTATTGTTTATGGGCTAGCTCTGTCTTAATTATTAACCCATCCTACTTATCTAAGTATTTCAACGTGGTCATCTTATCGGGGAGGGGCAGCCCCGGCCTCTTGCTTCCTCTCGCTCTACATGCTGACTCCTCCTAACTACTTCCTCTTTCCTCCTTGTCTCCTAGCCCCGCCTATCCTTGCTTTCTCATTGGCCACATGGCTTTATTAATTAACCAGTATGAGAAACATATTTACAGAACAACATCTCCTGTCATTAATCTTTCACTGAGGCACATATACCCTGAGAAAAGTTTATGTGAGGACACTGAGGACTGAGACATCTGCCACCCAAGAAAAGGCAGCTTTCATGTCTTCACATCGGACTAAACCAGCAGTTACCTTTGTTTAGACTCTAGAACTGCGGGGCATTGCATTTCTGCTCTGTAAACCAGCAATTTCTGAGACATTGTAGTGGGAATGTAAGTAGAACAATACATAATTATGCACAGAAGTGTGAGTGTGTGAGTGTGTGTGGGGTGGTGGTAGAATCTTGAGTCTTATAAATATGAGGCCAGTACTCTACCACTGAAGTAAATTTCCATAACTTTAAAGAATTCATTTTGAGACATATTTAAGTTGCCTAGGTTGGTCTTGAACTCAGTCTTCTACTTCAGTTAGCTTAGCAGATGAAATTACATGCCTGCACAAGCATAGCTCACGAGCCTAGAATTTTAGGGCTATTTGTCACTAGAGTATATTTTACTTTGGATAGGATTTTAGGAACTCAAGTAGTTTTAACATCTACAGATTTGGCATTGGATTATAGGAGTCTAATTGTTACGTGATGTCACGAGAGTCTGTTAAAGGGTCTCAGGACTTTATTTAGGTATAGGATAGGGAAAAATAGTCATTGATACAGGTCAATCGTCTCTTAGTTTAGTGATGGATCATGGTATGGTTCGTATATGAGTTATGTCACCCTTTCCAATTCTTATCTGTGTGGGAAGAATGTTGATATGATGATTCCTATCATAACTGTGTATATTCTGAGAATCAGCTTCAAGCCCACAAAAAACCTTATAGATGTGAAGTTCTAGGAAAGTGTTTGTTATTTTCTTATTTAGGTTTTGAACACCTTGTACAGAATCTAGATTTTCTTTTAGAATGGCCAAGACATGCTACACTTAGGCTCTTAGTTCCTGAGTTTCTCACATTGATTCAGTGCAATAAAGACCCACTTACCTTGGACAGGCCTCCTAAATAAGCTAGATGTGAGGGAACTTTGATTTGTCTCTCATTTACTCAGAAAAGAAGGTAAAATTCTGTCAAGTGAAAAAGTCACTTTGGCTCTACATAGCAGTTGTGGTAATTATATTATATATTTTTTCTTGTGATAGTTTAATTTTGGTGATGAGTTTTATAGTATCAAAATTTTCTTTATAATTAAAGTTATATAATTAATTATTTTTGGTACCTAAAAGACCTGTTATATGTTTTTAAAAGAAACCAACAATAATATTAGAAACATAGCCAGGAAGGAGATTATATTCACATGTATTATCTTTGTTTAAACTTATCTAAAATAAAAAGTGAACTTCACTGATATAATATGGCTTTGATAAGTCATGTATCTTAGAAAGAAGTAAAAATGAAATATGTCATCTTTTTATTCATTTATTTACTTTAGAAAAAAACGTATTTTACATATCAATCCACGTTCCCTCTCTTTCCCATTCTCTCATGACCCTCACTGAACCTCCCGTCCCACAACCATCAATTCCTCAAGGAGAGTGAGGCCTTCCACCAGGGATCATCAATGTCTGTTACATCATTTGGAGGAGGTCCCAGGCCCTCCTCAGTGTATCTGTGCTGAAAGAATATCTCTTCATGGGGAATGAGCTCCCAAAGTCCATTTTTGCACTAGAGATAAATACTAGTTCTATTGCTCAGTCCTCTTAACTGGCATCCACATTTAGAGGGCTTGGTTCTGTCCAGTGCAGGTCTGTGTGCTCTCACTTGATCAGATCAGTTATTTCTGTGGGTTTTTCCAGCATGGTCTTGGCCCCTTTGCTTATCAATCCTCCCTCTCTGCAACTGGATTCCAGGAGTTCTGCTGTGGATATCTGCTTCTGCTTCCATCAGCTACTGGATGAGGGTTCTAGAATGGCATATAAGGTAGTCATCAATCTCATTATACGGAAAGGGCATTTAAGCTAGCCTCTCCAATATTGCTTAGATTCTTAGTTGGGGTCATGTGGGAAAACTAAGCCTCAATGGGCCTACAGTTGGCCTAGAAAAGCAGACAAGAGATGACATGGACCTATGGACAATGACCACATCACCTCAGCAGATGTCAGTTCAGCTGACCTCCCCTGGCCTGGGTCAGGGTTGAGGAGCATATAAGGCTTACCCCTTCCTTGAATAAACTGAGTTTGTGTCAACTTGTTCCTGATGCCCATGTTGTTGGTGTTGTGCTTTCTTTCTCCCAACATCAAGGGACACCAGTGTGGCTCCTACAGCAGGGTCATTCTTGAGGATCTCTGGACATTTACCTAGTGCCAGATTTCTCTTTCTCTTTAAACTTATATTGGATCCCTCTATTACGGTATCTCTTTTCTTGCTCTCCTCTATTCTTCCCCTGACTCAATCTTCCTGCTCCCTCACGTCTTCCTCCCTGCTTTTCTTCTTCCCTTCTCTGTCATTTTCATTGAGATTTTTTTTTGCATCACAGAGAACTTTAACTTCAGCATGAAATTAGTTTGTGGCAATCATACATTTCCCCTTATCAGTTCTAATTTTGATAATTCCTAAAGGATTCTAAATGTGGATTTTAGAGAGACTTACACAGACAGATAAACTATCACATAAACTATCACATAAAAAGAATAAATTGCCCTTTAACTTTGTGTTTTATATATAATGAAGTATTTAGACTAATATCTTCATAGATTTTTGTTGTGGTAGAAGAACAGATGTTTAACCAAAAAATTTAAAGAGTGTATAAGTAATCATAAAAGTATTATTTATTGCATTGTTTACTTTAAGATATAATTGCTGTTAAGAAAGTTCAGGTCATACTAATGTTAGGATTATACTGATAATAGCTTTTGTTTTCAGCTTAATTTTAGAGCCAAAGTTAAAAAATATTCTTTCAATTATATGCTTTCATAAGATAGTCACAATAACTAGTTTTTTAAAACAAATAAACAAACAAACACAGGCTTGAATTTTTCATAACATAGGTTGCATGGCTGAAGAACTTTATATTGTTCTGTAGAGTTCTGAGATATTCTAAGATGCACAAGTGCTTTGAGACTCTATGCAGAATCCAGTGTATATTAAAAGTAATAGTGGTTTTGACAGCAATGGGGAAGTATCATTACCAAGAGTCTCACCAATGTCAAACTTGCTTTGTTATATTCATAATTTTGTCCATGAGGTCCTCAGAGGAAAATTTATATAGAAGAAGAAATAACAGCAGTAGAAACTCAAGGCATCACTTTAATATGAATACTGCAAGTACCATATGCCCCACTGTTCTGTAGAGTCCACAGGTATGAGTTGCATGGTTAAATGTTCCTTGTTCTCATACCTAAACTTACCAACATGATTCCTTTCATTTGGAGAGGAATCTAGCAATCTGCTCCAGACTGGAATTCAGTTACCACACATTTAAATTATAACAGCAAGTTGAAGATTGAATATGTTGGACCACTGTGAGTAAATTCCAATATACTTCCTAATTTATTTTGTGAGGCAAATGGTTAGATCGAAGGGGGCAAAACAGGACAGTTAGATATAAGATCTCACCAAAATGCATGGTAGGGGGTGCCAGAAAATAAGACACAGAAAAAATAAAGCAAAACTGTAGGGGCTGTGCTCCAAGAGACCCAGCCAGTGCACTTGTTCAACTGCACCCAAGCATGTACTGGGGAGGGAGATGGCACAGGCTTGGAAAATAATGTACTGCACTAGTGAGGCTGTTGCCTAAAAGAAGTGTCATGAAATATGCCTAATAAAAATAACTTATCATGTTTTAGGGAAAGAAAAAAAATAAGAGAGATTAAGAAAAAGTAACACTTTTCAGTCCAGCAGATGTATGATTTGCAGTATTTATGGAATACAGGGGGACTTTTTTTTTCTAAACAAAATCTCATAATTGTCAGATTTTGGAGGAAATTTTATAGAAAGTGATATATATATATATATATATATATATATATATATATATATATATATATATAAAACATATCCTTAGAACCATTACATAGAATATGTAACTGTGGTAAGTGCTAGAATATAATAACAATTCTCCTTTTTAAAAGGTGTTTTAAAAAAATGATACATTTAAGTTCAGCATTTAGGAGACCTGGAATTTGAGGAAATTTTACATGTATAGAAATGGTTTAGGTAAGGAACATCCCCACACTTTCCAAAATGAGTGGTGCTATGTCCTTCTAATAGGAATGATTCTTTATTAAATATTACACTGGTAAGTGGGGAATATATGGAGTTAACCTATGGAGAGACACAAGTCTGAAGAATCTTCATATGACAGCTACCTACTGGAGTCAATGGGGATGGCAGAGGACACATGTTTTATATGGTTGGACCTGAGGGCTTCACATGCTCTCTTTTATTAGATGGCAGATGCTTATAACAGTTATATTATGTTTTGCTACATTTATTTTTGCATGTGATAGTTTCGATCTTGTTAGGGTGAGGAAAATCTGGCTTTGAAATCATCCCTTTTTGTATTTATTGTTAAAGTATTCATGATATAAAAATTATCAGTACAGTTTTCCACTAATATTTACCTTTTCTGGAGTATTGAATAACACTCACAGTGGATATACTAGTTAATTTTTTGAGCTGAAGACAAGTATTCTGTGTGGGCATTTTATCCTTTTGCTTTGACTCCTTAGATACACCTTCTATAAACATGTTTCTTGATTTGGCATATTTGATCCATTTTACATTAAACTTGGACTCCTGTCCTTCAAAGGCAATTGACTGGTTAACACATTGTTTTTGAAGCACAATTCACATTTCTGTGAACCAGGGATTAGGCATTGTGTGTAGATTAGGAATAATTTATGTCTAATTAATAATTGATGATTCCCCCTATTTCCTACTGAGATTTTGTCTCGCATAATATGAGAAGAGCTAAGCCCTCTCTTGTGATGACAAGAGAAAGCAGTTTTCAAGAGCAAATAACACTGAGGCATTGAAATAAGATACAGTGCTGTCGTTAGCCAGTTCACCACTAAATAATAGAAACAGAGTATGTGTTTTCATGCCTGTGTGCATGCAGTAATGCCCTGTGTCTTACAGATGTAAAAACTTGATAATATCAAATGTTTACAGGGTATCAAGACACTGCAAAGACAGATCCTCAAGGTAATCAGAATAGAAGCCACAAACTTCATACACTAATACTCATTCTCCAGGGGCAATCCCTCGGGTACTGCCTTAAGCGGAATTAATCTGCAAACAATTTTAAAAATAGCCTTTTCAATTCCAAAGGAATTACAGATTTATCATAATAAAATAATACAAAGTACTTACAGTAAACAGTAACTCTGGAGCTTGCCTGCTCCACCCAGCTTCCCAGAAGCAATAAGTATTAATTATTTCCAGTTTCCTTAAAAATTCAACTAGCCTGCCTATTCATTCCTCACTGCAAAGTAGCCATTTTGGGAGATCCAAGAAAAATGTAGATGCTCCAGCAATCTTTAAAAATAAAAACAAAAATAAGAAACCCAAAATGAGCACAACGAAAAGATCAGGAGAAAATTCACAGATAACTCCCAAATCATGACGACCCAGAAATAAGGTTCAGAAGGTTACTGGGGTCTCAGTTTTGGCTCCCTTCATCTCTTGTATCTTATGGTTTCTGTTATAAGCATACAGAATATAGTGTAGAAATAGTAAAGTTTATTGTAGAGTATATTCTCAATGAGTATGAGCAAATAATAAATAGCTGAAGACACCATTGTCTGTTTTCTTCCTATGTAGGAGGTTTTTGCTACATGAAAAATTAAAAGACCTAGCTACAGACAGATATTGGGGTTCAAGCTTCAAGGTGAGGTTCAGAAAAGTAAAGTCACCAAGCCAATAGATCTGACTTCTACCTAGCTGAAATGGCAATCCTGTCTCCATGAATCCTCAGAGGCAAAACCTCTCAGTTCCTGTCTCCTCCTGCCTTTTGTTCCATCCTCCACCCAGCCTTATCACTCCATTTCCACCTCACTGGTGCTGGGATTAAAGGCTTGTGATCCCAGGTACTGAGATCACAAATGTGTGAGCTGTTTCTTTAAGGACTAAATTAATTTCGTGTAGTCATTTTGTTCTCGAACTAACAGATCTGTCTACCTCTTAATCCTGAGTTCTGGGATTAAAGGTGTGTACCACCACTGCCTAGCTTCTACAGTTAACTAGTGTGGCTGGCTTTGCATCCTGAACCCAGCTTTATGAAATCATGAATAATACATCACCACAGGCTTTATTAGTTTCCAATATCTCTAGTAGGATAAACTCTCACTGATGAAATTTGTCTTGTCCTAGTGATTAATAGTCCTGTTTGGACCACATCTTACAGTATAGAGTTTAGCTATTGTAACACAGATGGCTTTGTTGTTAGTCAGAAAGTCCCGTGGGCAGTAGACTGAGAAGGTTCATCATTAGGGGCCTTCCAGGAAGTTTGGGATGCCACCTTTTGGGGGATTATAAGTACAACTGGGGTTCTATTGTTCTGAGCAGTGATTAACTCCTGCAGCTCACTACTGTTTTCCATGCTCATTCTGAGTAGAGGAGACCTGCTCCATGTCTTCAAATACTTCTAGTTATCTAACAATTTTTTATCAATGCATGTTACAGGTGGATTGGTTTTCTCTTTTGTGGATTCTAATAAATAAAATAAATTAAAAGCAGATCTAGTAGGAAGACCAGGGACCATTTCATTTGCATTTCAGAGAAAAATCAAAGATCAGACAAGCCATAAATCTTGATGGAAAGAGGAAGGTACTTAAGGAGAGAGGTAACGTTTTGTGTTAGGGGCTAAGAGTTAATAAGGTTGGAGAGGGAAGGGTGGATTGGAATGAGACATGGGAAGTGTGCTGATCAGTTAATTTGGTCTACCCATTCCATTCTAGGCATAGGGGTGGGTTTGGAGCCACAGTCTTATATATAACTTCCAGGAAGCCATGTCAAAAAAAAAAAAAAAAAAAAAAAAAAGAACAGAAAGCTAACAAGCCTGGTAAGGAACTAGAGAGTGAAACAAATCAGATATTCAGATTCACTATTAGATTTCTGTCTGTTACGAGAGAGATACCTTAACAAGATGCTACATTGAGAAACATCCCCTTAAACCTTTTTAATATTTGGAATGATGATGTTTACAAAAACAACCACAAAAGTCGCTTCTCACAAAAAACACTCATTACATGACCTCTATGTGTAAGTATCCCTTATACCATGAAACAGGAAATACTCTGACTTATAAATAAAGAAATTATAGACTATATCAATAATAACTCACTAGCATGTATAGAATTTGACATATGTTAATTTTTTTAGCAAATGAGTTAATCCTGAACAATACATAAGAGGGAATTTAGTTGATCTCAGAACAGTTATGAGTGTTTAGAATGGGGACACATGGATCTTTCTCTAATAGACCTTTTCTGCTCTGTAGATTTGCATAGGTGTTTGGAAGCTAAAACCAGTATACCCTGACTTATAAAAGTGTTGTTTAGAGCAATATCAAGGGCAGAGTGAGTCTGGGCCTGAGGGGCCCATATTTGAACATACATCATATTTTTAGCCCAATGGATTTTGGTAATATTGCTGCCTGATTAAAAGCTGAAAGAAAAAGAAAAGAAAGGAAGAGAAAAGAAAGGAAAAAAAAAGAGAAGCTTATCTTATTGCTTAAGATTCCAGGGTGCTTTGTTTTTTGACAGTTGGACATTAAACAAATTTTGTGAAAGGGTTCCGATCTTAGGAGGTGAACACAAAAACAGTTCTTTACTGAATCAACTGGTCATAATGGCTAATTAAGATTAGAAAACACCCTTAGGTGATTTTACATCAAACTAGGTGAAGACAGTATTTAAATGAGGAGTTTTCCATTACATATGCAATTAGAGTGACCAGAGGAAGTATGTCCAAGGCTTTGTATTGACTCAGGTGGTTAGTAACAAGAAATTGAAACTGAAGCTGTTTTCTTATATTATGTGGGCCCTATCAAACTCAACAGAGTTCCCAATTAGTTACATATTACTTTAAATATTTGAGGTTTTATCTCCATAAAATTGTGTTCCTCTGGAAACTTGAACATTTTGTGTAGTCATAATCCCTTATTGACTGTTATGTGTTAGACATGTAAGTGAAAAGAGAAAAATGGTAGAATTGATGGGCTGGTTAATTTTATCCTTTCTTAGTTGAAAAACACACATCAAGGAGAATTGTTTGTTCAGCAACATTCCATAAAGAATTGTGCATAACACACTGAAGGAATTTCAACAAAGTAGCATTCTTTGGACAGAGTAGCAATATAGTGAAAGTTTTCCTGATAAGAGATCTAAGCAAGGACAGACATGGGAGGTGGAGGCTTCTAATATGTTGTGTAAGTTCGATAGAGAGACTCTCTGTCTATTATGAACACACTGGAAATTGAAGGCGTGCAGTGGAGTGGAAGCATCCTGCTTTGTGAAATGTTCTACCTGGCAGGGGTCCTCAGGAATGAGCAATCTTTTGACTTGCTGTTGTTCAAGAAAACCAGCATGTGAATTTGAAAATCATGTGTGAATTGAAAAGAGAATTGAATCAATCTCTATCTCCCTTCCAATTCAAAGACTTGAAATTGATATGACTGGTATAATTACAGTCAGAAATATTGTGCCTGCAAACATAAAGATTTAGATATAAAGCACATCATTGAAACACAAAAAATACAATTAATAGACCTTCCTAAAAATGCAAAAATTTCCATCTGTCATTCCCCATTTTCCCCAATGCTCTGCTCTGTGACACAAGAATCATTGATGTGACAAGTTTCCGTCTCTTTAAATTTTTGAGCATTTCATATCATAGCAGAACTTTTGGGAAATTTATAATTATCTCCAAGTAAAAAGGAATACTGTTCTTGTTTTTTAGTATGCACTTTATTGTGTGTTTTGTGTTGTCTGTTCTTGTACATACTATAACATTATATATGCTATATAATTAGTACAGATTAGAGCTGAGTAATAGCTAATACCTAGTTTGCTTCCTATGCCAACTCCTAAATTTTTGGACTCAGAAACCTTCTCCACTGTACTTCATTACCATGCTGTGTAGCTTTGTTCTTCTCACCTTTCCGTGTACTCTGGTGTGGTAGCAGCATTTCTTGTATATATTAAGCAATTATGAATGCTTATTGAATAGACATGTGGATAGATGGATATAGAGATGAATGAAAAAACAATCATTTTAGATTATATAAGAATAAGCTATTGTGTCAACTAAATGAATTTCCAGAGCTGCGTTAATTTATGTTTTTAAAAAAATCATTTAGCATCATCCATTCTGTGTATTGTTTTTAATCAGAACATCTTAAATTTGTCATCCTGTCTCTGTGCTTTGTACCTTGACCTAATCCTATAACTAAGCTTCAGCCAGCTGATTAAAAAATGATGGTTAGAATATATTTTCCTGCTGACTTCTTCAGTGTTGTACAGATTGTGTACAATGATGTGCTTTTTCAAAGGATTACACAATGAATTAATATAGTACAGGAAAGGTTCTAACTAAGGAGACATTTTTGTATGGCAGTTTAAACTGTTTTCAGACATTGCTAGTACAGTCCATGTGGCTCTCTTAGCATACCTGGCAGTACTAAATCCCTGAATTTCCTTGAGCAATTGAAAACACTTCCCAGACTTATCTAACTAGCCCAGATGAGCCCTAAACAAGATTCTGGCCAGAGTTTCATTTGCACATGTGAGTTCCCATTGATGTCAAAGCAAACATCAAGCAAGAAAGAAAGTTCTCGAACTGTATAATCACTCAGTTATCTGGCAAAGGAATCAACAAAGAAGGATGAAATAAAATATGAAAATAGACCTCACAGAATCTAAGGGGAAGAATGGAAATAGGCAGGGCAGATGTGATCTGCTATGAATCATAATTAAGTTGAAATGAGAGTAAAGGATCTACATTAAAGGACAATTTAACTTCTATTGGCATCTAATACATACATGCACAAGTGCATACACATGCACACATGTAGAATATAAATACTGTGCTCTTGCATAGTTTTAATCACACAACAAGATACTCAGAAACAATAGTGTTATTGAGAGTTGGCAAAATGAAATGGCAAGGCTGACATCTAACAAGATGATTTAGGACAGGACATCAAACAGAAAACTAGGTTAAGTTAGATGAACATACACCTTTACTTTCAGAAAAAAAAAATGTTATTATAAAGGAGAAAAATCTCTCCCAGACTTCCAAATAATGGAAAATATGCTATCTTTACTGAAGGAGAAGTATTTGGGGCCTCATGCAGTCTCAGCATAGCCTGGTAGAGTTCATATAAAAAGGAGAAAAAATAATTTTTATTTTCAGTATTGTATAAAATACATAATGTAGTCAAACCATGTGTTCAAATTTGTAAACTTGACCAGTTCGAAAAGGATGCTTTCTTCATTGACCAGGTAAATGTTAGTCTTAAATCATGTATATACAAGACCATGCTGCTGCATAATAAAAGAGAGAGGCATTGTAGGCTTTTAATTAATATTATGTGTAATGAGTACTGGAATCCTGTAGATGAAAACGTTTATGCATTCTGCTTGTCCCTCAGCTGCTTAGAAAATAATCACTCTGAGACTTAATAATAATTATAATTATTTGGCCAGTAGCTCAGGCATATTACTAGCTGGCTCTTACAAACTAAATTGACCCATTTCTATTGTATTTTACCACAAGGCTCATGTCATGGTTTGCCATCTCTGGTAGCTGAATGCCATCTCCTCAAATCTGCCTTTCTCCCTATATTTCTGTTTGTACTCCCATCTGGCTCTATTCTGGCTGAACATTGGTCAAAATGGTGTCATTTATCAACCAATAAAAACAACACACATTCACAGCATATATAAGAAAAGGACATCCAACATCAGAATTCTACAAAAATGAAACTAGCAAGCATGTGATTAAGCATCTTGATATTCTGAGAAAGAGAAGAAAAGGTAGTGTTGATTTCAAAATATGGCATCCTCATAAAACTGGTTTGGTGGATGCAGGCTCTGTTGGAAATGCTTTTTTAAGGAAGTTCTTGAAATATCATCTTGAATTTTTTTTTTTGCTCAGTCACCTAGTTCTTTTACTGACATAGGATCATGAGGTGCCTGTGCATACAGTTTAGATAGGGTAGACTCAATCTCTCATCACCACCATGAACAATACAAAATACCTGGAATATATGAGAAGTGATAATATGTATGAGCAATGTATAACACAGCATATAAGGGGGTGATACTTGAACTTTCTCAGCTAACAGGATACACACACACACACACACACACATGTATGCATGTATGTATGTATGTATGTATGTATGTATGTATGTTTGAGCTATCTGCATGGGGGCTGAGCTTGATAAGTGAACTAATTGTGGTTCCATTAGAGGTTGAAATTTAGTTAAGTTAGAAGAAAACAGCCCCTAACTTTTGGAGAAAAATTTTTAAGAGATAAATTGCCACCCCCACTTCCAAATAATAGAAAATTTGCTGTTCATCTGCACATAGAGGTTGTGTACACGTGAATTGCAGAAATAAGCATTCAAGATGGTTGAATACTGATCTACTTCTCTGCAGTGTAGCCTTCACATACCTGTTTTAAAATGTAAAAATTCTAGTATGTATTTATGTGTTATTTACTGTGTTTCATGTACCAGATGTTTTGCATGAACAGTGCTGCTCAGATATTACAGCGTTTATCGTCCAGGTTAAGTCCCATCCAGTAGCCTGCTAGTGTCATACTGGAACATCATCTAAGTCATGGCCAACTTCAGTAGGAGAATTATACCTTGATGCAATAGTGATTTCTGCCCCAGGGCAGGAGGCAGTGAACAATAATTCTATATACTTCTTATTCTCAGATGTATGACACCATCACTGTTGCCAGGATGTCCATTCTATGTTCTCTGATTATGTGCCTCTTGTTATTTTCTGCAAAAAAAAGTCTGCATCAGGAAAATGCAATTACTATTTACATCAATAAAATCAATAAAATATGTAGTTTCTAAACTACAAGAAACTTGATTGTAGTTAAGTATTGAACATTGAACTTCATTTTCTTTAGCATGGGAGATGTAGCAGGAATTAAATATGTATTAACATTCTAATTTTTATAAAATTCTTTACAGTAGTTTTAAAGGAGAGTACAAACTCTATTACAGAAGCAATCCTTGTAAACAGTATAGACATTGAGAAAAATATCATATTTTCACCTAAGTATCCTGAGAAATAACTGCCATCTGCTCACATAAAATATCCTGTTGCACTGATCAAAAATAAATCACTGGACTGGTAGACCATTTATCTGTGTTGGTATTTGTTGTGACCTATATGAACATAAAGATAAATTTCAAGGTTGACCAATTTATAATAAGTCTAATGTAATATCATAAAAATGTCACAACATGCTTTTATTTAGATGTATTTGGTATTTTATGGTGTTCTCTACCTTATTGGAATTCCAAAAATCATCAAATATTATCAATTACTCTCAGATTACTGAAGAAATATGCTGCTTTTATATTAGCAAAAGTGTCAGTATGTGTCGCAACTCTGCTTCTCATGATTTAATGATTGGCTTTGAGCAATAGACAATAGACACACTTGGTATTCCTCTTTGCAGTGTAATATCCATATTTAGATATTTGCAAACCACAGCACCATGCCCATACAATATTAATAGCTGAATACAAACTTCAGAGCATAATGTGCTTTTTTAATAATTGACATTAGTCTCATTGTAGCCTTCAGTATTTATTTCACTAGATGGATTTCTGTGCCTGATAGTAACAAAGAACCAGTCAATTAGTTTTTTAATGAAAACAAACATCAAAAATTGTGTCCTGAATTCCTATTGTGTTCATGTCATAGGTAACAGTAAGGTAATATGTATTGTCTGGCTTTTCGACATTTTGTTTTGCATCCTTGAAACTTGGAATTTTAACAATAATGCTACAAACGTTCTCCTTTTTAAAAGTTTATTTATTTATTTTATGTATATGAGTGCTCTATCTGCATGGACAACTTTATGTGAGAGCAAAGCATCGGATCCTACTACAGATGATTGTGAGCCACCATGTGGTTGTGGGAATGGAACTGGATAGGGGCTGGTGAAATGAAGTGATGCTATTGTTTACACATTGAATGACAATCATGTGTACAGGTTATTAGCATCAGTCTTTCCTGAAAGGCCCACAGATACAAAAAGGGCTGAGAGTAGAGAACATTTGCCATCAAGGGCTGAAGTCTAAACATCTGGAAGTCTTGTGATTCCAATAGAAAACATCTGCACACCAGCTAATTTGAGAAAGTACAACATACTCAGTGCAGAAATTGCCAATTTAATATGCCAATCATTAGCTTTCCCTCCTATTAATTATACCACCTACTATTACTTGGTGCCAAAAATGCCTGGCACAATGTGGTGATTGGGGTGGACAGTTACCTTATTTATTAATAGATCAATGAAAACTCTCAGGTATAGCTCAATCTTAACAATGTGAAAAATCTTAACAATTAGAAAAATTTGTGTGCCCGGGTATGTAAAAGAAGTCATTCAATAATGATATATAAGGTAATCTTATAATTTAATGGGGAGATTTCCTTTCCAGACCCTTGAATAATATTTTCTAGAAGATAGGGACTATGACCCCATGATATA
Organism: Cricetiscus sungorus; assembly: GCA_030556225.1. Taxonomy (NCBI): domain Eukaryota; kingdom Metazoa; phylum Chordata; class Mammalia; order Rodentia; family Cricetidae; genus Cricetiscus; species Cricetiscus sungorus. The sequence continues at coordinate 94,575,168 of JANBXA010000734.1, read as the reverse complement.
TATTTTTTATCATGCATTCATGCTGGTTATATGATGTCTGATGCTCAATATATTCTTAAAAATTGACATATTCTATAGTCTCAGTAAACTAGGGCATCATTTTACTCAAATATTTGATTCTCAGTATCTGATATATTTATTCTTCAAGTTTTCAATTCAGTTTTTCAGGTCTAGCTTTGTATATGGATTTTATAAGATTTGGAGCAGCAAACAGTAACACAGGCACACAATATAAACATTTGAATCAAATGGTGTTTGTGTGTTATAGTTTGAGTCTTAATCCCCCCAAAAAGGCCCATATGACAGTCTAGTCACCACCTTGTATTACTAGGAAGAAGTGAACTGCTTAGGAGAAGAGGCCTCCCAGAAGAGCTAGACATTGGGGTACAGGCCTTTAGAGGGATATCTGGACCCTGAACCCTTCCTTTCTTTGTCTTTCACACATCCTTGTGTAAGCAACTGTGTTCTACTTGTACCACATGCTTCCTACAATGATATTTTGCCTTGTTACAGGTCCAAAGGCTATAGACTCAAACCTTAAACAAAAATAGTTTTCTTTCCCATATGTTGCTATTAATGGTATTTTGTCACAGTGATGAAATGGGAACTAACATGTTACCAGATCTTAAAGTATTATCTTAAGAAAAAAATGAAGCCAGAGAAATTAAGGGATTTGAAGGAGATGACACAATTCCCCAAGTATTTCAGCATTTTATTTTGGTAGTGATTTTCTCCTTTGAAAGTTATGTCTTCAACTCTTAAGTGAGTTTTTGATTCACAAGATCATGATTATTAACTAATTAATGCAAGCACTCGGGGTGCTGCAGAATGGAAGAGCTCACCCAGATCTTTTAGGCAATGGGAGGTGGAAGCTCTGAACATCCTTGTTGGCTAAAAGAAAGTGCAGTGCTCTCCCTAAGTGTTAAAAGCAGGCTTTGGAGGGAGTGATCATTCTTCAAACCAGTGCTATGTCTTTGTAAATGGCCCCCCTACTGAATTCAAAGATTGTGCAGTGCAGAATGAGGAGAGCCTCTTTCAATTTCCTCTGGTGCTGTCAACTATGCAGACCGAGGCTGTTTACACTTTCTTGGATATAAATGATTTTATCTTCATTGCTGACAATGTTGAATTCAATGTCGTTTTTTTTGATACTGTATTTGCTGAAGAAATTGTATTGATTTACAGAGTCTCTCGTCTGTAATTCCCCTAACATCTCAAGGCCTTTTAGGTTAACCAGTTTCTTTCAAACACCCTTCAAGACAAAAAAACATATTGGTTTTCAAAATCCTAGCAGGCTCTGGCAATATGGGAATAAGTGTTGGCCTTAGTAATTAATAATTTATATTTACATTGTTTCTTTACAAATTCAGGTTCCAGCAGCAGTTAACATTTTATAGCGGAGTTTTTTTTTTTTTTTTTTTTTTTTATTTTTTTCAACACACAGCAGTTCTACTTTTTGGTGGTGATGCATTCACTTCTGATGCATAGGTGAAAGCAATGATTTATTTGGGTGATGTGAAGACGAAGCAAGGGAAATTAAGTCCCCCCTCCACTCCCCCTTTGCACAATCGATAATTCCTTTTCCAGTCCTGACTTTAATCATTGCCTGTCTGGATTATTGCAGACTTCTTGGTCTTCCTAGCGGTGACCTCCTTCCTCACAAGAGAGTTAAAAACTTTGGTTGAATTCATTTTGCTCTTCCAGAAACCATTTTACTAGTCTTTAAGTGCCCCTCTTGCTTTCAGAATTAAGTTTGAATTTCCTGATTGTGGCCAACCTAGTGGAAACCAATTTAATTTTGTTCTACCATACTGTTGGAATGCTTTTAACTCATTTATTTTTCCTTAGATCATCAAAAGCTCCTTTGAGGGAATTTTCTAGATGGTTTGTATAATGTGAGAAATGATTTTTTCAGTCATATTCCATTGATAAAACAGGAATTCTAATTTTATACAGAAATTATATAACATCTTAGTCACATAGTCTTTCCTTTGTTTTATTTTCATAGTGGAATAGTTGGATCTTATGGCCCTGCACATTCTTGGAAGGTATTTTACCAGCTGTGTTTTATCTTCAACCTAAGCATGTGCATTTAAAAAAGAATGCAAGTACCTAGCATTAAACAGTCTTTGGTGTTCTAACATGGTTTTTTGTTCAAGCTGACATAAGCCTGTTAAGCCTGTTGGTATAACTGATTGATTTTATGCTATGATACTAATGACAATAGTACTATTAAGATATTTACTTTTAATCCCAGAATCATTCACAAAGAGAGAGAAAACATCAGTTAGGATGAACATTAAAGTAGTCACAGATTAATGATGAGAGAACAATTGTCAATCTTAAACTTTTGCTTTGCGTGGCAGTTATGAATAAATGTCTCCACCCAAGGCTACAGAGAGCTATTAGGTAAACACAAAGTATCAACAACTAGAGAAGAAAAATAGGACAACTTGATTTCATCAAAATTAACATTTATACATGAGGGGACACTATCAGAAATTAAAACAATGGCACACAAAATGCGAGAAAATATTTACAAGCTATTTAATAATCAGTATCAATTAATTTGTATTCAATCAGAAATTATTACAATAGTTGATTCTAAGCAATGCATTAAGCAGGAATAATTTGTATAAATAGATAGATATATTGTAAATAAATTGAGAGAAAGCTTGATGCATTGATAAATGAATTACTCAGTTATTTGCTCAAATCAGAGTTAATAAATAAGTGTCTAATAAACAAATACCTAAATGTAGGTACTTGCAGTCTATAAATAATAGAAATATGTTTGTATTTTGGTTCCAAAGGCTGGGAAATCCAAATACCTGGTATTAGCATCTTCTCAACCCCTGGTCAGAGATTTCATGCTTCAACATAGCCTCACAAATGCACCTCATAAAGAGAGAGAGATTAAGCTTCTATCTCAGGCCTTTCCTACCTCTTTAAAGTTATTTATGCCACTTAATAATAATTACATCCATTAGCCTTTCATTTGGCAGGTTTTCTACCATAAAGACTTTGGCAAACGAATACGGCTTTGATATTCTATTGACTTGACTGTCTCCACTTCCTAATTATTTAAATGATTTTTCATGACAGGGTTAATTTCCTAAATTATCTATTGCCTTGTCAGTACTCTATATGATACATGTTATTACTTTCCAATCTGAGAAAACAATTCAATAATAAAATTTGGTGTCTTTGGTGTCTTTGGAGTCTGGTTAAGCAGAGAAGTAAGAAATAGGAAAATTGTAGATGAAGCAGACAGAAGACTAGTATTTGGGAATTAAAAAAATGTATTTGTTTTGAATCTGTTGTGCAGTGACGTAAACAGTGAGTTCAATGCTTCCATTTTGGAGAGGAAAGAGAGAAGAACTATAACTTTCAAACAAAAAACAATAGTGGCAATCCTGGCCATAACTGGGGACTGAGTGGTTGTGTTTTGGAGGACCATTGGCTCTTTTTGTCGCTAGAGTTTCATTTAATGCATTAAAGCTGGCAGGCAACACAGAGCATTTGAATGCTAGATTAGAATCTCTCCAAATGATTGGTGAACCCTAACACCAACTTCCAGGACCATGGAAAGTTACTAGAAAAGAGCAACCCTGTCTGATTTTAGTTCTGGCCAAAAAAAAAAAAAAAAAAAAAAATTCTTGACTTACTATCTCTGAGTACGTCAGCCCCACCCATGCAAAATCCTTGTGCATTTATAGGTTTGCATATGATTGCTTCAGGCTGAGCCTTATTTCAACAGTAAAAAAGCTTTCCATCATTGCTGTTTTCTTCTTTAAACATTCCAGTCTTACTATACTTTCTAATATGTATGCATTTTCACTTGAAAAAAAAAAGTGAGTACCTCCAGCACAAAGTAGATGTGAAATTGTCTTTGTGGAAATGTGAAAGTGAATGCTTCAAGATTTCTTTAATCAGGCCTTTGAAATCTGGTTGAAACAAGAAGCCATTACACAACATCTTTGACAGAAAACAGTGTAATTTGATAGCTTTTTAATGTCAAAGACTTAGAAATGTTACCTAAGTAAAGGTAGATGCATAGAACTGCTAGAAAGAGAAATATTAACAATACAGGAAATACCTGTACTTCTAATTCATATAAGATAACATTCATTAACAACTGTCAATTTGACTTTAGAATGAAAAGACATTTTCTACTTTCCTTTTTAGAAAACTGTGGCTTTTCTGGGATGATAATAGAATAAGTCCTCCCAAGAGAATAGGCTAATGGCCTCTGCTTAGAAACTGGGAAGGAGCAGCACAAGAAGCTTCCTGACACATGGTTGAAGTGAAGCTAACTTATACATAGACAATGTAGCTAATGCATTATTTTAAACTTTTGTAACAATATATTATTATAACAATATATAACAAAATATATTGCACTCTTATTATAAGTCATTAATGTCAATTTCTACCTATGCCTGATATGTGAATAAATTCCATCATAGATTTTGTATACAAGAAAACCTGGTGTATTCAGGTTTGTACCATCTGCGGTTTCAGGCATGCGCTGGGAATCTTAGAATGTATCCCTTATATAAGGATAAGGGGAAAACTATAGTATAGAGTATGTGGTTGTTGTTGGGTGGTAATATGTTGTCTTGTTTTGTTTTGTGAGACAAGATTGCACATTATAGCTCAAATTGGCCTGGAACTCGAACTTATGGCAATATTCCTGCTAGGCCTCCTGAATATTGAGATTAGAATCTTGGGCATGTCTGGCAGAATCTTGCACTTTTGGTTTATTACTTTGTGTGAACAAACAAACAAGAAACACGGCAGAATAGCTATTTCATAAATTTATAAAAAGTCAAATCAATTAGCCATTTCTATTTCAAATCTATTATTTTCATATAAGGCTTACACTGTGCCCAGCTATCCAGTTATGAATTTAATATATTTATAAGTGACCAAAATGACAATCCCCCAAAGGAAAGAAAATATCTTTATTTTTAATCTTTTATTTATTGCCAGCCAGTATATTCAGTGAATTCTACGTATACTGTATATTCCTCTCCCCAACATTTCTATAGGTTGTATTTTCCTATGTTATGTTCAGCTGCAGTTGGTATGTGTGGCATATGGCACTCAGCCCTCACCCCAGAATTTCAGTAACTCTGCCATCCATGGATTTCCTCCAGCAGTTTAGCAAGAACCTGTTGTGCACAGCATGAGCAGCCCTATAGAGCAGCAGCTACAACTGTTGCTTTCTCAGTCCAGATTCCAAGTTACTGAAATGACCTCTTCTACAAATGTTCCACCAAAGGTCACTCTCCAACAACCTTCTGTCCACAAACCTCTCTTACTTTATTGATTTATTTATTTTGAAAATTTATCATGCCTATTATATTTCCATCTCTTCCCTCCTCACTGTCCTACTGCTAAATCCTCTCATGTCACTTCTCACATTCCTGGTCTTTTATTTTTAATTATCATTGCTAGAGTGTACATGTATGAATGTAATTTCCTGACTCCCTTTAGATGTATTCACATGTATACATGCTTAGAATTGATCATTTGGGATTGGATGGCCCATCAGAAGGATTATTCTTAAAGAAAATGGATTCTCCCTCTTCAATAGCAATTATAGCAGTAGATATTCGTCTAGAGTTGAAGTCGTATGAGATTTTTCCATTGCACATTGATATATCAGATTATTATGTGTGTATCTTACACTGTGATAGAAGACATTATCTAAAAGCAGACATTCTGATACCTTGGCTCTTACAATCTTTCTTTCACTGCTTCTGTGTTTTTCCCTCAGCCTTCACTTGTAGGGGCTATACTGTATATGTATGAATTGAGGTTGGAAACTTTAAGATCAGTTTCTCTCTGAATTTTGACCAGTTATGGATTTCTGCAATGGTCTTTTCCTGGTCAAAAATAAACTTTTTGTTGAGGGAAGTGAGTAATACTTATTTGTGAGTGTAAAGAAAACTATTTAGAATACAGATAGAGATTATTCTGCTTTAAAGAAATGGCAGTAATAGATTCTCCTTTATATTTCATGGCATCACAAGTTATGGTAGTTGGGTAGGATTACATTACATGAATAAGCATGGATTCCTTCCTATTAAGGATGTCTTAAGTCCAATTAGATAGCTGTTGGTTACCCCTAAAATGTTAGTTCCACTATTGTACCACTGGGGATATCTTGTGCTTATCACTGTTATGCTTCATAGGCTTGGTAGAGCTATTAATTTCTTTTCTCCCTTAGAAGCTTGTATAGTATCTTTAAATACCATAAGATCCACTTCTCGGAGAGGAGATTTACAAACCAGTTGCAGCAAGGACTAACAGCTATGAAGCCCATGCAATGGAATTAGAAAGAAGGCAGTATCATTCCCATCAATATCATAGCTATTTCATTCTCTTCCACCCCTGACATTACTCATTCTTTATTATTGGAAAATCATTGAAAAGGTGGTTGCAGTTTCTACCAACGAACATGTGTAGGAATTAAAGTAATTGGATTGGAGAATAATTTTATAAGTTATAACATAAGGCTTTAGAAACCTAAAGAGTCTGCTTTTCTTCCCCCTTTTGGTGACAGAGTTCCTGAGTAACATAAGAGGTTTTTATGGAATAATTTTTTTGTGTGCTGTGGAGATGTGTCACTCTAATTAGTTTAATAAAAAGCAGACTGGCCAATAGCTAGGCAGGTTTTCCAGTCACAGAGTAAGCTGGGGAAAAAAAGGTGGAGTGGTGAGGCGACATGGGGAAGCATGACATGTCAGGGATGAGATAACAAGCTGTGAGCCATGTGGAAGCACGTAAATGAATAAAAATAGTTTAAGTTATAAGAGCTAGTTAGAAACAAGTTTAGGCTAGCAGCTGAGCTTTCATAATTAATAATAAGTCTGTGTCATGATTTTTTGGGAGTTAGAGTTAAAGAGGTACTGTGTGCATAAGAATGGGTGAGTCTGTTTAAATATATAATGTCTTCTGTATTCTAATGATGTGGAACAAGTTGGCAAGCCTTCCTTTCCTTTCAAGTGTGGGTTGAAATATGAAGCCATTTCAATGGTCTCTCTTTCTCGTGAAGAAGTGGGACATGGGGAAACAATGCCTGTGTTTTCCTGCAAAACTCACCACTGCTCTGTTTGATCATGATACTGTTCTCTATCTAAGAATAAAGCAGACGGATTCACAAAGTTTATAACAAGGTTTTTGGTTTTATTTATTTAATTTTTGGTTTTATTTATTTAAGTTTTGAATTTCAGGATCTTTTGTGTCCTAGCTGTATAATCCAGGTATAATTATTAAGTATACTAACAATATGTGCTGCTGGATTTGAGTATAATTAAAGCCACAGGGAGATGGGTTTATTTGTTCTGCAGTTTCACATATCCTCTGGTAAACAAAATTGTGGTACATAAACGCTAGTAAACTTTGGTGTTTACTAATCCATTGAGCAGCAGCACATTAGGCCAAATGGATCTAGCATACCCTGTCCAGCCACTGCTTTTGAAATCTGTCAGAACAACTGTCATAGGTTAATCTCTATTTCTGAGATACAGGCTACAGGTATTTTCTTCCTTCCTTCCTTCCTTCCTTCCTTCCTTCCTTCCTTCCTTCCTTCCTTCCTTTCTCATTTATCATGAGAGAACACCATTATATCACTCTCAACTGACAAATTAGGAAACAAAATATACAGACAAGAAAGAAATTGTGTCTATAACAAAGAGAAGTCTAAAACAGTGACTTCAGCGGTGGTGTGCTGTCAAAGGAAAACTGAATAGTCTTGCTCTTGATCACATTACCTCTGTCATCAGCTTCTTCAAATGAGTTTGCCAAGGTCTGTTGAGTGAGCAATTCTGAAGGGAGGAAGCTATTGTAAAATCTACCACAGCACGGTATGTTCCCACCAGTAACTCCTAAATTAAAGCATAGAAGAGTCAGTTCTCTTAACTGAACAGCTGTGAAGTCATGAGAATGTATACCTTAGTTTGGATCTTGTTTTAATCTGTTTCTCTTTACCTATGATTTGTCTTTGGAATTTTTAACTTTTTTTTCCATATGTCTTACTTTGCTGCTGTCTCCGAGTTCAGCTCATGGCTGCCTGGTTTCTGGCCCTGTGTGTGTCATTCTCCTTCTCCCTCATTGTCTCATCCTTCTCTCTCTCATCTGGATTTCTCTTATTCTCTGCCTACCATTGCTACCATCCCCACTATTGCCTAGCTATTGGCAATTTTCAGCTTTTTATTATATCAATTAGGTGCTTTAGGCAGGTAAGATGAACAGCAACACATTTTTACATAATTAAACACATGCAGCATAAACACATAAAACACATCTTTACATCATTAACAAAGGCAACAGTGTGAACAAATGTAATACACCATTACACAGCTAAAGTAATATTCCATAATGTAAACAAATGTATCAAATCTTTGCCAAGTTAAAATAATATTCTACAACAAGAATGTAATCAAATACAGTTCGAGATTATATCAGATATAATGATAACCAAATCTATTAAAGATTCTGCCATGGATAAAACTCCAAAACTTTAATCTTTATGTTTTCATTATAACAAAAGTTGAATATTCTTAAAGTATGTAAACTGTAAGTATTTTGTTTCTTGTCTTTTTTGGCATAGTTTGTTATTGTTTGCTAGTTTGTCTCCTCAAATATATAGATAAGCCAGAACACACAAACTGTGCTCCTAGTGGAGAGTTTTGCACTATTATTTTTCAAACGAGATAAATATCTTCCTAGTATTTTAAACATATGAATAGTGTTGGCTCCTTTTGAGTTCTTCCCAAAATTAGGATAATGGGCACATCCTCAGCTAAACTATGCCAACCTGTTTCACATGGTCCTCTACTTTTCTGAAAATGAAGCAAACAGAGAATATAACACGTAGACAGTAGATTGTGGCCTGCACACAAAATTTGTCTACCTTCTTTGTGGGGGGGACAGGTCTTTGAGTCTATAACACCATTTGTAATTTTAAGTGATTAGAACAAATTAAAATTTTATGACACACAATTTTTACGAAATTAATAATTCACTGTCAGAGACAGCTGCACTCTCTGCATCTTATAATATGGTTGTGGCAGAGAAGCCATGGCTCATAAAACATGAAATACTTTTTGACATTTACTGAAAAAAAAGATTGCTTTAGGTATATATGAGCCATTGAGTAATGAAAGGTCTCCAATTTGGAGGGTTTCATAGTGGATGTCAAAAGGTCATTGAGATGCAAAAAAAAAAAAAAAAAACAGTAGAAATGATCTCTTAAAACAATTCCATCTGATCCTTTCCCAATTTTTGGAAAGGCCTTGCTGGTAGAATACAGAGCTTTCCTATCAGATGTAGCTGAAAATATTCTGTTGAGAGGTGTTATTCCTCCCCACATTCTATGTTATGGGATTTGTGTATTATTTGTCTTTCTCAGATTCTAAATATAGATGCAAAACACAAAAATATAGAATGAATACACGGGGGGCTTTCTTAAAGAGGTATGAGTAAAGAGTTCATAGGAAAGCTCAATTTAGCATACACAGCTGTCATGATCAAGAGTGATGCTCTAGGCATCAGATTTGGCTGTTGTTGTGTCTGACATTGCTATTTTTATCTGCACATACAGGAAGAGTATGTCAATAATACAGCATAAAGAAGCTTTCCCATTTTTTAGGCTATATTTGGTTTAATGACTTTTGACAACATAGGCAGAATTTTGGGTAAACTAAAGGCCAAAGACTGCCAGGAACATAAAACATTCTATTTACAATAGTTTTAAATAGTTTATTGGCATTACCATTCAAACTAAAGGATGGTATTGTCAGAATGACTGTTTTACACTTTGAATAAGAAAGTGTTTAAACACATTTTCTGTGCTACCAATTTGACTTTTTGTAAGTGCTATGGAGGCATTAGAAAAGGTATCTGTCATTAAAAAAAAAAAAAGACTGACACAGTGTCCAAGAGTATGTGCAACTCCTGCAAAAACATGAGGAATGTTTCTACATCTGTTTACCAAGAAGAAAAGATTCCCAACTTGAGCAAAAATCATAGTTACCTGCAGGGCTGAAAGGACCTGGTATTGTTACAAGATAATGCATAGTTTAATTGATGGAAATCTTCTTTGTCAAGAGAATGTGGGAAACAATATAATAAAATGGGTTCAAGTGGGTAATAAAAGTGCTAGAAAGCAATCAGAGGAATTGAAACATGTTTGCAATTATAAAATGGAGTAATTCTAGATCTGAGAATATAGGGGAAGAGCTGACAAAATTTAATGGTGTAGTCTGCAGGATGGGCACAGAGCACCTAGTGTGACAAATAGATCCTTCCATTCAGGAATAGCATTTGAAATTCACACAGGACTATTTTGTTCATGTGACTCTTATCACTCCTCACAAATCACAAATAAGAGAGTAAACCCACAGCTAAATGATTTACAACGCTCATGTTTTCTCCACCCATATGACTTTTTCCAGGTTTAATTATCAACATCTGTAATTTCCAGATCAGACCTTGTTGCTCAATGTGTCCTTCCCCAGTACAATTCATCTGCCTTCCTTTTTCCCTACAAATCAGAGAACACGGTTGAATAACTTCTCAGTGTTATTTTTGCTAGGTAACTTGGGTCTGAACAACTGATGCTTTTCTCTGAAATGGGGGAAGTTCATCTCTGTGTGTAAGCAGCTTCTTAAAGGAACCTTTGGCCCTATTTGGTGATTTGGACACCATTACTTCTTGACCCATTTCACAATTCCATTACAAACTTTCTGTTTTGGAATCCAGTATTTCATGCCCCCAAGACATCTGTATGTATGTAGCATGCATCTAAATGTTAAATTACCATCTTTTTTTTATCTATTTTTTTAACCTTTTTTTTTCTTTCTTTGAATAAGAGGCCTATTTTATGGTCAAATCAATAAGAAATCTTTGTGTATGAAACTTATCTCACTGACATGACCATAAAAGATGTTATGGAAATATTCACTGATTCTATTACAGCTGCTTAGAGAACAGAAATTAGATTTGAACTGTAATGAATATCTTTGTAACTGTGTGCTAGCAATACTTTTCATCAGTTTAAGTTTGTGACTTGAATTTGACTTATTTTGGAAGTATACTTTTCATCTGATTAAGTTATGTGATTTTTTGCCTTTGTTCACTTTGTCAGGGTATTTTTGTGAATTAAAAATGAATCAGTATTTATCCCTAGAATATGAATGGATTTTGGGAGCCCATTCCACATAGAGGGATACTCCCTCAGCCTAGACACATGAGGGAGGGCCTAGGCCCTGCTCCAAATGATGTGACAGACTTTGGAGACTCCCCATGGGAGTCTGTTCCCTGCAGAGTGGAAAGGGGATGGGATGGGGTTGGTGGGGGGAACAGAGGAGGATGGGAGGATGCAGGAACTGGGATTGGCATGTAAAATAAGCTTGTTTCAAATTTAAATTAAAACAATTTAATTTTTTTTTCTTCATTCTTGTGTGCTTGCATTTTTATGATCCTCACTCAAGGAATTTTCAAAAATCAAAAAGTGAAAACACTTATCAACAGGAAATCTAAGACTTGAATTGAGTTTTGTAGAAAAATTGTTCAAGTCGGACATTTTACCAATAAGACTATGGCAATCTGGAGTGGCAGATGTATATATATTCATACCACCAAAAGCAACCTGGTAAACACCTTTGTTTCAAAAACTCTGTTTCATGAAACCTCTGCAAACTGCAGTTCACACTCTATAGAGCTATTTGTAAGGCAAAACGCTTACAAATTTAAGTCCATCCATTTTCAATATCCTGGTTGTATTACTTACTTTCCCACTGCTGTGATAGCATATTACTGAAGGCAAGTTAAAGAAGAAAGAATTCATTTGAAGTTTACAACTTCTGAGAAGGGCCTATGATACTCCGGGAGTCCTGGCAGCAGACAGCTATAGGTAGCAGGAAGCTAAGATACCACATTTTCAACCACAAACACAAAGCAGAGAGTGGAAACTGGAATTACAGTAAGGGATGAACTGAATGCTTAATCCATTTCCGTAACATACTTTCTCCAAAAGGTTCCTCAAACTCTCCAAACAAGTCCACTGAACATGGATCAAGTGTTAAAATATGTGAGCCTACTGTGTACATTTTTCATTCAAATCCACATTCTACTGTATAGTCTCAGGCCCATATCACAATACAAAATGCACTTAGTGAAACTTTACAAGTTCCCATAGTTGTTGAGGCTCGGCAGTCTGGGCCCCACCTCTGATGGGCTGGACACGTAATCACTACATCAGGCCTTACCTGGCTGGGCGGAGACTGGGTTATGCAGCCCACTGCCCAAGCTACCTGGCCGCAGAGACTGGGATAAGCATGCGCAAGTCCCCTTCTTAAAAGCAAGCTCCACACACCCTGCTCTTTCTCTCTCTCCCCGCTTTCGGTTGGCCACCAGCTACACCCCTCTTTCCTCTCCCCTCTCTCAATAAACTCCACATGGGCGCTCAATCTCGTGTTTGTGTTTCTTAGGCCATAGCAGCTGCGCAAAAACAACAACAATAGTTGTTCATAGTTGCATCACTGTTTAAGTCAGTCTCTTCTGAGACCCAAGGCAATATCTTAACTGTGAGTCCTAAAACCAAATTTCAAGTTAAATACTTTTTACCAGATTAGCAGCAGCTATTGTAAATTTAAGCATTTGCTTGTTAGGAGAAGGCAACCTCTTAGGGGTTCTCCCTGCAAGTCAGCAAGCAGTTTAGCTGGGTGGGGTCATGTTCTAAACCCACCAGCTCCCTTCCTGTTGCTCCATTCCTGAGCAGGAAGCCTCTCTCTAATGGCTCTAATTTCTTTAACAATTACAGCCTGTCTTTCAGCTCAGGTTTTGGTTGTAAAAGATACCTAGTACTCCTTATTTCTGTTTCTTTGCTGTTTTTCATTTTAGATTTAAAATCAGTAACAACCCACAGAGACAGCTGACCTGAAAAGGGGGAGCTCATGAACCCCAAGACTGATAGCTGGGAAACCAGCATTATACCAACTCAGACCCACTGAACTTGGGTCTCAGTTAGAAAGCCTGGCCAGTCTAAGAGAACTCTGACAGTGGAACCAGGATGTGTCCCTGGTGCAGGAAAGGACTTTGGGAGCATATTCCCAATGGAGGGATACTCCCTTAGCCTAGAGGCGGGGGGGGGGGGCTAGACCTTACTCCAAATGACTTGACAGATTTTGATGACCCCTCTTGGAAGGCATCACCCTACCTGTTGAGTGGGGATAGGGTAGGATGGGAAGGGGTTTGGGGGGGGCATGGGAGGGAATGAGGGAGAGGGAACTGGGATTGACATGTAGAGTAAGAAAAAAAAATCAGTAACAACAACCATTACTGACTTACCATGATGTTACCTTTAAATTTCCCCTGTGAAGGAAACTAAACGTCTACTTTTAAATTTAGCTTCTGGTGAGTTGTTCAGTCATGGGCAGGAGACAATCAAATTCTTTGCCAAAATTGCCCTTGCTTCCCCCAAAACTTAATGTGCCAGGCCTCTATAGTTAACATTACTCTGAGCAAGACTATCTTCTAGGTACCTACTAGAGAATAGCCCATTAAGTTCAGCATCTAACTGCTTTCCACGTCCAAATTTCTACAATTCCACATTACTCCAAAAAACTAAAGTCAATAGAGTTCTTCACAGCAGCTGCCCACTCTCTGGTATACACTTCTATATTGGTTTCGTTTCTATTGATATGTTGGTGTGTAAAAAAATAATGACATAAAGCAACTTATGAACAAATTTATTTTGTCTTATGGTATTAGAGGAATTGTGTGTGTGTGTGTGTGTGTGTGTGTGTGTGTGTGTGTGTGTGTGTATGTATGTAGGCATGTAGCAGATAGCTAGAAGAGGAAGTTGAGAAATCACATCTTCAATATATTGTGTGGCTTGTTACTTTTGGCTTTGACTACTTTGACTACTTTGAAATAGTTGAGCCTATACTTTGTAAGTTGCTTAGGAGAGATGAATATATAAGAGGATATGATGTATGTTGAAAGAGTAAACTGATGAATTCACTGACTAACTTGACTTTCCCTAGTATTGATTATCATTCTCTTTTTTGTTTGGTCTCATGTTAATCAGAATTGATGTTTTTGACCTAGGCATAGTGGTACATATCTATAGTCCCAACACTCAGAGGTAAAGACAGGAAAATGGGAGTTAAAGCTTGCCCATAGATACATGGTATTCTTAAAGCTATCCTGACACTCTGTCTCAAAACAAATGCACAAAATAATAAATACTTTTATTTTTTCAAATGTCTTACTCTTGTTATTTTTATTTCATAGTCATGATTTTTAAATTTTATTATTAAATGTACTTTATGTAGATGTGTGTGCTAGTCTAGAATTATGTACCATGTATATGCAGTGCCTTCAGATGCCAGAGAGTTTCAGATTCCCTGACGTTTAAGTAACAGATGATGATAGCTGGCCAACAAGGAGAGTAGGAATAGAATTCAGATCCCCTACAATAGCAGCAAATGCTCTTAACCACGGAGCTAATACTCTAGTCCCATTATTTACTTTAAATAGTGAAGATCTTCTCCTGTGTAATATAATTAAATTATAAAATTTGGATGAAAATCCCAAATAAAGTAAAATTTAAGCTAGAGTCTATTATCAAATAAAAGGAAAAGATATTATTACTACTAATAATATAGTAATTAGTATTATTTGTAATACTAATATAGCAATGTGAATATACCCTCTATCTCAAGCCATGGGCTTTCACAGAGAAGTGCAGTCAGCTGATAGGCTGTTGGGAATGTGGTCCCTACAAATTATCTCTTTCTTTAGTTTAATCTATATCAGTCTAAACAACTTAAATGTGAACTAATTTAAAATATCTAAATTTATGCTGAAGTGAGAGAATTTGCTATGATTTCCATGTAATCATAGGCTAGAGTGACATACAAACCATTATTACAGAAATTGAAAATTATAAATACGTGCTGGTACATTGGTACATGTACTGTGTTTGTTGTTGTTTTCTTTTATCACACACCTTCACTGTGTCCTTCAAGAAAAACACCTTTGTAAATATGAATAACCTTAATAATAAATAAGTTCATCCCATTTCGTCAAATAATATAGTAAGGCTAAAAATGAGATGTTGGAAGTTATTTAACTCTTTGGCTGATAGACATAATAAACATGCATCCACCTATAACACTGTATACATAGTAATAGCAATGATTGTTCATTGTTTAAAATTCAGTCTTCAGTGCATAACCTCTTATTAATCTGGTGGCTCTATTCTTCGAATTCATGATTCCTCAGATCTGATTTGATGTAGGCTAACCTTTAAGTATTACAGCTCTCTAGACAACAGCTCCACTTTGACTGAAGTAAAATTGCATTTACCTGTGACTTGTGTATTTCTGCAGAGACATCAGAACATTTCAGATGAATTTACTGACTCTGATTTCATTTGTCTAAGTAGATAAATCTTTGGTATTGAACTTGCCTCTATAGGCATGGCAGTACCTCTCCTTGATCTAATTTTACAGCCCCCTCCCACTTCTGAGAACAAAAGTTTAAACAGTTGAAGTCTGAAGGTAATAAGGGTCAGTGTACTATAATAAACGCTTGGAGAAAAAGTGTTTATTTTGGCAAAATTTACCTCTAGACAGATCACTTCCTCTTTTACCTTATACATTCAGAAGAACTGATATTTTATATGAAAACATAACAGCAATAATTAATTCATTTGTTGTATATTCTTGACAAAAATCAACAGTTTTGCTGGTGTTTTGTATACTTAAGGGTCAGATAAAGCAATTACTTTCAAAAGGTTGGAGTATTGGTCATCTTTTGTTGGAATCACATCACAATTATTGATCATGCCTATTATTTCTGCTCCAAATGACCTTTTAACTGAAAACAGGAAGAATTTATTCATGAGCAAGTCAGTAACTGGACACAACACTGTCTGTACCTGGTCTCTCAGCTTCTACTTCAATCTTGGCTGAGTATTTGTCAATGTTTATAATCACTTAAGGTTATAAGAAATTAGAAATATATGCATTCTAGTAAAAAATTAACACAACTAATGGCTAATAAATGTTCCCAAACAACTGGCCAGAATAATCCTTGTTGCTATTTTGTGCATGAATTGGTTAAATGCAAATGATGACTCTCCTAAGTAGATTAACTATCCTTTATAGTTTTTCAGCATTGTCTCGTGTGTCACTTGTCTTCTCTGGGGACATAAATGTAATATTTATGGAGTAGTGGAACTGCAACTCAAGGCTCCTGAGCTCATGTGCACTTTGAGACTGTGGGCTTTCCAACAGATCTCTCACTCTTGGGAGGCCTCTGTTAGTTTATCTTCAAAATGAAGTCTTTCCTAAAGTTAGTATCTCCAAGTGCCTTAAAATCATAGCTCCTTTATTTGAATTCAATTTCAGAAAAGGAAAAATCTTTTCACGTATAAAACAAATTACAGCCAGAACTTTCTCACTGATGTGTGCCTGGAGCAGCTCTGACCTCCAAGTACCTTAAAACATGTCAGTATACAGCATGTGTGACAATATGCATACATAAGATATCAGTGAGAAATATTAGTAGAAACGATTTAAACATCCAAGAGAGACTGTATTCAGAATTGCCTCAGTTAAGGACTAAGACCTTAGAGATAGAAAAGTTTAGAGATGAACTAGGTTTTTCTTTAGAATGAGAACAAGTTTTAAACACTGTGGCAAGTGAGTGGGAAAGTGCTAGAGGATATAGGAAGCCTGCTGCTCACTGTGAGTATACCCTTTGTGCTTGCAAATTGCTATATACAAAATTTAAGTTCCTATGGTCACACAGATGGGAGGGTAAGGGTGTATCTTGGGGATGACACTTTGAAACAGTGGTTCTCAACCTTCCTAATGCTGCAACCTTTTAAAGAAGGTTCTGAACCATAGAATTATATTTTTGCTACCTTATAACTGTAATTTTGCTACTGTTATGAATCACAATGTAAATACATGTACTTTCTGATGCTATTAGGCAACCCCTGTGAAAGGGTCATTTGACCCATAAATGGATCAGATCATGACTCACAGGTTGAGAATCCTTGATTTCAAAGGATACCACTCCCTGGCCTTAAAACACACCTGGTCTGTAGAAAATTCTTATTTAAAACGAGAAAGAAAAGGCATTATGTAATCATTTTAGTTTTAATTCTATTCATTTCTTTTGAGATAAGTTCAGTCTGAAAAAGAAACTTACAATTGTCTATCCTGTACTTCATGGGGATTATAGAAGTGTGCAAAAGGCCTCTCTAATAATTGCACATTTTCTAAACCAAACCCTTGAAAATGGGACCAATAGTTATTGAGAAACATGGATTCAGACCCCTCACTTTCTGCACAACTTTGATGCTCTCAAACACTCCTTCCACTACTGCCTAAGTGTTTCCTCATTTATATTATAATAGCTTCCAAGTTAATGACATAATTGGTAAGTTTGTATGTATCCTTTATTCAGACTGCCCAGATATCTATATTCACAGATTCAGAAATTGAATTTAGATGTTTCACATTAAAACTTATTAGCATACCATTTAAACAAATTTATAATTAGTTATTTCTTTAATTAAATGGTGTATATGATATAAATAATGTACCATTAATTCTTTGTTGCTGATATGATTCCCTCTTATTTTATTATATCTGACCTACAGAGAATGAATATCTCCATATTACTTCAGTGTTTCAGAAAAGTTCTAGGACTATGAAGTCTTAAGTCTATGATTCCCATGACAATTATAATTTAATCTCTTGGCACATCTGTAGGTAGTGTTTTCTATTACTATATAGATTCTTATATTTATGACTTAATATATATTTGCCTTATGTCCAAGTTATGATTCCTAGGAGGACTATAACTTTACATTTCATAATGCTTTAATTTAAAAAAAATTCCTTGCCATAAAATCACATTAATATGTTTTTAGTTGCTGTTTCCTTCTTTTATTTTAAGGAACACGCAATGGTTATGTGTTCATTTTTTCCCCTATGCATATATAAATGTATTCTGCAGTGTCAGTTTTGGCTGTGTTTGAAATTCTCACCTTCGCAAGTAAATGCAGGTTATCAATCCTGAGTGACATGAGAGTGCACCTGCGAGAAAAATTTTACATAGGTCACACAAAGGGCGACAGTCTCATCTACTCAGAAAATCTGTTGTCATAGCAAATATTCAGACAGAGGGAGAGAGTACTCTAAGTATATCTTTGCAGGTGAGGCATAGTATGAGGATCAAAGCTCAAAGCTGATGTAAGCAATGAGGGAAATTTGTGAATTTGGGGTGTGCATTTCTAAACCTTAACTATCTTGATGAAAGGCAGCTTTTGGCCCAGTGGGTCTAGGTGGGCCTGAGGTGACTTCTGCAATATATCGGGACACATATTATCCAATACAGCCTTGGATATGTATCAAGTATGTGAACACCTAGTTCCTAAGCTCAGTTATTTGTCTGCTTGACCCTAGTGTTTGGAGTTCAGCCTCACAGCTTAGATTTTTGAGGTAATTTCTTTACACTCCATTCCATTTCCATCTCTAGCTTCACTCACCTCTACTTTCTCTGACCACTGTGGCATACATCTCTCTCTTTGCTTCTGTGTATTCAAATCCAGGTATATCTCTGCCTCTAAAGACACATCTGGTAGTCAGTCTGCTACCCTACTTTCATAGGCCATGTCAATCTTACACGCTGTCTCTAGATACAGCTCCATGAGCAGTGACCCAAGGTAGCCTTAACAGAAAACTTGCACATTTTTTAAAAATATCACTTGACATATAAATTTTCTACAACCCAGGTAAGTGTTCCTCATGGACATTGGAGTCATCTCTTGAGATTAGATCACCAGTACCTGCAGCAACCGAGGAGTATAATGTCCATAAACAACAGTTAGCAAATGAAGACAGCCCACCCTCCACTCCCATCAGCATTTTCAACCTTCCCCCTTTCACCCATGATTTCACTCTGTCCTTTTTTTTTCTTTAAGTATTATGGGTGAAGGAGGAGAAACTGGGGACAGTGCAAATAGAAAAGCCAAAGAAAAAGCAGCAATGGTAAGTAAAGCTACCGTTTTAATACACTGAATGTTTTTTTGCTAACACAAATACAATCTTTACACACTGTTAAATATACATTTCAATGGCATCTAAACTTTCAAGATTCACATAACTGGCCTTGTGATGAATTAGAAGGACAATATCATATGTAAAATCTTACAAAACTCTAGAAACTTCCCTGGGTTATTGCTTTTGAAGGTGAGAAAGGCTGTGCTAAGGAATCATGGGCTGACAATTTGGCATTTTACTCTTATTCTCTTGATCTAGAATGCTTTTCTTGCCAATAGGGGGATGATAATAATTCTACTCTAACTTTGGAGCTTTTAGTTACCTTAGCTATATGTTAGATTGGCAGCACACACCCTTTGAATGTTTGAAATGTGGCATCTACACTGAAATGTGTTTAAATGTAAAATGAACTAGATTTTGAAGACTATGGCAAAAAGAATACATGAGATAATTATTTTGGTTATGTAAATATTTGTTAGATATTGAATTTATAAAATCTTAAAGCTAATACGGAACACATGTAATTGTCTACTTTTACTTTTAATATGACAATTAAGATTTTTAAAATTAATGTGATTCACACATTTCTATGCCCAAACTCTGTGATTAAGCCATTGGTTGAAATTCCTTATATTTTAGCACTTAGCTAAATTTTCTTAATAATTTATTTATATTTTTCATAGAAACATTTAATGCCATAAAGCCTAATAGCCTTATTTTCTACTACTTTTTTCACTTTCATGGTTTTGTTTTGATTTTGTTAAAGGAAAACCAACCTATTTTGTTATAAACTCTGATTATGAATAATTTTATGTACCCCCTTTTATGTGCTCACCTGTTCTATAAGTTGACAATATGGAATAAAATGGGCAAACACTCACTGTGATGGGAAACATTTTTATACTACAGTTTTGAGAATTGCTTGTACACAGTAAATTAAAAGGAGAGTTTTATTTGGTTTCACTCGTTTGTAAATCCTTGCCATTCTGTCCAATTGGTGTCCACACTGATTGTGTGCATCCAAGTAGTGCACTCATAACTTTGTTCATTCCATTGCTTCTTGTCATGTCATGTCTCTTCCTCCACCCCACCCATTCTTGGAGACTGTGGTGCCTGTTAATTGTCATCTTGACAGGTTTTTGAATCACCAAGGAATAGTTTAGCTGGTAGGGAATTGTGCTTTTTTTCCCCAATTTTCTTGACTGAGGTGGGAAGACCCTCCTTGGATGCTGGTGGTACCACTACATGGGTTGAGCCATGAATTAGAATTTTTGTCTCATCTTTCTACTGGAACTTCTCTTTAGTGTTGGACAGTAAACTGGAACTGTGAGATGAAATAGACTCTTCTCCCCTAAGTTCCTTTTGTTGGTATATTTTATCACAGCAACCAGAAAAGAAAACAAGGCAGAAATTGTTGTATTATAAACGATGGCCAGTTTTTGTGGTTTTCCCTATCATGGTCTTTACCCCTTTACTCATATTATAGTTCCTCCTTCTCTTCGACTGGACTCTAGGAATTTGGCCCAGTGCTTAGCTGTGGATCTCTGTATTTGCTTTCATCAGTTACTGGATGAAGGTTCTATGATGACAATTAAGGTAGTCATCAATCTGACTATAGGGAAAGGCCAGTTTATGTACCTTTTTCATTATTGCTTAAAGTCTTACTGGAGTCATCCTCATGGATTCCTCAGAATTGCCCTAGTGTCAAGTTTCTTGCTAACCACATAATGGCTTCCTCTATCAACATATTCCTTCCCTTGCTCCCTATTGTTACAGTATATGAATATGTATATGTATGTGTATATGTGTGTTTGCACATGTGTATGAATATGTACATCGCCATAATCAACTGTGCTACATTTTTTGGTGTATGAAGTAATTCATCTATGTATTTATACATAGATTTTGGAGTATTAACAATTTTGGGATGGGATGGGAAACATTTGATAACTGCTAGTTGTATTATTCATGATGCAACCAATATGTTATATTTATTTTCCATTTAGCAAATGCCCTCATTTTAAACTTTAGAGCCTGCTGTATTTCCTTTTTGTCTTGAGTCCTGACTTTTCGTTATTTCATGGTCACATTGATATCAGCTCCATAAATTTCTTATGTATTTAGTAGAGAAACAACAACTTTATGTTTGCCTAAAATGTTGTTACACTTCAATGTAGAGATTATTTTGATTTTGATACTTCTGGGAATCCTAACATTTCATTTTTCATCCAATATTGTCCTATTTGTCTCTAAACTATGAGTGAGATTTTTGGCCAGTGAAATCTTCTTTGTCTTGATCCAGATTTAAACTCTACCTTCTCAGCATGAGCCTTCCCTAGGTGCATTCTTTGTGTATACCTTTTAAAATATTGTTTCACTGGGTAGCACAAGAAGGCTTGTAACTCACTAATTCTTCTGCCTTGGTCTTGTAAATACTGAACTTGCAGTTATATGTGACCAGGCCCATCCCAACCAAGGTCTACTCTTGGATTTTTATTATTTTTCTCCAGAGATTTGCTTTGGATGCTCCTGATTCCTCTTTGACAGGTCAAGCTTTGACAACTTCCTCAGTTTTAACTCATAATCCTTAGATACTGCCTTAGAAAACAAGATCTTATTTTCTCTGAAATTTGAGTATAAATTATTTAAAAGCATAACATTACTGGAATGCAAATATAATTATTGCTAATAAATAATAACAAAACACTGCAGCAAAACATTTTACCCTAAAGAGTATTACTCTCATAAAACCTTACAATATTCCTTCGTAGATTGACTGATATAATTCCTATATAAAGCATTTGAACTTGAACAGAAACTTATCAAATAGAACTACTTAAGAAAATGTGAAAAGCCAGTAAAAACCTCCCCTTTGAAGCTAGTTCAAAGTCCTGATGGAGGTGATGTGTGCTGATTCTAATTGCTACATGACATTCTGCTGCTTCACAGGCTGACTGCTGAGGTCTTTTGATGTCTTTTCTAATCAAAGAAACAAAATAATATCTACACAACTTTCATTAATTGAATTAGAAAAATACATAGGTAGTTAATTTTCTTTAAAAAATAATCTCATTTCAAGAAGGTAAGATGGTCTTATCTTTTAAAGGAAGCATCTTATGCTATTTGTCACTCAGTGTAACTTCTCTATCTTTCTCTAAACAGTAATTCTTTTTCATCTTTTTTTAGCTGAAAATATTTTACAATCACCCAAAGGAAACTCATTAGGATTATGTGAAATTAAGAAAAATTTAAGTTTTCATGATCCATGAAAAATGATAGCATGTAGTATAACATGGAGAACTTTATAAAATAATGGCATTACAAAAGAAGTTGGATGGAGGCAGACAAGATGGCTCAGGTGTTAGGAATTCTGTGACAGTTCTCGAGAACCACTGTTCTATTTCCAGCTTTCAAGCTACTTACTACCTTCTGCCATTGTAGCTCCAGAGATGTGAACCTCTCTTCTGGCCTCCCAGAGCACACATGGCACACACTCAGTCATCTTCATGCATACACAGAAGTAAAACAAAGAGTAAAACTTCTTCCAAAAAGATGCATTTAACAAAGTGTTTTGTCCATTCAATGACAGTGAGCTCTGTGGCCAGCTCAGAGTGAGCAGGAAGACCTATACTTTGGGGCACTGAAATTCTGTGCTCTCATGTGAAACCTATGATGCTAGTTAGTTTGACTAATACTGTGACATTGACACATGTATATATTGTTACTTCTCATGGGAGAATCTATCTGTTGAGGAGATAAAATATACCCATCTCCTGTAAGTGTTCTTTTTTTGATAAAAAAGTTGTTGAGAAGTTAAATTATGAATGGTAGTGAATTGAATGAGAAAGACTAGGGAATGAAAGAGGTAGCTGTTGGAGGAGAGGGAGGCATCTCTCTTAGGTGCATAGCACCAGCTATGATCTATGCCCATTGCAAAGAATGGGTACCTTTTCATTTGGTTCTGTTTGTATGGATAATCAGGTCTTCATGTATGCCAGAAACATTCAGACAATATTTGTTCATTTAGTCCTAGGGCTTTTCATTTTCTTGTGCTGTAAAATTTCTTTAATTTAAAGTTAATAATGCATTCTACATCAAGATAGGAACTTGAGTTTGGTTACATACAAATCTTAAGTATGTCCTTGCTCATCTTTTTATGAACTCAGCAATGTAAAGACAGTCTAATTGCGATAGTCTTATTATTTCTTGTGTTTTTTACTGCATAATGGTTGCAACATTGCTACTGTAGCTCCAGCCATCATATGAATCCACATAGGGAAATGCCAAATTAAGGAGATGGTAGAGCCAGAAGGATTTTGCTTTAATCTTATTGTTCAGAAACTGGTCTAAAAACTGCTTGAACTACAAATACCTGTGGAATATTTTTTGTTGTTGTTATGTTGTATAACTTTTACACATAGGGAACCAATGATATAAACAGTGATACAATTTCATTCAAGTTCAATGAGTTTAAATTAGGATTAGTTACAGAAGTGTCTGTGAGCTGTTATTTGTAAGACTATGGTCAATTTATGGGCAGATACATAAGAGAAATATCTGTACTCCAGCACCTCCTTGGGTGGGGTATGACCTCTTAAACCTGCCCCTAGTACCAGTTAATTGTTCATAAATCTTGTGGTAGGGAGGACCTATATGAGCCTTCTCTTCTAATAATTATATTTTGGTCTATATATCCTTTGGAAAGAGTGGAGCTCTATGAGATTCTCCAACCCTCCATGATGGAAAGTCAGTGGGCCCAAACTTCTAGAGGTCTCATGAAAGTATTCACAGCTGTTGACAGTTCAAGACATCAATATCATACCCTGAGGGTAGTTCACTACAATATGCAGTCTTGGTTTTAGACACAGTAGGTTCTGTTATATGAGATCTGAATGATAAAGAAGATAAAATAGTTAGTGAACCTTGATGTAGTGTGTACTGAATTGTGGTAGAATGACTTCAGTAGTCATATCTCCCCTTCCCAAAGACACTCTTCTTATTTCCTTGTACAATGATTTAGAAAGAGAAATTTTTAGTTAAGATGCCATCTTTATCCCAAAAGAAACAACTTAACTTTCATTTTGATGAAGACATTTAAAATTTTTATTTGAATACAGGTTTCTACATACAGAGCAAGCAACCAGAACAGGTATGTATAGCTTCCTTAAGGAAATATTGTGAGTACCGACCTGAAAGAAAAGTTAATTTGGATTCAAGTGACTGGATTAGATAAACAGAACCTGAGGAACCAGATAAAGCATTCCAGGATTGGGTTGGTTCGGAGTGTGTGTGTGTGTGTGTGTGTGTTTGTGTGTGTAGGCGGGAGAAGGGGATTCACAACACTTCAATGTATGGAACATTAATTTCAGAAGTGTGATGTTTATAAATCTAACAAGTCATGATCATGAATTTATCAAGTTCATAATAACACATAAATAAAATACTGCTGAACCCAAGACTCAGGGATAATTGAGGAAGAGAGGATGAAAAGACTATATAAGACCTTGTGGATTAAGGCATTTACTGTGAGATTGTGTCTCCTAGTAATATTAGACTCTACACTAATAATTTCTTACCAACATGACTTTCTAAAGATGAGCTGAACAAGGACAACACCATGGTGCATGCCAAAGTAAACAGGGGAAAGCCCATGAGGTCTCAACCCCACACAAAACTACAGGCAACTAAAGAGTGCTGAGACTGGGTAAAATAATCTTGCCCAGGGAAGAGCACAATAATTAACTTTCCACTACCACATGGTCAGCCCTGGAATAATGCAAGTTGCACTTAAGAATATACATGTATAAACATATATTAATTCAGCAACAATTAATGAAAACAGAGGCCAAAAAATTGAAAGAGAGCAAGGAGGCATATATGGGAGGGTTGAAAGGGAAGGAGGACATCATTATAATCTCTTAAAGAATACAATGCTTTCCATATATTACTACATTTCTCTGCAGCCTTTTGAGAAGAATGAAAAGACAGATATACTCTCTTCTCAGTGGTACCAGGTAAAAACCCATGGACTTCCCAGATGGAGAAACATGAATTTAAATCTAAGTTCTCTAATTCAATTGAATGACTAAGATATAGTCTAGCACCCATAAACCATAAAATATAAATAATAATGATTCTTGGTATCATTGCTCTGAATACTATAAAGTAAATGTAAAATATTTTGAATACTTTAATCCACAACTGGGTCTATATTACAACATTAAAAGTAAGGATCCTCTATGCTACACCGAGTGGTAAGTACAGGAAGTAAAACTCAGCACAGTATAATTGGGGTTTCTTTATAAATTAGCCATAAGGGAACCCCATATGAGACTATACTGAGCCTTTATCTTATTTTTTAATTCTTTGAAAGTTTTATGCATTTACACAATGTATATTGACCACATGCAAAGGAAAATAAATGTCCTCAAAGTACTTCAGTTTCAGCCTTAGCAATCCCTCCTCATATCAAGGATTAAGGATTAAGTAGGAGAGACTTTATACCTCTTTCAAATATGTAGGCTATTGAAATGTGCAGAGTTCTGTTTTCAAGAGCTTACCTGCTTGAGTAAATGAGTTTCACATATATTTTAAGACATTGTGTTCATTCTTTTTGTATCAATATTTTCTTGGTGTCTACAATGATACTTTATGAAATGGATTATTAAAAATCTTTGTGAAATTTGCCTGGAGGCATTCTCCTAATGCAAGAATAATTAAAATGACAGTTTAAGAGCAAATTATGTGAGCCAGGAATGTACAGTGCATTCATTGTCATTCTAATGTCTGTACTTTGCAAAAAGAAACTGATTTAGCTTAATTTTTCATCAAGGAGTGCCTCCCATGAGGCAGTATGGAGGAGTAGAGTGTGATGTCTATGGCAGATTTCAAAAAACAATGTCATACCTACCATATGCTTTCATATTTGAGTACTTGCAGAAAAAGAATGAATAAGGACAATGAGATGGATCAGCTGGTAAAAGGGCTTGCTGGTAAGCCTGGTGACCTAAGTTTAACCCCTGAACTCACAAAGTAGAAGGAAATAGAACTAGTTATCCTCTGATCTCCAAATGCCAGCCTCAGCCTGCCAGAATCCTGCAACATGAAATTAATTGCTCATTGCACAATATTTGTTTACATAGTAAAGATATGTCTTTGCCAAGGTGCTTTTCTGATTGGTTTAATAAAGAGCTGGATGTCCAATAGTTAGGCAGGAAGAGGTTAGGTGGGACTTCCAGGGAAAGACAAGGCAAGAAGAAAGCTGAGATTTACCAGCAAGAAACAGGTAGAACAGCATATGCAGTACAGAGATGACATAATGAGACACACAGTAGGGCATAGATTAAAAATTATGGGTTAATTATGTTATAAGAGTTAGTTGAAAACAAGCATAAGCTAAAGACCACACTCTCATAATCGATAATATCTCCATGTCATTATCTGTGGGCTTCTTGTTCCAAGGAGAAAGTGTGACTACAAGTTGTGTCTCTGACGTAAGCAGGCTCTGTATAAGCAGGCTCAGTGCACTGGAAAAAAAACAGTGACTATGTATATTCACAAACAAAAGTTGAACAAATGGTAAAAGTTCAATATAGCCTCAGTATTTTTTAAAATTAATATGTTATCTAAGTTAGAATAAAATTATGATGAGTCTGATGGCCTGCTACTTTGCTTTCCTGAACTTCAGCCTGAACTCCAATATCAGTTTCTGTGTCTTTTATTTATTTGTGCTAGAGATTCTAATGTTTTCAGGTGTTGTGCAATGAATGGTTGTCATTTTTCATCAGTAGCCCCAATTAAAAGTGAGATATCAAGTGCATCTTGAGCCATGACCAAGTTACTTCCTGAAATATATTAAGGGTCATAATATATATCTCTTATGGATTTACTTAGTTGTAGTTTTATGCCAAAAACTTCACTAATCTTCTAGGATTAATAGGAAAAGCTTAGAAATTAGAATCTGATCTACACAAAATAACCTACATTATCATGTGTCCTTTAACAAATAGTTTAATCTTTCTGTTCAAGCTCATATCAGAAATAGAAATAATAAGGTTGCTGTAAGCATAAGAATGATAAAGTATTAGGAACAGGGTGTGAAATGACAGAGGATGGTCAATAAGCTGATAAAGCCTATACCCTCTATCACTATTGGTCAATCTTTAGTCTCCTACGAAAAGAAAAATACAAAAAACAACAACAAACAAACAAAAACAAAACAAAACAAAACAAAAAGCCAAAGCAAACAAACAAAACAAAGCCTTTTCTCTATAACATACATCTACTGGTTTATCTATATCTATATTTGAACTTGTGAAAAAAAGAAGGAAATTGGGTAAAGCTCATGTCTTTCATAGATTCAAGTTATAAAACTAGAAGAATATATAGAGACAATATTGTTTTGTGCTCATGGCCATCTGTAAAAGTAAACATTCTCCACTTAGATTATTCTGAAAACAGTGTTGATTGAACTTGAATATTTTCCCATATGTTTTATCTAGAAAATGCTTTGACTACATTTTATTTTATAAGCAATAATTTCTAAAACTAACACATCCTGTGACAGGTTCTCAAATCTAATCCCACCCACACTCAATGATGTTTAGAAAATAAGTATTTTCTAAAATAAAAGAGAAACTTCCTACTCTCCTATCGTGTATACTTTTCTCATTTCTGAGGAATCCACCAAGTCTACATTTTTGCATTTTCTTCCTTCCATTGTCTGAGCTGTCTAAAAGGAGCAGTCATGGAGATGCTTTGAAGACAAGAAAATTGTAGGTTTAAAGCACACACAGCTGGTTTTACTATTAATCCTGCCTAATTATATGTAGCCTCCACAAGTTCTTCTTGCTTAGTTCTATTTTATAGCAATTTTCTTGTTAAGTAATTGTCTATGCCTGTTCCTCTTCCTCCAGATAAATTCACCTTATTATTGGTGATTGATACTATGGCTAGGGAGGCAACTGAGGATAGAAAACCTTTTTGTGTCCTCAGTACCCATTGTGTTCATATTCACATGTGCTCTTGAGTGGCTAGTGTGTTTACATTCAGGTTCAAAAGAATATATAGAGCATCAACATTAATCTGGAAAATACTTTTCTTCAATTTTTAAATTAAGTAGACTTTATTAGATGTTTAATATTTTGGGTTGGGAGGGTGACTTATCAGGTGAAGGCATTTGTAACCAAGGCTGATGACCAGAGACCAGAGTTAATCCCCAGAGCTCTTGTGGTAGTAGGAGAAAAACAATACCCAGAAGCTGTCCTCTGCCTTCCATATACATGCCTGTGACTTGAATACACACAGACACACAGACACACACACAGACACACACACAGCACACACACACACACACACACACACACACACACACACGGTGAGGGGAGCAATAAATTTTTTTTCATTTAGTTTTTCCATGGGAGATTGGGAAAATCATTTTATCAATGATTTTTAGGTGTTGGAATTGCAGAAGTGCAGAGTGTCCAGTCATTGGTGTTGTGTTCCAGTCTGTTTATTATGTTCACACTGTTAATTTGTTACTGCAAGTAGCCATGGCGGCATGAGAACACTTCCAAGCCTGGAGAGAACAGGGTGTTGAGACACTGAGAAATTCCATTTATATGTCCAGTTCTTTGGTATATAAATGAATAAGGCCTGTTGTTAAACGGCATCTGCTTACAACTAGGATTGACCTATATCATTTCAATAAGTTTGTGCTAAAATGTTTATGTTAATAGACATAGGTTTCTGGTAAAGTACATTCACAATCTGTTTTGGATAAGAACAATGGTTTCACCTTTTAAATATCTTTATTTTTTTTAATTATCTTCCCTGGGCATATAATACAAATAAAATAACATTTTATAAAAAAGCAGACAAATCTAGAGGTTATAACAATAAAGCTACATTTTAAAAAGTTTTATTAGACTTGTAAGCAGAACTATGCTTTATAATCTTCAAGAGAATAAATTTAAAGAGATCTTAGTCAAAGGAAAGGAAAATTTTTGTTTTATGTTTTGTTTCTTTGGTTTTTGATCAAAGCAAATATAGATTAAAGAAAAGTGAAAAAGAATTCCTGTGCACTCAAGAGATTACAAAGGAAGACAATAGCAAACAACTTGCATTCAGATTACTTCAAAGCAACAGTAAATAAGTTTTGTCTAATCTGTCAAAAGGAAGGGGGTGATTTGCACCCAATATTTGACATCCACATAGGATCTGATTTCCCCCTCTTGTCTCAATAAAAAGGGAAGGTTTTGACTCTAATACAGTAAAATTATATACAATAAGAACAATTATCAGGTAAGAATTACATTTATAATGCCTAGTCAATTTGTATTTGGCAAACTTTGAGAAATTGCTTTATTATCAATTCTATCTCGATGAATCCAACATTTTATACCTAAATACTTTGTATCATAACTTGGGTTTACGACCCTAAATACATCCCTTTAGACATTAAAGCATTTTATTTTTAGATAAACAACTTAAACTTCTATGTCTCTCAACCTTATATACTTTGCATCTCTTTGATGAGTTTCTTTTCTGAATTTGGTAACAAGGAAAACTATAACTATCTAGCCTTTGATCCCATCAAAGACATGAGAAGGATATACTATTACCCAAGTAAAGATGAAGTGCAGAGCAAACACCTACCAAACCTACAGAACTGACAGGAACAGCTAGCTGTCTGGACTGTCATCCAAGATTCCTTTGCAATGTTGGAGCATTCATCATTAGCTTACAGGCCTAGAATATCTGAGAGATATTTTGTGAAGAAGGAATTTTGAAGGACTCCCCTACCTAGACTTGGCTAAGTTCAGCAGTCGCCTTCTTTTGTGTCCTGCTTGTCCCATTGTATATCATACTGTCACCATCCAGGCAATGGCAGTTTCTTGTCTATTGGCTAACTTTGCCACAATAAAAATAAAGTCTCTATGGAGGTTCTTCAGTACCCATCATCCTTTTTTGAAGTACATTGGTGCTGCCAGGTGAAGATATGTCTTACTGCAATGAAAAGCCTTATGTTATTAAAAGATTATGTTTCAGAAGTGTTTAAATATTACCTAATGTTGTGGAATATAAGTTTAAATTGTGTTACATTCATTTATTCTACAGAATAATTGTTTAATGGTGTAAACATGTTGCATTCTTTTATGTTGCATTTGTTTAACTATTGTGACTCTTTGCCTGTCTAAAACACCTGGGAATCTGAGGGTTAATGAACAAACACAAGTGCTTTTCTGAATTGGTTTCTTTATTGTACTGTTTCAATTGTAATTTTTTGTCCTACTTCTAATTTCTCTCAGATTCTCCTTTTCTAAAACAAAAACAAATACCTTTCCTTCACAGGAGCCTTGAAAGGATAAAAGCAAAAAATAATAATAAATTTATGTGTTATCTTTTCATTGATCAAAAGCACCTTCCTAGGGTAAGCAGCAGGAACCTGAGCCATGGCCATGGAAACACAAGGTTCAAGGTTACAGAAGGAATTCTATGATTAGAGGGCAGGGTGGGGTTACAGTGAGATAACCTTTGAGACGTAGGTTCTTTTGTAAACAGATTGGCAAGCAAAGAATTGACATGTTTACTTTAGTAATCTTGGTTAGACACCTGCTACTCTGACCTTGAACAAGCTATAAAGTTTTAAACTTTTGATGTATTTACAAAAAGCCTTTAGTCTAGCTTGAACTTGCTCTGAGATGAAAGTGAGCTAACTGTGTGCAGTTAGTCTGAGCAAAACCAAAGTAGGCTTTTAAAAGTCCGTATTCTTCATGGGGCATAGATTCAGTTATGAAGCATGTCCCAGTATACATACTGTATATCAAAATTACAGACAAATGAAAGTCATCTTCCTGATTATCCACAGACATATGTTCCCAGTAGATGGAATATTTTCATGAGAGAAACACACAAGCAGTGAGATAATAACCAGTTCTTAGGAAAAAATGAAGTGACTCATGAGAGAAATTACAAACAGGAGCAACTGGTTTCCACATCCAGTAACACCAAGGACTTTCCAGGTGCAACTCCCTTTCAGAGAATCATTCATCTGGTACTTTGGCCTGTTGAACGCTAGTTATTACCTGCTGAATCTTTAGAGGCCCCTGACATCCCTTCAAAGACTTTATTATTTTTAGACTACTTATTGTTTATGACTGTATATCCATTTTATATTCTTTCTTTAGCATCTAATCACATTTTTCAGCATACTGCAAGCTGTTTAGAGGTCTTCTCAGCCTGGATCTGACTTTACTAAGCACCTGTAGCCATGCACATGCAACATTCTCTGAAGTATGAGCCAAACTTTAAACTGATAGACAGGATATAAGCTCTCTGCCACTAGCATATGGCCTGGTGGCTTTCTCCTCAGTTCCACGAAGGTACCCAGCCCTAGAGCCATATTTACCTACTTGAGGTCTGGGAATCTGTTATGTCTGCTTGTAGTAGGAGTTTGTACCCAGTGTAAGTTGCTCAAATGCTCAGCTGCACAACAGGGCCTCTTAAAAGAGCAGTGCCTTTATGCGGAGCCTACCTGAGAGAAAGCTTTGTTAGGTTCCACATTGGACACCATATAAGATAGAACTTTTTAGCAGGATGAACATCGCAAATAATGGAGACTTATTATTAATTATTAAAGCTTGGCCTTAGCTTAGGTTTGTTTCTACCTACGTCTTATAACGTAAATTTACCCATATTTTTTAATTTGTGTAACACGGCTTCATCTCCATACTGCTTTCCTCCTTTCTCTGCCTTTGGCTGGTATTTTGTATTTCTTCCTCACTGAGTTCCTTCCCTGCCTGGAAGTCCCGCCTATGCTTCCTGCCTAGCTAATGGCCATTCAGTTGTTTATTACACCAATCACAGCAATACATCTTCACACAGTGTGCAAATATCCTACAATGGATGCGCCCAACCTCGACCAGCAAGGAAGACACCAGATGCCACTCTGGGAAGATCTTCTTCATGCAGTTTTAATCAGGATCCTTGAACATGCTTCTTCTGACCCACGGGGGACCCCTAGGGATCCCTGCATAAGCTCAAATTCCCTTGTGCTAACTAACCCCAGTGAGCCACGCGGACCCTGCAGATAGGCTACTCTAACACGGAAGAAGACAGGCTGAGCAGACTTAACCAAATAAGGGCTTTTTTACGTCAGAGAGAGCTCACTCTCAGGGAAGTGGAAGGCAGAAGCCAGCAACATCTTTAAGGCACTGCACTTTGCAGCTCTCTACAGTTTCCCCTTTTTGTTTTAAAAACGAAACAGGGAAGGGTAGTGGTCTGGTCTCCAGTAAAGCAGTGGACATTGTAATGACCCTGAATCCTGGTAGTCAGCCAATTCAGTGCCACACCCGTCTGGCATCTTTTTCCTGGAGGTGGGGTCTCGGTCACCAACCCACATGCAACCAGACTTGCCCTTCTCAGAGTTGCTCACTTCTAGAGCTAACTCAGAGGGCAGTGCTAAGCCATACAACCTGAGCATGAAGGATCAATTCTTGTTCATGACTGCGAGCCATGATTAGGGAGACTGTTCTGCCTCAATGGCTGTAAATGCCTGGACAACCATAGCTGCATGCAGCTTCTGAGCAAACCTCATCTTGCAAATGCACCATAGGCCCACGAAGGAGATAAGCAACAAGAGGACAGCCATGGCTCCCATTCCCGCCTACTCTTTCAAATGATCCATGGCAACGGGAACCACGATGACAATCCAGCAGCCAGTCCCACTTCCATACGTGTTGAATTTACTGCAATGATGGCCACTCGCAGCTGTACCATTAAGTTATCAAAGTCAGCAGACCAATTTCCTAAAAGATGGATAGACAACTATCGTGACAAATTAGCAGCATGTGTAAAGTTCTCATACTGAACGCTGGTAACACACAAACCTGGATATTTCATTTCACATCCCAATTGGGCCAGCTGCCACAAGGTATCTGTTTGCTCCTGACCAGATCAATTCTTTGGTTTACAATAATTAAACCTCCTTTTAGTTGAGTACCAATTGTGGATTGAGCATCCAAGGCGGTAGCCACATTCTTGGACAACTCATTTAGCTTAGAGGCTGTCTGCACCGATGTGCTCATAGCCACAGCAGCCATGACTGAACCCATAACTGCAAAAGAGATAGCTGCAACTATGGCTGCTGTAATGCCAAAATCTCTCCCTGAAGCCTCTACCAAACAGGCCAAAAATCTGAAAATGGTTCCATAGGGCCTTGCAGTATCTTAGTGAGGTTACCACTCACCTCTCCCTTATTGGGTAATGACTTCCATGCTTTAATGGCAATCCGGTTTACTTGTTCAAAAACTTGTATTGGGTATCCTGTCTGTTGATTGGCAAAGCGTCCCTGTCCAAGCAACATGTCCATGTCCCATGCTGTGTTTCCGGCTGCCAGGTTAGCTGCAGCCTGCTCATTGGCATACTCAATTAAAAAGGCTTTCCAATCCAAATACTGCCCGGGGCTTAGGCATGCTCTAGCCAGTGCCCTACAATCACTAGGAGTCATGCTATGCCTATTTAGGGCTTCAACTTGAGCTACAGTAAAAGAAGCTGAAATTCCATATGTTCTCACAGACTCAGCCAAAGCCTTGATGACCTTAAAGTCTAAAGGCTCCTCATATCTATTGCCTTGGGCATCCTGGAAAACTGTATAGGCCAGACTTAAGTCATTTTGTATGGCTTTCCAGACCTCAGGGCTAAAAGGAATGCCCTGTACCTGTGCCCCGCCCTTCCTCACTCTGATAAGGAGAAGGTGCCTATGGCATTGTCCCGGAAATGTTTTCCTCCTCCTTACATAGCCATTTCTCCTTTTCTTCCCTTCTCCATTCTTTAAGGGACTGTTTCTGAACCTTTTCTACTAGGGCTTGTAATTCTTCCCTGGAATCTGTTTCGCCTGTACCTGACTCTCCTGTGCTCTCAACCTCTTCTGATCTTTCTTCTTGTAACATTTCTAGGGCAGCTCTCCCTTTTTCCATAGCCTCTTTACAGTACCTCTGGTCTTCAATACAGCTACGCACTAACTTCCAAACAGGTTGGACTCTGGACTTTAGTGTCTCTTGTTACCAAGCAAAGTCAAGATCCCTGCCTAACTTGTCCCAGCACACTACTGTGAGGTCTCCTGAAACTGGAAATCAAGGTGCAATGGCATCGCACTCGCTCAGGAATCTTTCTAGTGTGCTTTTCTTTATTTTAAGTTTCTTTGACAAAAGTAGTAGCTCTTGAAGAGCCAGAAAAATTGGATGAGACTGAGAAGTCCCCATTTTAAAAATTTTACTTTTGGTTCATTACAACCTCTCACTCAATGCCTGAGACTTTATTGCCGCTTATTTCTGAGGTCTTTAACTTGGTCCCAACTAACCTGGGACTATATTGTTCCTTACCAGAGACCTTATTGCCCTATACTGAGGGCCTTAACTTAGTCCCAACTTACCTTGGGAACTTACTATCGTTGCCCTGACTGCAAGAAGTTCTGATCTGAAGATTCCCCTTATGGGTCACCATTTGTATGCGCCCAATCTCGACCAGCAAGGAAGATGCCACTCTGGGAAGATCTTCTTCATGCAGTTTTAATCAGAATCCTTGAACATGCTTCTTCTGACCCGCGGGGGTCCCCAGGGGACCCCTGCACAGGCTTAAATCCCCTTGCACTAACCAACCCCAGTGAGCCACGCGGACCCTGCAGATAGGCTACTCTAACGCGGAAGCAGACAGGTTGAACAGACTTAATCAAATAAGGGCTTGTTTATGTCAGAGAGAGCTCACCCTTGGGGAGGTGGAAGGCGGAAACCAGTGCCATCTTTAAGGCACCGCACTTCGCAGCTCTCTACACTACAACACCAACTGAACCTCCTAACTATGATATTTTTAGAAAAGTGTCATCACTTCTAGTGAAAGCATTAAGGTAATGCACTACTGATTTCCAAAAAATTGTCACATCTCTGCTTTTCCAACCAAGATTGGTACTATTGCAATTGTACATAGTGTTTGGGGGGGGAGGGAGTGGGGTTGGGTGGAAGTGGGATGGGGAGTTAAGGATCACTCATGACCTCTATGCTGGAAAGCACATCAGATCTGAGAGGGAGCTATATTAGTGTACCAGGTCATCTTAGAACAGTCTTCCAAATGCTGTAACTCTTTAATACAGTTTCTCATGCTGTGGTTTCCTCTAATCATACAATTACTTTGTGTTACTTCATAACTGTAATTTTGCTACTATTATATGACCCATAATGTAAATATCCAATGTGCAGAATTTGTGACTACTGTGAAGGGTTTGACCCCCCCCCCCAAGAGGTTGCAATCTACAGATTGAGAACCACTGCTTTAGAATATTTATGGTTTCTTAATGCTTGATTTTTTCATGTATGAATTACATTTTCCTTTTAATGACTATTCTTTCTGTCCCTAATAGAGTTATTTTATCCATGTGCACATCAAACTTGAGTCATAATTTATTTTGAAGAAATAAATTAGTACTACAATTTATATTTTTCTCTTAATGACACTTGTTGCTCCTAGCATGGGGACAGTATAATAGTCCTAAGACTTTTAAAATAGAAGTGTAAGTATAGCCATAGGAAGGCAGATAATTACTTAGAAATATTTGTAACAAGAATTCAGTTTTTAATTTATAGTAATGATATTGAAATCAGGCTATGTACGGTCCTGAGTTGAAAGACAAAAAGCATATAATTAAAAACAAACTATTAAGCAGGTTGTATTCTGTGGAATATAAATTTCATTAGTTCCACAAAGGTCTGCTTTGGATTGGGGTGATAGCTCAGATTTAGGGACCTTGCTCAACCCTGGCAACATTCTAGTCTCAACTCCTATAACCACAAAATGTGCATGCACAGAAATGTAATATATTCCCTTTCATTTTAATACATGTTTATGTGGGGGTGGCTTCAGGTATTATGCTAGAGCTAATGGAGTGAATGTAGTAACCTAAACCTATACATGTTGCTTTTACCAGGTTGTAGAATAACACTCATTGTCAGAATAGGTAAAATATAAACACCATGGAAAGATAATGAATAACCTATAATAAATACCTTTTGGTAGTAAAAGGCTGCATACTTTGACAGAGGGAATTCTAATTGTGTTGACAATGTTGAGAATAGACAGTTGATCCTAGGACTTTACCATTTCCTGTAACAGGCCAGTGAACACAAACTGAAACACAGGTGAATCTTGCTTTTGTTTCTAAAACAGTGAGGATTTCCCCAATGTTAAAACACATTCATATTCCCAGTTATATGAATCCAAGTACACTAATCAGCTTTGTGGTAGCACATGCCATCTTTGTGGAAAATTGAACATTAGTTAATGCTGTCTTCAGAAAGGTAGAACAGTGACAGTGTTTATGCAACTGAAATTATTATTTTCATAAGGATCACATATACTTACTACAAATCAATTTTTACTTTAATTAGAACTGCCCAACAAAAACATTAGACATTCATGGTCTGAATTCTGTTGTATGAATTAGATTATGGTATATGCTAAAAGCCATGAGACACTTTATTTTTAGTAAACAAGACATTCATTGCCTGTTAACTCAGTAGTATCCTTTAAAGAAGGGCTTAAGGCTAGTCCTTTCCCTGTTCTTCCAAATTGGGCAAAAATCATTTTTGTTTCAGGGATGCACATTTTAGGAATCTTCAAATACTCCTTCAGTGTATCCTCTCTCCAGGTGATACCTCTTTTCTTGTTGGCATCTAGATAAGAGAATCAAATTGCCTGACCTGTCTTCTGCCCAAACAGGTAACAGAGATTAGATCCAATCCTATGCTTGCCTCCCTTTCTTACAGTGTGGCTTGGTCACACTTCTGAGCAAAAGTCTTCTTGCCATTCTCAACTCACCCATTTTCTTTTTTACTTAATATTTTTTCTTATTTTACATTTTGATCCTAGTTCCCTCTCCCTCCCTCCTATGACCCCCATAGACATTCCCATCCCATGCCTTATTCACTGCCCAGGGAGGCCATCCATAAGGTATTATCAAAATCATTTTTTGTAGGGCCTAGGCCCTCCCCCTTGTCTCTAGGCTAAGGGAGTATCCCTTCATGGGGAATGGACTCCCAAAGGTTGCCAGTGCTCCAGGGATACATCCTGGTTTCACTGTCAGAGGTCCCATAGACTGTGCAGGACTTATAACTAACACCCATGTTCAGGGGGTCTGGGTCTGTCCCATGCTAGTTTCCCAGCTTTCAGTCTGGGTTCCATAGGCTCCCCATTTGTTCAGGTCAGCTGTTTCTGAACTTCACCCATTTTCAATTCACTCTCCACAGACCAGCATGGGGAACATTACCACCCCAAACTGACATCCCAGTCTGTAGTCTTATTTTCTATACAACATAGTGTTAGATGATAGCTAATGTTTTATGGGTTAGACATGCTTTGTTGGGGATTTTAGAGTTTCCTGACACACAGGTCTCTTACACTGTGGATAATGTGCAATCTTAGCTCAATCCTGACATATCCTAACATTATCTATTCTCCAGAAATTATTTCAGCTTAGCCGTCAGCTGGGGCTCTTCGCGGTCCTCCATGGAGCCTTGTTCCAAGTATGGTGTCTTAGTATTGAGCAAGCACTCACAACAATTTCTCTGTTGCTGTGCTTCCCTGCAGTCAGCTCTTCCCTCTGTAGGACCCAGTGCTCTATCCCCAGTGTACTTAGCACATCTGTGTTCTGATCTCCATTTACTCTAACTATGGTGTTTAGTCTGTTCTTTACTTTCCCTGCTCTGTGAGACCCCTGTCTGAGAAGAGCTGCCATGCACACCTTACCCATGGAGATATTTCTTGTTATGGGAGGTGAACTCATCACTGTTATTCTATCCTATCACATCTTCAGAGCTGATTTCTGACTCCAAACTGTATATGCTTTCAGAATGGTGACCTTGAGAAAGTCTCTCAGGTTCTCTGTCTTGGTTAGACAATCTGGAGTAAGAAGATAACTGATTAACTCTGAAGCATATAACATAGGTCTGCCACTGCCCTGTGTTGGTAACTGTTTTAGCCATATAGGTTCCCCAATCTCTTTATTCTTTCACGTTGCATAAAAGTGCTGTGATTTATCTTAATAATTGGCCTTTGCAGCATTACCAGACTATTTAGGAGGAAGGTTCTGACTTCCCCAATGTTAGATTCTATGTTGTACACATCTCCGTGAGAATTGATTTTGAAGTATTCTTGACTGTCCTTTGGCTTCTTTCTGTGTATACGGGTTAGTGTCTTCATTGGGATTTAAGAATGATCAATAACATGTTGAACACTTTAACATTTTACTAAATATGATTTGTAGTTAAATAATTAAACAAGATAATTAACTGTTCAGTGGGTCTGATTTTTAAAACTTAGAGCTTCTTTAAAATTCACAAACCGTAGCAATTATCTTAAAGTTTTTTTTTTATTTGCAGAACTTTGCTGAAAAATGAATATATTTAGAACTATGCTATTTATAAACTACATTAATGCAAAGTAGAAATACTTTACAAAGGACTTGTGGTGTATTTTGGGTGACACACTGTTATAACACAGCAACAGCCATTGCAAACACATTTACTTTTAAGTTGCCCCCTGGTTATAAATAGCTCACTGAAAATGCTTAGCAATTATATTGAAATGTGACATCTCTTTTGAACAACAATAAGTAGATATAGTTCTTGTTGCTGTTAAAACTGTTCTACTCTGTAAATACATTGTCCTTAGTATATAAATTGCTATGTGGTGAAACAAAGTAAAATGATTCTTTAGAATAGTGATAGAACTTGAGAAAAATAAATTCAAAGTTTGTTTATAGTACATTAATAACTGGATTTGCTTTTTTAGAATCATAATGACCTCAAAGAGTGTATGCTACTTACAGATCCATATCACCTCCCAGAAGCTACTCATTTATCCACCCATCAATTTTGTCTTTTACTCAGTAATAAATGTTAAATAAGTTGAATTATCAAAGGAAAAAACATGCTTACGTATCTTTTAGTTAAGGGACTACATTATATACAGTGTATAAATATTAATTAATATCATCTTATTTTTCCCATTGTGTATGTGTTCATACTCAAATGTGTCTTTGGGCAAACATGTTTGGGTATGGGTGCTCCTAGGTATATGTGTACACAGGTATATGTGCATATACATGTATGCATGTGTTTGCAGGCCAGAAGACTGGGTCTCTTATTTGCCTGGATAATACCAATTCTGCTAGGCTGACTGGTGATAACCCAATGCCCAGGGAACGTTTTGTCTTTGTCCTTTTATTTCTAGTATTGCAAACACATGTCATTGTAACTAAAAATTTTTTTTTTTGCTTTTTTATTTTTGTAGGACCTGGGGATTGAACCTTATGCTTGAAAGACAAACACTTGACCCACTGTGCTATCTCAACAGCATCAATGTTGTTTGACATGAGTGAAATTTCAACTAGAATTTAAACTCTTGAACTTCATAAGAACTATATGTGGAGACTTGTCATCACCCAGTTTCACAGTCTGGTTTAGCCTAGTAAGACCCATTTCTACTTAATGAGAAAATGAAAATCTATTTGTAGCTCTGTATTTACTACAAAACTGTAACGTGTATGTTTTCCCCACCAGCTGCCTGGTCCCACTGCCATGCCAGGCCCAAATAACATGCAGAGACTCTGTATTTGATGTAATGCTTGTTTCTTATTGGCTAGCTCTGTCTTAATGATTAACCCATTTCTACTATTCTAAGTATTTCCACGTGGCTCATCTTACTGGCCAGAGCAGCTGGAGTTCTACCTCTCCGGGCTCTCCATGTTGACTCCTCCTTACTACTTCCTCTTTCCTCATTGTCTCCTAGTCCCTCTTATCTTGCTGTCCTATTGGCCAACAGTGCTCTATTCATTAACCAGTATGAGAAACATATTTACAGAATGACATCTCCCATCACAAATCCTTAGTCATTATTACATCTTACTAGGCTGAGCATACCAATCAACATTGCCTAGTTTCTACCAGGATTTTCAATTATCTTGCCAATATCCTTCTACCAAACTCCCAGACCAGGCTACTTAGGAGAATTCTTATTGTCCCACTGTTGCACTGGCCCTTGCATCTCTTTTGTACAATGTAGAAATAAGTTTTCTTTGTTCTCTATCACTGACTAGAACTTGAAACAACACAGGATGGCCTGATGGAAAGTGAAGCACTGAACATCTGTATTCAGGTATGAGTTTAAATGCTTGGAGAGGCTCCTAAAGGTGCTCTTAATTTAAAGACTCATTTTTAGTTTTTTTTTTTTTATTGTGTGTATGTGTGTGTGTGTCTATTATATATTACATTTGTGATACATGTGTTAATGTTATATTCCAACTGAAATATTCACCTCATTCAAATAAAGCTCACATTTAGTACGACTTATTGATTAATTAACTTGGAATTCTTAGAGACCTACAAGAACTCGGCAAGATTGTGATTATTTAACTTCCTATGATTTAGTCCCATTTTATCTACATTTTTTCCCTTGATAACAAGCTGCATCACACTCAGACTTACCTGAAATATCGAACTATGAGTTAGAGAGGATTTAAAAGGCTGTTTGAGCAGCAACGATGTGCAACGGAGTCCAAATGGCTTATTTCATGGAGGATTAAAAACACCCTAAAGCACACATAGGGTTCCATTCACAGTGAAGCAAAACAAAGAATCAGATTATAAACAATGTTGAAAAAACAGTGAAAAAAGAGAGATAGCAACAGTGAGAAAAGCTCATTACTTGATCAGGTTCAGAATATAAGATGTTATCTACATATATCACATATATTTAAACTTTGTCTAATTTAACTGTGTATTAAAAATGGTAAGATATAATCATTAAAAAATTTGAATTGTACACTTGTTAGAAGAAACTATATGAATGTGAATGTATTTTAAAATGATTCTTCTCCTGAGAGTATAGAACATAAAGTAATACCAATGGAAATATTCAAAATAATTGAATGAATAATCAATGTTAGTTTTCAAGACTCATTGTTTTGGGTGAAATCCATATATCAGGTTCTGCCCTCTCTTTTCTATTAATGTTGTGAATGTACTGAGTCAGTCACAGTTTAATAGGTATAACAGTTATGACTGTACATAACTACAAGGGGCTACCTCAGCCCCTTGTCAGCTGAATCATTTCCAGAAAGTGATGTAGCCTGAACCTGGTTTTCCTTAGTGAGAGCATGAGAGTAATGATAACAATAATCATTTTACACCACATAAGATTATATGTTTTGCATTATAAATATAATAACAGGCATACTCTTTTTAACAAATAATTGTTGTCATGAAAGGCAGTTAAAATTGAAAAGGTTATAATTATCCTTAAGGTATTTCTACCTCTCAGTGGATAAATTGACCAGATATTGAAAGACATTTCATGTAATGTACCTATTGTTTTGAATACCAATTGCTCTATGTACAAAAGGATGCCAAATATAGAGTAACTTTCTTTTAATTTAGACATTCTAAACACAAGATTAGTAAGGCCTAGAGGAAATAGGTCTTACCTGAACTCATGAAGAAGCTTGGCTGTTGATACTTTAACATGGGAGACCTATTCTGTCTGCAGCTCTGAAGGTTCTTTTTGCTACTTCAAACATCTTTCTGGACATTTCTACTCATTCTTCTTTCATTAATCAAAATTAGAACAAATGGGACACTCTAATTTGTGTGTGAAACTCAATAGAAAGCAGAACATAGGCGAATGAGGGGCTAATCATGTGTCCTTTCATTTAAACACCAAGCTATGACTACTTTAGATTAAACTCGAAGGTGATTTTGCAGGAATAGAATGTGGATCAGTGTTAATATCTCCCACTCAACCTTGAAAGCACATTTACCAATGCTGCTAGGTTCAGCCATTATTTTTTGTCAAAATAAATCACCTTTCGTCATGCTGCTTTCTGTCAGTGAGCTTGCCAAGCTTTCACCTTGACTTGACATTTCAATCATACTTGTTTATCTGTTTTCCCATTCCCTGTAATCATTAAAGCATTAACTTTGTCAAGGCTGTTTTATTCATTTCTCATGCCTGGTCATACCATTTTCACAGATATGCCTCTAGGCCTCATGCTGCATACTATCCCATGATGGTATTCCTGTTGGTGGCCTGACTTGTTATCTCTTTTGCCATTGGACTACACATAATTTCAAGCTGGATC
This sequence comes from Cricetiscus sungorus, assembly GCA_030556225.1. Lineage (NCBI taxonomy): Eukaryota > Metazoa > Chordata > Mammalia > Rodentia > Cricetidae > Cricetiscus > Cricetiscus sungorus. Next base: position 94,532,880 of record JANBXA010000734.1, on the reverse strand, counting down.
CTTAAGGTCTGATCATGACCATTCTTGCTCTGGCTTACCATATTTTAATTTATTCTCATTTTTAAAATTTTTAGCCCCTTCCTTCATTTTGCACTTTTTTTTTGCATGCAGTAACAATTGGTTTTTAAAAAGAAGAAATGATTTAGAGGACAGTGGGGAGAGGTATAGGGGAGGGCTTGGAGGGGAGAAAGGGAGAAATGTAATCAAATTGTAATTTCACAAAAGATAAAGTTTATAAACAATAGGAAGATCTATACACACAGAGATACATAGAGAGATAGAGAGAGATAGGGAAAGAGAGAGAAAGAGAGAGACAGAGACAGAGAGACTCTGCTAGGAAAAAAAGATAGCTTGAAAGTTTCTGCTGTGAGACAGTACTAAGGAAAGTGTCATTTCACTGAGACAATATTGTCATCACTATGCTGTGCTGCATGGTAAATCTTATGTAAGTACTAATGTATAAAACCTAATAGTTTTACACATTTTTTTTTTGAGATGGGGTTTCTCTGTGTAACAGCTCTAGCTGTCCTAGAACTTGCTTTGTAGATCAGAATTAAAGATCTACCTGCCCCTGTCTCCTGAGTGCCACCACTGCCTGGCTTAGATTTAATAATTTTATTATATACTAAAGCACTTTTCAGTACAAGTATGATATCATATAGAATGAAAATCTTTATAGATTTTCATCCTCTATGATAACTCTGTACCCACAGAACAGTAACTCCCCATTTGCTCTTCCCATCAGTTCCTGGCAACCATGATTCCCTGTTCTATTTATCTAAATTGATGGACTTAGTGAGCTTATGCAGATGGCATTAAGTATGAGCTCATTGATGAAAAATTATTCTGCTTAGTCTAATGTCCTCAAGCTTAACAGTTGTATCAAATGAAAGTTCTTCCCTCATTTTACTGCTGAATAAATCCCTATTGTATGTTGTATAAATTTCCCAATCTATTCATAAATTGATGGGCATGAAGAGGTTCTCCACTTCTAGGATCTATGACTAATGCTGTAATAAATGTTGGGATGAAAACATCTTACAATTCTGACTTCAACCTTTTGTGTAAATATCCCAATGAAGCATTGCTGTTTTTCATGGTAGTGAGGCATTCCATTTGTCAAATTTATGCCAACTCAATGGTTCTATTATATATATATATATATATATGTATATACATATACATATGTATATACATATATACATATATATATATATATATATATATATATATATATATATATGTAAGTGGTCTTTGGGAACACCATATAGTATGGTGTTCATTTGCAGTTTGTTGGTAACTAGTACTAAATATTTTATGTATTTGATGGCAATTTCTATGTCTTCTTTGGCAAAATTTCTAATCTAACCCTGTTCCTGTTACTAATAGCTTGGTGTATAGGGATTTTCACACACACCTTCTAACATTAAACTATTTATCATTTATGTGGTTTGCAAATATTTTCATCATTGTGATTTGTATCTTCACTGCACAAGTACAGAGTGTGGTGTAATACCAAAGGTAAGAAAATAATTCTCATCTTTGAACTCTGATTCCTGTCCCCCCAAAGCTTTAATTTTTAAAGTATATAAATCTACATGTAGATTTAGAGCCATTTTAGTTCAATGGAGTCTTGCCTCAATTTTACTCGACAAAAGATTGTGCTTCTGACATTATGACCAAGAACTCTGCCAAGATGAATGTTATGAAGATTCTCTATTACCTCCTAGATTTATAACATCAGATTTTACATTTCAGCCATATATGCATTTTGAATTGTCATAAATTTTGGTCTTTTGCTTAAAAATAACATGTTTTCCCTCATAGGATATATTATGGAAACTGGAAGTATATGTGCCAGCTTATGTTTGAACTCTCTTCTCTGTGCCACCATTTAATATGTCTGACTTAATGATGGTATCATACTCTTTTGTTTATTTATATAAGAGAATACAAAGGCCCCACTGTTATAAATATATATATATATATATATATATATATATATATATATGATATTCACTTGTATGCTTGTGTAACTTTATGTGCCCATTTGAATGAAGACTCCTGTGGAGAAAATTAGGTATCAGAACTAGAAGCTATAGACAATTTTAAGCTGGCTGCTGGGAATTAAACCCAAGGACCTCTGGAAGAGCAGCAAGTGCTTTTAACCACAGAACCACTTTTCTACTTCCCTTAAACTGCTTTTGTTATATGAGACTATATCTAGTTACATATGAATTTTTGTCATTTTTCTTATTTCTTCAAATATTGTTGGGTTTTGATAGAATTATATTAAACATGTGAACACTTGAGTGCATAGTCATTTTAACACTATTGTCTTAAGCTCTATAAATTTAAGAAAATTTTAAATTTTCTTTTGCCGTCTTTACTTTCAGTAATACTTTAAACTTTTTGTTATAGAATACTTTTTGGACTTTGTTTATAACAAAGTAATATTTTACTCCAGATTAGTATATAGAAACAGTGGATTTTTAAAATTTGAATTATTCTCTTGACATGTGGTTAACATCTTTGTTGGACTTAACAGGTGTTTTATAGGACCTTTCCAGTCTTTTATGTGTAAGGGCTTGTCATTTACACTTGTAATAGTTTTATTTCAATTCAAATTAATGGAATCTAGTGTTTTTTATCTTAATTTTGCTTACTAGGATCTCATGTTTTCCTATCTTTTATGCCCCCTGTATCTTCTCTTTATGGCATGGCATTGTTGTAATACTATTCATTTTGATGGTGCTGTTGAGGAATATTTGTTTACACTGTGATGATGTTTCTTTGCCAAAGTGCTTTCTGATTGCTTTAATAAAGAATGGCCAGTAGCTAGGCAGGAAGTTGTAGAGTGGAACTTCTGAAGATAGAAAGGACTATGGAAAGAAGAAAGGCAGAGTCATCAATGAGACATGGAGAAAAAATGGTAGGTGCAAGATGGAAGAGCAGTAATGACATATAGCAGAACATAGATTTTAAAATATGTGTGTTTTTTTATAAGAGCTAGTTGAGACAAGCATAAGTTAAAGGCCAAGCTTTCATCATTAATATAAGTCTCTGTGTCAATATTTGGGAGTTGGTTGGTGGGACAGAGAAAGACTTACTACATGATGTCTCACATTTCATTTATAAAATCTGAATATAAACTTTATCTAGCTTACTATATAATTATTTCTTCTGTTTACTCAAGTTTGCTACTCAAGCTTCTTAATAAGAGTTTAGTTTGACTGTTGTATTCTCCCTCTATGTGATCTCTATTTTGATATCTTTAAAAAATATTATTTCTATCTTTGTTTCCTTGTTTCCTTTGCATAATTATACTGCGTTTGTAGAGTACTGTTATGGTTGTCATTTTAAATTTTACTTGAGTTAGTTCAAATACTATTTCTTAAAAATGAGTTTCTGGGAATTTATTTTGGTATTTCATTCCACTACATTTTGTTGTTTTCTTTTGTAGGTCTTAGCTTTTGGTTGGTTTCCATTATTATTACTTTTATCTAATATTACATATCAATCACATTTCCCTCACCTTCCCATTCTCCCATGCCCTCCACAGATACCCCCATCCCATAACCTATCAACTCCCCAAGGAGGGTGAGGCCTTCTAGGAGGGATCATCAAAATCTGTCAAGTTGTTTGGGGTAGGAACTAGGCCCTCCCTCCTGTCTCTAGGCTATAGGAGTATCCCTCTATGGAGAATGGGCTCCCAAAGTCCTTTCATGCTCCAGGTTCCATTGTCAGAGGTCCATAGTACTGCCCAGGCCTCCTAACTGAGACCCATGTTTAGGGGTTCTGGATCTGTCCTATGCTGGTTTCTCAGCTATCAGTCTGGGGGTCCATGAGCTCCCCCTTGTTCAGGTCAGCCTTTTCTGTAGGATTCTCCAGCCTGTTATTGACCCCTTTGCTAATCAATTCTCCCTCTCTGCAACTGGATTCCAGGTGTTGGGCTCAGTGTTTAGCTGTGGTTGTATGCTTCTGTTTCCATCAGCTACTAGATGAGGGCTCTATGATGGCATTTTAGTTATCAATCTCATTATCAGGGAAGGGTATTTAAGGTAGCCTCTCCACTATTGCTTAGATTGTTGGTTGGGGTCATCCTTGCAGACATTTCCCTAGGGCCAGATATCTCTTAAGAGCTATAATGGCTCCCTCTATTATGGTATCTCTTTTCTTGCTCTCCTCTAATCTTCCCACCACTAGGTTATTTTCACATTCTAGATATTGCAAATAATGCTGCTATGAACATAGCTGGACAGATGAATTTTGGGTATATGACTAAGAGTGGAATACTGATCTCCAAAGTGGCTGTACAAGTTTGCACTTCCATGAGCAGTGGAGGAGTGTTTAACTTCCTCCACAACCTTTCCAGCATAAACTGTCTGTGGTGTTTTCATTTTAGCCATTCTGACAGGAGTAAGACAGTATCTCAGAGTTGTTTTGATTTGCATATCCCTGGTGGCTAAGGATATTGAGCAACTGCTGGTTTTTGTTTCCTTTGTTCATAGGTAAACTATCACTGTGTCAAGAGATTTTAGGGAGTCCTGTCCTTATTTAATGCTGTTATTGTTAGTTTAAGAGTGGAGTAGAGAGGCTTGCCATCTTCCTTATCAGAAACTTATAAAGTCTTTCTCCCTTAGCCATCTGTGAGTTCTCTGGTTCTACAGCTGCAAGATACCTTACTCCCTTGTTCCCTGCTGCCAAAAAGCATGAAAAATATTCCAGTTCCCCATCTATACAGGGAAATGTGCACTAATCTTTGGTCAGTCTTATGTATGCCATCATGACAGGTGCTTACTCAGCAGCTCTCTCTCCTCTAAAGGAAAATCTTCAAATTTTACCCTGAGCCATGTCCATCACAGGAAGCGATCCCCTGCTACTTTTTGTTTGCAAACTGTTCCAGTCTCCTCACTTCCACTTCTATGTTTCCCCCAGGGAAGAGGTGACTAGGGAATATTCTCTATTGTCCCCAAGTTTGAGGCAAGGACTGACAAGGAATATTGAAATCTATCTCCTTAGGGATCCCAATGCATTAACTTTTAGCTTGCATTTTTCTGCACTGCTAAAAGAGCCAGTGAGACACAAATTCTGTGATATTTTCTATCACAAAAAACAAAAACAAACAATTTTCTTCTTCAATGTACAATGCATGTAGGGCTTCACAATTTCTTCTTGTTGGTTCTTTTAATTTGCCCTACAGATTTGTGTTAAGAAGTATTCTCAGTTTTCCTAATTTGTAAATACTAGTTTGAATTGATTTTATTAGTCCTTTGGATATTTTATATAATATGTTTTGATCTTATTCACCTGTTCTCCCCCAACTGTCTCCATATCCATAATCTTATACTTATTCACCCATTTTTTCATTTTAAAAACAATTTTATTTGTGAAAAGTAAATTTCAAAGGTAACAGAATATTGTCATAAATTCCCCTACAAGCTTCCCATGAAATACTTTTCACTAGTGACTGTGAATTTATCAAAACAAGTGGAATGTTAAATGATATCAACCTATTATCTAAACAATAGATTTAATTTGCCTCTTACGAGATTTTTTCAATAAAATGAAATTTACCTTCAAATTTATTTTTTGGTTTATGTTGCTTTTTATTTTCGAGATTATAAAATAATTGCATAATATATTCTACCTCTTTCCACTCTCCAGAATCTCCCACATACCATACCTTGTTCTCTTTCATTATTCTTGATATATATATATATGTATATATATATATATATACATATATATCTCCAAATACAACCAGATCAGTTTGTATAATGTGATTAGTATATATATGTTTTTAAAAATAATCATCGGTATTTGATAAAAATTGGAATGTTCTTCCATAAGGAAGACTATTATCATCCCCTCAATATGTTTTAGATGGTTGTAGTTCTTTGTGTAGATTGAGGCCTTCTGGGCTCTTCCTTGTTCCCACCCTGAAATCCACTTTGGTGTATTTATTGTCCTTGTTCAATTCATGTGTAGGCAGTCATGTTGGTCAGAGTTTCAGGGTGTAGGTACTGACATTCCTAAGAGACACAATCTCATAGCAAACTTCTTGTTTATCTTACTTTTAACTATCTTTCTGCCCCCTCTTCTGAAATCATACCTGAGCTTTTTCCTGCAGGAACTGTATTATAGATGGATCCATTTAGGACTGGTCTTCACTGCTCTTCATTTGGATTGATTGTTGTTTTCTGTAATTGTGTTCATACATTGCAAATAAGAAATGTCTTCGTATGAAATCAGGGCTCCACTTATCTCTGGGTATAAGGGAATGTATTTAAAGTGCAGTTGAGGATTATGCTATTTTAGTAAAGTGGTTCTTCTCCAAGATTCAGGAATTCACTATTCCTGCATCCCTAGGCACCTTCCTGTCTTTTCTTTTTTTTCCATGAACATAATTTTGTGCTATCCAAATATTATTGAATATATGGCCTTGCATTCTTGAACTGTCTCTGTCTCCCAGTGGTTGATAATTACCAAAAGTTCCTTGCCTAGAGTAAGGTCTTTATGCCCAAATGTCCTCTTCTTCCTGGAATTTGGTTTTGCTTGGCTGTGGACAGGTTTTATTCATGTTATCACAACTGTCATTCTCTGTTGAAGAGGAAGTATTTCCTTATAGTTATCTATCTCCTCTGACTATTAGAGATTTTCTACTCTGTAAAGAAGTGGTATAGGATACATATTTGATTTGGGGCTGGGCATTCTGTAGTCTTTTTTTAAAATTCATATTGGTCAGTTGTGAGTCCCTTTGTCAATCAACATTTACTGCAAATAGAAGCCTGTCTTATGAGGATTGAGAGAAACATTGGTATAATTATCAGATTAATGTTTTTTCTATTCAGCAGAAGAATAGTAGAAGGTTCTTTCTTAGTATTTGTCACCTATCTAGCAGTTATAAACGGTATTTCTCTTATCTATATTTGACTAAGAATCATCTATGAGTTATATATTCAAAGTTTCCACACATATTTAGTCATTATATATTTTCTTATTTTTAATATATTTATAGAGATAGTCTATACAGAGCCTGCATAGACTCAATTTAAAAATTATACAGTTTTTTTTGTAACTAAATTTATGTTCAATTCTTACAAATCATACATGCAAAGGTAATTAATTCTTTATATCCCAGATTACAAAGTGATTTTTATCCCCCTAAAATACTAAAATGTACTGATTATATGGTCAGTTACCCCTGTTTTTTTGGTAGAGTACATACATTTAATAGTTCAATTTTAACAAGTTTTATTCTTTTTAATATATCTGAATATATCTAAATAGCTTCAGTTTATGTATTTAGAAAAATTATGAAGAATTTGATATATAATTTGACTCATATTCATTACTTTGTGCTTGTTCATGTAACCCCCTTTACTTTCAGATAATATTTTAAATCAACTGTATTTTTCCTCCTTAATTTGCTGTCTCCTTTCCCTTGCTATCATTTCACATCATTTTTTAAAATGTATATGGTAGCTGACTCTTACTTGTAGCAGTTCCACCATTTTATGTGGTTTATATATTTTACTTGTGTAGTAACTTGCAACATACTCTCCCCCAACTGTTAGACCTTTTCTGATTTCCATTTTGTGGTATTTCCCATTTTTTTCATTACAGTTGTTTAGCTTTTATTGAAGTAACAAACAATTCAATATTAAAATGTCAGACTAGTTATTAAAAGTTATTAGAAAAGAGAAAAGTGATGAAAAAAGAACTGGAGGTAGTTTATAGAAGAAATTATAGCTGGAGCATTTACTTAATAATGTTAGCCTAGGCTATATGTTAGGTTACATGTTAGAGCTTCAGGGATTTTGGGCTCTAGGGATTTGTCCCCCTGCATCTCCATAAGTTGTTCTTCAGAAGCTGTGCAGAGCCATTCAACTTACAGAGAGTGTAAAAAGTGCAGAGTCCATTGCCTGGCTGTGAACCTACTCAATTTGATGGCTATTAAATCAATTCTCCCTAGAACCTTTATACTTCTAATGTTTTAATTCCATAAGAACTCAATAATTTCTGAAACAATCAAGAATTGCATGTTCTGTATAGTTTTCTGAAATTTAAAAGAGAAAACTCAAGAGAAAATGTCTAGCATTGTGCCTTTACTGAGCGAATCTAACAATCTTTCACCTTTATTACTTTTCTTCCAACCTATTTGCTTTCTTCTTATTGTCTGGCAATACTCCCAGCTCTGTAGAGCATACCCCACTAGAATCAGAACATAGATTTTTACTATGAGCCTTAGGCAGCAAAATGAAGTGGAGAGCTGGAAATTTCCAAATGAATTCACTCTACATTTGTAGGAAAACAAACAAGTATGAAAAATAATGCTTTGAAAATGGATTTTCATGCAATAGATACCTTTTGCATATTTTGCTGGACACCTTTGCCTATTGTGATTTCTTTAATATTTTTATTTGGAAATGTATAACAATGAGAATTAAGAGATTATTATATGCTTTTCAAACACAATTATATATCACTATCTCCTGGGCAGGTTATCGTGAATTGCAAATTTCTAAACTGTACTTCAGCAAGTCTTGTTTAGCAGATAGATATATAAAGCCTATGAATCTGTGCTTTTAATTCCTCCTTGGGTCACTGGTTCTTTGAACATTTAAGCAATTACTACATAAAATTTATACTTAATTGTCTGTATCTTTCTCTGACATTATTATGCATAATTTTCTCTCTCCATTTTTAAACTATTTTGGATGGACTATTCAGCAATTGTGAATAGGTTAAATCTATTTAAGCAAATAATTGTGTAATCCAAGCATCAAATTTAAAGTCATTGTGAAAGTATATTAGAACCTTTGCAATCAGATGGTCATATAGAACAAACTTAAAGTATGAAAGAATTGATGTTTTGTTTAATTATTCCTAGCTTATATAATATATTAATAGTAAATATATTTTGTGAGCAGCATCAGAATTTAAAATATTAAAAACTGTTCACACAGAAATACCTGGTCATCATTTGTTGTATATGATTTCAATGTCACAAAAAGTCATTAAAATTTCTGATTGAAATGTAACTGATATGAGGGCAATACATTGATTCCTGTCATTCACATGATGAAATGCTATAATGTCTTCATAGGAAAAAGTGAGATTAGAAATTTCCTACTATCATAGTATGCAAAATTACCTAAACATAAGATTATTTATGGGTACCAGCCATTCATTCCCCTTTATTTCTTTTTTAAAGATTAAACATATATAAAAAATTTCTAAGAATCCAGTATAGAATCTAGGATTAATGTTTGTGAGTACATTTAATTATTCAATTAAATATGTGTATCAGATCTGAAGATTTGGTTACTTTTAACAATTCACTTGCATACACACACACACAGAGACAGAACAGTCTGAACTAAATTTGTGTGAAATTAAAGGCATGTTGTCATTGGAAGTGTATTTGGTTTTAGGTTAGTAAGTGAACGTATTTACCCTGTCCCTTCTCAGACCTGTACTGAGAATGCTTAGGAGGGAGAAGACCAGCTTTAAGCCAGAAGATAAATTATCATCAAGGAAGAAAAGATAAGCTAGTTGCTAGGAGAACTGGGACTGAAAACATCTTCATTATTGTTCATGATTCCTTCAGTGTTAGAGAACCTTGCATTGAGCTCTCTTAGGGGTCTTGATTGACATAGGAAGAAACTTTCCTGATTATATTCCTCATTACCCCATTTATAATGTGAGTACGTTTATACTTCTCTTTGAGTCCCTTTACAGGTAAAGTTAATTTTAAAAGCTCACTACAAATACATTTTATGTTGCTCTCAAGCATTTTAATAGTGAAGGTATTCCTTTTGAAAAATATGAAATCTATAGATAATACAGACATGTGAACACACTTGAGTTTCCTGGAACCTATTACATGGAGAAGAAATCCATCCTAACATGGGTCAGGACCCAGGACAGCTATGGATTCCCCTGTATAACTTGCAAGTAGATTCAACAGGGTCTCCTCCCCAGCATTTTTTTTCTACTGCATGTATGAGATATATCATAAATAACAAGGCATAGTGAGAGTCCTTGGTATATTTCATACTCATCTCAAGTCTTGTAAATTTTGTGATCTTCCTGAGCCTTAGGACATGAGTTTAAAACCAGCATCATCTACACAGTCAGTAGAAGGTTATCCTGGACTACATGAGACATTGACTCAATTTCCCAAAGCAAAAGAAAAATAAGAGGGTGTGGAGATACAATGAAGTTTGATTACATTGTGTGTGTGTGTGTGTGCATAAGTGTGTTTGAAAAATAAGAAACAAAGGTCAAATCATCCATGGTAAGGAGGAAGTAAATATACATAAGACTAGAACACAGAAGGATTGTTGATTCATAACAAGGAACACAAGTGAAGGCCAAACACAGCTTTAAATTTACGCTGGTCTCACCAAGCAAAAGGTTCTTAAGGCAATGAATTTTATGTATTAGTCATTACCTGGAAGAAAAGGTAATTCAGAATTTAGGGACTTTCATACATATGTGTTCATATTTGACATCAATTTTAACGTCAATATTTTATTTTATAATATTTTATTTAATATAGCCTTTTGAGATACTACTTAATTTAACTTTTCAATTTAACTTTATAAAATATTACTTATGTATTTTGTGAAATCCAAAATTTTAAGTTTATTATCAGTTCAAATACTATTATAACTATTTTAGTCAGTTTTAATTTTTTGTGTTATTTCTCTTGTCATTTCACAGAGGTGGGGGGGATAGTATGGGGCAGGGTGGGGTGGGAGTGTGCAGGGCATGCCTGTGCGGATTTGTTTCTGTCTTCTTGATTTTCATAAATACATAAAATAAAATTCACAAATTTAACTCTGTGTGTGTGTGTGTGTGTGTGTGTGTGTGTGTGTTTGCCTACATGCATGTATATGTGTGTGTATACCATTCATGACTGGAGTGTATGGAGGCTAGAATATGGCATCAAATTCCCCAAACTGGAATTACAGATAGTTTTAAGCCACAATGTTTGTGCTGTCATCTGCAAGAGCAGCAAGAGTACACACAGAGTTGAATGGCATTAATTTCATTCGGTTTGTTTTGGCCACTCTTGTTATAGCCCATCTTTAGAATTCTATTATTTTGTACCCATAACACAACTCTCATTATTTCTTCATCCACATCCCCAGCAACAAGAATTTACACATCTTTTTCTATGCAGTCAAATCTTCTAGACAGCATAAATTAGGGATATTTATTTATTAGTTTGTTTATATATTTAATTTCTTCTTCTCTGTACAGTACATCCTGACCACAGCCTCCCATCTTCCCAGTGCACCTAGGTCCATTGATCTTCCATTTCCCTTCAGCAAAGAGCAAGCCCCCCCTACCAGTGATGTCAACTAAACAAAGAAAAAGAAGATGTAGTAAGACTAGGCACAAATCTTCATATCAAGGCCGGACAAGGCAGTTCAGTAGGAGGAAAAAGGTAAAAATTCAGAGATACCACAGTCCCACTGTTAGGGGTCCAAAAAAATTAAAGCCAAAGAATCACAACATGTATTAGAGGGCCTATTTTAGACCTATGAAGGCTTCATCATCATAGTTTAAGTCTTTGTCAGCCACTATGAGCTCTGCTTACTTGACTCTGTGTCCCAGTGTCCTTGACTCCTCTGGGTCTTAGAACTCTCATCTCTCTATCCTGCAGGGTTTTCCTACTTCAAGATCCATCTATACAACTTTTGGGCATATACCCAAAAGATGCCCCAATGTGCTACCATAAGGATACTTCCTCAACTCTGTTCACAGTAACTTCATTTATAATAGCCAGAAGCTGGAAACAACATGGATGTCCCTCAACTGAAGAACAGATTAAAATTTTGTGGAATAACTATCTATACAATAGAGTATTATCAGCTATTGGGAAAAAATTACATCATGAAATCTGCAAGCAAATTAATGGAACTAGAAAAAAAAAATCTAAGTGAGTCATTCCAGACCCAGAAAGACAAACATGATATTTACTCACTTATAAGTAGCTACTAGTTGTTAAGCAAAAGATAATCACACTATAACCCACAGATTCAGAGAAGTCAGATAAAGAGTAGAGATCTAAGGGGAACACATGAGTCTCCCTGGGAAGCAGAAACAGAATAGATTTTGGGGGTGGATTGGGAGTAGGTGGAGATAGAAATAGGAGAGATTGAATGTAAGAGGGAGGGAGGGATTCAAGGACAGAGTTCCATTAGAGATGACTGGAATAGGTGGGCATTTAGGGTGTGGTATAGAAACCTAGTTCAGTGGAACTTCCTGGAACCTGAGGTCTATCCTTGTGAGGACTGCTAGTAATGGAGTTTCTAGAACCTGAACTGGCCATTTTCTGTAACCAGGATAGGCTCCCAGTGTTAGGACTGGAACTCCAACCTAACCACAAAATCTATGACATACAACTTGTTCTGCTGCTACATGGTGGCGGGGGTGGCCAATCAAGGGTCTAACTTGAAGCCCACACCCAAAAAACAGAGTCCATGCTTGAAACTCCCTGGATGGCCAGGAACTGGAAGCTGGATGGCTCAGAGACTTAGGGTAGAATCAAGCAGAACTGATAAGTCACTGAAATGATTCCTAATGGTATTCATAGGATTGGTGCCTACCCCAATCATCATCAGGAAGGCCTCCTCCAGCAACAATGGGAACAGATACAGAGACCCTCACAAATTATGTCTCAATATTTGCTTTAAACGTTGACTTGACACATATTAGGCCATTTATATCAACTGAAGACTTTGTGTCCTTGGTCAACAGAACATCTTAGACCCCTCTTAGAACTCTCCACCAAACCTGGCTAAGTGTAGAATATAACTGCAACAAAATCTTACCAGAGTTCACAATTTCTACACAGACCCTTCCTGCTTCTTCCTTAACTATGATTCACCCAAAGGGGAAAAAACCCAATGTTCCGGTGTATGTATGTCATGTCAGGAAACTGTTTACTATATTTAAGAAGAAAAAGTTTGATGACCTGCTGAACTTTTGGGGTATTTCCCCAACATGAAACAGTTGCTCACATTTCTTGGTAGCATTAATGTAAATTTAATTACTTGGTATTCTTGTGGTATAATTTTTCTTCCCTGTAAAGGTAGGTCAGCACATTAGAAAGGTTAAGAATCTCATTCTAATTGGAACCACAAAATATCGTTAATTAAATCCCCACAGGAGACCCTCTGGATTGAACTACATATATTGAACTCATAGAAGATTAAACAGTATAATCCTTTTTACTTCTCTGAAGGAGTAGAACATATTTTCCTTTTTCAATTATGATCTTTAAAATGCACAGTTACTTTCTTTTCCTAGCTGACTATTAGATTTATATGTTTGTTTCTTTCACAGAAAAAAATTCCCTTCAAATACATATCCCATTAATAATGCTAATATTATTAATAGTTCATGCAATGCCCTTTACCCCAAGTGAGAGGTCCCATGGCTTAATTCTCATTTTTTATGTTTCCTAGGACAGATCATGTCAGGTTGTCTTTATATCCTTTATGTCCCTTTACAATGAATCCTTGCTAGACAATAGAAAAAGGACTTTAGGATCCCACGAGTGAAATTAAAGGGTCCAATCCTGTCCCTTCTAGCAAAATTGCACTCATAGTGTAGCATAGCCAATTTCCCAAGTGTGCTTTGAAGCATTTTTACTTTAGGTAAATGCAGAGTATAATTTTACCTTTTGTTGTAGTTACATTTGTCCTCTGGTGGTCTGTATGAAGTTCAGGCAATGAAGGGTAGTTCTTTTATTTAAAGTTTATGGGGTTTTCTCGGGAAAGAGATCTGTCTGTAACTTGCTTGTTGACTTGTTTTATTATAAATAACAAATCAGTGTTTCCTATAGCATTTTTCTAGTACTTCTTCCCACTTTGGAAATGTAAATGTCTAGGTTTTCTTGACCAGATAAAAAAGAGTATTGAAGACGGTCTTTCAGATTTGGTCACACACCTGTCTGTAGGCTCTGAACCAACTAGTATCTAAAGCCTAGGTTTGCTTGTTTGCTTAGTTTTGTTTTTATTGCAAAATCTAAATTGAGGGAAATGGCTTAGCTTCCTATCAGAATCACCTTTCTATTCCTAGTCGTGCTTGCTTTGTCCAGCTACTGAGCAGAAGAACCCTGCTCCAGACCTCTAGACTTCCTTATAACTTCCGTAAGACCAGAAGATTATTGGTATTTTGATGTGCTAGAGAGGTTGAGAAACAGAGGAAGGCAGTCCTTTCTGCTATTTCAGACCATTAATTGCCCCACAGAAGAATAGGGCATTGTGAACCATAGATGTAGAATATTCTACCAATAACTTAAACAGCAAATGAGCATTAGTTACAGAAAGGTCTAGCTACAAAATGTGTTCCTCTGATTCCTAGAAAGCAGCATTGATTTCCTTTTCCAAACACTATTTGAGTTGTGTGGTAGGGTGGCAACTTCCTATTTAGGAGATTCATGAACAAACACATCCTGTGTTATGTTTTTAACAGTGTGTTGCTTGTCCTCCCTCCATATCCTTTATGCTATGGGATATGAGATATCTGTGGTGCACATACATTTTCTCTGTACATGCCAAAAAGATTCCATCCCATCCTTTGCCTTCTGTACTGCTTCTTGTCCTTTAAAATCCACTTTAAACATCAATTTGTTCATTAAGACTTTATTGAAATCATCAGATATACATGCATATTTCACTTCATGCATTCATGTCACCTTGTGTTTACCTCGTGGCATTTTATTTAGCTGGGCTGTATAGGGGCATGCAGTTGCATTACTTTTCCACAGCTTTCATAAAGGTCACTGACAACACCTCCACAATAAAAGTAGGTTAACAAGAGAAAATCACTATATATAAAGATTTATATAACAGGTACATCTTGAAAGTTAATAGCAAGAGATCGAAGATAAAACTGTTACACTTTGAGTCAATGAAGAATGGAGAACTATATAGAATTGTGATGGACAAAATGAGTGTGACATAATGTACCAGAGTAGCCCCAAATGATATGACACTCTGATGATACCGTATGGGGGCCTCACCCTCCTTGAGAAGTGGATGGGGGTGGGATGGGGAGAACTGGAGGGAGAGGAAACTGGGATTGGTATGTAAAATAAGATTCTTTATAATTTAAATAAATAACAAAACAATTTTCATAACAAAAACAGAAAATAAAAAATAAGGGAAGAAAGGAGGGGAGGAAGGAAGGAACGAAGAAAGAAAGAAAAAAAGAAAGAAAGAAAGAAAGAAAGAAAGAAAGAAAGAAAGACTGTTGAGATTCTGGCTGGCTTATCTGTGACACATTTTCCCCCATTCTAGGATGGGAGTCATATGTGGTTCCTCAGATACAGTGCTGAGACAGTTTCCTTATGGTCAGCACTTTTACAGAAAGGTACGAGAAGGTTAAACTTATATTTTTAATTTTCACGGGTCATTTGGGGAATAGGGTTTAAGATTTTATGATCAATCTTGCATATGAGGGATTGTGGTTTTCATGACTCAGGAAGGTAGGAAAGCATTGGAGAAAAACCTTGGCCTGAGGTTCCTTCAAGACAGGAGAATTTCCTTTAGCTCAAAGCTATCGGCATGCTGCACTACACTGTATAGGGGGTTCACTTTCTAACTCTCACAGCTGTACTTCTCTCCACCACTGTAGCTTCTTTCTTTCTTTTTTCTATCATCTATCTATCTATTATCTATCTATCTATCTATCTATCTACCTACCTACCTATCTAAACTAATCATGTGTCTGACAGTGTTATGCTAGGAAGTCATGACTGTCCTGGAATTTATTATATAGACAAGATTGACCTCAAACTCATAGAGATGTATCTGTTTCTACCTCATGAGTGGCAGGATTAGCGTTGTGTACCACCTCACCCTGGTTATTAAAATTAGAATGAAATGGATGGGTTTAATCTTGTCAATTTTATCAATATTGTAGTCTTGTTGATTCTGCTGCCTATCTCTCCATCCCCCTGTATCTGTCATACTGTTCCCACTCCATGCTTCAGGTTCCATTCTACTCTTGTGATATAAGTTCCATAGCCTTGTCCCACTAGCAGCCATTTTACCTTTATCATAGTTCCCTTTTTAATTACACACACACACACACACACACACACACACACACACACACACACACACACGCACACTAAAACAGAAAAAAAAACATAAATTCTAGGGAGCTGGAGAGACAGTTCAGTGGAGCAGTTATGGCTTTTGTAGAAGATTTGAGTCCACCCATGTTGGGCAGCCCACAATCACCTGTAACAGCATCAAAGGATCTAACACTTTCTTCTACAACCTGTACACTTTTGACATATCCATAAACTCATACATATTTGAAATAAAAGTATCTATTATAGGTTATAGAGAAACCTAGCACTAGGGCAATGTCCAGAGATATGCTAGGATGACCCCCAACTAAGAATCTAGGCCATTAGCAGAGAGGCTATCATAAGTGCCCTTCCCTTATAATAAGGTTGATGACTACTTTATATGCCATCCTAGAGCCTTCACCCAGTAGCTTGCTGATGGAAACAGAAGCAGAGACCCTCAGATAAGCACTGAGCCAAGTTCTTGGAATTAAGTTGTAGAGAGAGAGGAGTGATGAACAAAGGGGTCAAGGCATTGGTGCTAAAACCCACAGAAACAGTTGACCTGAACAAGGGGGAACTCATGGAACTCAGACTGACAGATTGGAAACCAGCATAGGATAGAACCAGGCTCCCTGAACGTGAGTGATAGTTAGAAGGTCTGGGCAGTCTATGGGGTAATGGAACAGCATTCATACCTAGTGTACAAATGGACATTGAAAGCCAATTCCACATAGAGGAATGATCTTTTATCCTAGACACATGGGGGAGGGCCTAAGCCCTACCCCAAATGTTTGACAGACTTTGATGATTCCCTATAGAAAGTGTCACCCTTTCTATGGACCCAAAGAGAAATGAGGTGGGGGTCGGTAAGGGCATGGGAGAATGGGAAGGAGAGAGAATTTTGATTGATATATAAAATAAGATTATTTTTATTTTAAATTTAAAAAAAAGAAAAGAAAACCTGACTAGAAAGAAGCTGAGCTAAGGCTGGGCATTCATAAGATAAATAAATAAATAAATAAATAAATAAATAAATAAATAAATAAATAAATAAATAAATACTCTGACATCTAAGCTCTAGGTAATAATTGGAAATGCAATTACTTTTTATTGTTTTATTTTTCTGTTTGTTTATTTGGTTTTTATGAGACAGAGACAGTGTTTTTCTCTGTAGCTCTGGCTGTCCTGTAATTTGATCTGTAGGCCAGCCTGGTCTTGAATTCATAGAGATCTACCTAATCTTTGCTTCAAAGTGCTGGAATCAAAGAAATGTGCCACCACCGCCTAATTGCAATTATTTTATGATGCATATTTTTCTACTAAGTTATTAAAACATAAAATTCCTGTAATCAAAATTCCTGGCATATTGTATGTTTATAAATGGATGATTGAATGGTTAAGAAGTTGGATTCCAAAATGTCTGGATTTTAAAACTAATTTTCACACTGTTTTACCCATTCTATGATTAATCAGTAGATAACTTCCATAAGTGTGTTAGGTCAAAATATTTAATGCAATCAACTGATAGTTAGTCTATTATTGATTTTGTGTGTCTCATATTTAATGTTGTGCAAACAGTAGCCAAAGAGGTAACCATACTCCTTGTGCTGTTTAGTTTAAATCAACTTGACTTGAGCTCTAATCAACAAAGAGGAGAGGATCTCAACTGAGAAAAATACTTTCATAATATCAGGCTGCAGTCAAGCTTTTAGAGCATTTTCTTAATTAGTGACTCATTCAGGAGGATTCAGCACTTGTGAGGGGTGAATATATATCACAGCACCATCCCTGTGCTGGTGGTTGGGTGCTTTAGGAAGACAGGCTAAGCAAGACATTAGGAAAAAGCCAGTAAGCAGAACTCCCCCATGGTTGCTGCATTAGCTCCTGCCTCCAGATTCTTGCTCCTGTCTTGACTTCAGCAATGATGAGCAGTGATATAGAAGTGTAAGCCAAATAAACTCTTTACTCTCCAACCTACCTTTGAACACTGTGTTTCATCACAGCAGTAGGAACCCTAATAGGACACTTCTCATCCATAAGAGCACACATAGTAGCCATGAAGAATTAAAAAAAAAATAAAACAGAATACTTCATTAGAATAATAGTGTGGTGTTAACTGTGGTATGTACTGTTTCATGGTAAAACATGCTACTTTCCAGAAAATGGGATGAAGTAGGGACAGACTGTGGCCTGGCTGATACAAATGTGGATATTATGGTCTGTTTGGTAAACTGATATAACATGTAATGAATTTTCAGTGTATGCCAGGTATTGATCTACACATCTACAGATAAATCTTTTAGCACTTACATTACCCCATCTCACAGAGCACCCTGGGTGCAATGTTCTGTGGGAATTTTCAACAATGTTGATTTATCTTAGATTTTTGAACTTGAGGCACTAGTACATACCAAGTAGAGACATCCTATCTGACTTACTTATTATAGACCTGGAGAGACAGCTGAAGAAAAGACAGAGAAGCTCCTAGAAGCAATCCCTCTTCTGGGACTGGCCATAGACAACTTTCAGATAACACAAGTGAATAAAATCTTCTATAAGCAATTTACAAGTTAAAATGAAACACCTGAACTTTAGCCTTCTGATGAATTTTATGATACCATAATAGACATTCTTCAAATGTGTAATAAATATTGACATGTGTTGGTCAGCAAAAATAGCCTTGAAATGCTATAATTCTCTAAAATATTCCATCTAAAATGCATGAGAAAAATCAATATACATTTGGCATAGTTTGATGTGAAATGTATTCCAATATTCTTGAAACTAAAATTTAATTGCTAACAGATAAAGGAACTGTATATCAAAACATTTGTTTGGTGTGAGATATAATAGCTAATGTTTATTAAGTAGTCACCATATGCTCAATACTTAAGAAATAATCTCTCTACAAATAGACCCTGGTGTGTTCACAATGACTTTTCACAGGTAAGAATTGTGAAAGAAAATAGAAGTGAAGAGTTCTGTGTGAAAACAGCATTAGAATGTGCCAAGCACTGTAGAATGTGTTCTGTTAGCTGTGTTCTCCTGAGTGTCATTGCCCTGTCTCTGTAAATAAAATGCTGTTAGCATTCTTAGCAGCATTACACAGAGATAAAACTGTATTAATAGTGAAATTGGAAGACATTAATTTTTAAACATTAGATTATTCCACAAAAGACAAAGTAGTATTTTCTTTTCATTGCTTCCTTCAGCATATCTTCCAGTGCACAATTCTAATGGCCTCATGCTTCGTGATGCTATCACAGAGCACTGAGCTTCTGGTACTTTTAATCATTACTATGACTGCATACACCAGAAAGCTAAAAATAAGATGTATAGAAATTACAATCTTATTTTTCTGTTAAATTGAAATACTGTATCAGGACATCGGTTTATTGCAGTGTACCATCATGAAGATGATTGAAGAGAAAGACTTCCAATGAAGCCACCCAGTTAAACACCTAGTGTTTTTATCCTTGGTTTATGCTGATAACCACAAGATTGTCCAGAGTTACCTCTGGAGAGAATCGAATACCACAAGAAAAGCACAGTGTGATCCTCCCTTTCTTTACTAATTTTACATGACTGTTCATTTCATACATACACTCATTAATTCTGCTCTTTCTTTTCTTAATTTTCTTAAACAAAATTTTACTATTTTTGTTTCCATTCTTCATGTTGAAAATTTGCAAAATAACAATAAATAACATGCTGATCAATTCAGAAGAAACACTACAATTATATACTGCTATATCAAGTGAGACCCTGTAGGTCCTCCATCTTGAATCTCCTCCCTACTCTTTCCTCTCTCTTCCTAGTCTCCTAGTCCTACCTATCTTGCCTTCCTCTTGTCCAACATTGCTTTACTCATTAACCAATAAGAGAAACATATTTACAGAATGGCATCTCCCATCACTAGTCATGTCTAAAACACTTGTGAGCTCTTAGCAGTCCTTTTTCTACTCCCTATCAATACGTTCTTCTATTCCTTCATCCTCTTTTAATTAAAAGTGTATTCTCAAAGAAATAACACACAAGGTAAATAAAATCTAGTTTTTTTATTCAACTTTTTAGGGGTTTTCCCTGTATCCTTTCATTATTCATTGCAAGAGAATATTCTTTCTTTCTGCAGCAATTCAGTTGCATTATGAGTGAAGTAAGTGTTTATGTATTGGCGCCATGTGATACATTCCTTTTATCACTACCACCAATAACACTATTTTTGTGGGATAAAATAGTGTGAGTTCCATACAATCAATTTCCAAATGAACTACTGGAGTATTACCTGTCTGTCAATTGAGACCTGCTTTTATGAATTGACATTTTTGTCTCTGCTGGTCTTAAATCTTCAGTGGACATTCTCTTTGTTTGGCCAAGAGCTCTCTGTTTTAGATTAAAGAATGTTTTCTCCCTCTCATCCAATATCACTTATTTCCAAAACCATAAACCAAAGAGGAGTCTACAGACACTCTGCATATGACTTTCATGTCAACAATGTGGATTTGGATATATGAATTTTAACATGATATTTTATCTAAACAATAATACATTTAAAATCTTAACTCACCAATGTATCTAGGATCCTGCTAAATAGTTCAGTCTTTTATTCTTTGCATAGGGGTGTATGGGAATTTATGTATATACGTATTTGTATTTATTCCACTATATATGTATGTATGTATATATATATATATATGTATGTATGTATGTATATGTATATATATATATATATATGTATCATATGTTTTCTCCTGTTTTTTCCCCACTATTTTAAATTTCACAGCATAATCTGAGATTTCTAAAATACTAAATGAGGCTTCTTAGACATTATCACAAGTAGATTTTAATTTAGTTGTTCAATTTACTAGCCTATATGTAAGCATATTAATCAGATTAATAAGAAATCAATGCTATTACACTAAAGCAGGCATTTAAAATGAATTATTCTGGTGGAGTAAATATGTTTCAGAAAAACAAAATGACTCAGAGGCAGGCTGTTTTGCAATGACACATATGAAGATATCAGTGGACTGGATGAGGATAGAAGCAATGAAAATGAAGAGTGGTTAAGTCCTGGGTACATTCTGAAAGCAAAGCTTCCAGGACAGGTGTGACACAAGAGGAGAGTCAAGGATGATTCAGAGCTTTAGTTTAACCAGATGGAAAAGTTGCTGAAAGTTTGAATGGAGAGTAAGTAAGCTAAGATTGTACATCAACAATTTACTGCATCATGGGTTTAGAGAGTCAAAGAAACCTCCCAGGTGTGATACAAAGGTAGTCATTGAAAATATGAATGTTAAGAAATCATCATCAAAAAGCTGAAGTAGTAGAAATATAGGAAAAGATGATTATTTGTCAATATTGAATATGTGCTCCCTACAATTCTTGTAGGACATGCAAATAGTGATTGGCTACTGGGCAAGCTACCCTAGCAGCACAAACAAGGAGTACTATCAAAATGTACTCCGTTGATATTTACAAATTTGCTTTTTCAATGAATGAAAAAATAAGTAGTTCTTAATTATATTTCTAGTTTTCTCTAGGGGAAATTATTCAATGAGAGAAAAGTTTTCTTCACATATTAGGCATTCAACAATATCTCCTAAATTAATGGGAGAGTCAAGTAATATCTCAGTAGTGGTAAGCTTTCAGTGGTTGAAATTATAATATCCTGTAAAACATCATACATGTACTTAGTGCTTGTAATATTCTTGAACACTAATTCATTTTGCCAGTCCATTTAACAGAGAAGGCAATATAGACTTAGGTTAAATGATCTGCCCAAAGTCATCCCGACTAGGAACTGTTGGGCATGGACACCAGGTTTATATACTATGAAGAAATATCTCATAAAATGTAGTTTAAAGATCTCTGCACTCTTTTGCAAAATACTTTCTATTTTCTATTGCTCGGAGTCCACATGTATAACCAACCTATCTTCATGCTCATTTTCTTTTATGACAACCTGGTCTCACTAAATATCTGCTTAGTATAATTTTCAGAAACACACCATGTCTCTTTGTCTTCACCAGTCTCCCAGATTCCTAGCTAGCATAAGCAGAATGCCATGGAACTAATATTTGTCTTCCACAATACTTTGTTTAAGCTAGAATCCTTAATGATATGAATTTGAGAGATGAGACTTAGAGGATGAGTAGGTTTTGATGAGATCATCAGAGGATTGTCTTTATGAGAACATCCTTGAGGCATATATTTTTTTCATGAAAGGCTGAAGCAAAAGCATTTATAAGCCAGAATGAGAACACTTCTCAGAACTCAGCCCTCTGATAGCAAGGCTACTCAGAGGTTGTGCTTTCAGATCCCTGAAGAAAACAAAATGTTTGTGATTTGAGCCATTTGGTCTATGTCTCTTTGTTACAGAGGCAAAGTTGACTAGTGTATTATTAAATGGCATAGATACTGTCAGTGTTCACATAGATCCTGCCTGCATATGACTCATTATATATTGGAAGCATTTAGAAATTAGACAATCAGTACCCCAATACTATTTTCCATTACTCAGACAGTAAACTTTTAACTTGTATAGTGTATGTGGTTCACAGGTCAGGAATTTCTCAATAGAAAAAGAGACCTGTTCAGATTCTCATCTATTGAAGGTAGTAGAAGTGGAGGGCAGTAACATTCAGCTTTACCGATTTCAATCCTATTGCTCTTTTATTCTGTAAGTTGAGGAATCTTTCAACACAACACAAAGCAATGGCTTGGAATAGATATAAGCAAAGTGCTGAATAGCATATTTACTGGAGCCACACACTTTCATATACTATTTTCTGTTCTTGTGAGTTGGAGAAATTTTAAAGTTTCTGTGTCTCTGTTTCTTTACTTGTGAAATGAGATTCTAGGCAATTCTCCCTCTTTAGGAACCCACACCTACATCTTGAAGTGTACAACTGTTATTTTCATAACATTTTCTACCTATAATATGTCTGTCTGTCCATGAATCTATATTAAAACCTTTCCTTCATAAACTTCAGCTTCTTTTCAAAGAATAGAAAAGAAAATGGGATAATATGTGCTGTGAAGATTAAATGAGTCAATTCACATAAACACTTAAAATGGTGCTTGGTACCTTGATAGCCCTATGTGAACATTAGGAATAATCAATATTACATTTTTGGTACATTTCTAAATGCAGTGCATTATTAAGTCCTTAAATGATTTTGTCTTTCTTGTCTTTGGTTCTATGCTGAATGTGCCCTGCTGTATTTATCATCATCTATTTTACTATAACTCCACAAATTACTTCTGCATAACTCATCTTCTGTTCTGGATAAGAGATATTAGTAATCAATTATGGTTTCTGCTAATCATCCTCATTATTAACTATGTGGCCAAAAAGCAACTAATCTCTCTTCCAACCTTTGCCCTCTTTCTCTCTCTAGATATACTTTTTTATATTATTTAACATTTAATCATCATAAAATAAATCCTTCTCTCATTAAAAAACAAATTTGTCCCTAGAGTTCACTATTTACTGTTGCTGGTTTTCTCCTAATGAAGCCAGTCCTTTCAGTGCTTGCTTTAACTCTTCACTTTATTCTGTGGAATGTCTCCATAAAACTGAAATAATTTGCTCTTATTTTCATCCTTCACTTGAGCAATGTGTTTTGTTTGTGTTAGCTACAGCAGGCTAAAGTTAGAATCATTCTAATTTTGAGACAGCCTTTTTGTATGCTATTTTCATCCCAATCATTTTCTAAGTATGCAAAATAAAATCTTGACAGAAGATTGAATATGAGAGAGGCCTATTTCTGGCTTTAGTAGATTTGGTTCAATGGAATTATACTTTAGCAAACACTTGTCATATTAGAATGAAAAAAAGTGTGATTCAAAATGCACAGTTGATAACTTTAACAGCACCTCAGCTTCTTTCTTCTTTGTGACTGCAAACACTGGGAAGAACACACTGGAAAGGTTTATAGTCGCTGGAGTGGGCTAGCTGATTTCATCCAACCTGACTTTAACCAATCTCAATACCTTTAAGATTGTTAGTGTCCCCTTTACTTTTTCAACAGTCATAAGTCCATAAGGAACATTAGGAAAGTCCTGTAGGTATTACCCATTGGGTATGCTGTGGCATGCCGAGAAGCCTATGATTTCTGTGGCTTTTTCTCATTTACAGTCATATCTTGACATAGACCCCTAGGGCTGCTTACATCCATACAGCTGCTAAATACAATTCAGGCTGATAGAGTCCTATGTTCTATGTCTTGGCCATCTTGACGAGAGTCTCCTACTTTGGTGCAACAAGAGAACAGAGAGTCAAGGCCACTGGTGTGTGTTTTTCCTCACCATAGCACAGGGGAGACATAGTGACTCCACAAGCACTGGCTACTGAAAGACCCTTCAAAATCAGAAAAGGCAAAGACAAAGGAATGCTGGCCAAGCAACATTGGATCTGCTCCAAGATCTAGTGTGCATAGCAGAAGGATGGTCAAGGTAGGAATACAATCCATGTCAGTCATCATCATAAAAGAGAAAGATATGATGCTGTGAAACAGAGAAAATGCATGTGTCCAGTGCCTATTGTTGGATATTCATGGAAGGGAACTAGGAAGGAATTTTCATGTTTATAGCAGTTATCACAGGGAAACCCTGCTGGCCTGCTTAGATCTCTCATTTTTGTCTTATTGTAAAATAAATTTATCTTCTCTAATTCTGCTAACTGAAAAGTCATCATTAGAGTAGCATTTCTGCCCTTCTCTAGTTGTATCATCTACAAGGTGGAAATAATTACAGGTATTTCTTCAGAGGTCAAATAGAAATGGCTAATTGATCTAATGTTTTATGTCACACTGGGTAAGAACTCATTTCATTTGAGCTGTTATTACCTGATGACTTGCAGCTTTGGGTAAGCTCCTGGTGAACTCTCTTCACTGTGTCAGCATCTGAGTCTTAGAGGTATGACTAATGTTAATTCTGGGTATTCCTTCATACACTCAGGAATCCACAGTGATTATTTAGTTACCCTTTAGAGGCCTAGGCAGCAAGCTCTGTTTATAATAGTGTGTGAACTAAGTTCAAGAGATTCCAAGTCTCTTGCTTTTTGTTCACACTGAGTTCTCCTCATCCCAGAATCAAATATACCTTACGTGTGATTCCCTTCTCATACCAGGGAGCTCCCTTACAGTTACCTGAGCTTCCTTTCCACCCACAGTCTCCATCTCTTTATTACCAGTATGTACATTTTTTAAAATGTATTTATCTATTTATTTATTTTTCTTATTTTACATATCTATCCCAGTTCTCTCTTCATCCCTCCCTCCCATGCCCCTCGACCACCCTCCCATCCCATTCCTCCCCACACTTCACAGGGAAGGTGATGCCTTCCAGGAAGGATTAAAAAAATCTATCAAGTCATTTAGAGTAGGGACTAGGCCCTCCCTACTGTCTCTAGGTTAAGGGAGTAACCCTCCATGTAAAATGTGCTCCCAAAGTCCTTTTATGCACCAGGGATACATCCTGGTTGCACCATCAAAGGCCTCTTAGACTTCCCAGGTCTTCTAAATGAGACCTATGTTCAGGGGGTCTGAGTCGTTCCAATGCTGTTTTCTCACCTTTCAGTCTTGGGGTTCATTAGCTCCCCCTTGTTCAGGTCAGCTGTCTCTGTATGTTTCTGTAGCCTGGTCTTGTTTCCATTTTCTTATCTATCCTTCCTTTCTGATTCTGGATTCCAGTTTGGCTCAGTGTTTAGGTGTGAGTGTTTGCTTCTGTTTCCCTCAGCTACTGGATGAGGGCTCCATGATGGTAGATAAGTTAGTCATCAATCTCATTAGCAGGGATGGGCATTTAAGGTAGCCTTTCCACTGTTGATCAGATTGTTAGTTGGGGTCATCCTCGGAGGTCTCTGGACATTTCTCTAGAGTCAGTTTTCTCTTCAAGCATATAATGGCTCCCTCCTTTATGGTATCTCTCTCTTTGTTCTCTCTCTCATCTATTCCTCCCCTGACTCAATCTTCCTAGTCATACTTGCTTTCCTCTCCTCCCCTCCTCTTTCTCCTAGCTCCCTCTCCACCCACTGCCCTCCCAATCCCAATATGCTCAGGAGATCTTGTTCCTTTTCCCTTCTGTGAGAGACCTTGTATGAATCGCTTAGGTTCCTCGTTTTATCCTAGTTTCTCTGACAGTGTGAATTATAGGCTGGTGATCCTTTGTTCTATGTCTAAAAGCCATATATGAGTGAATATATACCATGTTCCTCTTTCAGGATGGTTTCTTCAAGTTCCATCCATTTGCCTTCTAATTTCAAGTACCTACATTTTAATTTTCATTTGACTTTAAAAAAATATAAAACATTAGATTGAATATCTGAAACATTTGTAAGTAGTGTATGTATATCAACTGCTTAAAAAGGTTTCCCTTAACTCTTTAAAAACTGGTTTTAGCCCTTAGGAGATGGCTAACCTGCTGCCATCAATAAATAAACATCTAAATGCAGATACACAGTACCCTCATTAAGATCCAGGTGCAGTGTGGCACTTGCTTCTAATCCCCATGCAGGAAGGCTGAAACAAGATCACTTTTGGTTTGATTACCAGCTAATCCAGCTGGCTAACAAGCTGCAGAAGTCTTCTCTCTCTCTCTCTCTCTCTCTCTCTCTCTCTCTCTCTCTCTCTCTCTCTCTGTGTGTGTGTGTCTGTCTGTCTGTCTGTCTGTCTCTCTCTCTCCCTCTCTCTCTCTCTCAAAAAAAATGAAATGGAAAGCAATTGAAGAAGATACCAGACATCATAATCAAGCCTCCACATATATGCACATAAGTATACACACATGTATACAACCTACAGACATGTGCATAAAAATCTGTGATAAACCTCTACTCGAGGATACAGCTGCATATGTTATACCTACATATGTCTAAATGTCCTCTTCCTCACATGCCATGTCTGTTATGAAAAGAAACCAAATTTCAAATTCTATGACCTCAGTCCTTTCTTCTTAAAAGTTTTGCATCCATGCAGTCACTAAAACACAAACAGTATCCAGGATCCACTCCTGATTGACAATATTATATATCTATCTATCAATCAATCAATCTATCTATCTATCTATAGAAATTGATAGGTTGATAGATTATAGATAAAAGCATATATACATAAAAGCTGTCTGTGTCTAGACATCCTAAGTTTATTTTTGAATAACCCTTTAGCAGAGGGATTCTGATAGCTTTCCAAACATCTGTGACCTGGCCTATGGCAAAACCTGCCTGTTTACTAGAATCTGCCATTCAAATTTGGCAGAAGCAACTGAGAGTGTGGTCCAGGCTGGGTCCTAGACTGTGTCTGCCTGAATCTTCTCTATGTAATAAAACACACGTGCTGTGCTGAACCTCAGGAAGTCATGTGCGTACCAGTTCTTAGTGTGTGGCTGCCTGGAAGGTACTTTAATAAATGTCCTAATCTGCTGCTCACTCCATCATGTGGTCTGTTGATACAGGGGAAGCAGTAGAGCACATTCTGAAATGCCTGTGCACATAGTTTCTTTCACTAGAGATTTCTAGAGGTAGTACACAAATAGAACATTTAAATTGATCCAGAATTGATCCCAGATGGGATCAGACCCTGTGTATATGAACAATGAAGCCCAACTTCAAGGTGGAATTTTAATTTCTTTGGTTTTCTATTTTCTTGTATCTAAAATGGACTAATAAGGATATAGTGTATTAGGTGTAGAAAAAAAAAAAAAAACCAGGCCCTGGTGAGTTGGTTTAATGGCCAAGGTGCTTATTACCAAGCCTGAAAATGTGAGTTTTATCCCCAATACCAAAAGAGACACAGTCATAGATGCAAAAGAATAAATAAATGAATAAATGTAATTTATAATCAACACAAATATATATAAAAAAACTGCTAATAATTCACACTTACCAAGTAATGTAACAGGAAGCCATACAAACTTCATTGTCAAATTTAGCATTTGTTAGTAGGAATGAAAACAATATCTACCCATAGAGTCTTATAACATAGTATTTGTATATGCTTAGCAATTACATCATATAGATGTGGATTTGGAATTAGTATTATTACTTTGTTTTGAGGTTACTTTTATAGAGCTATGAAATTGACACCAGCAGGTGACGAAACACCATGACAGGAACCTGTTGGGTAGCACTGCATTAGCTACTCTGTCCACAAAATAGTCACTCTGAGAGATGTTTTCTTCAGTTGTGCGAACAAAAGCCTCAACCAAAAAAGTTGAATCACTTGCCAAATTCTTCAAAGAAATAAAGGTGCTGAGGCATCTTCTATCTGAGCATCAGTATGTATGTGCTCACTCGATATAAGCTGTTGTGGTACCTGAGTTATTGAGTTCAAATAGGTTTCCACTTTTTTTCTATGTGTCATGCATATATATGTGTCACTCATTATTTGTATATTTTAAGAAACGTGTGTAAACTATGGGTCTGCAAATGTTTTGAAGTAAGAAAAATTAGCCTAGACCTTACAAAATTAAATTTTTATATGTATTAAAACATGATCAGCAACACAAAATCATAGGTCTATGTGGCAATTTGTCATCTCAGTTTCTCTCATGCAGCTGTATTTGTGAGTTACATGTGTTCCATTGAATTCTGTGTTTTAAGAGTTCCTCCTGGTTTCTCTCTTTCCCATCACAAACCTCTTGCCTTTTTATTTCTCTATCCATAAAGCAGATACTCTGATACGGCAGTGTGAAACTGTATCAGTTGGTGAATATAGAGGGAAAGGGCAGAAATTCTGGCTTGACTTAGAAATGTTTAAAAATTATGCGGATTTCCTTTTTGAAAGATTACAGGTCAAGTATTACTAACTTTCTGCTTCTTCATTAAATTACAATTCAGTTTGATTCTTGCAAAAGAGTTCTATTTTTGTTTTTGTCACTTTTTTTTTTACAAGCTACACCAAATCCCCCTCCTCAAAATTTAAATAGGATAGAACTAAATTATGTATTTTAAAGCCAGTGTGACAATTATGCTAATGTAATTAAGATTCATGAATAGAGTTTGCAAATCAAAGTTTCAAGAACTACACCAAATAACTATTCTTAAGACCATGCTCTGGTTCTGAATTTTTTAGGAGGACTACTGCGACATTAAGTCTTAGGCAGAATGTCGTTGTTAAGTGACAAAGCTGTTTTGATTACTGAATTGCCTATACTCCAATAGTTTGTATATATATTTTTGTTAGTGACATATTTCATGCAAAGAACAGAAAGATTGTATCAGTCTGCGATGGGAATCAAACATCCTGCATGTAGAAAAAGTTTTTGATGATATATCTTTCTTCAATTGAAACATACAATGAAACATTTGAAGGAAGTAACTTAAGCAAGTGAGTATTAATTTTACTCCATAGATATAGTAATAGAAAAGCTAGCATGAGCCGCAAGAGGGACCTGAAATCCAGAGGTTATGAGGAACCAATTGAAAGACACAATGAGGAACAATGGGACAGTGGATAGGTTCTGTTCCTTCAGCCTTACCCTTGTGTCTTCCTTGACTCAGCCATGTATCTCCTCTACTGATGTTCACCTATTTAACCCGCCAGGCTCTAAATCTTCAGATACTTCTCCAAGAATGGAATAATGAATGAAATAAAATACCAACAGAAGGGCCTGAGTTATTTTTGTTTGTGATCTTCTCTGTTTTATGACCCTACATTAAATATAAATTTGTTCACTTCACCCAAGAAGAGGAAAAACGAAGAAGTTAAATATAATCATTTTACCATCATATACACACTTTGACGAGATTTAGTATTCTGGAAAATTTTTATTTTAAAGTACAGTACACATAATTTATGTATCAGTTTTAGAGCAAGATTGAACTGTGTATATTTCCCCATGATATCAAAAAGCATGCTTAATATCAGCAAATACCAACTTGAACCTGAACAGCAGGCATGAGGTCAAAACTGACAAATTGCTCCAAAACTTCACATTCCCTGAAGGAAGAGATGAAAGAAATCAAGTGAAAAATCACCCTGTCTTTCATTCATCAAGGTAAAGTATTCTTTCTGATATCTTTTTTTTTTTTAAGAGTAAAAGTGCTTCTTTAGCTAGACTAAAAAATTATTATCAGAAGAGGTAGAATTTTTATCAGTGTTACTCCATTTTATTACATAGGAAAGGTATGGATTTCACTTTGATAAAAATTATTGTTTATTATATATTATCTTCTCAGCTAAAACTCTGATCGATGGCATTGGGTAGAGTTTGAATGAATTACTCTACATTAGCTTAATTAAACAAATGAGTGTGTTGGCAGTGAGCTGATATTGATTCATTTCTGCCAGATGAGCTTTGGGTCACATACCTCTGCTGTTGCAATGACATCATTTAAAGGGTGAGTCACACTCTGGCTAGGTGTCTGTATCTTTAAGTACTGCCTAAACTTTTGGTAAAAAGAAAATGTCCCAAATAGAAGTGTCCCTGAGTAGCATCGCCTCCTTGACCCAGCAGTTCTGCACACTCATCTCTATGAGTTCTATGAAAACTTTTACTTGAATTTTCTCTTCATTGTGCATGGCTAGATATCATGGTGGGGCTTCCTGTCATCTGAGGGATGAAGTATAGAGCTTTAAACTTTGCCAGTGTCATTGCATGTAAGATTACCAGATGGGAATGTGGGATTGTGGGACTTTAGGGACTTTCTATTTCGTCTTGTGGGTGAAGTGTCTGTAGTTGATTTTGCCTCTAGCATCTTGCCTTGTATAGTCAACTGACTGTTTCACATTTACGTTGGACTGGCAATCTCCATCCAAAAGGCGAGCTACCACAAAATAAGATTTATTGTACTGGCTAAAGCACCTCTTGATTGCTTTTCTATTCCGGTTGGCAACATTACCATCTTGTCAGTCATCTCAGACATAAAATTGATAGTCAGAGCATCCTTCCCCTCTCTCTTTACGTTTAATCAGCTGTATAGTCTGGCCATTTTCTCGTCTACACAGGCTTTGAGTCAGACCTCTCTCTGAACACTATATTTTGACTTGCCTCATACTTGGTTACACTCTTTTAATAAGCTCCTAACTAGTTACTGTGTTTGCAAACTTTCTCACTTAAATTGGTGGTTCTATAATGACTTTCTGAGAATAAACTTCTCTCAAAAGAACCTTTAATCTTATCTGTCATTTGGGCAAAATTCCAGAAACTATGGTCTTTTAACCATCTGCTTGATGTCTCCCTGAGGATGGGAGTGAAAGTGTGGTCTGCTGGATTGCAACACTCAGAAGTGGAAACTAGCAGGGACAAAGCAAGGGAACGTGTACTACAAACAAACTCTCAGGGTGGTTTTTCAGCATCTATGATAAAGTCATCTTCCTTGCTCAGGTACAGTACAAGCCTACCTTTCTGACATGCAAAGACATGCAAAGTGTGAATTGCTCTCAGATGCCACCTTGGTAGATGAACACATATTTGCCTTTGCATATTTCCTTAGGGTTGCCTATCCCCAACCAGATCCTTTAAGGTCTCTATTGTCATGGCAGTGTCAAGCTCCTTGGTCTTCCCTTACTTGATATTCCTATGTGATCCCCAGGCCAGTAGCTTTAATCTCCTGGGTACTTTTTAAAGTGGGACGTCAAAACCTGTCCTAGATGTACAGAATAAGGATTCCTACAATGACAAGATTATTGTAAAACTTACCGGATCTCTTCACTTATGTTTAGATTTTGTAAGCATTTGGAGTCTGCTCTGTGTATTATAACAGCAGGCTCCTGGTGGGAAGGAAGAAATGTATTTTATCATCTCTTTATTTTCAGTTCTTTCCTTTGTTTCTGGCACATGGAACAGCTCAACCAATGTTTGTTTATTTAAACTGGACTGACCTATAGGTCAAGCTGGAACTGGAAAGCTGCATCCAGGGTGAAATGTCCTTCTGCACAGATGGGTTGCACTTTCAGTTTTGGATGCTCTTGCTTTTGGCTGGGGCTATTTCAGTTTTTGCTTTCTCTTTCTGAATTCACAGATGGTCTTGAGCATTTACTCACAGATAGTGGATAGCTGCCCAGTGTGGATTGCTGTGGGCCAGACAGCTGGGCTTCCCTGCTGGCTACCAGCCAAACCCTGCTGATTGAAGCTTCCTTCAGGGGACTGAGTACTGTTTCTTTCCTGGAAGAGTCTGATTTTAGTTCAGGTGTGTGTGTGTGTGTGTGTGTGTGTGTGTGTGTGTGTGTGTGTGTGAGAGAGAGAGAGAGAGAGAGAGAGAGAGAGAGAGAGAGAGAAGATAAAAATGGAGAGACAAAGAGATAGAAAGAGACAAAGGGAGAGGCAGAGAGATAGAGGAAGGGAAGGGAGGGCATATGAGCACAGAGGTGTCTTGAACATTGGGAATATTGTGTATCATGTACATGTATGCTAGATAGGTCACTTAAGTTGCTTCTATTGTATTCACCTCAAAACTCTTCAGCATGAAGGTCTATGACTTCATTTCAATGTTTTACTTTCTAGTATATATCCAGAGTTCTCACTAAACTACAAAGTATATAAAAGCACAGTTGTCTACATTTGCCCAACATTTATTTCTTAATACCTGGAACTGTATCTAGTATTGCTTTAGAATGAACAAACAACACAGCAAAGTAAGAAAGTTGTTAGAGAGACTCCTCTTGTATATTCTTTATATATCAACTTCATTTAGTTACAACAATCTCAGCCTTTTCTACTAAATTGTTCTTTAGAGAAAAGTAACCCTAAGTGTCTATAACCCATGTTTATAAGGCCATAAACACGAGATGTTTGATTTCTAGTTATGTAAATTGCATCACTGATTTAACATTTCTTAAAGTCCTAAAGAAGAACAATAGATATGAACTACAGACAGTATTTGACTGCTATGTAGTGGGGTGGGGTAGAGTCAAACAAAGAGAAAGAAGGACAGAGAAAGACAGAGACATAGACATAGACAGAGAGACTTTGGAACTCAGTATTTAAGTGTTTTGAATGGGGTGTGCACTGAACGGTTTCCTACAGGACTTCCAGCACTTGACTATTCTGGGAGTTTTGTGCATCATGTGCTTGTCTCAGTATTGATCTGTGCTCTTAGGACTTTTAGGGTTCTTTAAATTTAAAACTGAGGATGTATTGAACCCAACTGTGTTTAAACGTTAGATTTACTAGTGGGAAAATTTTAAGTCTTGGGAAAATCACTGCTAAGTTTTTAATATAAGTCTGATATCCAAGCCTACCTGAATTTTTGGAAATTAATGTGTTTATATTTTGAACATTATAAATACCATATTGATGAACTCCAAATAATCTTAAATAGCTTATTCTTTATTTATTTATAAAAATTATTTTTCTTATTTTACATATCTATTCCAGTTGCCCCTCTTCCATCTCATTCCACACCCACTCCCCAGGGAGGGTGAGACAGTGAGACATTTCAGGAGGAATCATCAAAGTTTGTCAAGCCATTTGACAAGTCCTAGGCCCGCCCTCCTGTCTCTAGGTTAAGGGAGTATCCCTCCAAGGGGAAGGTATTCCCGGAAGTCCTTTCATGAACCAGGGATACATCCTGGTTTCACTGTCAGAGGTCCAACAGACTGCCCATGCCTTCTAACAGAGACCCATGTTAGAAGGTCCTATGTTGGATATGCAGCTATCAGTATGGGGTCCGTGAGCTCCCCCTTGTTCAGGTCAGCTGTCTCTGTGAATTTCTCCAGCCTCATATTGACCCCTTTGCTCATCACTTCTTCATCTCTGCAACTGGGTTCCAAGACTTGGCTCAGTGTTTAGGTGTGGGTGTCTGCTTCTGTTTCCATTAGCTACTAGATGAGGGCTCTAGGGTGACATATAAGGTAATCATCAATCTCATTACCAGGGAAGGGCACTTAAGGTAGCCTCTTCACTATTGCTCAGATTGTTAGTTGGAGGTCCTCCTTGTAGGTCTCTGGACATTTCCTAGTGTCAGTTTTCTCTTCAAATCTATAATGGCTCCCTCTATTATAGCATCTCTTTTCTATTCATCCCCCAGCTTAATCTTGGTTTCTCAAGTTCTCCCTTCCCTCCTCTTCTCCTTGTCCACCTGCCTTCCTCCAGCATCCATGTCAAAATCACACATACACAAAGTTTTCATCCAGAACTCAAAAAAAACATATTGACTGAAAATATAGTACTGATTTTTTACTGCCCCTTCAGTTACTGCTGTCTGATATTGACATATCACTTCTCAGGTCTATGCCTGAGATCATCTACCTGAGTCATTGGAAAGGGGAGATAGTAACAAGACCTATCCCTTAACACTGTGAGCCATTAACAGAGTAAAAACTGTAAAATAATGGTGCCTTTATATTAATTTTTATGGTCTTCCTTTTTAGCGTTCATATTTTCTTTCTCAGTTCACTGCATGTCAAATCAACCGTGATTGAGAAACTTGGCTGTGGTAATCCTCTAGAATCATTCAGTCTCAGAAGAACCTGTAACTGATGTGGGAGAGAAAAACAGTTGTTGAAGGCAAGGTTTTAACTCAAAAATCATATATATATATTTGATGGGGAGTTTAAGATGCAGAACGTAATGTAGCCATCAGGGTATTTTGGATGCAGTCATGACAAATAAACCTGTAACAGATAATTTATATTGAAGCTGCTTGTGTTGCATGGAAGAGGGTTCAATTTGCTAAGCACATACTTCTTTATCACCAGATGATTCATTGAAAATCACAATTTGTGATGATCTGCCTAGAGGAAGGATTGTTGATCATAAAAACATCATGGAAGAAAACTCGATGATGAATATTCTTTATGCTAAAGGGATGCATTTGTATTAGCTTCACACATCCCTATGTTTGTGCATTAAAATTATGAGAGAATTGATGATTCAAATGAGGCACAAGGAAGGGTAATTGTCAGCATTTCTTATAAGCTATGAAAGATAGTGGCTTTTCATACAAAGTATTAAGTTGAGAAAATTCAAGTATGACAGTACACACCCTCAATCTCAACTATCAGCAAACTGAGACCGGAGGAGTGTTGCAATTTGAGGACAACATGTACCATGGACTACTTAAGTTCAAGGCCAGCCAATAGTACATAGGAAAACCTTGTCTCAATATAACCCAAAATATAAAATAAATTAATTCAGCAGCTTTATTGACTAATATTAGCAAAGACCTGGAAAGAAAGAGAAACAAAGAAAAAAAAGGAAGAACACAGGAAAGAAAGTAAAGACTGGAAAGAATGGCCTGTTCTACCATCTCCAGTTTTCAGGATAGTCTTCCTGTGCCTTTGCATTTCCAGGATGTACAAGAGAGACCTCACCGGGTCCCTGAACAATCTCTGTCCTCCAGAAACAGAGGTGTTTAAAGACATAGAGTTCCCCACTAACTGTCACTCACTTTTTTTACAATCCCTTGGCTTAAAGTAACTTTTTTTAAGTCCAGTGCGTCTTTCTTGACAAAGATGTTTTATTTTGGTAGATAGCATATCTCCATGTTATTTTTACTTTTTTATAATTTTAAGTTACTTTCATCTATAAGAACAAAATACATCCACTGTGGCTATTTCTAGCATGCAGCAATGGTACACATGTGACAGGAGATGAGGTCTTTGTGAGAATTTTCCATACTCTCTTTATGAATATGTTGCTTTGCTTCTTGTATATACTACAGTATGAAATTTGAACAAGATAGGGAACATTGAAGCTTTGAAATAGGCAAATAACAAAATTCTTGTTTGCACTCCCATTTTCTTTATCTATATTATAAATAATCATGTACATATTTAATGATATGAAAGTAATAAAAACAATAGTTAGTTATAACATTTAATATTTAATTCACACTAATGTACAAGCTTAAATTTTATGAAAATTATTTCATTTAATCCTAAAATGACAAACTGGTAGCCTTATATTTTTTGGGTTTTTTGTTGTTATTGTTGTTGTGGTGGTGGTGGTGGTGGTGATGGTGGTGGTGGTGGTGGTGGTGGTTACTTTACTTGATTTTGTAAAGTAGTACAAGAAATATTGAAAAAAAATCCTGCATTTATTCTCTTTGCATTTCCAGATTTCATTTGATTGAAACAAATACCTGGAGAGTCGTACTTCTAGGTCTTTTGATTTTGCTTAGAATCATTTACAAAT
Source organism: Cricetiscus sungorus (assembly GCA_030556225.1). NCBI lineage: Eukaryota > Metazoa > Chordata > Mammalia > Rodentia > Cricetidae > Cricetiscus > Cricetiscus sungorus. The sequence continues at coordinate 94,496,690 of JANBXA010000734.1, read as the reverse complement.
GGAGAATGAAGATGGTTAATATGCTTTCCTATAGGATAAAAAACATAGGCATTTTGTGCTGAAATCCATGCTCCTGTTAAACTCCTACAGTTTTTGTTTAGTCTTAAGATGGACAGTCACTGCTAGACTAAGTTGTGAATAACAGTGTAGCTGAAACATCATTCTGTCAGCATTCGGTAACCTCTATTATTCATAGACATTCTACATTTCAGATACTCAGAGGACTGACATATTTTTTTAAATGTTAACTATTTCATATTTTCTGTTCTTTTAAACTCAAGAAAGTTATTGATTCCAAGAAAGTTATTGATTCCATAGACCATGAAAACAGCTTAAATTATGTCCAGTTTTCTAAAATAAAAAGATTGATAATGATCTCTTGGGGAAAGATAAAATTGTTTTGTCTTTTTAAAAGACTTTTATCCTTTTTAAAAAACAATGTTTTCATGACAGAGTATTCTGAAATCAACAGTGATGATGCTTAAGGCAATGGGAAGGCTTTATTGAATTAAATGATCCTAGTTTTCCTTCTGAGCTGTGTCTAAGTTAGATGGAAAGGTGACTGACATAAATGTCTTCAGACAAGTTTCATAAGGGCAAATGGTATATTCATCCTCCAATGGACTTGCTGGTGAGTTCCCATTTCCTAGGCACTGAGCCAGTGTCAATTAATTAAGAGAACAGCAAGGACATACTGGAATCCACATTCAGAAAAAAAAAAAAGTTTATTTAATTTTTAAGAATAATCAAAGACCAGCTAAAAGCTATCTAACACAAATTTTATTTTTCTTCTTCCTTTCTCTCGCCTCCTATTGGCATTACTAGTCTTCTAGGATATATTTGCCTCAGATATAAATCAATTTAATAATATTCTCAGCATTCTTCTCTCTCTCTCTCTCTCTCTCTCTCTCTCTCTCTCTCTCTCTCTCTCTCTCTCTCTCTTTGTACCAGAAAAACTAGTAACTCCTCCCCCAACTTATTTCTTACTTTGTTATTTCTTTATTTTTAAGGCAAATGCCAGTTTTGTGCCTATATCCAACCACAGGACCACAGGACTTCATCCTTCTTAAGGATATTTCTCTTGGGTTCAATGTGAAAAGAAAACTATGGGGGTCACAGCCTCAGGGAGCTATGCCCAGTACTGGTTAGGCCTCTCCTACACATCACCTGAAAATTATTAATTCATTTTTGAGAGGGAGTTCGTGGTCAGGTTAAGTCCTAGCATTTTACCCAGCCAGATCTTCTGTTAATTATAGAAATGAGATAATTGTAAGGGAGTAATTTAGTTAATCATTTTAGAAATCTCAATTTAGCAATAAAAACAGTAGAACAAAAATCGATTTCAGCCAAACTGACTATCAGAGACTTGGGCTTTCTAAAGTTGTTCATTGGAATCAAATGAAGTCATATAATGTCAATAGCCATTCGGTGGAAGTGACCTTCCAGTTTCTCTTTTGCAAAAAGTCTGGGTTTCATTTTTAAAGCAGCTAGAGAGACAAATTCTTGATAGGAGGGAAGCTATAAAGTTTTCCTTATACTATTCTGTGCTTAGAATAAATTTAGGCTACATGTTTTCCTTGACAAAAGAAAAGAAAAAATACTTTCTTTTAAATCTATTTTAAGAAAATTGTAGTCATCTAAAAAGAAGAAAAGAAAAAAAATCTATTCAAGATTTCTATTTTCTTTTTACCCACTTCTTACAAACATTGACTCAATGAGGTTTTAAGTGTGTCACTGTACTAATAAAGAACTAGTGATATCATGGCAGTTGTTTCTGCAATTTACAACATGCACTTTGCTTCATAAAAGCTTTGTGCTCTACATCAGCTGATTCTTTGGAGAACTGACCGAAGAATTACTCTTTGGGGCTTTGGGGCTCAGTTTCATTTTCTCCATTCTGATAATTGCTACTCTCAAAATCTCAGCAATTATAGTAAATGGCATACATTTTTAAGCTATACTAAACATAAATTCTGTATCTACTTAAATAATTGCTAAATATTCAAAGCATAATAAAAAGCTCTGTTCAAGTGGGAGTATGTATGTCCATTTGAATTTATACTTTAAGAAATCTGTTACTGACTCTTTCCACAAAGTTTAAAATTCTTTTTATGAAAACTTTACATGGTTTTGCTACATGTAGGACCCAGATAATATTCTATATTTTCCCTGTTGGAGAAAAGAAACTATATGGTTTTAAATTTTGTTACTGTGTTTTGAACATTTTCTTTAAAATTTGCAACCTAGATTACATTAATGATGTAACTGATAGGATACAGGTAGAGACCCATCAGTTTTTAAAAGTTGTTATAGCTGAAGTCAGATAAAAACCAAGATTCAATATGTTCCTGAAACCTGTGTGCACTACTTGGGGATGGGGCCATGGGGGCAGGGGTACATTTGAACATTTGATAATATCCAATTTGGTAAAATACAAACAAATCTGTCTTTCTCATTTCCTGAGGGCTTCACAGTTTTTTTAGGCTGTTAGAAATGCTTGTCTCAGTCTTCATAACTATGGTGGTGGGCCCTGTGTGACTTGCCTGCGGAGCTTCTTTTTCCATGCATCATTAGAGTACTATTGCATTCTTGAAACTACTTTGCTTTCTTTTATTTCTACTGTGCAATGCTTCAGACTCAGCCACTGCCATCAGACTTTATGGGAAGCTGACTCCTGCTTGGGAAAGGGGAGCTGTCCACTTTATCAGGACTTCAGTGTAGCCTCTTCTTAAATTAGGCCTCCTGCCCACACTGGCAGTTTGCAACCAGAAATAAAATAACATCCAAACAGTAGATATTACCCTAAATGCAGATTTAATTTAACTCAATAGCAAAACCATATCTGAACAGGAAAAAATGTAAAAGAAAGCAAAAAAGACAAACAAAAATGACAAAAAACTTTGCCTTGTTTAAAAAAAAATGAAAAAAAAATTAGCAAAGAACCCGAAAGAATTATTTTCACATCTTCAACACCTGAGATTCTCTCTTTCATCTCTCCTGTATTCTGTTGGTTATGCTCACAATTAGTCACTAACTGTTAGTGCCTTGCTTTATCTTCTTATTGTGTGTGCATATTTCTATATACTATATCCATTTGTAAATATAATTTTGACATGTTTAAAATCACATTATGTCCACTGAAATTTCTTATGAACTTCCTGTCTTGCCCAAGAGCAACTTGAAAGGAGATAATCTCTCTTGAAAATTTATGACCTCAGCAATGTCAAAAATAGGTAATATCACCTCAAAGTCCTATTAAAATGAAAGAATCAGAACGGGATTAAAATGTATTAGAACTGAGTTGGTTATCATGGAAGGGAGGTCCATTGGTGCAGAATTGTCTTCTCTAAGGTCAAGGTGAAGCAATAGGCTTTAGATTCGAGAGAAAGCAGCACAAATCCTTTGTCAATAAGACTAACTCTACGACAAAGTCAAGAAATGTTTGCTCTTTCCACTTGCATTAAAACAACTTATGGTGCACAACACTGAAGCAACTTCCTTTTGTTAAATCAAGGCAGGTGTGACTCAAGACTTTTGTATGTGGCCAAGTTTCCTCTTAAGTAGTGAGACTATAAAAGCAAAAGCAACCAGCTTTGAAACGCTCATGAAGCTGGGATGGGTGAATTATTTATTTGCTTCTTTATTTTACATCTTTTCAGAAAGAAATTTTTTTTTCAGGATAGTGGACAGGAAACGAAAGCATTAATATTAATTGAATATTTCCTATGAACTATGTGCACAGATGAGTTTTGAGCTAGGTCTAATTGCCTTTGTTTCAGAAAGAAGACACTGATGCTTGGAGAAAGTGTTTGACCAATGTTATTCAATTTGTGTCAAAGACAAGACACAAACCTCATTTCCATTCCCTGTAACCTTTGATCTGTCTTTTATGCTGCATTCACTGTGGTTCCTCTACATTCATTGACTGCTTGGTAAATGCAGCTATAGTTTTGCATTGTTGTTGTTTTTAATTAACACTGAGAAATGATCCTTCCTTCTTTGCTTTTTAATACTTTTATCTCTTGCTGGTAGAGCTATTCATAACCCCGCTCAGCTGACAAGTAGTTCTACCATTTTCATAGCAGTCTGAGCTCAGAGCACTCTAAAGAACATTTTGATTTAATTAAAGGCTTGAAAACAATCACTTTGAAAATATGATGGTTTTTACATGCTCAAATTTCCTCCTTCAAAACCATCCACATCTGATGAGAAAGACAAGAAGAGAAAATCTTAAAACTTAGCTTTCATTCATTACATCTGTTTAGAATACATGTAAAATAAGCAACTCTTTTAATATAAGCACTACCCCCAAGAGGAAATTAGCAGAGCACATTAGATTACAAATTTTAATAAACTGGTATTAGCCTTATCACTTTTGAGCAGGGGACGGAGAGGCTGTTTGGTGTTATTTCTGAGACTCTCTAGTGTCTTATCAGCTTCAGAGACAAACCACTCTCTGGTATCTACTGCCCATGCTAATTAGTTTATAGCCTATCAGCCATGTGTCTACATAGACTACAGCAGAGCCATTCAAAGAGGCTCCTCTTTCTCATAAAAGTCAAATATAAGCAATTCTCATTCAGCGTGGCTGCTAATGCAGGGAAACATAATGGTGTCTGGCTTCCGGAAGACAAGGGAAATATATTACCTAATTAAACCCCACACATTGTTAGAAAGTCTATATAAATCTTTGTGTCTATCTTCAGGGTTTTCAGAACTCAGTCTCACCTTACTACTCAAATACACAAGGGGAACCTACTTAAGAATTTGGACTGGGAAAACTCTACAATGTCCTGTCTTTTTATTAGCCATATGGCCTTGCATTGTCAGTACATATTTTGTACCTGAAATGTCATTTCTGTTACAGATATACTTTCTTTTTAGTTCTCACAATCCTGAAACTGAAAAGAGATCATCAGGCAAAATGTAATTTAGAAACAAGGAACTCATCTACTTCATATCAGAGAGGACTTTAAAACATAACAATTACTAAGTCTTTTACCTATCCTCCTGCACTGAATCAGTGCATATAGAGATTTGGATAATTTAAGTCTTTAATATTCACTGTGGGAACTGTTGTCTTACTCTCTTCTAGTTTTCTCAAAATGTCTAAATTACTATGATGGGAGAGTCGAAGAGATTGTGATACCAATCTTTTAGTTTTGTCTAAAGACAAAACTAAAGACAGCTTAAGGCAGGTACCCAGAACAGTGTCCAGCAGATGATAGGTTCCCTATTCTTGCAAACTTTCTAACTCTGCCTCTGACAAATGAAATTTCATTACTCAGAGAGGTATTTTATAAAATAAGAGACAACAGAGGAAGCCCATACTTGAAAAAAATCAAAATTCAGTATGTGGTATCTGGTAAAGATGTTGCCAAATTTGAAATTGGAAAAATGTACAAGTAATTGAAGAGGAAGAGTAAATTTTAATGAACAAGCTGTTAACTTTCTGCCATTTTTAAAATAAGTTTATTGATTTTATATATTAATGGGAGATGACTTTTTTGAAATTACTAAATGTGGTTTGCTTGCTATTTTAATATCCTGGTTATTGGGAAATATAAACAAAAGAAACCACATGGAAAATGAATACTGTTAAAAAGAACCAACGTTTCTTCAAGGCTATTTCAGGGAGTTTGGGAAGACTCTTTTATGTAACCATCTACGCTTTACTTGGTTCAGTTGCAAAGGCATAACTAAAACACTGCCTATCATGATGCATGCACTTTGCAGAGGTCAGCCAATCAGTAGCTAACACCATGGTTTCTGAAAAAATCTGATCTAATGTTCCTAGCAGGTTACTTTATGGGATAATTAAGAGGTATTTGCATTTTCTTACTGAAGTGGAAAAGAGAATACATTGGTATCCTGGGACTTAGGCTGGAAGAAAAGTCAAAGCAGTACTATTCCCCTAGGCTTGGACTCTGCTGCTTAAAATCTGTACTATGATGGCAGAAGATGGAATATATTTATCATTCTCCTTTAAGTAGTGAGCCAGAAAAATTGATAATCTACAAAAAGTAAACCATTACAATAATAAACTATTACCAATACAGAACCAACTGGCACTAAATCTATGTCAGACTCCAATGAGATTCAAGGATGAGCAAAATATTTTCTATGACTGTGTTTCTTACTTCATAAAGTGGAAAATTGAAGTTATGAAATAAAATGCCAGTTCTCTCTTTGCTTCCATTTATTGGTCTGTTTTAAAAACAAAGATGACAGTAAAAAAGTTTTAGTGATATGATCCCATCCTCTATTCAAATGGAGTCTTTCTGGGATCTTTACTGGGGAGTGGGATAAGTAAGGATATAAGAAGGGTTGTCTCATTTCTATACAGTCAAGAAGATAATTAGCAACACCCCTTAAAAGTTAGTGTAATTGAGGATTTTACTTTCACAGTACCAAACAGATAGAACCCATGGTTTAACTGAAGATCATTAACAATGCTGATGAGCTTAGAACCACAGCGGTAACTGAATGGTGGAAACTTCATAGAGAGTAAAACCGCTTATGAGAAAGCCTTCCAAGGCTTCTGTGAGGAGGATCAGACTAAAGGATTAAACCAAAATAGGTAGAGTAGGGTTGGAGTAGGGTTAGGTAGAAAACTGAAAAAGGATTTCAGAATTACATTAAATTTGAAATATGCTCATGATATCTTCTAAAAACTCACTATACTATATGCTGTCGCCCCCCCCCAACACACAAAGAAAATAACATATTGTTATGTTGACAGGCTTCTGTACAGACTACATCTACATAATATCACATAATGATTTCTTTTTTTTAAGACAGACTTTCCTACTTGTAGAAAGACTACAAATATTGTTTATGCAAATTACAGAGATGAGATGATGGGATGACTTATCCTTTTGAAATTTAGATTAGCTGTAAGAATTTCTTTTAAAGTCATTGAAATATTTGGGCACCAAATAACTTGTTCTGAGCCTGCTCCTCTTGTCAACACACACATCATTCCTGGTAGTTCAGAAGAAAAATTAAAAAAAAATTCCAAGCCTCACATTTGCTTGCTTTCCTGTGTTTGGTCTGTGAGTATTTTAAAGGACTCACTTTAAAAGTAATCCTAGTCCATTTTTAATGCTTTGTAACATTTGGGAGATTAGTTTAGAGGAGCTTCCAGGCAGCCTTGTTCATCACTGAACCAGAGAGAGATTAGAGAGATTATATATACTACCTGTATCTCAGTTCTCAACTTCACTTTCTGTCTGTTGAATTTCAATTTCATGGCAAAAATCCTATGTAAACAGAAGTTGAATGACTAGCTTAGTAAACTCCACCAGTTTTAGCAGACAATGGCACAAGGGACACATTATTTTTAAGCCAAAAGTATCATCTTTGCATTACATGATTTGTGGAGAACCTTGTCACAGTGATTCCTCTTCAAAGCATGGAGACACCTGTTTACCACACAGGTGCTTTGAGCATTCACAAGGGAGCAAGCAGCCTCAACACAGTTGGGTAAGATAATGACCCACAGTTTGCCCATCAGACCTTCCCATCTGTTCATCCAGCACTTCAGCCTTCTGAGTCTCTTCCACTGAGTTGTCTACTTTGGGGAATAAATAATGGCCTCTAGGATAAAATGTAGGTTTCTGAGTTTATGCAACCAGCCTTTGGTGTGCAAGCACAGGAATTTTATTCTCAAGTGTGGAGGAGTCTTTGAAATGATTTTGTCACTTGTCTCCAACCTGGGAAGGATACAACAGAGGGGAAAATTATTGGAGTTGGGACAATAAAGAGACACAGTTCTGTTCACATTCATTTAATGATGTCCTCAGGTTTTTGGACTCTTGTCAGGCCAGTTTGCTGAGCTGTAAAAATTGGCGTGCCAGGCTTTTAAGAGCGAGACACCCTTGTTTCAAGCTTATTGTATGTATGGCCCATTGCACAAGGAACACAGAGTGTTTAGCTTCTTTAGAATATCTCACTACTTTCAATACTGAGCTTCATTATAAAAAAGAATGTTCTACAATGTCATATTTATAAACTTTCTTCTAGTTTTTGGTATCAAAATTTAGTTTATATATTCAATGGTTGGGACATCTAAAAAAATCAAAAAACTATTGCTTCTCAGATAAAATCTAGACTTTTTTCCTTATACAACATACAGTCTAGAAAGATTGAATCTAGACACCAATTAATACGTCTGTGATAGTCACTACTATGTGAATGGAATATGATTAGGTAGTTGGTTCCATAATATGATTGCTGCTAGATTTTATGTTCAACTTGACATAAACTAGAATCAACTGAATAGAGGGAAACTCAAATGAATAATTGGCCTGTGGGCAGAATTGCAGGAGGGGTTAGGGGGTGTGGGTGGGGATGGGGAGTTCTCGATTGTTAATTGCTATAAGATAGGCCAGTACTCTATGGATTTTACCATCCCTGGCAAAGTCTTCCTGGGTATATATAAAAAAAAAGCTATCTGAATAAAGAACAAGGGGGGGCACAAGCCAGTAAACAATTCCTTGAATGTGCTGGCTTTAAGAATAAAGATTAAGAGATGAGTTCACTATGAACAAAGTCCCCAAGGTAAGGAGGAACATTTCAGGTAGAAAGAAATATGAATGTTTTTTAGGATTAAGACAGAATAAAGGAGTGATATGTCAGCTCAACATGAAACTAAAAAGAGGACAGAGGCCAGTTTGTTCATGACACTGGGTATAAATAGACTGGCCTGCTTTTAAGATAATGGTTAGCTGCTGTGACCTTAAAGCAGTTAAGTTTTAAGACTAGTTTGATACATTACCAGATCTGACTGAGTACTAGTCATATGATAGGTCTTGGGGGAATAAGGTAAATGCCCATATTCTCCTACCTTCATAAATGGGGAATAGAAAAAAATACATACTGTAATTAAAAGGATTAAAACAATTATGCTTGAATAGAGGAAGCAACAACTTTCAGAAAATCATAGAAGAAACCCAGAAAACACCCTTAACTTGTGCTTTGAAAGGGTATCAAACATGTGTATAAGTTATTTAAAAAATCACAAAGAGGAGTATTGAACTATTGAACTCAAGACAGAAGGAAATTTGCACATTGGCTGAATGTCCCCCAAATCAGGGAGCCTTGCAGATAACTGGAAGGGTAATCCCAGGGAGCCAGACTCTGTTAGAATTACTGGAAAGAATGGTTTGGTGAGAAGTGATACCACACACATGGCTGAGAAATTCCATGTAGCATACTTTGCATATTGATAAGAAGTGGGGATGTTAACGGATTTTGTGTTGTATAACCTCCTACATTTTACTGAATATTCACCAAATAAAATTCTTAACTTTGCCTTTGTAGAGAAGAGCTATTAAATGGGCCAGGCCTCAAAAAGCGAAGTTATTCTTCTAACCACTTATGCCATTTTTCAAAAGTCTACAAGGATTTACACCTACTCAACAAAATGTTAATTTATGCTTCAGGAAAAAGAACAGAGTAATATATATCTTAAGGTGTTCTCCTTTTTCATTTTGGATCTGAATTCCGCACCAATTTAAAAATGGAATGAATTTACAAAACAGACATCAAATACTCAACAGAGAGGGAGGAAAAGGTCCCTATTTATCATGTTCTTGCAATAGTGGCTGAGTGATATATTGTGATTACAACTTTTTTTAATTGGCAGGCTTCTAGGATGCTCTGGGAATTGGTGACAAGATGATGGATCAGTTTCTTCATATTGGCTGGTTGATCCAACAAACCCAAAGCACATATTGACATTTGTCACTCAGCATTGGAGCCCCACGGACATCTCTGCTGATTAGTCAAACACTTCACCTCCCTTTAATTAATGTTTTAAGAACAGAGCCTCACAGAGATGCTCAAGGGAGCAAAATTTTGCAATATAATGGAAAAGGGGGTTACATAGAACCACTTAAATAAGAAGTGAGCATGAAAGGAAAGGGAGAAATCAATGACAGTGTTTTAGCAGCTTAACCCTGCTGGCCCTTGCATGTTAATAGATTATTTATGCATCACATGGCTATGGGAAGAAATTAGTATGATTAGCATTTTCTGTTTATTGACTGTTCATCACGAATCAGAAAAATGTTTACATACATTTTGGTTCATTGCCTTGAAAAATCATTGACAAGAAAGGGCAGGACAAGAATATATCCTCTCATATAAACTCAAAGAGTATTTTACCCTAAAGAAAAAAGTAATAAATGAACAGAAATGTATGTCTCACTGTGTTGTAAAGAAAAAAGAAACTACTTTATTTCCAGAGAAAAAACCTTTTAAAATAGGTAGTTAGGAGGGAGCTTTGAAGTTTGACATGAGTCTAATCTCATTCTTTAGTTAATAGCCAGGGATTTTCAAAGAGTCCTTATGATGTTTGCAGAAATTGTTCACCCCTCTGTGTCTTCACCACTCCAACCATTTTGAAGTTCCCTTCACCATACAATTTCAATTATGCCATGTTTTAGAAGAAGGTCGTGTGCTAATCCTTTAACAAAGATAATGAAACAGGTGCATGGGCAGGGATCTGAATATGTTTACATGTCTCCCTTGATTGCCACAACGATTCACAGATATATTAGGAAAATTATTTAGGGAAAGTATTTTCTGGCTCCTATCTTTAAGAATACCAACTCTGCAAGGATTAGTGCTGCATGTGACAGTCAGAGTAACCAAAGCAAATGCTGGGGGTGGGTATCTATCATAAACCAGCTCTGGGTAAACTGAAGGGAATAGAGGCTTCAAAGCAAAATAGAATTTCCATTTAATCTCGGATCCTTTAACTTCCTGTACACAACTTTGGGCAAGATGTAGAAAACTGAAATGCTAAAATGTGAAGTTGAAAAAGCTCTTTTTACCATCTTCCTTCTTTACCTAGTTGCTGTTGTTTGAACTTGGTCCCTTAAATCATGCACTGAAACTCTGTGTCCAATGCCATAGGGCATCAGTCCCTTAGCTTTTAAATGGGATTAGTTTTCCAGGCAGTACTCTCGGTGGGTCGGTGTCATGCAGCTGTTATTGCCTAGTGGGTTGTTAGCCAGTTTAGGCCCCAGGTGCTCTTGTTTTCTCTCCTTATGTCTCTCTCCCTTTCTCTTTCTCTCTCTCTCTCTCTCTCTCTCTCTCTCTCTCTCTCTCTCTCTCTCTCTCTCTCTCTCTCTTTCTGTGTGTGTGTGTGTGTGTGTGTGTGTGCATGTTACCTGTCTTCTTCCATAAAATGTTGCAGCATAAAGGCCATCACTGGACACTAATAGCTCTATTTCACAGTAAAATCTCTGTGTTGTTGTATTGTAGCCACACAAATGGGCTAGGTTACCATTTGTCCCTCTATTTGTTTTGGTCCCTCTGTCTCTTTGGCATTTAGCATATGTCTACATCATCACAGCTCTCCCCATCCTATGTCCTCAATACCCCCATTATTCTACTGATGAACCTAGAAGGGTTATACACTTACTATTGTTGTCAATTAATATGATATATTAATATGATATGATTTGATTTAAATATTTGACTTCTGTGATTTTTTTTTCAGCTTGAAGAGTAAATAGCAAAAAGAAAACCTGCAAAAGCAACTTACAAGGAAATGTCACTGTGTACAAAGGTTTACACATAGATCTCCTAGTTCCAAACACACAGAAGAGACCTCTAAAATCAATTGTACTTAGTCCCTGTAAATGTAATTTATAGTTTACAAAAGAAATATATATGTGCACATAATATTTTTTAAGGCTCAAGTAATACTGCAAGACATAATAAAAATCATCAAAGGAGTGTCATTTCAAAAGCAGCCACTCTTAAGTTTTGATTTTCCTGTTGCTTATGGCTATGTTATTAAATAACATACATTGTAATAGTGCTATTTCTTGATTTCCAGTTTAACTAGTGTTTATTGATTTTTCTACCACAGAGTATCAGAATTTGGATCTTTTCCTCTACCCATACACACTCATACAATTCCCCTTTCTGTATCCTACTGGAAAAATATGTTGCCATTTTGTGCTAAATCAATATTTAGTGCTTGCCTTATTATAGCTGTGGAAATAGCATATAGAAGGGAATTACATTGCATGTTGTGTTATATTTTTTTCTTGTGTTACTATTTTTTGTGAAAGTAAATTTTCTCCACCACACACACACACACACACACACACACACACACACACATCTGGACATATTTGGTTTGCTATACCCTGACCCTGATGATGTCTTTCAAGACCCGTCTTAAGTCTATTAAGGAGTTTAGCTTGATATGGTGTCTTACACATGCATAAAATGAAAAGGGGGTCTTCTTACTTTGAAAATGGTCTTAAAATGTACTTGATTTTTTTTTAATTTTATTTATGTGTGTGTGCGTACATTGTGCGAGTACTTGTGGAGGACAGACAAGAGGATCAGATTCTCTGGAACTTGAGTAGCCAGCTTTTGTAAGCCAACTGACATGGATTCTAGGAACCGAACTAGGAACCTCAGCAAAAATATTAAGTACTCTAAATGTTGAGTCATTTCTCCAGCTCCTAGAAATACCTTCTTTTCTCTAATTTCACAGTTCTTTGACATCAAATTTACTGACATCAAATCTTACTGTAATGTGAGAAATTTCCTCAATCCTTCCCTCTCCCTGGTTCCTAAGTCATCTGTCTACATAATTGGCAAGGCTTTTTTATTATTTGAAAGTTTTGGAAAAGCTTCTTCAACACAGTTTTCTGTTGAATCACCCAAACCAGATAATTCCCATATGTTTCTATATAAAGAAATTATAACCCATGTGTGGTGGATCACAAGTGTAATCCCAGCACTCAGGAAGCTGAAGCAAGATTGCTGTGAAGTCAGATTACATATTGAGTTCAGGCTGTATATACATATATCATATGCATATATATACATATACATTATGTATACACACATACATACATACATACATACATACATACATACATACATACATATCCACTAATAATTCACTGATTTTGGCCTATTTCTTTTGGCTGTCTTAGCAATTAGATATATGATAGTAATTATTTGTGACAGTTTAGATTCAGGGAAAAGCAATGGGTCCAGCTAAGAGATTCAGCTACAGTTTATGCAAAAGGAATCAAAGATTACAGAAACAAATATAGGTTTTACTACACAAACACCTGCACTTCTGTTTGTTACTATGTATATAAATCTCATCAGCAAAAGCTTCAATGTGTTGATTAGTGACCCTGATCTACTGAATTGGGCCCAGTGACATCTGGTAAGACAGGTTGCTCCTTGGAATGAATGGCTGCTGATGGAATGAAAGCTTCAATTCTTTGTATCATGACTTGCCAACACAAAGAAGGTCAAACTTCCACTGGAGGAACAAAAAGGGGCAAGTGTGGAACAAAGTCTAGGGCAAGTAAATAGATACTCTTGGAATTAGAGAGGCTTTGGGATGGAAAACAATTCACTCTTAAGGCAGTTTTGGAAGAGTTCAGAGGATGGATTCGGGAGATAGGCTAAGTTCCCCCGAGGCCTCTCTCCTTGGCTTGAGATTGACTAGGTCTTTCTCTGTTCTCAGATGGCATTCCCTCTGTTCCTTCCTGAAAGTTGCTCCTGCCTCTTACATATTTGAAAGAGCTTTGCCTGCAACCTCATAAGCATATTTACCTCCATAAAGATCATTACATTTCTCAAGTGCTGGGCCCAGAGTCACAAAATGTTTCATGCGTCATTACTTGAACGAGATAAGTCCTCCAAATAACAATCCTAAGAGATAACTATCCTAAAATATCAAGAAATCTTCAAAAGACATCATTACTCCATTTAATCTGCACACAAACTTATAAAGTAGAATTTGGTTGTGTTTTGTTGTTTTAATCATAATTTGACACTCAGGACAATGATGATTCAGGTGGGTGCCTAACACCTAGGAGGCAGAAGAGGACAGAGCCAATATTCAAATTCAGGGAGCATGAATCCAGTACTCGTTCTTTCTTTTCTCTGCTCTGGTACCCACTGCTCTGATGTGAGGAAATGCATATTTTCACCTCACAAGCACTCTTGCCTTGAATGCTCACAGTACACTCAGATGCTAGTTCAAACAGCATTGTCTACAGTCTTTCTTCACCTGAGCAGAGAGGGGTTGTTGTTCAGTTACCTCCAGGATGAATTTAACTAGGCACACAGTTCACTCGGCAAGACAACTAATGTGATGAAAAAAAAAAAAGTTGTGTTGGATTGGCAAGGGGGAAGAGTTGGAGCAAGTTTTTTTTTTTTTCATTCTATTTTCATCATTAAAGAAAATGAAATATGTGCATCAGAACATAAGTTCATAAGCAGATCAAGGCTGAGAGCTTTTACAATGGCGGTAACTAGCTATTTCCTTACTCCAGTGACTCCATTTGGTCTGTGAGTTCAATAATGTTCCATAAAACCATGAAGAGTTCAGCAAGGTGCAAAGCAAAGGTAAAGGCAGGTGTCTTGGGAAAAGAGATCTGAGAGAATTAATTTGTTATTTAGAGGAAAGATCAGCTCCTGTAGGTTAGCTCTTCTATTTCGAGCTTGGAGGGAGGAGTGATAAACATTTTTTTCTGTTTGAGAGGCCTGTGGAATCCAATACAGGAAACAAACAGAAGGAAGTATCTGAGGTCTTGCAGAGAGAAATAATAATTAGATATAAGCTAGTCATGGCCTGGTAAAGACAATGGTAAAGACATAAGAAATAAGAGATAACTTCCCTCAATTACTAGCTATATTTCTAAAGGAAAACATCTATGAAATGTTAGTCTGAACATTTTTGAAACTGTATTTTTATTTATTGTAGCCTATGAATATGTTTTACTTAACAACAGTTAATATGAAAGGAATTCTAGTAAAGATTCTGGTTGCTTCCACTCCCTCCTGTCATTTTGCTTTTTCCCACAAAACTCCAGGATTTCCAATTTCATACACAGTAACTTTCTTAAGATGTTCTGTATTAGTATAAGTACATCTTATTTACCTCTAAAGCTTTTTTGTGCGTGTTGTTTATACTATTAAAAAAAGCCTTTAGTTCATGCAGTGTGTAGTTTTCTCTAGGTGATCCTTGATTATAATTTTGTGTTAGCAATTCATCTATTGAAAAACCAGTTTTTCTTAATGATTTTAACATCCACACACATAAACAAATATTTTAGGCTTGCTTCTCCTTTACTAGATCATTCGTCTTTTCTTGCTGCAATACCATACTATATGAACTTAAGCGCTATGTGATTATTTTTTATAGAGAAAACTTCCTATTCCTCACTTGATATTTGATATTTTGATCCAATTTGACATTGATATAGACTAATTTCCAAGCATCAAATACAAAGATCTCTGTAACAAAGCACCAAAATTGCAGAATCTTATGTTATTTGATTATTGAAAATTGCAGAAAGTTATGTCAAAATGGAAACTTAAACAACTAGCCATTTCCCCCTTTTTTAGGGCCTGTTATGATTAATCTTCATTGTCAGTTGGACTGAAGTTACAATCACTTATGAGATACTCCTCTGTGTGCATCTGTGTTGAAGCTTCCAGGGAGGTTTACATAAACACAGAAGACTTGCTGTGAACCTGGAAAGTGCTGTCTATGGGCTGGATGCAGGCTGTAAAAGCAAAGAGGAGGAAGCCTGCTGAACATCTGAGTATTCCTGGATGCAGAGGTGATGTGACCAGCTTTTCATTCTTCTGACATAGTGCTTTGCAGCCTTGATGGACAGTATCTTCTCAAATTGTTGGCAAACACTCCTGTCTTTCCCTAAGCTGTTCAATCTCAGGTACTTTGTTACAGGAATGAAATGAAGCACCATTGGGGGGAAAATGTCAAAAATTGAAAGCCCATTAGAAATGTAATTAACTATGCAGTTTGTTTCATGAAACTACAAAATATATTTGCTGAGCAGTTATTACTAAACAGACACTATAATTATGTGATTTAATCTAATGCTATAAACAATACCATGCAATGAACAGTCATGTCAATCTATCTGGAAAGGACATGAATGTTTACTTAAAGGTCAAGGAATTTCTCTCAGAGGCTAGATTTTCATGAGCACAGGATTCAAATTCCAATCGATAAGAAATGTGATTTGTATACATGTAATTTTTTTAGTCATACACAGCATAACATTACTAGTGTAACAGTTAAATCAACACTTGATGGAAGAAATACTTCATGCTTTGCTGAATTAAAAACGTCTAGGAGAAACAGTTCCCTCAAGAAGTTCAGAGTCATGCTTCTCACTGTATTCTCTGCATAGTCAGGTTGTTTTCATTCTTTCTTTTCAGTTTGGAAGTCAGGCTTTATGTTGGTGCATTCATCCACTTTTATAATAGATCTATTAACTACTCACTGTTGTTCATAGTTTTCAACGTATATTACTTTGCAAATGCCTGCCCTTAAGGTTGATATTCATTAAGTAAAAAGTGTCTTCAAAATGGAAAAAATAGTACATTTAAATGAATAACAAGTAATTAACTGCAAAAATGGCTGCCCTTTGCTCTAGTTTTAATTGTACCTTGTGAATGATGATAAAAAGACTAAATTCTTTCTACATACAATTTCATATCCAATTCAACCTGGTAGTTTGCTTTTATCAAAGCTCTTTTAAAAAGTCTCAGTTAATACATATGTATGATCACTCCATGGACAATTATATTTGATTCTTCCTACCAGCACCTCTATTGAGTATATAACTTCACTAACTTTCAGAGAATAATGAGATGGTGTGATACCGGGAAGGTACTATTTCTATGTACTTACTGACCTAAAATTCCAGAAGTGTTTGTAAGTCTGAAGGACAGGTGACAATCTTTGTTAGACTTAGGGTAGCCAGAGATTGGAATTCTGTGTTTATTTTCTTTTGTATAGCTAGGTTTGGCTCAAAACCTTAGAATATTGAGGTAATCTATCTTTAGACCTCTCAACACGTTTTTCCTCTCTAGGTATCTCACAAACTATCCTGAAACTCAAACATTAATAATAATAGTAATAATAATAATAATAATAATAATAAAAATATCTACCCACATCCACTTTGCATTATGGCTTCTTTATTATTCTCCTTAAATCTACAAAACTTTAATTCTCTGAGAAATAAATAAATTCCTCCCTGAATCATCCCAAATGGACTCCTCACCCTCTCCCAGCTTCATATCCTCCCTTCACTTTTAAAAACACAACCCACCACATTTGATTTGAGCTGCCCACACATTCTTAGTGATGTGGTGCTGTCCATTGAGGCCTAGTCAACCTACAAGAGGCTATATTCTTAATGAGAACTGAAATGTCTTCTCCAGCAGCCACAGCTCTCTGGCAGTAGTTCCTCAGTGAAAGGTAAGAGCCTATAAGGTTTCTCTCATTCCTTGTTGCTAACTTGCCTGACTTAATCTTGTGTAGGTCTTGTGCAGGCAACCACAATATCTGTGAGTTAATGAGTACTGTCGTTCTGTCATGCCCAGAAAACATTGTTTCACTCTTCCTCTCTACAAGCTCTGGCTCTTACAAACTTATCTCTGTGTTTAATTAATACAAATAAAGACTGTTACTTTTTTATCTCCAAATTTTATCTACTCCAGGATTCACAGCAACTACTATCCCAAATTCTTCTGTACTCTCACAAATTGAGAGAATTTTCACCATGTAGTATAGGTTTTCATTACTGGCTAAGTCAATTGAGTAATTTAGGCTTCTGGAGTGGGTGGGTGGGATGACACTAGAGGTGCTGATAGAATGATTCTGCCCATGTTTATTGAAAGGTATGATCTTTAAGCTGCTCAAGAGAAAAATTAAAGAAAATTGGTAAAGAATAAAGGTAATGAAGAGCTGAGGTTGTTTGTAAGACATAATATTTCTGATTCAGAATGAAGGCACCATCAATGTACCCTGACATAATTATGTCATGATTATTTTATTATATCCACCATTAGCAACATCATGTTTTTCAGAAGATACTAGAAAATTCATTCATGTTACAATATGTGTTAGATGTTTTCCCAAAATAGTATACAAATATTTTCTGCACTGTATAAACTTAAAGTCAGTTGGGAGATAAACATACAAACAGGGTTTGATATGATAAATCTTTAGAAATGTTACTTAGAAGAGTTTAGATAGTTTGTTTTAATTATGGCATGAAAAAAATGTTTAGTCTACAGGCTGGTGAACAAAGCTGTTATAGAAAACTGTCACCGTTAAATAGAAGAAAAGAGCTGGCTGGAGAGAAATGTGGGAACAAAGGGGAGAAATAGACATTAAACAAAGGTAGTTGTGTATACTAAGATACCTTCACTCATTCTGGAAAAGCAAGCACTTCAGCCTGGCAGTCCAAAGGGTTTCAGGGGTGCTGAATAACAGTTGCATCAAGGGGAGATCTAGAGAGCAGAATGTAAAATCCCCTCGTGTCTGACTTTAGCCTTGGCTTCTAAACATAGGAGTTCCAACAAGGGGACTCTACTGCAAGACATATTAATCCCATTCCATTTTACAAAAAAACTCTGACAACAAAAGCAAACCTGAAGTTTAGAGATAATGTATCTTCAGATCACACAATTAAAGGAGGCTTCTTTTCATCAGCTTGTATTTTAATTGCTTTGCTTTTACGATGATTTAGGAAGACCAAAATAAATATGAGTTTGAATTTTACTCTTTATTTCCTTAAAAAATATGCATTGAATGATGCATAGTTTAGTGAAGTAGCTGGCTAATTATGGACCTGATCTCTGCTATTCTAAGTTCTTTCCCAGTCACTCTGGTTTTCTGATTCCAGAAATGATGTAAGAGAGTGTTCGTTCAGAAACCCTTGCATTCCTCCAGCTTGTTAAGACAAGAGGAAGTTGTATGAACTATGTTCTATGAGGTTTGGATATGTTTGAGCATCTTTTGTTTTCCTTTCACATAGGTAAAGATAAATTGATACACTTCTGCCTAATAGTTCATAAAGATTTCTAGGGAATTGGAGAATCTGATGCAGCAAATGCTACTCCCAGTGCTGACTCTCCCTATGTTTAGACATAGGAAATAAGGAAGGTAGTGGAATCCCATAGGGTTTCTTGTGTCTTTCATGTTAATTATTATATTTAAATGATAAAGCTTTGCCCTCTGAGAGGCTCTCTCTCTCTCTCTCTCTCTCTCTCTCTCTCTCTCTCTCTCTCTCTCTCACACACACACACACACACACACACAAACACACACACACACACACACACACACTCACTCTTTGTAAAGTTTACTCTTATCTTATAGAATGGCAGCTTATCCTGGTATAGTTCAGTGTCAGAAGCAATGATGCTCCAGACTTTTGACACCAAAATGTGGAGTGGAAGGGTGATGGTGTGCACTGACACCCAGAAATCTGCCTAACAGAGCTGGATCACTCAAGTACTTGGCTTCCTTGGTTTTTACACCAAGTAGAAGAGGGACTAGCTTTGGAGCAGGGTACCAAGGCAGGAATCCGTCTGCCTTTTATCCATAAACAAGGCACATTAGCAATTTACTATGGCAAATAAGTATCAAATGGGCATTATTGGACATAAGAATTTGAGTTGTATTCTCATATGGTCCTATAGGAAAGCAAAAATTCAATTTGTTTACCAGAGACTTGCTGGTAGGACAAAAAGAATGGTCTTCACAGGTTTACATCTGACAGGAAAATAAATTTATCTGTTTACCCCTCCTTACATACATTACAGAAAACTCTTTCTTGTTGCTACTGCTAATTCATTGTCTTGCAATTCATCTGTCTATTCTCCTCAGTGGCTATGAAAGTCTCTGTCTTTGGTGCATTACAGGTTTGACAAAATATGTTTTCATGTCTTTTTGAGACTGAACATTCGTCTCTTTCATCAATTATGAGTTGTTTTCTGCTCTTCTCTAATGTCTCCTTGGCTTTATGTTCTTCAACTCAAATTCTTCTTCAAGCTTTAGGCTCTCAGAGTAAAGGACTGTCTCTCTGAGCTAGATAGTTTATGGATTTCTTCTGACCTATGTTGTAGTCCTGCCTTTGTCTATGTAATTCTGTATATTTTACTTCTGACATTTTCATCACACTTAGCATATTTTATCCTCACAATTCCTTTTTATATTTTTTTACAAATTTTTATGCTTGACATTTTTTATTACTTTATATTTATGCCATATTTACCTAAACATTTTAAAAGTATGTGATACCTGGTGATTCTTCTAACTGGATTTCCAAAAGATCTAATTAAATTTTTATCATTCTGTTGCTCCTATCAGGTTGCTAAGTACCTTATAGGAGGCTATTCTTGCTACATGATGATGTTATCCACATTTGTCTATGGGAACTCAGAAAAGTCTGAAACTAGGATGAACTATCCAGAGTTAGTTTTCACTCACCAAATGTACAGCAAGAAAGGCCTCTACTGCTGAGTTCTTGGGATGCTTTTTTTTAGTAGAAACATAGTCTATGATAAATTGGCTTCCTTTCTACTACTCTTTCTTTTGGTGAATGTTTTCTAGTTTTTCTTTCAACATGGGCACTGCACTTCTAAGTT
The DNA here is from genome assembly GCA_030556225.1 of Cricetiscus sungorus. Classification (NCBI taxonomy): domain Eukaryota; kingdom Metazoa; phylum Chordata; class Mammalia; order Rodentia; family Cricetidae; genus Cricetiscus; species Cricetiscus sungorus. The sequence continues at coordinate 94,476,209 of JANBXA010000734.1, read as the reverse complement.
ACTGCCCTTTTGAAGCGGGCACTCTTCCCATGCATCATCTGGTTTAGGCTCAAGGTCATTTCTTCTTTGGTGCAGCCGTTAAAGCCTACACTTCTTCGGTACTGAGATTGACAAGTTCCCCCAGGGTACATCAAGCTTTAGCACCAGCCTGCCATTCTAATTCCTGTCAGTCTTTGAATCCTGCCTCTAGAGGCTAGCCTCACTTTCCAGCCAGTCCAGTTACTCATTTGGAAGAATATATGTTATATTTCACCAAGCATTTCTTGGTGTTTTACATTTAGAAAATTTTTAGATTCTAGTTTAAAACGCCATCAGAAACAAACACAGAGAGCAGGAATTGGAGGCTCTTGATGTACTGTTCTGGAATCCTCCTGGCATTTATTATAAGCAATACTGCCCATTAACCAATCTGCTTAGATTTGAGGAAACCAAGCTAGTGTTTTTCATTGTAATGTCTTGATTTATAGGATTTCCGTAACTCAGAGGGCCGACCTAAGAATATTTGTCAAGATAAGATTTGTTTTATTCACAATTACGGATTTAATTAAAATTAACTAAGAATACCAAAATAAAATCTACAGACAGAAGGCCAAGAATTTCATTGTATTAGCCTTAAGGTGACTGTTTCATTAGAGAAAATACAGAAGGATTTTAAGATGTTTCTATTTGTCTGAATATCCTACCACTTTCTACTGTAATATTAATTTTATTGATTTTTATGTAGTGATAGTAGAAATATTGATGAATATATAAAAAGAGATAGTAAATGTCCATACTGTGGGAGCTGCATTCTCATTTGTCCTACCCATATCCAATTCATAATCACAGGCTGTAATAGTACTACAGCAACCATGGCAGAATCAGCAGGCTTTCCTTTTGTCAATGTCCTACTTGTTAGCAGGATAGCAAGAACACATAAGAATATTTCAGCACACACAAACACACACACACACACACACACACACACACACACACACACACACACACACACACAAATAAGTAGCTTATCAAATCATGTAGAATGTAAATTTGTCTCTAAACGACAACATATCCACAGGGATCAGACTGTTCAGGCGGGTCAGATTCTAACACAAAGCAGACACAGGAGCTGAGTAGGTAGGGTTATCCCTTTAGGATAGCATGACTGTTCAGTTATGTCATAGGACTCATTAAGTCTCTCCATTTCGTCACTACAAGCTGGCCGCTTCGAGATCCTTCTCTTTGGAGTAATTTATATTACATCAGAGAATCAAGTACTCAAATAGTATGTTAGGCTGTATTTAAATATGCTCAACCTTATCTGTGTGCTTATGAACTACTTTGTTTATATGTCCCAAACTTTGAATGTAAGGCTTAGTCCAATACAGGGCACACATTGAGCAAAATTCAAATTAGTAAAACGTGCACGTGTGCACATGTTTAAGTTCAGTGAAGTCTCAGGATTCTAAAGTTTTTCCCTTACTATCTTCCTTAACCCCTAACATCCGACAACATGTCCTCTACCCTTTACTCTCTCTGTTTATTCCTTCCATCCTAAGAGTAAGTTGGCTAACCATTAAAATATTGTCATATTAAAATGGATACTTTGAAGTTTTGGTGATCCAGATACTCCAGTCTGGGAGCCAGTTACACGCTGGCACCTACAACTTAGAATATCAGCAGCCATACCTTGCCCATTACCACTGTAGCAGCCATGGTCCTCTCAACCACCACTGCTGGTTTTCTACAGCCTCAAATGCAAGCTCCTTCTGCTTTACAAGGCTTGTTCTGGGTTTTGGGTGTATTGTCTGGCTGTCTCCTGTCACTCTGAACCAAGGCCTTTAACTATCTGGCACAGGCAAAAGGCAATCTTTTAACTTTTTTTCCTGTAGAGAAATTCTGAAGCTTCCAGCTGCTGTCAGAAATTTCATATTTGCACAATTTGAGTAATTTGAGGGAAAAACCCAAACAAATAATATTTCCATCCTCTAGCCAGAGAAGAGAAAGGACAGATCTTGTGTGGTTAATTCCCTCTCTCACCTCTGTTAAGGTGGGATCCATAGATACATTTTTTTATATAGTTTCATAAAGACAGCAATTACTCTGATGCCAGAGCACACAGATGGGAAAAAAGTCTTTTCTGCTACATATCACATTAGAATAGTATGTCCCCATGATACCAAAGTGAGTACCAGCTATACTTTCATATTATTCCTACCATAAAAGATACCCCCTCTAGTGTGATGGGGAATGTTCTTCTGTATGCTGTGAATGTATGTTTCTCTTATTGGTTGATAAATAAAACTGTTTCAGCCAATGGACAGGGAATATTTAGCCAGGCAAGAAATCCAAACAAGGATAGAGAAAGATAGTAGGCAGAGTCAGGGACACATCATGTAGCTACCAGGAAGGGAGGACACCTGGGTATTCTCTGGTAAACAAAGACAATACAGAGATACACAAATTAATACAAGTGGGTTAATGATTAAAAGAGACACAGCCAATAAGAAACCTGAGCCATCAACCAAACAGTTTATAGTTAATATAAGCCTTTGTATGTTTTGTTGGGAATAAATAGCTGTGGGACTGGAGGGACAGAAACTTCCATACGCACAACACCAATATACAACAAGTACAAACTGATTAACATACCTTGGAATCATGAAAAAGGAATAAAATATGGTTTATTTTTTCAAGTCCACTGTTGATTAAGTGGATATTTAGCATCACTATAGTTTCATAGGAAGTTTATTCAATACTGATATTAATTTATACAAAAGGATAAAAATCCCATACCAAGTGACTTGTAAGTAGATCTGCTTGGGGACTTTTGTACAGCACTGTCTTCAAGAAGGAAAAGGAGAAAGACTGCAAGATATAGAATGGAAATGTTCATAAATTAAGTTCACCACCATTAAAGGAAGACCTCACAAGTTTCAGAAGGAGAATTACATAATTTTCCTATTCCAGAAACTGTGTCATCTATCCAGTATTGAATGAAATGGTCTGGGGGAACTTACTGCTTTTGATATCTCTTGACCTTTTCCTTATGTGTGATTGATTATGTCATTGAATTTATAACTGAATTTATAATTTGTGTCTTCACTGACTAATGTGGTACTGATTTGAGAATTGTGGATGTTCAATACACTACATTCTTGGAAATTTCTTAAATATTAACTACTCTGTATCTCTCTCTGTCTTTGTCTCTCTTTGTGTCCCCGTCTCATCTTTATCTCTTTCTGTACCTTCTTGTCTGTTTTTCTCTGTGTCTTTCTGTCTTTCTTTTGCTCTCTTTCTCTGTCTTTCTCCCCCTCCCCCCCAGACACAGACATACACAAACAAACAAGCATGTAGAGGCAGGATCACTTTAATTAAGATACCAGAACTGTGCTTTTAATAATTGATTTATTTTTCTAAGTTCAACTCAAAAGATGTTGAAACCTACTTTTCTTAGCCTTAAATTTTTGGAATGGAAAATTTAGTCACACTGGAACTAAAGCAGTCTTGCTTTTCACTTCTATTTGTCAGAGTTAGATTGCAGTGTGGGTTTTCTTATCACAATCATTAGGGTCAGTGAACAAACCTGGTATTTGTTCTTGTTTATGTGTTTTGAGATAAAATAATGTTGCACTCTTTAAAAATCCTACTACTGTACATGCAGCATATGCTATTGTCATTATGAAGAGTCAAGGATATAAAACAAGAAGTTAAAACATATGAGTACAAAAGTCTCTACAAACACTTTGGAGTAAATTAAACATTGTGAGAGGCTGCCTTGAAGTTGATGAACTGATAAGCTGGGACAGATTTTAATATCAGTACCTCAAGGGTCTTTTCCTCATGTTGACCTTTAAAACAAATCCAATAGCACATGTTGGAAGCAATTAATAGAAAAATTAAAATGCCCAGTTCTCTTAAGACAAAATTGAATAAAGTAAACACACTTGACTTCCATATTTCTGCATCAATTCTTCTAAGAGATTGAGCGTTACAAGTGTGGTGGGACATGAAAATGTTTCTGATGTCATAAATTAATAATGAAAGTAGATGATTGATATGAATGGAAACTTTCCTAATTAGATGATGATGAGAATTGCATGAAGGATAATGCACGACAAGTGTACTATTTGCAGGGTGAATATCTGTTGAGGGATTTAGGTAATTCATGCTTGTTATTTACACAATATTAAAAGCCCCATGGTGAAAATAGAACTGTGTATTCATGTAGCTCTCTTTAATTATCCTGCATCACATTTTGATGAGAATTTTAAGGTGAATACCATGGTATTCACACTGACCTGTTTACCTGAATGAGACAGTTGTATTACTTAGTTAGCTATCTTAAAAAGTTTTCCAAATTGAAATGAGATATAGCTTATATAAGAAAACACTAAAGAGACACATTGTCACAAAGTGGATCTGTACAGAGCACATTGATCTAAATGAAATAATGGAATGAAATTACTTTAAATTTCAGAAAATAAAGACAATATGAGTTTTAAACATTTATGTGTTGCAGTTTGTTTTCTAGTACTTGTGTTACATAAATCCTTATTTATATTTATATTGTTATCATTGTCTTTAAAAACAAGGGCAAAGCAATCTTAATGTTTATAACAGACTAATAGGTAAGATCAAATTTATTTCAGAATGTGATTTCCTACAGAAAACAGAATATTTTTGTAGAGATGGTGGAGTTAAAACTATGAGCTCCTGAATGCTGTTTTGTTCAGTAAGGAAGAGAGATACAACAGGATCTCAGGATTAGCCTGAAGACACCGTGTGATTTAGTCAGATGACCAGAGATCAGAGTACCTATATATTAATCCTCCCTGTGCTTAGCTAGATAATGAGAATCTTCTACTGTGAAGGACGGGATCAGATAAAACTTATTAGCTCTCTGACTCACATCGACTGTTCTATGAAGAGAAATTTCTCCAAGGGAAAGGGAAGTAAGGTATCCCCAATATCCCATCATATTACCATGAATGCCTTTTTCTTTTTGAATAAAATCCACCTAGTTCATCAAATCATATTATTGGTCATGGATAGTATAGGAATACTAAAAAATATTTTCAGTTTAGGGTCAAAGAGAGTATATGGCATCAGAGTAATGGCATATGAGTTAAGTATGACTTATTTTGGTACTTCATCTACTTCTCTACCTACTAGACATCCTGGTAGACAGCAACTTCCCAAGGACTTTTACAGGTCCTTTATGCTAAGAGTTAGTATTCCTTCCCTGTTGAATGTAGTTTCAGATACATTATCTCTTCTGGTGTATTGTCTTTCTCTTCCTTTTCTTAGATTTATTGATTTCTAGATAAATTTATTTGGAAAATCTATAACTTGTTAAAAAAGATAGTGGCAGCCAAAATTTCAGGATCCTAATCAAGAAATAGTTGTACCTGAGATAATAAGGCAGATCTGGGATCCCATCTCTCCTTCAGAGAGAGATGAAGACTCAAAAGAATGACAAAAATATTTTGGTTAGTTGGTAAAACAAAAGACAAAAAAAAAAGAGAGAAATTCAGGATTTTTCAATGCAATGGTTGAACATTTTTATGTGATTTTGGAACTGTCTTAACTGGTTTCTCTTTCTCTCTCTCTCTCTCTCTCTCTCTCTCTCTCTCTCTCTCTCTCTCTCTCTCTCTCTCTCTCTCATTCTTTCTTGATAAAGAAATATCCTGGCTAGCACTGATAGGCCTGGGTGAAAAATTTCTACCACCTGCCTGGTGCTGCTAAGCCTGGTTGGGTAGAGGGCATGTGAGATACCTCCACTCACAGCCAAATTGCACATACCAAGCACGAGAGACACCGAAGAAGTCTCCATTGACAGGAAGGGCAGAAGACACTCTTGATGTTCCCACCTACATCCACTTAGCTCTGGTGGGGTAAGTACCATTACTGTGAGCAAGTGTAAGTTCTTGGTGGAGAGATGGTAGAGAAAGAAGCAGAAGGGCTTGTGCACTGTGAAGAAAGGTAGAATTGAAGATGTGGAGATGGTGAGGATTTTGAGGAACAGCCTGATATTAGTAGTCTGTGCTGTCACCTGAGGCCAGGGATATACCCTGACCCAGTCTGCCTCTGAGGGCCATATCTGTGTTTGTGGCCCTGCAAGAACAGTGGTCTGTGCCACTGTCCTTGGCCCAGACTAGGGATGTTCCCATGGCTTTTAGTGGTGCCCCCCATCAGCTTTGAAACTCAGGAGAACTGGTCCTGTCCCTCCCATGGGCAATGTGGAGGAGCTGGCTCTGAAGACAGTTGTAGCAGGGCAGACAAGTCTGACCAATTAAGCTAGCAATCAAGCTTATATCCAGAGCTTTGAGTTGGCACACTCCAACATCTACCTCATCTAAAAACTACTGAAACTCGTGAAGGCTCCAGGCCTGCAGAACCAAAGCTACACGATCTCCATGATATAAGGCAATGACCGTATATCAGAGACAAGTTCCAGTGAGGATCCATTATTGATAATGTAGCAGAAGCCAGAGGCCTCATACCAGACCAATGACTTATTGCAGTGTTTGCAAGTAAAGCTGTTTGGGCCTGAACAAGGGGGAGCTCATGGACTCCCAGACTGATAGCTGGGAAACCAGCATTGTACTGACTCAGACCCCCAAATGTGGGTCTCAGTTAGAAGGCCTTGGCAGTTTAAGGGACCTCTGACAGTGAAACAAGGACATATCCCTGGTGCAGGAAAGGACTTTGGGAGCACATTCCTCATGGAAGGATAGTCCGTTAGCCTAGAGGCAGGAGGGATGGCCTAGACCCTACTCCAAATGACTTGACATATTTCCTGGAAGTTATCACTCTCCCTGTGGAGTGGGGGTTGGGATGGGAGGGGTTGTCAGGAGTCATGGGAGGGAGGGAGAGGGAACTGGGATCAATATGTAAAATAAGAAAAAATAATAAAAGGAATATCAATTTCTAGATCCTTATTGTCTATAGTTGTTAAGGAAGCTATGAAAATATATAATTTTTAGTAAATTATGTCTTTAAAATATTTTTATTTTTAATTTTTAAAATTATATTCTTATTTATTGGTGAGGGTAAAGTTTTTGTGACACAACACATGTGCATAGAGAAAAATAACCAGGAGTCATGTCTTTACTCTTACCATATTAATCCACAGGATCAAACTCAGCTTTTCAGTCTTGGAGGCAAACACTTTACCTCACTGAACCATATTGTGAACCATCAATTATATTTCTGATGTACTGTTTTCAGAAACAGAGACATAAATTTAGATGGCATGAACAAGTAGTAAAATTTTGTATTGTTTTATTTAGAATTACAGTAGAAAACTAAAGGAAATTACTCAGGTGGAAGTACCCTTTTATGAGAAATGACTATTTTTATTAGCCCAGCCATTTGACCCTGACAAAAACATCAATACATGATGGGCATATAATCTTTTCAACTAATTTCTTTGTAAATTTTGTTTTCATGCATAACATACTGAATGTCTTTCCATATTTGATTTTTTGCCACCCTCTTTCATATTTTAAAAGTATTCTATGAAAGAATAGATCACTGCTTCAACCTTGCCTATGTTGTCCCAATATTTATATACCCACTTTTGCATGACTGAACATAAAAAGAAATTAAGGTGAGAGGATAAAAGTCAGGGTAAAAGGGTGGGTGATACAGATAATGGTAAGAAGACATGGGGCAAGATGATGGTGAAATGCAGGGGAGAGAATAGAATGATGAGCAATAATCCACTATGGACCTGGGGCTCCTTAGCTCTCCAGAATCAAATCACCTCCAATTTGCCAAACCAATTTGAGCTGTTTCAGTACCCATTTCCTTTCATTTTAAATGGATGTGAGGTCACAGAAAAGCAAAGTAGATTCTACCATCATAATGCTGTGCTCTGATCCTGTTCCCATCCCATTGCACTTGTGTGAGACCAATGACTTGAATTCTTTAATCTTCACATGATTCATCACTGGCAAATCATTCTGGAGTTCACATAACTCTACCTGTTGGTGTTACCCTCCATTGCCTGATGGTTGGGCTTCTCACAAAGCTCTGAATTCTGAGAAATAATCAATAATCATTACTCAAAGTACCACAATTGGAGTTAGCATGCTTTCTATAGCTTCATGAAACTCATGTGTTAGAGGAATTGTCCTCTCAGAACAATTTGTCCAGCATTCTCTCTTTCTGATGATAATCAGCAACTGATTGCTGTTTATATGTTTGTTTTAAGCACTTGGTACTTTTAAATGTGTGTTTATGCATGTGTATGTGGGAAGCCACAGTCCTAAGATGGCGCCTGGCTGGATGCCAGGTAGTTCAAGCTTAGCTGTAAACAAGCCTTATTTGGAAGTGCTTGATGGATCTGATGCGTTTTCTCCTTCTGTGGCCTATCCAGGGTCGCCAGGTGGCATGAGCTGATTGGGCCATGAGAGCACATTTAAGGGCTTGCTGGGGCTGGGAGAGTGGGAAGCTGTTGTACAAGGATCCTGAATAAACTGCATGAAGATCTTCCCGGAGTTGCATCTTCCTTGCTGGTAGAGGTTGGGCGCGACATGTGTGCCTGCGTGCATGCGTGTGTGTGTGTGTGTGTGTGTGTGTGTGTGTGTGTGTGTGTGTGTGTGTTATGGCATATATGTAGAAGAAAGAGGACATTTTGTAGGAGTCAATTTTCTCTTTTGACCTTTGTGTGGGTTTGGGAAATTGATCTCAGGTTATCAAATGTGAGTGGAGGAGTTTTTACCCATTGAGAGATCTTTCTTTCCCCTGTCTACTGTTTAAATAAATTCATCAAGCATTTTTTCCAGAGCAGTTTCTATAAACCAACAGCCTGTTTCTTGTTTTTGGTTTTTTGTTGTTGTTGTTGTTTTTTGTACTTTTTCATATGGTTGTTCTGGTGATGGCTTTGATTCCTATTTGTCCTATGAAAGACAGTTCATGTGTCCTGAATTATTCAGCTTCCTCTAAATTCCCTGGGCAGACTTGTATACACTACCCCATGCCCATGGCTCACAATACTCTATATAGAAGTCATCTTAGCTATTACTACACTGTATTTGTTTTTATCTTTTCAGTAAAATGAGAATTCCTCAAGAGTAGCCACAAAACAGAAACAGAGTAGATATCTCATCAATACCTGATGAAGTTCCTTAACCTTTACAAGACCCCAGAAGAAGTTATTTCTCTTTGTTTCTTTCTGTCTTTGTGGGTCTTTTTTCCTTTTTCTCCTTTTCTTCCCATTCTCACTATTTGTTTAGTTTTAATTTAGGATTAAATAATTCCAATGCACATCCTAATTTAGAAACACATGAGCATGTTGAAGTTGCTAATTTGCATAGGTGCACTAAAAAATAATCACACATAGAAATGGATAGACTCCTTGGCATCTTTCAACTGACTGTTGTATTATCTACATTAATAAGATTCCTTAGACTCTGCACATTTTCCTGATAAGAATAACTGCTGTCATATTTTTTGTTTCAATTTGAGCATTTTAAAGGCATTTGCTATTAGCGCTAATTAGATGTATAAGAGCCTTCCTGAGCAAAGCAGATAGTCACAGCTAATTCATGAAGAATTAATGATAGCAACAAAATTGCATTATAGATTTGTACTTTGGGTAGGGTTAAATTGCCAGATAATATGAAAACATTTAAAATAGATTTTGTATTTAATAGCAGTCATAGTTTTATTAAATTCATATAATTTTAAAATCCTCTCAATCCATTCCAAATGAGTATTTGTACAAAACCACGTTAGAGTAAATAAGCTAATAATATGATAACATGAGTAGAGGGACTAATACCATTATCTATTTGTAGAACACTTTTTACTATAATTATTATTTTCATTATTATAACTTTGGGTTATTTCATTACTTATACAAACAGTTTAAATGGATGCTTTCAGCACAGATGGTAGATATTAGAGGTAAGTTTGGGGAAGTTGGTAAGAATGGGATTAAAATGAGGTGATCATTTTCCAGTGATTTCTTTAGAAGCTTGAAGCGCTTATTTATGTGTGTATGCATTTTTGGATGCTTCTCAAAAGTTAGTTTCCCTTCATATTGTTTAGATAATGAAATGATAGGTTTAAATATTTAATTTTATTTATTAGTCTCTAGATGTTACAGTCTATTTTATTTAAATGAATGTCTGAAATTACTTATCCAGAAAGACTGGCATTCAAAGTTAATCAGCAAGAGCCAACTTGGAAGCGAAATAGAGTCCTTCTGGAAAGGATTTGAGGTCTGTGAAAAGTTTGGAGAACAAGACATTGCAATAAAGAGGCTATAAAACCCTTCTCCATATCCTACTCTTCTGCCAATGAATTAAACCAGGAAAGAATGCAGTAAAAATGAACTCACACTGGACCTGTACAGCACCAACACAGTGTCATACCACTGTATGTGATTGACTTATCTTAGATAGATACTTAAAGTGTTAAATAAGAGATGTCTGTCAGTATCTATATTGTCTGCTTCTAGTAATTTTTCTTTTGAGAGTACCACATTTTAGATATTTTTAGGACATAGTCTTGAGTCTAGACAGAGAAGGAAATTAAACATTGCTGGAAGGAAATTTACCTGGCCCGAGGATCAGCTGTTTCTTACTCTGACTGTAAGAAGGTACACAGAGAGACTCAGAACAAGATAAATTCTTAATTGCTTCTAAGTGGTAGAAAAAAGGACACACAACCTCACAGAGATTCACTTCTGTATTTAATTTCCCAAATCAAGTCCTTGCTACCTTGCTCTCCCTTTGCATCTTTATAATTTGGCCTTCTCCTCAAGATATCCTTTCCAACTTTATTTCCCATGTGTCTATTTTGGCCCTAGATAGCTGGTTTCTCAGCCTACCTGGCTGTTGTATTAGCCTCTGAAATTTTATTCCACTCTTTTCCATTTTAACAAAAACTAGAGCTGTTTAAATACCAACTGTGTTTACTTTAAATCATTCACTGCACTACCTTGAACTACCTTGAAGATGTCAATGAACATGACCAATAATTTGTGGACAATTATTTAGACTTTATTTCATTTAGAATTTTAACATCCCTAGACAGTATTTCAATAAAAATAAGGAAGTTGATTCCACCAGTCTTGGATATGCTGTGGAAGTAAGGGATAAGTTAAGTAAATATGGGTTAAGGGGAAAGATAACCAAAGCTATTTTGAAACTTCCTAATATTAATTATTCTAAAGTGAGACTACTGTCCTTACTGATACTCTGCAATCTTAGATCACAATTCCTTTATGTCTTGTTCCTACTTGTTTTATACTATTCTTGGCACAGTATCTTTAGTATTTTTCTTCCAAAAAAGTTAATGTTAACTCTCACTTCAATTATGGGTACCCTTTTTATTAGAAATATAATTTTCTGTTGAAAATTAAGTTATCCCATTTGTTTTAAGATTTTATTAACAAGTTTAAAATATATCTCAGCTTTGAAGACATCACCAAAATTTATTAAGCAAACTTTTATGGAGAGAGGAAACTGCCTGATTAGTGATGCACAAAATAGACAGGCAGGGAATTAACTGGAAACACAGTGACATGCATTATTCATTTTTAGGCTGCATATTATCCTAACACACTATTCTTTTACAGGAGTCTCTGGAAGCTGTAATGGAGAAAATAGAGGTTAAGCCTGGCTTATTGTAGAATCTAGCACAATGCATTGTTTAGCATTTGTGCTCTTTTATGTCTATCAGTTAATACACCATAATAACCTATTTGATCATCTACTTTGCAAGATGACAGTGTTTTCCAGCAGGAATGTGGACCCTTTTAAAATCTGAGGGGCCATTGCAAAAACTGAAAACACATTTTCATTGAGAGACAATTATCTGTCACAAAACTGTGTGATCTGCTGATCACTACAGTATGTGCCATTCCATAACATTTTCCCATTTGAGGATGAAGTGCAAGCTGACTTCCACTGCACTTAGACTATTATGGAAAATCAAAATGCTTCATGTATTCATGTGTTTATCAAAGCATGTAGAACTCATCACTAGTCTGCCTTCCATGATCTCCTGTGTATGTGTACAGTGATTTCTTCTGACTTTCTCACAGTTTTTTGAGGCCAATATCCTTTACTAAAGTATTGAAAATATGATGAGTACACTATATTCTGAGCCATCTTAAACTATCTTTGTACTTTTGAGTAGTTACAGGTACTTAATAACAACAACAACCTTAGATCAATATTTTCTAAGGTAAAAAAGGACATCATTACATTGGAAATAAGCTTCTAGTGGTCAGTGATTGGTGGTAACAAAAAAGTAGCCATGCAATTGTCATCTGTTGCTGCCAAAATAATGTGCCCAAGAAAGGACAGACTATAAAGATCAAGTCTTTTCTTTTTTCTACTTGTTTTCTTTCAGTATGGTAGAATGGTGAAATGGGATTCATTCTTCTGACTTCATTGTGACATTTTCCAAAAAGCTTCAGGTAATGGCATAGTCAGTGAGATCAGGAACCAGATTAACTCTCTTATAAACACCTTTGATTTCATCTGCCTTGGAAACTTTAGCCTTTTTGAACATTAAAAACTAAATATGATAATAAAAGCAACCAGGTGGTAGAGGCTGAATGAATATATAGCCTTGTATTTATTAAAAATTATAAATATACAAAATTATGTTTTGCATGTTGTATAGATTTTAAAGAACACGAGTTTCTTAAATTCATAAAGCCCAATGATTCTTCTTTGGCAGGAAATGCAAATCTTCATATATTCATTGAATAAATGAAGCATAAGTTACCTCTGAACCTTGCAATTATGCCAGTTATTATTGTCAGAAAATGTTGATTTTCTTAAAGATCTTCTAACATTTTATTTGCTCTATGTAAATCATAGTTGGGAAATAAATGCATGAAGACATTGACCTAGAATGAGACAAGAGCAATATTTTATAGCTGCTATGTGTAAAATGTGTGTGTGTGTGTGTCAGTTTGTGTGTGTGTGTGTGTGTGTGTGTGATTGTGAGTGTGTGTATTTGAGATAGAGAGAAAGAGAGAGAGGGACAGAGAGAGAGCAAGTATGCACACAGGAAGACCAACTAACAGGCTCTTTGAACATCTATCATTGTAAAAAGTACCAAATGCAAACCCTTGAAACTAACTTTTTTATCAAAATCATAAACAAAATGCTTTTTTCCTATAACGTCTATGTATTTTAGATATTAGTATAATCACCAACTATTTTTCACCAAAGAAAAACTTTACTGAACCATTGTCATGGACATCTCAATGACAAAGTATGAAAATATCTATCCTATCTTAGTATTGTCATAAGACATCTGTGTATGCTAAGAAATGATGCACTTTATTCAATGTATTTGTAGATAAAGTACCTTGTAACTGACATTAAGTTTTGATTCATGGGATTAACCAGTAAACTTTAAACAAGTTTTCCACTCCACTAAAGTTGTCTTGCTAATGTGCTAGTAATTGAAATTAGTGGTAAATCCTGGTGAGGAACCAGGCATGCAATAATAAGGCAGCTGCATGAGAACTTTTCTGTTGTAAATAGCAACTGGTCCACTTACGGTTTCACTTTTTCTACTCTGAATCATTGACAGCTTTCAATGAATGTCTTGTTTGTAATCAAAGTGGGATATGCCCCCTAACTAGGAATTTATTCTAATAAAGTGACACTGGGAGTAGCCATACTTTAATGATACCCTCAGATGAAATACCATACTAGCTGAGGAGGTGTGCTCTCCAAATTTCTGCTTAATTTTTGGTGTCATGTATTCCATAGTCAGAGCAGGATCTGAGGACAAAGATTTGGGTGTGGAAATAGTCCCTCTCCTACAAACCAGCAATCTTTTTGTTTCCTTCTTCCAAAATTATGGAATAGACTTGTAAATATAGTTAGTAAAGATGACACTTCTACTAAATAACTTTTATGTGTCCTACATAGTTGGTCAATGGAGTTTTTTCCTACTAAACAAGGTAGCAGATTACTGATGTGCTTTGAATAATTGACACTACTACTTATCTAGAAAGGCTAGGAAGATATTGTGTTGAAGTCCATGATGTATTTAAGGCACTTTATAGTATGGTTATTCCCACCATTTTTATCTATTTGTAAATAGTATCACTAATGCTTAAAATATTTTGATGAAAGAGAGTTTGGATCACCATACTCAATAAAGAACCTGGGACTAGGTACATGTCTCAGTGAGTAAAGCATTTGCACTGAGTTTTGATCTACAGCAGCTATGTAAATGTCAGGCAGGTGTGGCAGTCTGTCTGTAATCTCAGCCCTTAGGAATATGGAAATAGGGATCCCAGAGCAAGTTGGCCAGCTAGACTAGCTGAATTGGTGAATCCTGTGTTTAAATGGGAGACTCTATATCAATATGTAAGCAAATGAGTGGGATACTCTAGTCTTCACATGCATGCATACACCCATGCACCTATCCACATGTAAACTGCACACACTTGTACCCATATACATATACACACCAAAAGAAGCTAATTAAAATGAAGTAAAGAAATTTAGTTAATTGGGATGCTAATTCAGGGCAAAGTAAATGTGATGAAGAAGAAGGTATAATTGCTAACATATGCAGAAACAGGGCTCATAGTGGGTGAGTACATGTTGCTTTGCTTACATAATATGAATATTTTATTTACCAATAATTTTCTTCCTTTATTCTCACACAGTATATAGTATGTTGAAATGTTAATGTTTATTAATGCTATAAATATAAACTTTAAGTTACATATTATCAAGGAGTGTTTATGACAGAAGTGGTATAAAAAGATCATAAAAGACAAATATAGTGAGGGTCATATTAAATTTTTGTCTCAAATTTTTGGAATTAAAACATGTTATTTGTTGGTAGGGAAATAATTGCATTATGTTAGATGGCATCAGAAATCAGTTTTTACCACAGTTTGGAGTCTCTAATATAACTGAAATGGGAATTATAAATACTGAGTAGAAGAGCTGTGTTGAAGAAAGTTTGTGTGTCTTAGTGAGAAGTATGAGCTTCAGCCTGAGTAGCTAAAAGGAGGAATTCCCTGAAGGAGGAGATAGGTGACTCAGAAGTCCTTGATTAGGTGTGTGAGATTCAGATGTGTTGTTCTCCAAACATATGGAATTACTTCTTTTGCAAACTTAAATGCCATTGGTTCCATCAGAGCACAAAGATTCCCATTTCTTGGTTAAAATTAAAATGTTTCTGTTTACCAGGGTCCTCTCACCTAAATAGTTGAGTTTTTGATGTGGGAATCCACAATACTTAAGTGATAAGCAACAAGAAATGACTGTAGAAAAACATCATGCTCTCAATAGCTTCATGAGAAAATATATATCAATAGAGTATAAAAATTAAAAACTACCAAGATCTAAGAGTCAAATGAAGGTTTGGAGGAACTCTACTCAAAATTCCAAACAGGTATCACTGAACTGCATTTTGCTTCAGGACATTTAAACACATCTCGTATCTTCTCTTCTCCTGCCTTGTTACTATTCTGGCAATTCTTTTGGATTCTGCAAGTTTTCATTTCCATACATTTGTTCTTTATCACGCCTTTTCCTCAGGTTAGTGTATATGAAGCGAGCATTTGTGCATGCTAGTCATAATAATTAGATTTGTATCACTAAGTCACACTAGTGTACCACTCTAGTCCCCAACTGTCTTCATTTTAAAGTTTGACTTTTAGTTCTCTTCCAGATCCTTCATTTTCATTTTGTTTGTCTTCACTGCATTAAATACTCTGTGTATAGGGCATCTCTACCAAAAGGTATGAGCTGGGTTTTTATGGTTTTGGTTCTCAGCCAGAGACTACACAATTACAAAATAGTACCACACACACACACACACACACACACACACACACACACACACACACACACACACACGAGAGAGAGAGAGAGAGAGAGAGAGAGAGAGAGAGAGAGAGAGAGAGAAACAGAGACAGAGACAGAGACAGAGACAGACAGAGAGGGTGGGACAGGCAGAGAATGATTGAATGATTAGTAAAAGCAGTGAGAGGAAAGAAAAGCAACTGTTTAGAAAGAAAAACATCTGTACACTTTCATAGATATCCATGATTGTGAATCACTGAAACTATGTTCAACTGTCTAGTTCCCTTTGAGGTGATAAATAATGGCACCCTAGTTCCACTTACATTGGTATTTCTTTCCTGAGAGTTAAAATGCAAGATGGAAGTGGGAAGTGTTACAGCTCTGGAGGGACAGGTATCCTGGCTGTTGAAAACCAGGCAACACCTATAACTCCGTTCTGGTGGGAGATGGTTTCCCCCATGGGGATGTAGCTCTCTGGGGAGAGCTGTCAAAGCTCTGCTTTGCTTTGCTCTGCTAATGGAGTTTCCCCATGGAAATGTACAAGCTCTGCTCCTGCTCCACCAAAAATTGTTATAATTCTCTGCTCTGCTAAGGGAGTTTCCCTGCAGAGATGTAGCAGTTTTGTACCTCTCTGACAAGAGCTGTCACAGCTCTTCTCTACTCCAGTGAAAGTTGTTGCATCTCTGTCCTGCTCTGCTCCTGAAAAGAATGTCTCACCTAAACCTCATTCAAGAGATTTATTGGGATTAGAAGGAGGAATCCAGGAGAGTGTCTGCCTCTGCCAAGGTGGAAAAAGGAAACTCCAAACTGAACCAGTGCAGGGCTTAGATAGGATGTCTTATGGTGTGGATTTTTTCCAGGGTGAAGGTTTTCAGGATGGGAATCCCTGATCTGGGACAAGCTTAGAGACTGGATTGATTTCTTGCTCAGAGATTGGTTGGTTTCAAGATCAAGGTTTGCTTGGTTTTCATGGTCAGGGATTGGTTGTTTGTTTGTGCTGAGTTGATCAGGGACAGAGTATGATTCTTAGGTTCTGGTTTCATGGTTAGTGAATTGGCTGTGGTCTCAGGGTTAGGGTATGTTTCACTGGCTGGCCCTCTTACACTACAGAATATGCCTTTCTTTTCTCATGTCTTTCAATTTCTATTAAGCTTCATTTAGTGCTGATTGCAATCATAGTTTGTTCTTCCATTTTCTTTTGAAAAGTTATTTATTGATTTTGTCTGCATGCATATGCAGAGGGGGGGGTTGTGTGTGGCAATGGCCATAGCATTCAAGTGAAGGTCAGAGGACAACCTTCAGTAGATCATTTTGTACTTCCAGCATGTGGATCCTGGGGATCTGTTCCTCAAGATTGTTGGCAAGTGCCTTTGACCATTAAGCCATCCAAATGGTTCCATAATCCTTCATTTCTTTATGAAATATATAAAATTAAATAATCTAATATAATATCAATAAATGAAAAGCCCTTTGGTGCCATTAAGATAAGCATATCTGATAAAACTAAACATAAAATAATTTACCAACAATTACTGTTTTTCTGGAAGACTTTTTTAAATAAAAAGTCTTCCTTAATGAACAAAAATAGATCAGAGTAAAATCAACAGTGTTTTGATAATTCCGAGACATACTGCAAACATGGTAAAAGACCTACATCCTTGTTTGAAGTCATGCTGATTGGTGCATTGCCCTCTGTCTGGAACCACATTAACCTATTTCTACAGGGAAGAAATTTGAGAGCTTTACTATTTTTCTTCTTTGCAAACCTGTATTAAGACATAGAACCTCTTTGGGCAGGTTGAGTTATTTCCAGCCTCACTCAGAAGAAAGAGAGCCATGTCTATGTTCCTGTTTGCTATGTAGATCTACAGCATGTGTAATCCATAATAAAATGTTTAAACCCAAACCAAATTTGCATAACCATCACCAATATGCCCCTATTTTTCTCTCTCCCTTTACTCTCTCTAGTTTGCTCTCTCTCTCTCTCTCTCTCTCTCTCTCTCTCTCTCTCTCTCTCTCTCTGTGTGTGTGTGTGTGTGTGTGTGTGTGTGTGTGTGTAAAATACATGCAAGTGCCATAGTTCTCCACTTGCTTAAGCCAAACAAGTTGGCTCACAACTTCTGGAGGTTTTCCTGTCTCCACTTTCCATATGCTGGCAAGGGCATGCTGGGACTATCGACACTTGCAGTATGGAGTCCTGGGGATCTAAACTCAGGTTACCACAGTCACAGGGCAAGCACTTTTACTTACTGAGCCATTTCCTCAGCTCCACACAGGTTTTGGTTATGAATTACAGCAAAATCTCATTAAAGTATTAAACTGGACAGGTTTATTGGAACGAAAAATTTGAAACTCCATTTGTAGTTTACTAATGAATTCTCCAAGGAAAATTCATTTGTTTATTGAACAGATCAAATTATATAATGTACATCAGCTTTTAATGCCTGTAAAAACTCAGTCCTAGTGTCCCTCCCTGTTCATATCTGGACATTTTAATGTATTGTGTTTGCATTTCCATTCCTAACTGTTGAGGTTGAGTTGCTGTCATTTCATTTACAGCTCACTTACACTGATGTTCAATTCCCTCTCCTTAAAGATAAAGGTAATTTTAGAAGCATAATCTAGTGTTTAAACTTTCTGTTCTCATTCTATGAACTCAAATCGATGTCATGTATAGCCATGACTGCTGTCTATAAAGGCAGAGTGTAATTTGAATCTTAAGTCCCATGAAGTTTTTGCAAGGATTATCCTGGCTACAGGTGATATAGCAAGCATTAACAACAGAGGGTTCTCCCATTTGGTACTGGGGGACTTAACATATAAGTTGATGGAACTAGAAGAGACTGCTTCCTGAACATAACACCAGAATCACAGACACTGTGATCAACAATTAATAAATAGGACCTCCTGATATTAAGAAGCTTCTGTAAGGCAAAGGACATAGTCAACAATACAAAACAGCAGCCCACAGAATGGGAAAAGATATTCACAAACTCAACATCTGACAGAGGGCTGATTTCCAAAGTAAACAAAAGACTCAAGAAGCTAGTTACCAAAACACCAAATAATCCAATTAGAAAGTAGGGTATAGAACTAAATAGAGAAATCTCAATAGAGAAATCTAAAATGGCTGAAAGACACTTAAGAAAGTGCTCAATATTCTTAGCCATCAGAGAAATGCAAATCAAAACAACTATGAGATACCATCTTACTGTAACAATGGTTAAAATCAAAAATACCAAAGACAGTTTATACTGGAGAGGATGAGGAGAAAGGGGTACACTCCTCCACTGCTGGTGGGAGTGCAAATTTGTATAGCCACTTTGGAAATCAGTATGGTGGTTCTTCCTGAAAATGGGAGTCAGGCTACCTCAAGATCTATTCTTAGGCACATACCCAAAAGATGCACATTCATACAACAAGGGTATCTGTTCAACTATGTTCTCTGAGGAACAGAAAGGGGATGGGATGGGGGTTGGTGAGGGGAACAGGGGTGCAGGAAATGGGATTGACATGTAAAACAAGCTCGTTTTAACAAGCTCATAGCAGCATTGTTTGTAATAACCAGAACCTGGAAGCAACCTAAATGCCCCTCAACTAAAGAATGAATGGAGAAAATGTGGTATGTTTACACAATGGAATACTACTCAGCAGAAAAAAAAAACAATGGAATCTTAAAATTTTCAGGGAAATAGATGAAACTAGAAGAAACCATCCTAAGTGAGATAATCTAGTCACAAAATGACAAACACAGTATATACTCACTCATATATGTTTTTTAGACATAGGATTACCAGCCTTGATGGGAGATGTTATTCTGTAAATATGTTTCTCATACTGTTTAATGAATAAAGCACTGTTGGCCAATAGGAAAGCAAGATATGTGGGGCTAAAAGATGAGGAGGAAAGAGGAAGTATTTAGGAGGGGTCAGCATGGAGAGCTTAGAGAGAACATCACACTGGGGCCACTCCTCTCTGGTAAGATGAGTCACTTGGAAATACTTAGAATAGTAGAAATGGGTTAATCATTAAGACAGAGCTAGTCAATAAGAAACTAGAAAATCGCCAACAGCATTATATCAAATACAGAGTCTCAGCGTGTTATTGGGGGCTGGTGTTGTGGTGGAACCAGGCAGCTGGTGGGAAAACATACTCGTTATATAGCCTACAATCCACATGGCCAGAAAAGCTAGAAAACAAGGAGGAAACCAAGAGAGACAAACATGGTTCCCTGGAGAAGGGAAAAGGAACAAGATTTCCCAAGCGATTTGGGAGCATGGGGGGAGGGAAGAGGGAGTTAGCAGGAAGAGGTTGGGAGAAGTGGGCATGATAGAGCAGGAAGATTGAGTTAGAAAAGAATAGAGGAAATCAAAAAGAGAAATACCATAATAGAGGGAGCCATTCTAGGTTTTAAAAGAAATCTGGCAATAGGGAAATGTTCAGAGATCTACAAGGATGACCCCACCTAAAAATCTAAGTAATAGTGGAGAGGTTACCTTAAAAGTCCTTCCCCAATAATGAGATTGATGACTACCTTATATGCCATCCTTGAGCCTTCATCTAGTAGCTGATGGAAGCAGAAGCAGATACCCACAGCTAAACACTGAGACAAACTCCTGGAATCCAGTTGCAGAGAGGGAGGAGTGATGAGCAAAGGACTCAAGACCAGGCTGGAGAAACCCACAGAAACTGCTGACATGAACAAGCAGAACTCATGGACTCCAGTCTGAGAGCTGAGAAATCAACATAAGATAGACCCAGACTTCCTGAATGTGGGCTTTAGTTAGGAGGACTAGGCTGTCTATAGGGCCTCTGGTAATGAACCAGTATGTATCCCTAATATAAGAATGGACTTTGGGAGCCCATTCCACATGGAGGAATATTTTCTCCATCCTAGATATATGGGGGAGGGCTTAGGTCCTGCTTCAAATGATATGATAGACTTTGAAGACTCCCCATGGAAGGCCTCACCCTCTCTGAGGAACAGAAAGAGGATAGGATGGGGGTTGGTGAGGGGAACAGGGGTGCAGGAAATGGGATTGACATGTAAAACAAGCTCGTTTTAAATTTAAATTAAAAATTATCAAAAAATATCTTTTTTACTTATCCCAACTGGCTACTGGGTGTTGGCACTGTGGTTGAATGTGAGTAACTTTATTATCTTGAGTATCTCTCCTGACCTTGTCTCTGAAACTCTTCTACAAGGAGAAAGGCAGGGCAGGGCTGGCTAGTACCTATGTTGCCTTCAAAAATCTTCTGCTGAGATGTCTGTTTGCCTGGAATTGTAAGATATTTGTTACCTTGACAACCATAGGCAGGAAAAGGCTGGTTTTGAGTGACTTTAGATTACTTTGCAATTCCTTATGGGGATAAATGATTTGTATGTCTAATCAATGCATGGCAGAGACATGTTATTTAATAAGATTAATGAAGCTTCTATCAAGTATTTTTTATACGAGGTCCAAAGGTATGGCTTCATTAAAAATGTACTCAACATTACTTAGAATCTAGTTAACATTTCTGAAGTACAGACCCATGGGAGGAATCACACATTTTTAAAATGAGGTGGAATTCTATGGTTGGGCCATAAGTATACTGAAAGATACCTCATACACACAGTCTTGTCTGGGGTGTTTTTCTCAGTGTTTAAGGAAATTCTGTATTATCTCATCCTGATCTCTGAGTTGTCATTTTCTACTGGGTCCTTTGTGTGGCATAGGTTTATCTTCCACCTTCATGTTTGCATCTATTGTTTTCAGTCTGCCTACAGAGACATATTTGTGTTGTAACCATAGAAGTATACTCCCTCCATTTTTTGGATGTTGTATAACTTATTAATTGTAACAGATTATGCAAATCCTTAGTTGCTTCAAGTAGCTGGCGTTAATAACCCAGCAAGTTTTGAGGATGGGAGCAGCTTAGGCAGATGGTTCCAGGTTAGGGTCTCTTGAAGTTATAGTTAAGCTGCTAATAGGAGCGGCCATCTAGTGAGACTTGAGCAGACTGGAGAAGACCATCTAGGATCCTTCATGAGGCCACTGGCAGGAGTCTTCATCTTTCTCCCTTTATTGACTCGTCTTTCAACATGACAGAAAGTTCCCTTAGAAGGAACTATGAGGAAGACAGCAGCATTAAGTTCCTTCATCATTCTGTCTCTGAATTGACTTACCATCACTTGACTTTAATTATATCAGCTACAGAGACTGACCCTGATGCAGTGTGCGAGGGTTACCAAAAATGTGAACACATTTGCTTTACCAGGGCATAGAAAATTAATTAATTGAAAATAAGTCTTCTTTCATAATTTTGGTTGTGAGCCTATTCTTCCATGTTTGAATCATCTTTCTTGCTCTGCAAGTCTTCTCTCTAGTGTTACACGTGAGTCACTTTACAGAGACAAATCTGGTTTATTTGTGGGTTTTGATGTGTGTGAAAGACAGATGTTTCAAGAGAGCATGTTGTCTTTAGGCATTATTATATATACATCTTGAAAAGTGAGGAGAAGCTCTCACAAACATTGTGCTGTCTTAGGAGTTTGGACCCCTTTTATGTTCTATCCAATTGGGACACTAATACACATTTACTGAAGTTAGAGGAGAGGAAATTTTAGGTCTTCACTATCCAATATGGTGACTGTAAGTCACTTAGGACTGTTGAACAGTAGTAATAAAGTAGCCTTAATTAAAATGTAGTCAGTGTAAAACACATATTTTGCTAATATTTCTATGCAGATAACATATTGACATGACATGTATACACACATATGGTTAAGTAACAGAGTTCAATTAATTTAGCCAATTTATATTGAATTAAAGAGAGCAGGTTCTAAAAAACACTGTATTACTTAATAATGCATGTGTGTACCTCACCTTACCTTTTCCCTCAGAGAGTTTACTCTTGATTCCTGGATGAAAGGAAGCAATATGAGAAAAATGCTTCCCATTTTATGCACTGTTTAAGGTGTTTTCACAGAGGGAAAATTTGGTTGAAGAAAATAATAGGATTAGGTTTCAAGTAAGAAAAATGACAAGTAAATATCATGGAGTCTGAGTAAAGTGGTGTGTACAACAGAAACAATGAACATTTGCCCATGTAACTTCAGCCTTAGCCATACGTAAATATTGCCACATTCTTTCTGAAAACAGTTAAATACTTTTTCAAGAAGTCCCTCATCTGAGGGATATGAAAGATGGAGAGATCTGGGTTTTATTGCCGTTGGACAAAGCCTTCAAACAAAGCAAAATAATGGTATTTGAGAATATGAAAAAGAGCGTGTATTGTACTTAAAACGTGCAGATATATAAAGGTAGAGTTGGCTTTGTTCTTTTCTGCTTATTTTAAGTAGTCGTTTGCTATGTTTTTTAGTGTATTTTTTATGTGTCTCCTTCTTTTTCATTTGTATTCCATCCATGGTCCTGTCTTATCTCTTGTGTTCAAACCACCATCCTCTGTATGGCACTTCACAAAGCCTGGCAGTTTCAGAGTTGGATCAAGTTCCAAATTACAAGATATACATGGCAGCCTTAGTTTCCATTTGCAATTGGTTGAAAGGAAAATATTTTTCTTTGTCTGAGGTTATTGTAAGAATGATATTTGCCTTCCAGTGTTTTTAAGTTGCCTTCCTGCCTCCTTCAACTTAAACATGTCTCAGTTTATAAGCCACACATAGTTTTACCCAGAGGCACAACGGGAGACACAATGCCATATTTTAGCTCAGCATGACATTAACATTAAAGATAATAAAGGGTCAATTACCTATGACAAACAAGTCTGAATAATGGCATCAACAAACTCAGAATGTGCTCGCCTGCAGCAGTGGTCTTGAGATATATAGGACATGTTCTTTTGCTGTCTGGGCTGTGTTAACATAGAGACACACCAATATTAATGATAGCACCATTTCTTGTGTGGGGACTGATTCCTCAAACTGTTCTATGAGTTCTCTAATATACTATGAGGGTAGTAACAGTTAGTGCAAACATGATGGTGAGTTATTGTTAACCTTATATCATCCTCATGTATGGTTTTAGGACAAACTCAGTCTTATTGGAATTAATACAAGGGTATATCAGAAATTTAGAAAATTGAAACTTAGTAGCTGCAGTGTCCATTTCAAATAGACACTGGACCAGTGAACATTTTTCCTTTAACTCATTCCACCACAGTCCCTACTTTCTTTATAAATTCTACCCATCCATAAGCATCTAGATGTGAGCCTCTTCTTTAATCTTTCCTCTATCCCAGGACTTGATTTTAAGAAGATTCTAAATAATGAATCTCTTTGATGTTGTCCTGGAATGTTCCTTGGGGTGGCAAATCATTTTAAACCTTCATGGAGATAGCATTGATATCCAGTCTAAACTAAAAACTCAACAATTTTACTTACATTTTTTAATCAGCATGCTGTTATCTGAGACGCTTCTTGGGGAAAACTCTTTCCAGTAAAATCAACATCGTCATGGAAGTAAATAATATAATAGCATGTGCTGAGTAAAAGGCTAGTTAAGACATTCAGTAAAGGGAGCTTTAGACACCTTGTGATTTCAAGTAAGATGGAAATCAGCACATCATAAAGTAAAGCCATGGGACATCATGGTAGTTTCCAGTGAAATAAGGCATTTTTTTCAGCATTCATAATGGAAGCATGGGAGCTATATTTATACACCCAGAATAGTCTTATTCTAGAATGAAACTTTACAGAGCCAGGTCTGTTCTGTCTCTTTCCCACTACAGCAGTTCTTACCACTTTATATGTCCAGAGAGAACAAGCTTGTCCTTTTTGAATAAAATTAAATAATTTGCCACCTAGTCTGCATTAGTCTCATTCCTATGCTGAAGTCACTGTGTCAGTGTAGGATGTCCCTGAAAGAAACATGCAGGCAACAGTTTCAGGAGGAAACAGTCTCTTTAAATTTTCTCAAGACTCCACTAATGAAGCTGAGGGAAATTCAGTTTCGTTTTGTTATTTCTCAGAAATGATCTGGCCAAGGGCAGAATGATTTTGTTGAAAACAAGAAAAATAATCCACAAGTTCAATTTGTACACTGTTTAACACACATATTCTCTCCATTAACAATATGCTGTAAGAGAGAGGCTAGAGGTCATTAAAGGACCTGGAAACAGCCTGCAATGTGTTTGCACAAGATTAGCCTCTCATCGAAAAGATGGATTCATTCTCGTACAGCCTTATGTCAGGGTTGCTGGCCCTTATGTGTGGAACTTTTCCAGTTTATCAAGGCAAAAATACCCAGAGCTATTTTCTGGGATTGAAATAAAAGAGCAAGCATTGGTAGCTAGAAACCTTTGTTGTTATTTCTATTTCATGCTTTTCTCTCTGTTTCTGGTTCTTTTTGCCTTGGTTCTTTTTGGCTTTGCTTACAAAACAGAGAAAACCTTGTGGAAAATTCTGATAATATCCCCCCTCATCCTGCTGTACATGAACTTGGCTTAAAATTTAGTATCAGAGAATATCAAATAGTGCGTACTTATCTGCATACTCACCCTGCCCCAGACTCTGCAGACTCCCTGATTATCTGCATGGCGCAAGCAGTAAGAAGCCTGCTCCCTTCACCAACTTGGAAACAACCTAGACTACCAAACCTTGGGACTCCAAGCCAGTGGGTCAAAAGACACAACTTATATCCAAGAGAGAGCAGGAGGTTTAGGGAGACAGCAGAACCCACACATGTCTGTTCCCCCACACACACACAAGTACCTGAAAAAAGATAGTCTATCCCTCTCCAAAATTACCAGCCTCACAAAAACAGTTGGCAGTGTGAATAAAATGAGGCTTAAAATCAATTAAGTATAAAAAAGGTTAATTCAGAAAATAAAAACACTTGTAAGAGATTAAACAAAAAAGCAATAAATGATTACAGTATCATTGAAAAAATTGATAAATAAAGATTCAAATACTTGTTGGAATTAAAAAAATGAAAACTAATGTACCACAACTTTATGGAATATAATCAAAACATCCTCTTAGAGAAACATACCATTCTGAAAGTCTACAATTGAAAAAAATCACAAAGATTTAAAATAAAAAATATATTATGTACCTCTTTTTGGAGAAACAATAGCAAATCAAACTCAAAGCCAATGCACAATAAGAAATCATCACAACCAGAACAGAAGTTAAATACAAGGAAATAAACAGAAAAACAATTCAAATGATCTAGCAAAAGAAGAATTTGTCTTTTAAAAAGATAAACAAGAAACTCTTAGTCAAATTGAGCCAAGAAACAAGCACAGCTATTCTAATATCCAACAAAGGAAATTTCCAATCAAAACTAGTCCCACTAAAGGAATAATACAACAAGAATCAAGAATATACCACAAATATATACATATGTGAGCCAATATCTCATACAACATACTTTAGATATAAAAACATACATTTACCCCAATATAGTGACAGGGAGAAGCTTAAATGTCCCACTCTCACCAATAGAAAAATAATTTAGAAAAAGAAAAATTAATAAAAAATATTAACAGAAAAGGAATGGTATATTAAATGATTAATCAATCAAATAGCCCTAACAGCACCTACAAAACATTCCACCCAAACACTTAAAGACACATACTTCTTTCTACCATCCATTCTACTGTTCTCCAAAATTGATCACATATTAGCACACAAAGGAAGTTTCAACAAAATAAGAAAATTGAAATAACATTCTGATTCTATCTGACCAGAGCAAAAGAAAGTACAGAAGTACACCAACTCATGGAAACCTAACAACACAATTTGTGATGATAACTGGGTCAAGAAAGAAACCAAGAAAGAATTTAAGAAATTTCTGAAAGTGAATTGAAATGAAACATGGACAACCATATCACAAACTATCGACTCAACAAAGCAGTACTACGAATGAGGTTCACAGCACTAAGTGCCAACATGAAAGAAATTTGGGACATCACAAATTAATTACATAAAAATATCAGTCTTGGAAAACAGGAACAATTAATTCATAAAAATTATGCTAAGAAATAATCAAAATCAAGACTCATAAAGAAAATTGACAAAATAATTAAAAATAATTAATTAAGCAAAAATCATGTTTTTTAAAAAGATGTATAAGAACAACTAATTTTTCATCAAATTACCCAAAATAAGAAGATAATACAAATTAATAAAGTCAGAGACATTAACAAAATGTTGAGGAAATTCAAAGAACCATAGGAAAAACTTAACATTTATATTCTACTAAACTAGAAAATGTAAGGAAAGTGATAGCATTTTAAATAAATATGATGTGCGGAAATTCAACCAACATGAAATAACTAAACATTGATTATAACCAGTGAGGCAGAAGCAGTAATTAAATATCTCCTAACTGAAAGAGGGCCTGATTCTACCACACCCTCAAAGAACTTATGCCAATACTCCTCAAATTATTTTATAAAATATAAAGAAAGAAAGAATTCTAAATTATTTTTATAATGCCAGTGTTACCTTGACTCCAAGACCAGATAAAGTCCCAACCAAAAAGAAAATTATAGGCAATCTCCTGATTAACACAAATGAAAATGTTCTCAATAAATTATTTGCAAATTGAGTTTAAGAACACACCTAAAAATTTCACCAAATTGTATCGAAGTAGCCTATTCAGATAGTTTATTAAAATTGACGCACATATATATGTATTATAATAAATATAATCAAGTAAGTAAAAGACACTTACAATGCATATACAATAAAAACATTAAAACACTTAGGATAGAAAATGAAGAAAGTAAAGGGAGATGGAGAAACCGCCCATTCTTATGGATTTGTAGAATTAATATTGTCAAAATGGTCATTCTACTAAAAGCAATGCAAGTGCCTTCAAAATTCCAATTCAATCATTCACAGAAGATGAAAGTTAATTTCGAAATTCATATGGAAACACAAAATACTGGGAGAGTCCACAAAATCCTGAACAGAAAAAAAAAAGATGAAGTTATCATTGCCCATGATTTCTAGTTACATTATAGAGAAATAGTTATAAAAGAAGCATGGTACTGGCATAAAAACAGATATTTTGATCAATGAACTAGAAGCATGTATTTACATACAAGAAGACACTCCTTCCGTCATGTGATTTTTGACAAAGAGATCAAAATATTCTCCAGAAAATAAAGAAAGCATCTTCAACAAATGTTCTTAGTCAAATTGGATATCAAGCTTGACCTCACCTTGCACAAACCTCAATTTTAGATGGATCAAGGAACTCAGCATAATGCTTGAGTTTATAATTCAATTAAATCTTTTCTCAACCTCCCTTTCCTCCTTCTATACTCTTCCAATTTCCCGTTTACAAATTCATGACTTCATTTTTTTCATTATTCATACATTCACTCTCTCTCTTTCTCTCTCTCTCTCACTCTCTCTCTCTCTCTCTCTCTCTCTCTCTCTCACACACACACACACACACACACACACACACACACACACACACATATTCCTAAATATAACCTGCTTATTTTATGTTTAGGAATTCATATTGGTGAGGCACTATGGATTTCGTTTCTGACATTATTTATAGCAAACTCTCTGATTCTCTTTTTCACCTCAACACTCAACATCTCAACATTCTTAGCCATTAGGGTTATACAAGTTAATGCTACTTTGTAATTTTATCTTAACCAAGTCAGAATGACTTAAGGTCAAACAAACAAATGACAACTGTAGGCTATAGGGAAATGGAAATACTGTTGAATACTGGTGGCAAGAGTTCAAACTAGTGCATCCACTATAGAAACCAGTGTGCAGGTTCTCAAAAAAAGAAGAAGAAGAAGAAGAAGAAGAAGAAGAAGAAGAAGAAGAAGAAGAAGAAGAAGAAGAAGAAGAAGGAAAGAAAGAAAGAAAGAAAGAAAGAAAGAAAGAAAGAATCAATCTAACATGTGGCCTAGATGTTGTTGTTTTGCAGCTGCTAGGGCCTAAGAAACACAAACACGAGATTCAGTGCCCACGCAGAGTTTATTGAGAGAAGGGAGAGGAAAGAGGGGGGTAGCTGGTGGCCAACCTAAAGCAGGGAGAGAGAGAGGGGTGTGGGGCGCTTGCTTTAAAAAGGGGGCTTGCACATGCATAAACCAGTCTCTGCAGCCAGGTTGCTTGGGCAGCGGGCTTGCACATGTGTAACCCAGTCTCTGCAGCCAGGTAGTTTGGGTAGCTAGGTAAGGCCTGACATAATGATTACATGGCCATAGGTGTCCCGCCCCTTAGAGGCGGGGCCCACAGACTACTGAGCCTCAACATTCCCACCTCTTATTACTATTTAAAAGGTGGGGGTTGGGCATGGCCCAACAGGGTGAGACTGCAGGTTTCTAACACTAGATATACCATTTCTGAGCATACCTCCAATTGGTCTTCATCCTACTATGGAAATACTTGTTAATCTATGTTCATTGGTGCTGTAATCATATCAGCGAGGAAATGCATGCAAACTAGATGTCCATCAATGGATGAATGTTATAAAGAAAATGTGATTCAAAGCACAATATTTTTTAGCTACTAAAATGAGGTTCAAAATTTGTAAATAAACTGAATATGAATAGAAATAATTTTCCCTAGATATTTAGACTAGACACAGAAAAATAAATGTGTTATGCCCTGTTGCATGTTTATCATTTTGAATCTTTAGATATGTGTATCCTGTATTGGAATACTCATAGTAGACAGAAAACTAGCAAGAGACAATTGGCATCGATTTCAAGGGAGGGAGGTAGAATACAATGTGTATAAAGGGAGAAAGAGATATAATGATAGTGGGAAATAGGAGGAGAGGTTGTAGGGCTTAGTATAAAGACCTTCAAAATTTCCATATGAAAAACCTGCTGCTGTAGAACCCTCCAAATCATATATGCATAAATATATAAAAAGGTATTACATGTACTTACTCCATAATTGTGGGACAATGACTCTCCAGACACCATAGGCTATCAAATAAAAAGCCTAGATATGTTACAATTATATGGTAATTTATGTCTATAACAATTGAAACAATTAAAAGATAATTTACTGATAAAAATAATCTTACTCCTTTTCCTCTAAATTACTATGAATAGTTATGGTATGTCCTTTCTTCTAGAGAGTTGCCTTTATTACACTATTCTAAGTATCAAGTAAAAGTGCTTAGTTACATCATACCTCATAATTCTGAATATCCTCAAGTTTGTAAGATAGCTGAAAAACAAAACAAAACAAAACAAAAAGCCCAAACAAACAAAAAAAGAAGATAACTGAGTAAAAGTAGAAGGCATAAAAAACTAAATGAAAAGAAAGACACACTGAAAAAAGTTGTTTTGCATGGAGTGAGGGAGGGCATGAGGGAAGGAGGAAGAATGTTGAGGAAGACATGAGTTGACAAAGTCTAGACATCTGTAGAAGGTAGTGTTTGAAGCAAACACTTGGATTGAAGATGAGGAACTAATTCTATATTAACAATGAATAAAATAGTACTAAAAAATATCTTGTAGAGGTTACCTAGTTTCCCTAAAACTACATTTTCTTATGTTTAAAGTAAAGAAACACTTTTTCTCTGTCTTTTAGCTATGATCAGGGTAGTTTCTGCTTTTATCAGTTTTCAACAAGGAAAATAGCAAGCTCCAAAGATTGTCTCCAGAATAGAAGAACAGGTGACCAAATTCTTTGTTTGCCAGTTACCATAGTCTCCATTATGAAAGATATCACCTATCTTTATTAGCATACTTGGAAGAAACTTCTCTTGTGACAAAGGTACAACCACTTTGATGAAAAAATTATAAAGAAGGACACATAAAGGATAAATTCTGTCCATTTGTTTTGGAACTACCTTGTATGTTCTCTTCAGTAACCTTGTCCTTAGAGTTAGAGATGGCTACTAATATGCACTGAATTGATGGAATGACAGACATGAACCTTGATAGTTCCCCAACAGAGTGATTGGGTAAGGGCAGCACCATGCTGCATGAGGACACAAGAGGAAAATTATGCCATAGAGAGTTCTCCTCACCTTTTCAACCCCAGATTGAAGTCTGATACTTCCTATGTAGGTGACCAGACAGTTACTGTTTTAAGTTTTTTTCTATTATTTTTGAGATTATAGTATAATTACATCATTTTCCTCTTCTTTCTCCTCCATCTAAAAATCCTCCTCAATGACTTTGAGATTCTTTGCCTCATTTTTCATTAAGTTGTTATTACACACATATATGTACGTGAATATAATATATATTGCGAAGTATAGCCTGCTTAGTCTTTTCATATTACTAGTGTGTAGGTTCTCAGGGCTGACCTTTTCTATGAAAAAATTTCTTGTTCTATGAAGTAGATGTAAGGGTTCCACAGAGGCTTCTGCTTTTCCTGCTGCTTTAAACAAGTTTCTTTCTGACTCGAGGACCCTGGACTCACTTTTTGTAGAGTATTTACATTAAAATTTTTTTGATTACAGTAAATTTTTGCACTCTTTTTAAGATGAAAGTCTTCTGCCAGACACATAGCCAGTTATATATAAGTGTAAATAAAGAAGGTAGCACCCTTATTTCCAAATGTTTCTGGAAAGTAAGGAGACTAAATTCCATCAACATCATCTAGCCAATGCAGGTGGCCTATTGCATTGATCACAGCCCTCAATGCCCATCATTTTGCCCTCTAGTTTTCCCACAGGAGTTGAGGACATTGATTTGATTTTTCTTCACATTGAAAGTTTCAAGTCAAATGACATAGCAACATTTCCAGAGTGACCCTTAATTCTCAATTGCAAATTAAATTTGCAGAGTAGGTTTACCACTAAGATTCAGAAGTTGAACAGCTCCTGTACCTGATGTACATACCTGAACATCACAATGACCCCTCATTCCCTAGGAATTCTATGCATGGCATCATTTATCTGTGAATGTTAAACATTTTATTTGCTAAATTGAAATTGGAATAAAACTAGAGTATTGTGTTATATTCCCCACAAATTATCTGTTTCCCATCATTATAAATAAAAGAAATGCCAAATTCTTAACCCATTTTACTAACATGAATTAAAATTTAATACCAAGAGCAATGCTAAATAATGAAATGCACATGTTAATACATAAGCCTTTTATTTATTCTGCATAAAAAACCATTTTATAAATAAAAACAGCCAGATACTAGATGCCCTAAATGAAAGAATTCATACTCATTACAAGAATTGTCACATTATAGATAGTAATTTTATATGAAATTCTTTATGTCTTTTTATAGAAGTAAATGCTGATCAGAAAGAGTCCCAGTGTTCCCCTGCTTTCTTACAGTAATAACTAGTATTGTGAATCCTTAATAATCAAATGGTTGTAAATAGAAAATACAAAGAACCTGCATCTCACATGTCCTTTTCCTTATTGCCATTTGTTTCTTTCTGCTAAACCACAAGTGTTGTTTGAAGAAGAAATGTCCCCCTAAGAGGGTATGGGTTCCCAGGAGGTAGCGCTATGGAGAGGAGAGTTAGACTGTTAGGCGTATAACTTTATTATTAGATCAGATGATGACTGAATGTTCTTTAGTAGAAGGGGCCTAGTTAGAAAAAGTAAGTCAATGGGATTGTTCCTGTCGGCAGTGGTTCTCAACCTTCCTAACACTGTGACCTTTTAATATAGTTCCTCATAATGTAAAACACCCAAACCTTCAATTATTTTTGTTGCTATTTCAGAACTTTAATTTTGATACTGCTTTGAATCATTATGTAAATACCTGTGTTTTCTGCATCTTATGCAACGTCTGTGGAAGGCTCCTAAAGGGTCATGACCCACAAGTTGAGAACTGCTGCTCTAAAGGTATATATAATCCTTAGTACCTTCCCTTTGTCTCTTCTCAGATGCCCTCTACATCTTATCCCAACAATGGAAAGCTAGCTACATCCTTCCCCAAAGATGTATCTATGGAAAGATACTTTGAGCATCTGTAAGACTTCTAGGCAGATTACTAATGGATTCAACATTTAATGTGGTCTTTTTAGTTTAAATAAATGTGTAAATACAGTAGCAAACATTGCAGGAAAACTTCTTGATTTTTCATCCCTTGTTTGTTCTCATAGTCACTAAATATTTGTCTAATCCTTGTTTTATACTTTCACTTATGGCAAAGACAGAGTTGCTCAATCTGTAACTCTAGTTCAGGAGGATCCAAAATCTTCTGTCATCCACACTCGCCAGAAATGCACTAGGTATACATCTATCCATGCAAATAACACACACATATGAAAAAAATAAATCTTAAATGTTTAGAAATCATGAATAATAATGTAAAAGGTCATTTAGCTGCAGAGGTAAATGAGAGAACAAAGAACCAGTATGGTGTTATATTACTTATGATTTATTAAATCTTGCCACAAGCCATAGAGGTCAAGTCATGGTACTAGATCTAGGCAATGGTGACACACACCTTTAATCCCAGGACTCAGGAGGTGAAGGGGGATGGATCTCTGTTAGTTGAGGCCACAGTATGCTACAGGAGATTTATCCAGTTCTAAAGGGAAACAGCACACAGGTGATCTCAGTACTTGACATCTCATTCCTTTAATCCTAGGATTTGGTACTTATAAAAAGAAGAGGTAGCAGTCTGGTATTCCAGTCTGAGGCTTGGTGGAGACAGGATCGATGTCTGAAGATTCGTGGAGCTAGCCAGATCACCATTTCAGTCTGAGGTGGAGGTAAGTGGTAGCTGGCTGCTTTGCTTTTCTGATCTTCATCTTGAACCTTGAACCCTAATATCTGTTTCTTGGTTTATATTATTCATGCTACAACCCCAGAAGAAGCATGAAAACTGATCTTCTCCTAAAGTATCAGTCAGATTATTGTTCTGTGAAAACAAGTCTGAGAAACAAAATTAATGATGGGACACAGGGTAGGGGAAGCTTGAAGGTTTGACAGTCACAGGAGTGCAGTGAGTGGTTTTCTTGGAACAATGAGTAGAACATGAATACAAGGATCTCAGAGACATCAGAGCTGGTAAAATTGAACTGTACTTTCTGGATGTTGGTATGTGATAATATACCACATGATCACATCAATATGCCAAGAAGCAGAGTTGCTAGAGCTTCCAATGACAGCAGTTGTCAGCTACTCTTGCCCAGCTGAAGAAACAGTAATTTGAGCCCAGTACTTGTTGTGAAAGACCTAAAGCATAGCTAACGAGCACTCAAGGTTCTTCTCTAATAGTCCCTTAGAGCTTCATCCAGCTTTGGAGGCAAACGAGCTTTGAGGGCAAAGTTAAAGAGGAAGAGC
This sequence comes from Cricetiscus sungorus, assembly GCA_030556225.1. Taxonomy (NCBI): domain Eukaryota; kingdom Metazoa; phylum Chordata; class Mammalia; order Rodentia; family Cricetidae; genus Cricetiscus; species Cricetiscus sungorus. The sequence continues at coordinate 94,442,196 of JANBXA010000734.1, read as the reverse complement.
CCAATGACCACTGTAAGGCAACTATAAATCATAACAGTTTTGAGTAGATTGCAGGGATGGGTTCCCTACTCCAGCTTTACTCCCAAGGTAAGCTAGTCATTGATGGAAGAAGAGAAAATAGTTCAGCAAGTATAGTTTTTAAAATAAAATTCTATCATTCTTCCAAAATTTTTTAGGCGTACTAATATTCATAAAGTGGGCCTTTAGTCCCAGCACTAGGGAGACAGAGGCAAGTAGATCTCTGTTATTGGAGGCCAGCCTGGTCTTCAGAGCAAGTTCCAGGACAGGCTCCAACACAATACAATAGAAACCCTGTCTCGAAAAAAAACAAAACCAACCAAACAGAACAAAACAAAACAAAAGGATTCATAAGGTGGGCACTTGGTACCAGCTGTGGTACTGGAGAGATGCCTCAGAGATTAAGAACTTTTGCTGCTTTTGCAGAGAACCTGGGCTTGATTTATAGAACCCACGTGGTAGCACACAAGTGCCTACAACTCAAATTCTCAGAGATCCAGTGCCCTCTTTTAACTGCTGCTGGCCATAGGCATACACACTGCACACATACATACATACATACATGCCAGCCAAATACTCACACATAAAATGAAATAAATTTTAAAAATATAGATGCCATTCTTTGGAATGGCAGCTTCCCATCAAATGTATATATCAAATTTATCCTTATGACTTGTTTTGGCTGTAAACCCTCCTTACATAAACGTAATTAAATTTAAAAGAGGTGGAAAAAAAGGAGAACCATGGTCCAATATAATTATTATCCTTACTAAAAAGAGAAAATAGAATGTTCTCTTTTTCTCTATCCTGCCATCCCTTCTCCCTCTCTCCCTGTAGGCATGTACACAGCAAGAAAGCACACAGGTGTCATAGTATTTGCCCTCACAGGGAATTAAGTAACTAGGCAGATAGCCTGAATGACCTATTAATGTCACTCAAGTAATTGTTATTATAGCAGAATAATAAAGAATCACTTCCACAAATAACCCAGTTGGAATTCTGATGTGTACGTAGGTATTGCCTTGGTGTTTACTTATGGTTAACAGGAGACCTGACCTGCAGAGGTCCTTGTGTGATTTCTCCTCTCCATTGTTACATCCCACTAATTCCAGATGCTTCTGTCTAGCCAGGCTCTGATCATAATCCCCAAATTTTAGTGTGACTGGCACACTTTCATTGACCTTGCTTTGTTGGGGAGAGAAAGAGAACCTTCAAGATAATTTACCTACAGCTTGGATTTAATAGCATTTGTGAGTTTTTTCCCAACATTTCAATAAGCCAAGAAAAGAGTGGTGAATCAAAGAGTTCAGGAATATCTTCTAGGGATGATTTTATATTTCTAATTAAAAATTCTGTCTAAAATATTTGAAGACCTAAATAGCCAAATGATTATTTTATCTTTATAGGTATAAGATTTAGAATTAGCAAAATTTTGGGTATAGTATCAAAACAAAAACAGAAGAAAAGCAAATACTTATCAATAAAAATATGGACATGTGCAGATAAAATATATTCATGGGTAAAAATTATGGAATCATCACACAAAAGTAATACTATATTCATGAAGGGAAATGAACTGATATATGAGAACAATAAGATTGGCCATAAACATATGCTGAGCAAAAGAAGCCAGGCACAAAAGAATACATAATGAATGGTAACATTTATGTTTAGCTCAGACACAGATGATCCTGATATATGGTGACAGAAATCAGAGCAGTTGTTATTGTTGGCATGAGCTTGTTTCTCAGAAGGGACATGAGGAGAACCCCAGCTGCTGCTTATTTTTCTACCTTCATTAAATAAAACTGTCCGATAAAGGCCATAGTACTAAATATTCATCAAGCTCTGTACTTGTGAAATGTTTATACTCTTGTATATGCACATTCAAATCCTTGTGTTTATTATTCTATAGTAGATTTCATAAAACCACAAACATTTCCCTAAAGGAACTATCATAGAGTATAATAAAAGACTTGTAGGTACAAACAATAGCCACAGTATATAAAGCTAGTATAAATTTATAAATAAATTATTGCTTTACAGTTATGAACAGAGGATAGATTTGACTTTAGTAAATATAGGTGGAATTGGGAAATGATATCACATTTTTCAAAAAATAAGAACTGAGTCAGAACAAAAAGAAAACCAGGTGGCTTATAGAGAGAAGTGAGTGTACTTTCCAGTTTAGAAAACAGCAACGCTCTGAAATTGGTTATACAGAAAATAAACCAAAGTCCAATTTCCTCAAACCAAAATCAGTAACATTAAATTAGGTTGGACATATATGCACTCTGTGATTTCAATGGGAGAATGGTTGCAAGAACTAATGTTATTCAAATGTGTGAATGCCCAAATTCTTATATGAAATGTGATCATATTTGTTTAGTGCTTATGCACATTTTCCTGTGTATTTTAAATAATCTCTAAATCATATATACTGCTCCACACACTGTAAATTTCATGTAAATATTTTACAATACTGGTTATGGAATCATGAAAGAAAAGGCATGTGCATGTTCATAAGTATAGTTTATTTTTTTAAACAGTTTTGGTCTGCAGTTGGATGAATCCATAGATGTGACATCCATAGATATGTGTGCCTGAGTGCAGTAAGGAGAGAGCTTTAATGAATTCAGATAATGGAGAAAAGAATTTGTATTTCTGTAGACACAGGGGAGCCATTTAACATTTATGAGCAGGAAAAAGTTATGATCAAAATTATGCTCCAGAAAAATAAATCCATTGACCTCAAGATTATTGGAAGGAGAAGAGAATTGATGTAGCAAGAAAACATAAATGGGTGTTATGAAAATGTAATTCAGTTCCATTTAACAAAAAGTTATTAAAGGTCTACTGACTGACCGGCTCTTGCAAAAATTAGTGAGCACATGCATTTGGTTGTTGCAATGGGAGGGTGATAATTAGAAGACATGACACTTTTATTAAATAATAATTTGAAAGATTATTTATTGGGAAGTAGTAATAAAAGTTTATGGCAATATATGAATTAAGGATATGTATGGTTACCATACAAAGCAATCTCCACAAATTCATAGCAGTTTATCTTTCTTACATAATAAGAAGATTATGCCTATATATTGCTGATGTTAGCTTATCATCCCAACACTGCCATTGCACCAAGGATCTTTTATTGTGTATTATTGATTAATAAGCATTATGTACATCTGAAGTATATAATGCAATGTTTTCATATAGGTGTACCTTGTGAATTGATTTTCATAATTAAACTAATTAATATCTATCCCTCACACTTGCACCTTTCTTCTGTGTGTGATGAATGTTACTTCAAATTTACCTTCCTGCTAATGGTCATTATCATGCTTACTATTAGATTCTCAGAATTTATTCATCTTAATATCTGAAACTTTGCACAATTTAATGTTTCCATATCTGCACCATCAAACACCAAAGATTTCCACATTCAATATACTGATGCTTTGGTTTCTACACTACTGTGCTATCATTCGTAAGTATCTGCCATATGTTTAATACAACTGCTTGAACATGGAAATTAAAAGAATAGTAATATCTGACTAGTGTGTGAATCATTTATATGAAAGATGAATGAGTGGCTATAAAAAGTTTAGCCAGAGCTGAAGGGAAGCCTTGAAAATATAGAATGAGAGAGGATACACAAGAAGTTATTGTCCTTGGACAAGATACATTACCAACTTGCCAGATCCATAAAGCAAAACAAGGTATGGTTAACAAAGATTAAATGAAGAGCTATGGTTGCTCTTAACAAAACAGAATTTTTCAAAGGTTAAATCATGTTGGCTACTCATGGGATAAGAGATGGCTTCTGCTCTTAAGGGTGTACTTAATAACTATTAGAATATCACAGGTTTCTGTAAGAAATAACCATATTTGATAAGAGATTAAGGTTTTATACTTCATATGTGTGATGTATTTTTACAATTGCTTATCTGGTTTATTAAGTATTCCTTATTACTTCCAGAAACTGCTTCTAATTCTATATAATGATCAGCAGAATAATTATAAATAGCAGAAAAGAAATGGAGAAGTGGGTACAAGATTCAGATGTTTAAATAAGTTTCAAGTTTAATGTCAACTTAACCCAAAACCAATGTTCCTAAAAGACTTCTCATCTCTTAACATTTTAAGAAAGTGGGTTTATTTTGAGAAAAACTTCTCAGCAATGAACACAAGAAAGAAATGGATATGAAATTCTTAGATTTTTATGTTAGGTTCTTGATGAGAATTGCTTCATACAGATGAACTTTTCAAGTCTGACCATTATTTCTGCCAAGAGAGATGGCCTTCTTCCTCTTCTCAAAGGCAGTCTACAAGTTTATTTGACACCTTCCAAGGATTCCTCCATGGCAGAATCTACTAATATCCTATGAAAAGAAACAACTTGAATCTCAGATTTTTATATGCTACATCATAGAAAGAGATTATTTTGGCATGGAAAACTTTACTTTCAGATGTTCAGTACAACTGCTTCCATCATTGGAGTCCATATAAGGCGCCTGTGCAAAGTAACTGAACTTCTAGACATTTCATAGACTCCTCTGAGGATTTACTATATATTTAAGTGCAAGCTTTTCACTCATGTTTTAAAAATGGTGTTGGAAAAGATGTGACCAAGGGAAACAGAAACGATGAGCACACTTCTGAAACTCATGAGGCCAGGTATAAGTTAAATCATGATGCTTTTGAAAGAAATAAAAATAAATAAGGGCAAGAATATTTTATTTGAGATTACCTATCTGCATTGCCATTTAAAGTTCTTGTTTAGAAGTTCTTTGCTACTTGAACTAAGCAGGAGTATATTTAAGAGTGGAACTGTGTGCTAAACTCCCTAAATAAGACATGCAATGAAAAGCAGTCATCAGAATGAAGTTCGAAGAAGGGAGCAGCTAAAGTCTGGTTCAGGGCACCTCATCCTGGGCTGGCTCAGCATGGACCTCTTTTTATTTGACACCTTCCACTCATTTTCTGACTTAATTTGACTTCAGACCTCCTCTGTCTTCATATTCCATTCCCAATCCTGCACTTACATCCCTGTACCTGACAGCAAATTTAACATGCCTGGCCTCCAAGACCTTGTCTCAGCATTACAGTCACTTCCTGAGTATCTGATCCAGGCTGTCTATGGGAAACTTAGACAGGGAATATTTGTCTTATATGTTTTAAGAGGAAAATATTAGAGTGTCTAAAATACCTTTATAGGTAGACCATATTTATTTCAAGACAGCACTTTATTAGGGCCATAAACAATGCAATTAATCATGGTCTAATCTTTGTGGTATGCAAATACACATACACTAAAAGGAAAAAATTACTCAGAACACAAGCTATGAAGCACAGTACTTCTGTGACACTCCTCAAAATGCAGAAGGGATGGAAAGTACTTCCAAAAATTAGTATGTTTTTCGATTTGTTAACATGTATTGACTCCACTGTGTGTCAGCACTGCCCTGGGCTCTTGTGAGGAAGGTTACAGCATAAAAAAAGGTCTGAAATGTGAATTTCTAATTGGGTTCTACTCTCCTGTGAGGCAATATTAGTATCTAACTCTCATTAGAATTGACATAGTTCAGTACCATAAAATATTTATAAATTCACATCTTTGAAATGCTGTTTTGTACCTATTTTCTTTTTTATTGGCTTCTGATAGAATCAGTAGGAACAGGTAGAATTTCAGTGACTTTTCTGATTTGAAAGCTGTGCTCTGTGGTTCTCAGATAGATCTTTTATGTAAAAAATATGAATAACTATAAACACATTGCATGATGAAAATAATTTGATCATCACATAGATGTTTCAACGGTTAGTCTTAATTGTGAACTTGATACATCCTAAAATCATCTAGGACAAGAGTCTTAATGAGAGATTATTATCAGGTTGACCTACTGGTGTGTCTTTGGATGACTACCTTGATTGCTAATTGATGTATAGCGACATACCCCACAGTAAGTGGTACCATTTAATGGCTTGAACTCTGAACTATATGAAACTGGTGAGATCAGGCTGAGGAGAAAGCAAATGAGCAAGCAAGCAAGGATTCATCCACTTATTCTTTGTGCTCCTGACCACATGTGATGCTCTCAGATCCTGCCAAATAAGCTCATCCTTCTCTAAGATCCTTTTTGCCAGAGTATTTTTATCATAGGAACTGAAATGATAAAACAGGTCAATGCCTTTTTCCATGTGGCTGTCTTCACATGGAATGTTCTTTTACTCTGTGTCACATAGATATTTCTGCTTATTCCTCTGACATCAACAGCCAAAGTGACAATATGGTGATTCTTGGAGTATTCTTCTAACATTTCATGACTAGATGGGTGGTTCACATATTTGATCTTATCTGGTTGTAAATACTGGTGGCCTACTTAACCTCTGAAATGGGTAGCAACAGGGAAAGAGAGTTTATATAAATGACATCTTCTCAGGTGATGTTATTCATGCTGTTGATCTAGAGACCATGTTTTGAAAGTTATGGAAACAGGTATAAAATAAAGTCATATAAAGGAGCATCCTTTTTCTGACTTATCGACATTATTCCTTCAGTTGAATGACATGCATTTTATATGTGTTTTATTAATTGTTTTTATAAAAATATATAATCTATAACTCTTACTAGTTTTTTGTCTGAAATCAGATTTATTTATCCAGCCACCTATTCTATTAGTACACAGACATGTTTAGTATTTGTCTTATTCAAAATCACCCCAATCTAAACTCTTAATATCTGAAAACCTCTGCTTCTATCTAACAAACAAAATCTAGAAGTGTAGTATAAAATATCATGCAATTGTAGGAAATATAATTGTATCAGAGATGTAATCACATAATACCACATCCAGTAACAAACAGCAAAATAAAGTTTAAGATACTTGTTATGTAAACAAAAACTATGATCAGGCTTACAAATAAGAAGGAAAATTTAATATATAGTAATAAGAATATTAAATTAATTAAAACAATTAAGAATATATGTAAGTACTAAAATTGATAAATAAGATTTTAAGGTAGTAAGTGTAATTATATTCGTGTGTTTAAAAAGGTAAGTAGAAACAGAAACTATTTTGAAATCCCATTAAAACTTCTATATACTTTGGAAGTAACAGATGTTATACAGTATATAAATAATTAACATACAGAGACTATTACTTCATCATTGTTGACAAAATACCTGACAAAAGGCTCCCTAAGAGAGGGAGTATTTATTTGATGTTACAGTTTAAGGGAATATAGACAATCATATATGGAATATATGGAATAGAGACTCTACTGTGTCTGTAGTCAGGAAACAGGGAGAAGAATGATTATGTTCTACTCCTTCTTTGTGTTCAGTCCCTGGAATATTGTTGCCACTTGATGGGGGATGTCCTTCTGTATTCTGTGAATATGTTTCTCTTGTTGATAGATGAATAAAGCTATTTTGGCCAATGGATAGGAAGGATGTAGCCAGGCAGGAAGTGTAAATGGGGATACCAGACTAGGCGAATTCTGGGGAGATGAGTGCAAAGAATGAGTGGTGAGGATACACTATGTAGCTGCCAAGAAAGCAAGAAATCCAGTCATCACCATATAAGCCAAGACCATGTGGAGATACACAGATCAATAGAAATGGGTTCATAATTAAGAGAAAGTTAGCTAATAAGAAGCCTGAGTCAGCAACCAAGCAGTTTATAATTAACATTAGCCTCTGTGTATTTATTTAGGACTAACTGTCTGTGGGACCAGCAGGACAGAAACTTCCACCTACAGCTACTAAGGACAGATTTTTCCAAACCAATTAACCCTTAGTGGAACCATGCCCGTAGATACACTCAAAAATAGGTCTCCTTAATGATTTTAAGTCCAGTCAATTTGACAATGAAGATTTGCCATCACAGAAACCTACCAGAGGAAACAATTGAAAATATAAAGTATAAAGAACACAGAGTTAAAAAATTAACAGATGAACCATGAACTATAAGACAATTTCACTGGCCTAATGTATTTATAATGACACTCCACTGCAAGCAAGGAAAAGAGCACAGAAATGATATATAAATGATGTGGTTGTGATAATGCTAAGCCCAGGTTTCATACCCATAATGCATTTACCCTACTGTGGTAGTTGAATGATAAATGTCCCCCATAGGTTTATACTTGGTCCTGACTCAGTGGCACAGTTTGGGGAAGTTAAAAAACTTTTAGCCTCAGAAAAGGAAGTGTGACACTGGGGGCAGGCTTTGAGAATATGTAACGTTTCTTAGCATCCACTTTTCTGTGTTTCCTGGAAGAGAAATATGATCTCTAAATTCCAGATCAGGCCAACTCTTGCCACCTTTCATTTAGGATCATTACTTTAGAACCAGAAGAACAAATAAACTTTTTCTTTTAGAAATTGACTTAGTCATGCATAATATTTCACCAACACAACAAAAATACTAATAAAACCATCATCTTGTGGCTTTTGGGAGAAAAATAATACATCAGGGAAGGGCAACATCTTGCCTTTAGCAGATAATTGTTCTTTGATCTCCAAATATGAGTTTCTTGATGAACACTAGGAAAATATAAGAAAATAAAACAATTTGAAAGATCACAAACTAAAACTAATTGTTTCTACACTATCCTTTTATCTTTTTTTTTTTTTACTGTGATTCATGAGACTAGTGTACCATTTTGTCTCTGTTGCTAGGCAAAGAACGAGATTTTGTTAATAAAATTAAGAATTAATGTTGAAGTCTATACCATGAATTAGCCACTAGATAGAGACTTACTTAAATTACAAATTACTTTAAAGGTCATTAACCACCACAAACTTAATAAACTGAAATCTTCACCCTATTAAGAAGATTAACAGATATTGTTTTTAATGTTTAATGAAAAATATCTGCTTCTGTAGTGTAATCCTGTTTTATATTACATTTTTGTTGTTGTTGTTGTTGTTGTTGTTGTTACTCTCTCTTTCTGCCTCTTTGTCTAGTTAGGTATGTTTTATTTCTTTTTTAAAGGTTGGCTTTTGTTTTGAAAGACCACTGATGTATTTTTCCCAATGCCAGGTTCAATTTTAAACAAATGGCATTTTTAAGGATTTCTCTATGAGGCATCTCCAAGGAGCTAGTAGAAGCCTGAAGGAATCTGTGGGAGTAATCCAGACAAAGGACCATTTGTTTTTCTGCATCCAGCATGGCACACAGAGATTTGTAATGACAAAAAAAGTGTCTAACTAATGCAGCTTCAAGCTATGAGTGGAACAGGTGACAACTGTGCTTTGTTTCAAGTTATAGTTTCTTTTTCTTGAGTTTGTTTAAAGGGGGTTATTTCTTTGAGCTGTAAGAACTATTGCCGTTAAAAACAAATAAGACTTAAAGGGGAAAATATTAATACTTACATTGGGAAAAGAGTGTAACTTCAGTATTTGGGAAAATATCCTTGTAGCCAGAAGGGAGGCACTCAGTTTAAACTGCTGCAATTTGGAAATGTCTTCTCAAGATTTGTTTACAGTTGGTTTGCTTTCTCTCAAGCAGAATCATGTGACAAACAAGTAGCAGGTGGGAAGATATGGAAAATTGTCCTAGACTTAAGTGACCACTGGAATATAAATGGGAAGAAGAAGAAAGAAGATGAAGATAGAGGAGGAGGAGGATGAGGAGGGAGAGAAGGAGGAGGAGGAGGAAGAGGAGGGATAGGATGAGGATAACGTGGTGGTCAGCTAGTGGAGGAGAGACAAACTGATGTCTATCCATGGAGAACTGAAGTGATGAGTGCTGGCCAGTGCAATCTTGGTTTCTGGTTGAAAACTGCGTTGTGTAAATGCTTACCACAGTGAAACACATAGAGTACTCCTTCATTTCACTCTGTAGTCTTATTACTAGCTGCTGATGTTTTTTTCTTTCCGGGTCAAGACAAAAATAATAATGAAGAAAAAAATTAGAGAGAAATAAGGATGAGGAAAAGAGAGAGGAATAGGAGGAGGAAAGAAAGGGAGTGAATGAGAGAAAGGTGGGGTAAGGAAGAATGAGAATCTCTCAAAATTCATATTTGCCCTTTTGGGACATCCATTCCTATACAAAGCAACCCTTTCCTTCTTTGAGATAGTTCTTTAAGACTAAAACACTAAACAGCCTCTTGTTTTTTTTTGTTTTTTTTTTTTTTTGTACTGTGGTAATATGCTTATGCTTATCCTTGAGCACAGATTAAAAGATCATGACCTTCTGAGTAGCTGCAAAGATAAACTAAATTATGGAGGTTCTCAACCTGTATGCCTCACCACCTTTCGTGAATATCAGATATTTATATTACAATTCATGACAGTAGCAAAATTACAGCTATTAAGTAGCAATGAATTTTTTTATGATTGGGGTCACTACAACACGAGGAACTGTGTTAAAGGATCATAGCATTAGGAAGGTTGAGAATCACTGATATAGAAGATAATATGAGTTATAAGATACAATAGGAAAACTTACTATGGATATCAATTTCAGTTCTATTAATATTGACAGAACATAATATAGTTCCTGTTGAAGGCCAGGCACTATTCCAAGTTCTTCAGTGTGGAAATACAAATATAACAGCCCCTAATTCAAGGAAGCTTAAAGAAAAAAATAGTTAAACTAGCACACAGATTGTAATGGACAGAGGCAGAAAACATAGAGACACTCATGGATGTTTAGAGGGTCCTAAGTCCAGAACGATAGCACAGTGAGCTGAGCATTTTGAATTGAGTAGGTTTTCTAAATGGCAAGGTAAAGCAAGATGACTGTAGCTGAAAGGACAAAGTGAGCCAAAGTAACACATGTGCGAAGATTTAGGATACTTCGAAACAGAAAATTGTTTAAAGTAGTGCTTTCCAACTGCGATAATAAATATAGAACTTGATAAAAAGAAAATTGCCTAGTCATCTATTTCTACACACATGGCTTTTTTGTTTGTTTGTTTTGAACTTGAAGGATGGAATGCTTAATAAAAAATGAAATCCAGGCACATGCCTTTAAAACCAGCACTAAGGAAGCAGAGGCAGGTGGATTGCTGTAAGTTTAAGGCCAGCTTAGTCTACATAGTGAGTTCCATCCATATATATATATATATATATATATATATATATATATATATATATATATATATATATATATATTCTATAGCATGATAAATTTTTCCTAGGTTATTGCAATAACTGGCATCTAGATAAAGAAAACAACACTATAGCACTTTCATAGGTTCAATAAGTCACCTCTCACCCCTGAAAATTGTTATTCATATTTTCACCATTGTATCACTGTTTATTCATTTCTCTTGGCTCATAATTTAACACAAATGAAGTAACACATTAGGCTCATTTATGTTTGACTGCACTTAATCTTCTCATACCATATAAATATAGTTTGTTCTTTTGATTGTTGATTGTAATTCAATTCATGAAATTGTATGGATGATCTATTTTTCATGTACATTTGAGCTTTTCATTTGTTTTCATCTTAATTTTCAAAACAAATGGATTAAAGGCAATTCAATTCCAAAATGACAAAACAAATATAGTCACTTGCTGAATATAAATATAAGTGCAAGCACAAAATATTCTAGTATGAGCACTGTTCACATTATAGAGAGGAGTGTCGTTCTGTCTGAGGACCTCTGTAGTGTGTATCACTTCTGTGTCATGTCCTCTTTTATAATCTGTTATATTCCTGGCCTGTGTTGACATCTATGAAGTTCTGTGTTGCTGTCTCTGATTAAAAGTGTTGTTCTTTTGATACAGCTGCTGTGATGCAGCTGCTATGGCCTAATAAACACAAACACGAGATTGAGTGCCCACGTGGAGTTTATTGAGAGAGGGGAGAGGAAAGCGGGGAGAGAGAGAGATAAAGGGGGCCCCAGAGAGAGCGAGAGAGGGAAGCAAGAGAGAGGGAGATGAGAGGGACAAGAGAGAGCAAGAGAGAGCAAGAGAGAGCAAGAGAGAGCAAGAGAGAGCAAGAGAGAGCAAGAGAGAGCAAGAGAGAGCAAGAGAGAGAGGGACACTTGGCGCGCTTGCTTTAAAAGGGGAGCTTGCACATGCATAACCCAGTCTCTGCAGCCAGGTAGCTTGGGCAGTGGGGCTTGCATAACCCAGTCTCCGCCCAGCCAGGTAAGGCCTGACTTAGTGATTATACGTCCCGCCCATCAGAGGCGGAGCCCACAGACTGCCCAGCCTCAACATTCCCACCTCTTATTACTATTAAAAAGGTGGGGGTTGGGCATGGCCCAACAGGGTGAGTCTGCAGGTTTCTAACATTCTCACCTCTTGTTGTTATTAAAAAATGGGGGTTGGGCGTGGCAGGTCAGGGAATAAGGAGGTTGAGTTCTCAAGACTGCTTCCTGCTGACTTGGGGCGTTGATCATCTTTTGGGGAATTCGAGAAAGCTGGGGTGCTGCCAAGTCCTGGTAGCTGGTTGTTTCATCGCAGTCCTGACTGTATGGAACTCTGGTGTCTCTCTGAGACCTGGCGAGATGTTAGCAGAGGACAAGGTTAGTTTTTCTTTTTAGGTCTTAGTACTTAAATAGGAGAAATGTAAGGTGGGGGAGGAGTTCCCAAGGGGGTCCCAGGACAAGGGAAGGAAGTCCGGAGGCCAGGAAGAAGTAGAGCCCTTTTGTCCACGGTCCTTAGAGCCCTTTGCAGCAGTTGAGATGAAAGGCAGGATTGCTCAGTGGCTACCGTTGCCACTTTCGTGGGTGGAGCTTCTTCGGTGTCCATCAATCTTCTTGGAGGAAATGGGTGGTGCCAGCAGCTGGCCTGTCTCTCTGTTATAAAAGCTTTTTAATGAAACATTTTAAATGCCATATTCTCTAGATCTCTGAGCATTTGAGGGCTGTCTGTTTAGTATACATTAGTATACAAAATTTGTCTTAAGTTACCTGCCTTAAGCATATAGGTGGCTAGGTAAGGCTTTATCCCTGTCTGGAAAACTGGATCCCAGCTGAGAGGCTGTGGAGAGATGTTACACTCAGAGCCATCCAGCCTGACTCTAACTGGTTTTAATTTAGTAGGTTAGACATACACTTGCAAAGGACAAAGAGGTAGAGAAAATCTCCCTTTGATAATGGAGGCTTAACCTTTATAAACAGCTTAGAGGAAGGACTTGGTGGCATAAATATTTTGTTAGTTTGAAATAGACATTTATAACCTTAAATGTTTACCATCATTTAAAGACACATAATAATTTAGAAATATTTGACTTAGTACAGTTGAATTTAAGTTGTATAGATTTAGCTTATTTTTGTATAAAGTTAAAATTAAATTACATGTACAGATATAACATAGTGAAAAAAGAAATTAGAGACAAAGAATAAAAGGCAACAGGTAAATGAATTACAGGTGTAGCAGATTAAAGAACCACGGAGGGGGGAGGGCTTAGCAAGCCACATGGTCAAGATGGCGGCTTCCATAAATCCCTTCCCAACAGCTGGCAGAAATTACAAAGTTTTGAGATATAATGTTGTTGGCTTTTTCTCTCCACGAGTGAGGCAGACGGCTTTGTGAAACTAAAAGGACACCGGAGTCCAAGGGGTACAACTTCCAAAGAGACCACCGTAGGTCTGAGCAAAGTATGTACCAGTCTAAGGGCAGTGCTAGGGTATAAAACCCGAGAGACCCCTCGTGGGTCTGAGAAATGAAACGAATGCACCAGTCAGCATGAGTGGTGCTAGGCCCAGCACAAATTCCAAAAGCCTCATTCGTGGGGAAAAATGAAAAACTCTCAGAGTATCTTGAGCAGATGCTCCCTCAGCCCCGCTCACTGCTGAGATGGACTGCAACTGTGGCGGGCAGGAGAGTTTTAGAGTGGCGGGAAGAGAACAAAAACAAGTTTACGGAAAGAGATTGTGTAGCAGAGAGGTAGAAAAAAGCTTGGGCATAGGGTAACTCCTTCCATCTACCTGTTCGCTGGCAGTAATTTTGGCCAATTTGACTTATTTTGTAGGGTAGGCTGGTTTATTTCCCATGGGTGAAGTAAAAACTGGCCAATCATTTTTGGAACTCATCAGCCCAAGTATGTGGCCAAGGGCAAAGTGCCCAATAAGGACTCAGCAGTCCGAAGGCAGGAAGGCTTGAAGCCGGAATCTTAACTCACCAGTGGGAAATGTCCCAGACCCTAGGGAAACAAGTTACAATGAAAAGAGTACTTTACCAAATTGAAGCCGGTGTGGGATGGTATTTCCAGCGAACGGGTGGATGGAAGCGGGCCTCTGGTTCAAAATCAGGGTCCCCAAGTGTCTCTGGCTAGCCGCCCACTAGCAGACAGCCGCGGAGTCCTTGAGGAGAGCCTGACCGAGTCATGGCACCAATGTTGTTCTTTTGATACAGCTGCTGTGATGCAGCTGCTATGGCCTAAGAAACACAAACACGAGATTGAGCGCCCACGTGGAGTTTATTGAGAGAGGGGAGAGGAAAGCGGGGAGAGAGAGAGATAAAGGGGGCCCCAGAGAGAGCGAGAGAGGGAAGCAAGAGAGAGGGAGATGAGAGGGACAAGAGAGAGCAAGAGAGAGCAAGAGAGAGCAAGAGAGAGCAAGAGAGAGCAAGAGAGAGCAAGAGAGAGAGGGACACTTGGCGCGCTTGCTTTAAAAGGGGAGCTTGCACATGCGTAACCCAGTCTCTGCAGCCAGGTAGCTTGGGCAGTGGGGCTTGCATAACCCAGTCTCCGCCCAGCCAGGTAAGGCCTGACTTAGTGATTATACGTCCCGCCCATCAGAGGCGGGGCCCACAGACTGCCCAGCCTCAACAAAAAGAGTCCTTATATAAATGATAGCTATTTTATTCTGTTACAAGTGTTATTTTTTATTTTTAAGTTTTGCTCATTGTGGAAAACATTGTCTTCTTCAAACTATGGTATTGAAATTGCACATGAGTGAATATACATATGATATATATATATATATATATATATCATATATAGTCAACATAAACATCAACACATAAATTCCTTGGATATATTTAATAGTGTAACCCTTGAATAACTCTAATTGTTGAAAGCAGTACAGTTCTCTAAATGAAGCTCTGTGTTTTCAGCAGGAAAGGAGACTTTCATGCCTGCCATTTGGTTGGCTTCTCACTCTTGAAACTTACACAGATTCTGTCTCTGTTGTCCTCTAAGGAAACCTCCATCATCCATGGTTCTGCAACTTTCAGACTCATCACTGTTGGTACCTGTCTGTGGTAAAAAGTTTTTCCAAAGATACTACAGGGTGCACACATGCTTTTCCAGTCTTCAATGCCTTTTCCAGCACTTGATATCTACTTGTGTTCACAGATCAAAAGACTAGAAAGAAAAGCTCCAGACCAGAAAAAGATACAAGTGAGACTTTTACATTACCGTACACACACATCCAGAGATTGAGAGGACCAAAGACTACTGAGCAAGCTGCACCTTGCAAACTGAGTGCTTCTTGCATCTGAGGCCCAAGAACACTCTTTTTTCTTCATTCAAGAGATTGAAGGATGTAAAATGTGGGAGGCAGTGTAAGAAATGGTTTCTCTTTACTCTGTCTTCCTATTGAACATCTATGATTTTCTGAAGTTCATTTCCCATATTCCATCTCAGCAGCTATAATAACCATTCAGATAAACACTCTCAGTAAATCATGTGTGTGGGATATGCTGGTGGTTGGCAATTTTAATAGCACTAATATTTCTTCTGTAAAGATTAAATATAAAACACCCTTCTTGGGTACAGTTTTTTTTTTTAATTTGTGAGATTATGATATAATTGCAACATTTCTCCCTTACCTTTCCTCCCTCCAAATCCTGCCATGTATATTTCTCCATTTTCTTCAAGTTTATGGACTCTTCTTTCCTTAACTGCTATTGCATCATATATGGATATTCATGTATATTCCTAAACATAACGTGTTTCTTGTATGAGTGTTTTCAGGGATAGCCACTTGCCACTAGACAATCAGTTGGTGTGCTCTTCCCCAGGGAAGACTACTTCTCTACCTCACAGCTTTCCTCATATTCTGAATGGAATAATGCCAATATTTTTATTACATAGTACTCCTTTCCCTGAATAAAATATCTCAATGTGAGATTTTCAATTATTCAAGAATAATAGAGGAAACACCAACATTTAATAGTATAAGTCCAAACAATTATTATATTATTTATTTAACAACTTAATATCCATTAACAAGCCAATTACCTTAACTCCACCATGGTTACCAAGTACTAAGTGTAAAGACTTTGTTAGATCTTGGATATATAAGGCTACTGAGGGGTGTCAGACTGTATTTCTAGGAATTTTCTTATGGCCCCAAAGGGAGTGAAAGAGGAAAACATAGATAATATGGAGAGAAGTATATCGTAATGAAACTCCTGTTTGAGAGAAGCTTGAAGAGACAAGTTTTATAATAATTTGTTTGTTGAGGGATGATTTTGAAGCAGAGTCTCACGATGTAGTCAGTGAGGTTCTTGACTTAGAAGTCTACCACCACATGCTCCTAAGTGCTGGAATTACATGATGAGATGAAGCACAATAACTTGCTTTTTGCTCTCAATAATGTGTTGATATACTAAAAAAGCATACGAATATTTGCAAGTGATAAAATGTGAAGTCTGGATGACATTTTATGATGTGGAAGTAGGAGAGCTGTTCAAAGACTGATGCTTCATTAATTTTCAGAGCCATGTCAGCCATGTGACACTGAAGACTCCTGGTCCTCATTTCAAGCTCATTTTCAGCAGCAGAAGCATATTTGTACCTTACTCAATACAATAAAGACAATGAAGTAGAATTACTTATGTTTAATACCACAAAATACTTCACAACTGCAAATAATATTCTGTGGCAAGTTATTACAAATTCATAATCACCATGACTATACTCTTTTACAAGTAAGAAAACAAGGAAAGCATAGTAAAGAACTGACCCAAGATCATCACAATTAGATAGAGTAATAGCAAAACTTTTTGTATTATTTGCAATCTTTACTTTGTATTAGTTTATTTTTCATTCTCTATTATCAATGTCATAGTTACTGTGACAAAATGAATAATATAAATTTCATCTAACAAAGTGACTAGATCTTTTTCTTTTAAACAATTATTGAGTGATTTTTAAGCAAGGTCAATTCAATGCAGAATAGAAGACAAGCTGTCACATATAGGACAGAATGTATTGCAAAAGCACAATTGTCTTAAAATGATATCCAAAATTTTACTTAAAGTGTATATTTTCAGGGTTCTCTAAAGAAATAGAACTTGTAGACTATTAGGATATATGTAAGCACATATAAACCATCAGATTGGCTTGATTTATAAAATGTGATCCAGGTGGTGTAGAGTGTCAGTATTTTTACGTGAAAAATGAAAATTTTCAAGCAATTCCACAGATCACTGTCTACGAGTACATCCACACAGCTCAAAATAACAAGTGCTTGTTTGAGTCTTTAACCAGCATTGCTACTTGTTGATGACCAGGTTTGTAACATGTGTGTTTTCCTCCAGCCCATCTGGTCCCTGTTACAAGCAGGTTGCCCCCCCCACCCCCCCGCCGGCGTCTGACCCACTCTTTGTTCCTTCTGCTGGCCACCCGGCCCTGCCACCACACATGCCCCAATAACACGCTGAGACTCTGTATTTGATACTATTCTGTTGGCCAGTTACCATTATTGTTTATGGGCTAGCTCAATCTTAATTATTAACCAATTTCTACTTATCTAAGTATTTCCACGTGGTCATCTTATCGGAGAGCTACCACAGGCATCTTCTTTCTCCATGCTCTACATCCTGACTCCTCCTCCCTACTTCCTCTTTCCTCCTTGACTCCTAGCCCTGCCTATCTTGCTTTCCTATTGGCCCAACAGTGCTTTATTTATTAACCAGTATGAGAAACATATTTACAGAATAACATCTCCCATCAGGTCCCACTGCCACACCAGCCCCAAATAACATGCTGAGACTCTGTATTTGATATAAGGCTGTTGGCCAGTTAATAGTTTGTTACCGGCTAGCTCTGTGTTAATGATTAACTCATTATTTCTAGATGTGCAGAGATGTATTTGAGATGAATAGGCATTCTTCAAACCTTTCAAAGACCTACAGAATATGGCATTTAAAATGGTTTAGGGTTTTTCTTGTCAGTGAGGCACAACTGCTCCTGCGTGAAAATACCATCTGGTCAAAAAGGAAGATGGACATCGAAGAAACACATTATGGAGTTTGCTTCTAATATGGCAAGACTAGCCATTTGCTCTTCTGTTTGACTTTGTGCTATATAAACTGGACATGCCGGACTCACAGAAAAGTGACTGCTAAAACAAGATGGACAGTGCTACAGGATTCCTGCTTTCATGAAAGAGTCTGCCAGACACACTATGGCCTATGGGCTGATGATGGAACTTTACAGAACTTTAGGTGACCAACTAGAGACTGATATGTCTCTGTCATTTCTAGAGTTTATATATTATCCTTCTGTGGTCTTTGAAGGAGTTGAAGACAGATAGTTATGGTTATAGTTTTCCTTAGGATTAAAGATAAGTTACATATAGGACTTTAGACTCACAAAGATGGGATAGATGATATTTTCTTTAAGTCTTCCAAAATGTTAATGGACTAAATATTGTTAGCTGTGATTCTTATTTGATAACTGTTGTGGCGTATATTTTGCTACATTAATGTTAAAACCCTCCTTTTATTTTAGACAGAAAAGAGGAGATGATGGATGATGTTATCTGTAAATATGTTTCTCATATTGGTAAATAAATAAACTGTTATCCAATAGGAAAGCAAGCTAGGTGGGGCTAGGAGACTAGGAGGAAAGAGGAAGTAGGAAGGAGGGGTCAACATGGAGAGCCTGGAGATGTAGAGCACCAGCCAGCCGCTCTGGCCGGTAATATAAGCCACATGGAAACACTTAGAATAGTATAAATGGGTTAATCATTAAGACAGAGCTAGCTGGTAACAAACTAGTACCTGGCCAACAGCCTTATATCAAATACAGAGTCTCTGTGTGTTATTTGGGGCAGGCATGGTGGTGGGACCAAGTGGGCTGGGAGATCACACAAGTAAGGTGGGATTTAAGCAGAGATAAAGTCTGAAGATGAAAAAAGCACAGATCACAGCAGATCAAAGTTAAAGAAAAGAAATACTTTAGCCAGGTTTAATACGCAGGTCATTTTTTGACACATGAGAAATAATCCCACATGTATTCAGCCCTGTCATCTGTGTCTGAATAGTTATGCGGAATACTATAAAGTTGAGCCAATTATCTATATCCTGAGATAGACCTGTCAGAGAGGACTAATGAGATGATCAGTGATACTTAAAGACCATAGTTAAATTAGTTTAGATGAGGTTGTAATTCTCATTTTCATCATGGATTTTATTTTCTTCTGTCAAACATGTAATAATCCTGAATAGACCTTAAGTGATTGAAGCCCCCATAACAGTTTCTCTCTTCATATCTCATTAATTACTCAACATGATAATGATGACCAACCCCATAAATGTAAGTAGAAAAATAGGCTGAAATGAGGAACCATAAACCTTCCCTTTTGCTGACATAAATATGAATAGAGTGCAATATTTAAGATGATTTAATACTTGACATCCAAGGAACAGAAAATTATGCTAAAGTTAAATTCCATACCTTTAATATGGACAATTAATGGCAGCTTTGCAAAGAATGGCCATTTTTTTCTAAGAACAATTATTTTTTTCTGACTTTTTATAATAAAGTGTGTATATCCTATGTTTTTCTTGTAATTTCTGTGGATTCATCTGGAAAGAGTAAAATAAAGTAGGAAAAGATACACGTATTTCTCTTTTTACCTCCAAAGTTTTAATACTAGAATTATTACAGAGTTCTAATTTCCAAAGTGACTTATGTATAATGATCTTCAAAGTTATTTAAATGCAGAATTGATGGTGAGAATTCATTGTATTGAATCAGAACATCAACATAAAGGTGCATGTAAATCTATATTTTTAATATTTCTTATTGAGGTAGAATCAACACCCACAATTGTATCAGATACTAAATTTTGGGCTATAATTGCTACTTGTGCTATAATCACTTAATTAGAAATAGAATTCCATGCCATATAAGAGGAGAAATTATGCTGTACAATATTATGCATTTAACTCTATGTTTTTCTTATTATAGATGTGACACAACCAGCTTCTTCCAGAACTCCAGCTGCCTTGACATGCCCATGATGGAGCCTACCTTGATGTGTAAGCCAATAAAAACTCTCCCACAAAATTAATCTTGTCAGAATTTCATCATCACAATAAGAAAGTAACTAACACAAAAATGTTTGGTACCAAGAACTAAGTAGACTATTACCTGGTGGTGTGGTTCCTCGGATATAGGAAATTTTTGGTGGCTAGAATGTGGAAGAATCTGGTACAAGAATCTTGAACTGTAATATATCCAGCAAGGAGTACAAAGAATCATTCAGGTAGGATCTTGGAAAACAGTAAGGTTTAGAAAATTACAACCAGGAAGCTTCTTCCTTGAGATTTCAGAGAGGAACCAGAACTCTATGAGTAACTGGGCCATTTGTATGATATTATGATCAAGAATCTGGTTTTATTTTCCCTATGTTCTTGGAAGCTGTTTGAAATTGAATTTAAGAATAATGAACTAATTTTTATTTAAATTAGAAGTAATTTTATTTTATATATCAATCACAGATTCCTTTCCTCTCATTCCTTCATACACCCTCATTGACTCTCATACCATCCCTCTTCTGCTCCATAGAAAGGTGAGGCCTTCTATAGGGTATCATTAAAGTCTGTAAATTCATTTGGGTCAGGGCCTAGGCCCTTTCCATTGTGTCTTGGCTGAGAGACTATCCCTTTATAGGCATTTTTTTCCAGAGGAAATTTAAAGACAGGAAAGCATTAAAATTTCTGCTGAGAAAACACCTGTAATTGCTTTCTTCAGTGGGTAATTACTACTGAAGAGAAACCGCCTTTTCTACACTTGAACAATAGGAAAGGTGTCCTGAAGGCAAACATAACATCTCTAGGAAGCTCTGTCTTGTGATAATCCTGACTCATTTAAATGAAGAAAGCCTAAATTGAAGGTGTTTCTTATTTCTAGGAAAATTTTTCCCATGGTTACTATATAGAAGCTGATGCTACAGTTCAAGAGGGCCTATGAAGTTGGTTGGGGAACTTCATAACATCACCTCTGTGTTACTTGTTTTGAAGGCATGGAAGATGGAAGATTGAGGGTATAATGAAGTTTTAGTGTCAGAGAGCAACTGAACCTAAGCAGTGTGTGTCATGGTCAGTGTTCCTGTAGGCTGAGAGATCAGAGCTTCAGGGACCTCACTGTGTAAAGGTATAAAGGAAAGGCTGCTGTTACACTGGAGGCTTCAGATACTAGTTATACTGCAACCATAGATGTATACCAAGGAGAGCTGCAGACATGGAATGAAGCTGGACTAGGAAAGAATCTACATATGCTGAGTGTTGCGTATATAGTATGGAGCTAGCTATTGAAGCCTTTTGGAGTCTAGATTACTTGCAGCACCATTCCAGATAATGGACATTGATGTTCAGGAATTGATGTTTACACTGCTAGACTTCAGTTTTGCTTTGGTGCAATTATTTTTTGCTACTGCTCAGTTCTTCCATTTTGCAGCATGAATGTTCACTCTGTGCTTATTATATTTGTACTGTGTTATTGGGGTTGCTTTTAAAGAAGCTCACAGTTAAGAACAGTTGAACTTTAGAAGTACTAGGCTTTTTCAAGACCATGGAGACTTTTAAAGTAAATCCCAGCACTTTACATTATTACATGGTCATGTGCCTATGGGGACATAGGGTGAAAGGTTATAGCTTAAAAGTGATGTGTTTGGTGGCCAAATTCACAATGAATGGAGTTGTAATAGTATTAATTGTCATATTGATAGAATCTAGAATCACTCAGGAGATGGCCTAAAGATACAACTGGGTGATTATATTGATTATTTTAATTGGAAGCTAGTGTGGGTAGAACTATTCCTTGTGCATGGGTTTTTGAGTGTAAGAAATGGAGAAAGCGAACCTTAGCATTCATTCATCCCTCTGTGCCTTCCTAATTTTGAATGTGATGTGACGAGGTGCTCTAAGCTCCTGCTGGCCAGACCATGACAGAACTTGACTTGTAAGACAAAATAAAATCTTCTTCTTCTAAGTTGCTTTTATCAGACTATTTTATCATAGTAACAAGAAAGTAACTATGATTATACATGCCCATACATGTATATATGCACACTTAATATATAATTTTAGAAATATATTTATTAAAATTATAAAGTGTATAAAAAGTCATTTATCATATGCTACTCACCATCCAACAACATCATTGTACATATTAACATTAACTATGTAGTATGAGAGCCTGATACTAGTTATTTGGGTTGATTTACATCCAGGAATGAAGGTCACATGTCACCAGCTTAGCATTTGCCAAAGGAAATCCTTGAGGGTCTTTCATATGCCAACATATAATTATAGCAATCATCACTGATTACAAAGATATTCTTTTGTAATACTCTTTTAAACATTTGCATAAATTATTTGATATAATGTTCACAAAAATACCAGTTGTTATTAAAGATGCTGGGGATTCCTAACACAAATCAAAATCTATTATATATTTTTAAACCATGAAGATGATAAAATCACACATAAATGTCATATTCCTACAGACAGCAATGACAACAAAATGCTTTCTTCAAAAGCAGAGCTAATGTGACTAGCAGTAAAATATGGCAGGCCTACTTTCCCCATTGCTTTAAAGAAAACTCTCCCCCCATTCTTCCTTTCTGTCCCTCTGAAGTGCTCAGTTCAATGAAGGTAGCCTACTTAAGTTTGAGACTACATCAATCAGGTGCTGTAGGGCCAGTGGGCACTAGAGACCGTCTATTAAGTTTTCTTATGAGTCACTAGTGAAGCATAGTAGTATTCTGCCTCTGGCACTCTAAAGAAAAAAAAAAAAAAGGAACAAAGGGAAGCAGGCAATTTGCTCCTGTCACATAGATTAATCAAGAAAGCCATAACCTTTGTATCTTTAGCTTGTCTCTGATAAGGCGAAAGGTCACTATGATAGATACAGGGAGGGATCACTTCAATCATCTTTAACCATCCTAGGACATAAGGCAGGAGACTTAAAGCTTTCGTTTAAAACATACATCTTTTCTATTGAAGTTTCTATAATTATTATCTGTGCTGCTTCTATCATGCCGTATTTGAGAACCTCAGAGAAAAGAGTCTGGTTCTTCAGATCAAAGAAAAAAATGACTAAGAAAAAAGGGTTTGTCTTTTGACTAAACACACACATGTTCTGTTGTTATGGCAACACAGGATCTAAGAATGACACACCAAATAATATGGCAACAAGGCACACTTCTATGATCAGATGTCACAATAAACGTGCTTCAGCATCTGATTGCCGCATGCTGTGCTCACTCCTGCTTTTCTGACAACTTTCACTGGAGGCCAAAGCAACTTACTATAATGGAAACCAGAGCTAATTTATCCTCCCCCTTGGTTGGTCTTTGCATGAAGAAAACCCCATCAATTCTACTGAAAAATACAAGCAATTGTGTGAAAGTTTGGCTGTTGTTTCTTTGTTTCTTAAGGACAATCTAAATCCTTACAGCAACACATACAACATAGGAATTAAGTTATGTGTGTATATATAAGAACCCTGAATTAACTAATACTTGGCAAAAATGTCTAAGTTAAGCCATTCTGTTTGATTCACCCAATTCACAAAAGAGATTGTGTATCATTTTACATATTTTTAGTCCATAAAAGTATTTGGGTTACTGATTAGTAAGAATAAGATGTGATAGCCTGCAGAATAGCATGATAGCTATAGTTCACTATAACATGTTATATACCTAATATATATAAAACTAGATGGGTTCAAAGTGGCACAGAGCAAAAGAATGCAAAGCTTCAGATATAAATGCAAATTATCCATCAATTATCACAAGCTATTACATGAATTTGTAAAATTATGTGTCAGTTGAAGGAAATATGGAATCTTATCCTTTAATATGGTGCTGCATATCTGTAATTTGTTCTATTAATTATAATTTTCTTAGAATCCTGATATGTATATATGAAATGAATATTTTATCATTGGTACTGATTTGCAACCAGGTTATGTGAAATTCCCAATGAAAAGACAGGAAAAAACTTGTAGAGGCATTGCTTACAGGTCAAGTACAATTTTCTGCAGAGAATACAGAGAGATCACAGCAGTGAAAAGGTCAGATATATAGGAGGTCTTAGAGATGATGGAAAAGATCATACACTTTATAGAAGCATGAAGTACTAAGCACTGAACTAGGTGACTGAAATTGGCTACAGGGACTGCACCCTCTTTTATGTAGGAGCAGAAGTGGAAAAAAATGAAAAGGCTATGCTGAAATGAAACGGGAGGCTTCAAAGTCTGTTCCTTGGGTGGATGTTATCATCATATGCTTTTGCCCTCTGCCTCTCACAGTTCAAGTTGATTGTGCACCTACATGTGCTTTTTGTTCAAACCAAGAATTTGTCATCCAAATGTCTCAAAATACATTTGTGACTTATTTTTTATCAATTTCCAAAGGGTCTTTAACATTTTTCCTCAAGAGCTCATTGCAATGGAAAACAGAACCGTAAAATTGCTATTCAGTTAGTGTCAGCTAATTTCACTGCTTTCCCCCTATTTATTTGAAAAATGTCCCATTCTACAACACAGTATATTTGTGATGGCACTGAATTAAGGATGATAATACTAAACATACTAATTTAAAATATATGCTAAGGTTCTTAGCTTACTCAAACACAGTTAATGTTTCTCTTCTCAATATTCTCACAGACTAACCATTTCAAGAAATAATTTAACAGTGAGTGGTGAGCAGTATATTGATAAGGGAGGGCTATCATCCCTAAAGCATTTACCATCAGTTTACTTGGAATGTCTTAAAATGCTAAAGAAAATGAAATTCCAACCAGTAATTTAGCCAATGTGCTAAATGTATTTTCTGATGAGATCGCTGTGTATTACTGAACCAAATTAAAATGTCAGTAACAACACATTGCAAAATAGAAGGATTGCAGAGGGAAGACAAAGGCATTAACAGAATAAACATAGATTTCTGTACATGTTGATCTAACCCTCAATATTTCATTATTATTAAGAAGTCAAGATTGTGGACAGTTGCAAAAGACCCAGAGTTGAGGGTGGCATAGTGTTCTCTCAGAAAACCTGGGTTTTGTTCCCAGCACCAGCTCACAACAGACTACAACTGTATTTCCAAAAGTCCAACACCTTACTGGCCTCTCTGGAACATGGCATGTACGTGGTATGTAGGCACACATGCAGACAAAGCACACATTCAGATAAAATAAAAAAGTGATAAACTGGTTTAAAGGTCAAGCTCCTATGCATCATCAAAAGAGTGTGACCTGCCTATAAAATCTGGGAGATGAACATGAAACCATGCTAAAGACAGTTACATCAATGATCAATTGCCTATTGCCAATAAAATATCATAAGGACCCACAGAAGTGAAGTTAAATTCTAAAGTGTCTGTACAACATAGATACTGGAACTTGGGCTGAGCACAAGATAATATCTCAAAATGTTTTCTCATGAATAGAAAGCTATAGAAAGGAAAAACCATCTTATTAGTTTACATGTTCATTTGGGCCTGGCACAGGTGAGTGGTTGTTACCTTCCTTTTGCCCTTCAGCAACTATGAAGGACTTTAGATTTTAAAATACCTGCTCTTATTAATCATCAGATTCTCACACTGTGAAGGGTGCTCCTCAGTGAATTCCCTCCCTCTTGCAGTTCTGGGAAGGGACACACACACACGCACACACACACACACACACACACACACACACACACACACACACACACACACACTCACACACAATTTTGTCATTCCTTCCTTTTGTTTATTGTACTGATAATTAGGGTCAATATATTGCTATCAATATTAACATGTAACAATATTATGTAGTTGTTTTTCAAATTTAGTTATCTAATATTTCCAATCACTTTGAAGAATGATATCTTTCAGTGGAACAATATTAATGTAAAACTCTGGCTTGATCCCATTAAAACCACTTGATGAAACAAACTGTGTGGTGGTGGCATATGCCTTTAACCCCAGCACTTGAAAGGCAGAGGCAAGTAGATCTCTGTGAGATCAAGGCCAGTCTGGTCTACAGAGCAAGTTCCAGGACAGCCAGAGCTGTTAATACAGTTAAATTCTGTCTTAAAAAACCAAAATAATAAGCAAACATAAAACACATAAATTGATATCAATCACTTTCTTTCCTAATATCCCTTTATATTGGTGACTATTGCTGTTACAGAACATGTGACAAAGCCACTTAAGAAGTATAGTCATGGTTTAAGAGTGGGTTAAATCCACTGTGTTCAGAAAGGTCTGTATGTAGAAGTGTGACATTGCTGGAAGCCTAATTCCAGATGAGTCTGATAACCTGGGATAGATGTATGAAGTTGGCACAACAAAGAAAACTGTGACTACCTGTTTCAAACAAATGATCCCAGATCGACTGAACCTTTTTTATTTATACAATTTCAATGGTTTTCATGAACAGTTTTATGATCAGATTTGTTTTCCTTAAGTTTCTAAAAGTGGTTTTAAAGTTACCAGTTTGTTTCCTGTTTCTTTCCCCTTCAGTCCCCCATCTTTTCCATTGGTATCCATTAATTATTTGTTCTATAGCTCTAATGTTAGAAGCATAAGCAGTGTTGCAAGTCACAAAGGCACACCTGCAGGTAGAACAGTGTGCCTCATTTGCAGCATTTGAAGTTACAGCATCATGCAAAGTCAAGGAAAGTTTCACCTCTAGTGGTTAACATTGACTTCTGGTAACATCTAAATTCTCACAATCAAGTCAGCATTCTACTTTCTGTACTACTCTATCTCATATGAGGATATATCAGGTTTTTTCCTTTTATCCTACATGAAACATGATTTAGAAAGTTACTCTTACAAGATTGCAAACTTTATCTCTTGTTCTCATGTCCTTCTCCTCTCAACTACCTACAGTATAAATACAGCTATTAGAAACAAGGGCACTGTGGGTTTCTATGATTCTGCTTCATTTCCTATTCCTAGTCTGTTCCCATTAATGACTTTTTTACTTTTTTTTCTATTTTGCAGCTGTTAAAATGACTACCAGCTTTACTTTTTTATTATTTTTATTTTTATTATTATTATTTTTTTAAAAAAATGTGTTTGGGCTTACAAATATATATATCTGTACCCTTCACAAATAAGTAGGCTTAAGCCAGGCTGTACCCTTCACAAATAAGTAGGCTTAAGCCAGGCTTTGGTGGTACACACCTTTAATCCCAGCACTTTGGAGTCAAAGGCAGGTGGATTTCTGTGAGTTCGAGTTCATTAACTCTTGATATCATGTACTTATTAGCATTTCTCTAAGACTGTTGTGGTTAAAATAATTTTCTCCCAAACAGGTATTCAAATTTGTAATATTAAATTTTAGGAAATTCTGTGACTCAGGCTTGTCACATCGTGCATTGAAAAGGCAGCATCCTGGTTTTTTTTTTTATTTACTTATTTTACATATAGATCCCAGTTCCCTCTATCTCCCTTCCATCCCCCCTCCCACATATACACACTCCAGAGGGTGATGCCTTCCAGGAAGGATCATCAAAATCTGTCAAGTCATTTGGAATAGGGTCTAGGGCCTCCCTCCCTCCTCTAGGCTAAAGGAGTAACTTCCATAGGGAATGTGCTCCCAAAGTCCTTTCCTGCACCAGGGATTCATCCTGGTTCCACTGTCAGAGGGCCCTTAGACCACATAGGCTTTCTAATTGAGACCCACATTCAAAGGTTCTGAGTCAGCATAATGCTGATTTCCCAGCTATCAGGCTTGAGGTCCATGATATTCCCCCTTGTTCAGGTCAGCAGTCTCTGTGGGTTTCTGTAACCTGGTCTTCACCCCTTTGCTTATGACCCCTCTCTCTCTCTGCAACTGGATTCCAGGAGTTCAGCTCAGTGTTCAGCAGTGTGTGTCTGCTTCTGTTTCCATCAGCTACTAGATGAGGGCTCCATGATGATATATGTTAGTTATCAATCTCATTATCAGGGAAGGACATTTAAGGTAGCCTCTCCACTGTTGCTCAGATTGTTAGTTGGGGTCATCTTTGTAGATCTCTGAACATTTCTCTTAGTCAGATTTCTCTTCAAACCTATTATGGCTCCCTCTATTATGGTATCTCTATTTCTTTGCTCTTGTCTATTCATCCCCCAACTCAATCTTCCTGGTACCACATGTTCTTCTCTCCTCCCTTTCTCTTCCTCCTAACTCCCTCTCCACTCACTGCCCCCCCAATATGCTCAGGAGGTCTTGTTCCTTTCCCCTTCTGTGAAGGACCTTGTATGAATCTCTTAGGTTCCTCCTTGTATCCTAGTTTCTCTGGTGTGTGAATTATAGGCTGGTGATCCTTTGCTCTGTCTAAAATCCATATATGAGTGAGTACATACCATATTCCTCTTTTTGTGACTGGGTTGCCTCACTCAGGATGGTTTCTTCAAGTTTCATCTATTTGTCTGGGAATTTCAAGATTCCATTGCCCCCCTCCCCTGCTGTGTAGTATCCCATTGTGTAAATGTGCCACATATTCTTTATCCATTCTTCAGTTGAAGGGCATCTAGGTTGCTTCCACATTCTTGCTATTACAAACAATGCTGCTATGAACATGGTTGAACAGATGTCTTTGTTGCATGCATGTGGATCATTTGGGTATATGACTAAGAGTGGGATTGCTGGGTCCTGTGGTAGACTGATTACCATTTTCCTGAGGAACTGCCATAATGATCTCCAAAATGGCTGTACAAGTTTGCACTCCCACAAGCAGTGGAGGAGTATTCCCCTTTCTCCACACCCAATCCAGCATAAGTTTTCATTGGTGTTCCTAATTTTAGCCGTTCTGGCAGGAGTGAGATCGTAACTCAGAGTTGATCTGATTTGCATTTCCCTGATAGCTAAGGGTGTTGAAAACTTTCTTAAGTGTCTTTCAGCTTTTTTGATTTCCTCTATTGAGAATTCTCTCTTCAGTTCTGTACCCTATTTTTTTAATAGGGCTATTTGGTGTTTTGTTGACTAGTGTGTTGAGTTGTTTGTATATTTTGGAAATCAGCCCTCTGTCAGCTGTAGGATTGGTGCAAATCTTTTCCAAGTCTGTGGGCTGCTGTTTGGTCTTGTCAATTGTGTCCTTTGCCTTACAGAAGCTTCTCAGTTTGAGGAGGTCCCATTTATTAATTGTTGATCTCAGTGTCTGGCTACAGGTGTTATGTTCAGGAAACAGTCTCCTGTACCAGCACTTGCCTGATTTTGGACCCCATCGCCGGCCCTCTGCCAGAGGTGAGTCTGGGACCACCAGTTCAGCCACAACATCCTGTTCTTAAAAATCCAAAATTCATTGTCACACTTGAAACACCAAAGGATTCAGAGGATGGATCAGGTCCACTATACACTTTTAACAACTCTCACTCAGAGGAGAGTCATGTGGGGCAACTTTTCCTTTTGTAATATCTATTTTATCTGTGACTGTGAAGGTGAAACTAAAAACAGCCAACAATATGTCTAACATAATGAAAGCAAAGGAACAGGTACACATGCTTAGAGGATCATGCCCAGAGTGAACTGTCCACAGGCTTTGTCAAATGGGTCAGTTTCTCTCCAGGAGATCTTTTTCCTGCTATTCTCTGGCCTTGTCTCCTAAAGATGTACCATGGCTCCTGCCAGGAAGTGTTTGATAACATTGCATCTGCAGTCAGGAACAGAGAGAGAAACAACACTGGCTCCCAGTTTCCTACTTTCTGTTTGTTAAGTCCAGGACCACAACCCACAGAAGGGTGCTACCCACACTCAGGGTGGTTCTTTTTTCATTTAAATCATTTTGGAACTATCGTCACAGACCTTCCCATAGGCATGCCTTCCAAATAAATGTATATCAAGTTAACAGTCAAGATTAACCATCATTTTCACTCCTGTCTTTGGCATTCATCCATACTTTATTTCATCTTTCTACTAAAAGCAAACAAACAAAATCCTCATTTTCATGTAACCATCCTTCCTATTTTCTGTGTCATTGTTACTTTCTTCTTTGGTTGTCATTTTAATCACAATTCTTTTTATCTTTATCTTTTTGGCTCTACACTCTATGGTGATGTTACATCATCACATAAGCTATTCACATGTTAGTTTTCTTCTCTTCCCTTCATCTGATCAGTTTTCCTATTGTCATTCATATTTCCCTGTTGTGATTTTTGGCTTCCCTTTCATTAAACACTCTTTTACCTTTACCATTTTGTTCTCCATTTCTTTGCGAAGGATAACCTTAACATTTTGAAATTTTTTCCATCACCAGTTCTATCTTATATACACTCCTTCCATAAATACATAAATGATACTGCTGTTTTCTCAGCCTAAGTATGACTCTAAGTATGTAAGTATGTTGCTAGAATTCACCTCATTGGCTGATTATACATGTTGCATAATGTTTACACCTACTGAAAATAACCTCTAAATTGAAGTTATATATAAATTAATTGTAAGAAGAGAATGCATGGGGTTTTACATATTGTCAGTCTATTTACTGCAACACTTGTTTGCATCAAAGGCATTTTTTGCCATTACCAGACTAGTTATATACATGGCATATTCATATGTTGCAGGTTAACTACTATCAGTATTCTTCTTTACCTAGGTGCTTTTATATAGTAACTAATGGGATGGTGTCTGATGATTCAAATATCAACTTGACAATATAATAAGCAAATGAATGTAGTTAGGAATCTGTATGTTTTAATAATTTACCATTAATCCTTTTTATATGATTATTTTTACCACATTACAAAAGATTCAAATTGAAACTAATCTTGATATTCATGAGCTGATTCAGTATTGTATTTATAAATTAATCTAGGGCTAAACACATTCTATGTACTATATCATCTTACCAGTTATAAATATTCATGACATTTACTGAAGATTTTGTTGAACAAACGTCCCAAAGGGGAAAAAAATATAAGACCACTAAGCACAAAGAGATATCCCCATATCTTCTAGTTCAGAAAATAGATAACAGAAAAAAAAACTATATAAGGATATATTTGATCTTTATCAAAATTATTTAAATTTTAAATAAATTATTCAAAGTACAGGTATCTGAAACATAAAAGTATTGTGTTTAACTTAATAAACTTAAGACACTCTTCCCTGATGAAAGATTGAGAGGTCATAGGAAAAGTAAGTGCTTTTGAAAGAAAAAAAAAAAATGATAGGGACTAGAGAGATAATTAAACAGCTAAGAGTACTTGCTATTCTTGCAGAGGACCAAGGTCCAGTTCCTAGTACCTCCAATGTGTCAACTCCAGTTCCTGGCTCCAGGCAGTATGATGCTCCCTTCTGGTGTTTAAGGGTACTGCATGCATGTAATGCAAGTGCATACACCATACACACAGACTAAACAATCACAAATAAATTTTTTTTTTTATTTTTTTTTTTGGTTTTTTCAAGACAGGGTTTTTCTGTGGCTTTAGAGGTTTTCTTGGAACTCACTGTGCAGACCAGGATGGTCTAAACCTCACAGAGATCTGCCTGCCTCTGCCTCCTGAGTGCTGGGATTACAAACATGAGCCACCACCACCTGGCTCACACATGGAATTTTTAAAAAGTAAGATATGTCACAGATGTTTTGAAATGCACTTAAATTATCCTTTTTCCATTTTTATAATCTTTTAATTGCTGACAAGAACTAGATGTCTTGTGTCTTATGTTTTTCCACACATATGTTTGCATATATTGCATATGTAGTGACATGTCAGTTTATATAAGTTTATACTTGTTATCTTAGTTATTTCCATGTTGCTGTAACGTATACCTGAAGATAAGTATTATAAATAAAAGAGAGTTCCAGGCATATTCTTGGCTGTGGTGATGGCTTTATGAGTATATGACAATATGACAGGTGACGTTATGTGTGAGAACAGATTTCATGGAAAGTTGTGAAACAAGATATTCAGGTGACATACTTGCTCTTTTTGTGAAAATAATTTTATCACATCAGCACAAACTTTCACTAAGTGCCTTAATTTGAGGGGTGAATTGTAAACAGATGCAGGTTTGTCCCCATCAACATAGATTTAAGATTTTCATTAGTTTCACCATAGCCATTTATGTATAACTACATCACTGGTGGACTGAGAACACCCAGAGAGAAAGATGCTAGGAGGAGGTTTTAGAAACTGGAGAACATGATGAAATACTACATGTGGCATGTCCTTGTCATTGATTTTATCTTGTTTAAGAACTACACATTTGAGCTAAAATATTTCACAAAACTTGATAATGTTTTTAATAATCTCATAATTTTTTATTGAATTACCTCCACAGGTGTCTTTGACCACATGTGATCCATGGATCCCAGGTTGGAGACACCTAAGCAAGAGGCTGCAGTGGGGATATGGTAGTGGCTCTTTCTCTTGGAGGATATTGTAGCCTTAATCCTGGAAATGTCAACCACTTGGAGCCAAAGTGGTAAACAATACAGAGGTCATGGATGAAAGAAGTTCATGTGGTCATGGTAGACAGGGAAGCTGCTTAGGTAGGTACCATTGCTCTTCTTGCCTCTGGAAAAAGGAAATTCCTTTAAAGGCACAAGTTGTCCCCACATTGCTCTGGAGTAAGAAATGAGGTGAAGCAGCAGATGCTTCTAGCTTAACCGTAAAAATCTATGTGGCATCCTCAGTGATGTTGCTTCATTTTCAGTCTGTAGTGATCTGTCCATTGCTTTTGTGAGGGTTTAGGAATTACAATACCTTTAATCTGAGAATTTTCAATGTTGCCACCTCCATGATGACAGCTACGTGAAATTGGTCTCTTGGTACAATTGGCTAAAAAAGTCATGTGCATCTCTAGATTTGTTGTTGGTTAAATTTTAATTCCCACATCTGACTTCCTTGAGAGTTATAGGAATGTATAGATCATTTATTTCATATCATGTAAGACATTTTTCCCTGGCATCTGGGTTGAAACTTTATATTTACAGAGATGCTCTTGGTATATCCTCCTCATTGCGGTGTTTCTAAAGTTTGTAGTCATCAACGTATGTCTAGGATAATTCTTGCTTTTATTACTGATATTTTCCAATTAATTTCTTCTCAATTTTTTGATTTTTTGTTAGTTATGTTAATTCCAAAGAATTTAATTGAGTTTTTCCATTGATTTTTCTGTTTCCATTTCTTTAGATTGTTCTCTGACGTAGAATTTTATTTCTTTTGTAGTATTTGTTTTCAAACTGTACTTCTAGGTTCAATTCCGATGTTGTTAGAAAATATATGCTTAAATTTCCTTGAGATTTTTCTTGTGAACTGGAATATCTTGTGTCTTCGTCTATGTGAGTGTATGATAAGGTAGATAAACTAGACTTTCCATTTCTGCTCTTTCAATAATATTTATGTGAAGTAGGACTGATCATACTAGCCTCTATTGAGGCTATTGAGATTACCAAGGGAGTAAGAACAGTATTCATTGCTGATCAAGAATGATGTCAACCTGAGGAAGTTAGTGAGGTTCTATATCAACATAGATTTGTTTCCTGGTCTTATCTCCAGGGACATGATGAACTCGCTTGTTGGAGACCATTTCTTAGGGTGAGATGTCATGCTCGTTGGCAATAGGGCCATGATATAATGCAGGTACATCATTTAGCTGTTGAAAATCATTTCCTATAGTGAAATGCTATGCTCATTCTTAAAATGGGAAAGGGGCAGGACCTTGCCCCAACCGATTGTGATAGACTATCATTACTCCTTATGGAACCCTTACCCATGAAGAGGAGTGGACAGGGGGTAGGCTAGGGGGGAAGGAAGAGAGGGTAGGAGGAGAGTGGGAGGGAGAACTGTGATTGGAGAGAGGAATTATCTAAGTATTTCCACGTGGTTGTCTTATCGGGGAGCCGCGGCTGGCGTCCTGCTCCTTCCCTGGGCTACATCTCGACTCCACCCCCTACTTCCTCTTTCCTCCTCCTGGTCTCCTAGCCCCGCCTATCTTGTTTTCTATTGGCCACAGGGCTTTATTAACCAGTATGAGAAACATATATACAGAATAACATCTCCCATCATCTCCTCTTTTCTGTCTAAAGTAAAAGAAGGGGTTTAACCTTAACATAGCAGAATTTACCATACAACAGTTATCAAATAAGAATCACAGTAAACAATATTTAGTCCATTAACATTTTGTAAGGCTTAAAGAAAATATCATCTATCCTATCTTTGTGAGTCTAAAGTCCTATATGTAACTTATCTTTAATCCTAACTAAGGAAAACTATAATCATAACTACGTGTCTTCAACTCCATCAAAGACCACAGAAGGAAAATATATAAACTCTAGAAATGACAGAGACAATTCATTGCCTGGTCAGTCACCCGAAGTTCTTCTGTAATGTTCCATCTTCAGCCCATAGGCCATAGTGTGTGTCCAGACTCCTCAACAAAGTAGAAAACTTTTCTCTGTGTCCTGTAGACTGTCTGGCTGTCTGGCAGCCTCTTCCATGAAGCAGGAATCCTGTAGCAATGTCTATCTTGCATCAGCAGTCATCTTTCTGTGGGTCCTGCACATCCAGTTTACTCAGCATATAGTCAGTCTAGACAAGAGCAGTATCTTGTCCAAATGGCTAGTCTTGCCATATTAGAAGCAAACTCCATAATGTGTTTCTTAGATGTCCATCTTCCTTTCTTCTGTAGGTGGTGTTACCAGGAGCAATTGTGCCTCACTGTCAAGAAAAACCCTAAACCATTTTAAATGCCATATTCTGTAGGTCTTTGAAAGGTTTGAAGAATGCCTATCCATCTCAAATACATCTCTGCATATCTAGAAATCCTAACTAACTTAACTCCAAGTTTTGACTATCATAGGTAACTCTCTAATTTGTACTAAATTATACATTACATTTTCCAATGAGCTATATAAACACAATACCTAAACAAGAGGAGAAATATACATATCACAAAATTGACCTTAAATTGTATCAATAAAAGAAAATCCATTCCAAAGCAAAGTATTCATATCTATACCATAATTCCCTTTTTACCTTTAAAAAGATTGTGGTTATAGCCATTTATAACCAAGTCCATTTAAATGAAAACAAACATTTATAAACAATATTTGGGAATTTGGGCGTCGTTCTTTCCAAACTACTTCCTGCTGGTAGAGGGCACTGTCATGGGGGTCCAAAGAAGACGCAGAAATCTTGGCTGTAGGCATTGCTTCAGGGGGTCTTGCTTGATCAAAGCATATAAGTCTGGAAAGAATCCATAGCTTTTCATTTTCTGTGGAAACAAAAATAGAAATCCTTTTCCCCAGTAACTTGTCCTTAGGCTTAAATTTTGGAGTCAAAGCATTTTTAAAATGTATAAATTGAATTAATCCAGAAGCATTTCTTTTATCAATAGTTATTTTCTCAGCAAGCAGATAATTTAAAGACAACAGAATCGCGTATAGTATCCAAAATTTCTCTGTGTTTTCCATCTTTACGTGGCTTTTTTATTACTCTATTTCTTCTACTTCTATTTTTACATATTTTGAGACAGGGTTTCTCTGTGTAACTTTTATCTGACCTGGAATTCATTGCATACCAGGTTTGCTTTGAAATCACAGAGATCTGCTTGCCTCTGTCTGCCGAGTGCTGGGATTAATGGCGTGTGCCATTATACCCATTCATTCTACTTTCTTTTTTCTTTTTTAAACCATTGTACCCTGTTTCTTTTTCTCTCCCAAGCCAGCGTATATTTTAAAACACAGTGTAAACCTTCATTGCAGCTCTTGTACACACCAATGAATTGTTGGCAGAGCTCTTTAAAAGCAAGGTGCCTTTTTTGCCGCTTATGCTAATTGGAAACCTCCCTTAAAGGAGCTGCACAACTCTCTGTCTACAACAAAACAAATCCAACCAAGAAAATGCTGCTACTAAGAAATCTTGCTAGTCTCTGTTCCTTTGTTTCTAAAACATTTCTTAAGCTCTTATTAATGTTAAGTGAAAGTTCTTATAGCCACGTTGGGCGCCATTTGTAGCATGTATGTTTCTGCCAGCCCGCCAGCCCGGGCCCATAGCCACGCCAGCCCCAAATAACACACAGAGACTCTGTATTTGGTACAATCCTGTTGGCCAGTTACCATTATTGTTTATGGGCTAGCTCTGCCTTAATTATTAACCCATTTCTACTTATCGAAGTATTTCCACGTGGTCATCTTATCGGGGAGCAGCAGCTGGTGTCTTTCTTCATCCCCAGGCTACATCTCGACCCCCCCTACTACTTCCTCTTTCCTCCTCCTGGTCTCCTAGCCCCGCCTATCTTGTTTTCTATTGGCCACGGGGCTTTATTAACCAGTATGAGAAACATATATACAGAATAACATCTCCCATCAATTGCCTGATGTTTGAAGTATGGGAATTTTGTTTTTATTTCTGGTGTTTTGCTTCTACGAGCCCTTTGGGTTTCCATTACTTATCTTTAAACTAAATATACCATAGTATTTGAAGTGACATTTTTGTTTTTGAAGCATGCTTTCTTAAAAATCTTCTCTCCTTATATACTTCTTTTATCTTTGGTACTCAAGACTTTTACATTTATTGCTATTATTAATAGCTAGGGACCTAAGTCTTCCATTTGTTTTCTTTTATTGTGTGTTGTCTATGTTTTTGTTTTTCTATTTTACGTTTACTGTTTCATTATACAACATGGAAAACTAAAATTCTATGACTTACCTAAAATGTGTTCAATTTAACCTTTTGTCCTTTGCCTCTAGTTAGTGTAAAAACAAGTTATGGTCTGTGGATATATACATTTAAACAGTATAAATGAAATATAATTTATGTCATTGAAATAATTTCATTAGTTTATATTTTTACTACATGTACAAGTTTGGCCATGCCATGATGCACACATGGAGGTCAGTTGACAACCTTCAGGAATGGGCTCTCTCCTTCTGACATGTGGATCCTAGGATCTACAGATCATCAGACTTTGCTGGGAGTGAATATCCTTCCTTTAAAATCCCTTTCACTTTCTTTTTAAATGTAAGTATTTTAGTATACACTCTGTACATTTAAAAACACATCAGAAAATAGAACTTTTTGCTTCACCTGTAGCACATAAGCTGGAAAACTGCAGACAGGTGCAATTTTATTGTATTCTTTATTTCCTTCTTCTGATATCCCTAGACTCCTGCCCTCATGTTCTTTTTCATTTTTTAGCTTTTATTGTTTTTTTTTATTTAAAAATTATTCTTCATTTTATATACCAACTCCAGCCCCCCCTTTTTCTGTTCTCCTGTCCCCCACTTCTCTCCTTCCCACCCACCATACACTCCTCAGAGGGGGTAAGGCCTTCATTGGAGACTCAATAAGGTCTGGCATAATCTTTCTCTTCAAAGAATCTCCTTTGGAAATTTTCCTAACCTAGGATGGTTAATGACAAATTCTTTAACTTTTCTTTTATGTGAGAAAGTGTAAATTTCCCTTGTGTTTTGTTAAGCTGATTTTATATGTTTTTAGCTGAAATGCTACTTAACTGAACTTCCCCCCCCACTTTCCTCTTTCCATTTCCCTCCTAACTATGTCTTTCAAACCCCTACCATGTCATTGTCATTCTTGAATAAGTATGGCTACAACCCCTTATCAAGAAGTATTTACATGACTCCACTTGGATGGCATAGCCCTACATGTGGAATAGGGGGGATGGGATGGGAGGGTGGTCAGGGTGCATGGAAGGGGGAAGAGAGGGTAAGAGGGAAGAAGGGAGGGAGGGAAGGAGCAAGGGAGGGAAGTAGAGGGAACTGGGATCAACATGTAAAATAAATAATAATAATAATAATAATAATAATAATAATAATAATAAGAAGAAGAAGAAGAAGAAGAAGAACTCTTAGGATTAAAAAGGAAATTCACTCAAAAAAAATGTCTCTCTTTACAGCAAAGAGAGGTGATCGTAGAAAACTGGACACATGTAGAAATCAACAGTTGTTGGTTTCTCTGCCTCAACAAATATACCTACATCAGAACCCCTGCATCAAAATCAACACTTGGTGGGATCTCTGCCTGAACAGATATACCTACATCAGAACCCCTCCGTCAAAGGCTCAGGGAACATCTCACAATACCAGGAAGTCTGCTGTGAAACAGTTTCTTCTAGAAATGGCTACATAAATTAGGCCATAATAGTGGCAAGATGAACAGACAGGTTAATGTGAATTAGGAATATTTTGTGGGGTCCAAACCTAGGCAAAGAACTTCAAGCTCATTTTTATTAGATATGAAAGTCTGTGCTGACAATTCTTTTCTTTCAGTACTTGAAGAGTACTGAGAATTTCCCTTTCAGCAATCAGAGTTTTTCACAGGTTTTAATTGTTCTTTCCTGAATGTGAAGGATTACTTCTCATTTGAATATTTCAATATTATTTTTATCATTAGCTTTATGAAATTAGTATATAGCATGCTTATTTTTCCAGTTTCACTGGACTTAGTTGAGCTAGTGTTCATTTAAGCACTTGTGAGGAGTGTTCTTAACCATTCTCTCTTTAAGTTTTCAAGTTTGAGTCTTCTTATTTTTCCAGACTCTGCTAAGTGTGGTTTCTTTTATCACAGCACAGTGGATCGTTAAGGGTTTGGGGTTTTTGTTTTGTACTTGTCATCATTTTGTTGCAGTTTTCTATTCACTTTTGCTTTCCATTTGGATATATATATATATGTGTATATATATATATATATCCAAATGGATATATATATATATATATATATATCCAAATGATATATATATATATATATATATATATATATCCAAATTCTCCTTCTCTGCACATTCAAAATGCATTTGTCCCTGTCTTAGAAGCCTACAAAATCTTAAATCGGTCAGCATCAGCTCCAGGTTGAAAGTCTTATGTGAAAATACCAGATAAATCAAGTGAGGGTGAGGCTGCAGCTGCAATTCATTCTGAAATAAAATTTCTCTGCACTTGCGAACTTGTAAAATCAAACAAGGTATAGACCTAGTGTATGCAAGCACAGAGTTGACCTCTCATTATGGAAGGAAAAATGGAAAGGAGCAAGGGTACACAGGCTCTGAGCAAATACAAAGTCTAGCAAAGCCAATGTCATTAGGTTTTAAAGCTAAATATAGTCAGTTTTTCCATCTATGATATGCCATGCAGGTCCATAATGATAGCAACCTACCATATTTCTTGCAATTTGTGTACACTAGAGCACTTTCTACCTAAGGAAGCCTATGGAGAAACTGGAGGGTGTGGTTTGTGGTAGACCACATGGATTCTCCAAATGTTTGCCAAACAATCAAACAAGATACCACAAATAAATAAAAAACACTAATATATCTGAAGGGAAAATTCACGTATATACAGCTTTCAAAAGTTTGTTACAACTGATACACACACACACACACACACACACACACACACAAACACACACACCCTTGAAACATTAACATGTAGATACATATGTCATCTTTATACATAATGATAGTTCAACATCAAGTAACAAAACAGGCTCTTTTGAAACATGTTGCATTTGGAAAAAAAAAGAAGGATGACTGGGTGGTCGATGAATAGAGGGATAGGGGAGGGAGTGAAGGAGAGACAGCGAGAAGGAGATAAACCTTGTTTATGTGAACCAGACCATACTCCAGGTTCTCACTGCAGGCAACCTCAGCAAGGTTTTTATAATCCTGCATGTCAACACTAAAGCTGCCTAGCATTCCCAAGTAAATGTGTGTTAGGATTTAAGAGTAAAGGAACGGCCTGTGGTTAAATCTTTGTCATTTTTTTTTCTTTGCACAGCTAGTGTAAGAACATGCTTTGGAAATACGTTGTTTACTTTCCAAAGAGACAGCTTGGAAAGCTCAAATTTTCCATACATTGAATCATTTCTCAAGCCTATTTTTTGAGTGTATGAAATTAAATCCTCCTGGGTTATAGGCTTTTACAGTGCATCTGAATGAATGATGAAATGAGCTCCAGCAGCAGACTCCATTCACTTTCCCTGGAATCACATTGTACAGCATCCCCAGTAGCTTTTCAGGTTTTCTTAGTTTTCTTGTAATTTTTCTATTTGTTTGTTTTTCTTTATTCTTATGTGCCTTTCCCACAATCTCCTCCACTCTTCCAGTAGCAAGTTTCTTTCACAACTTAAAATCTGATCTGTTTTATAAAAGGACAAAGGTTAAGTCTTCTGCTATGACATGAAAACCTCATTTGTATAAAATATGACATTATATCTATGGTGTCAGACATGGCTAGTTTCTCATTTGCTACAAAATTGATCATTATTGATTGCCTAGGTACTGTGACTTCAGAACCCTCATGTCACTGTCCCCTAATAGAAATATTTTCATACCCCTTCTCTTAGACTCACAAACCTGTAGAGATGTCTGATTTCCTGATGTGTTTGAGCAATTGGAGTTGATGGTGCACTCTAATTTACTATATGACTAAGCTTGGCTCAGCCTCTCCTCTCACACCCTGAGCTAATTCTATGCAGTTCTGACCTTTATCTTTCAATTGAAGAGTAGGGGAAAGCAAGGAGGAGCTGAAAATTCTGATGATTTTTATTCTTCCTAAATAGCTAACACTTATACAACTGCATACCTGGGAATTTGCTTTCTGGACTGTTATTTTGGTAAAAAAAAATCATCCCATTTTCCATTCAATATTATTTTTCACTTCTTTATTGAATCCATATGCACCCCATATCCCCCCTCACCTGTGTTGTATCATCCCCACGAAAGAAAACAAAACAATGCAAGCAAGCAAACAAAATCAAGAACAACAAAATGACAAAAGGTAGAGAAAATCTCATTAATCCTAAACAAAGTGAAAACCACACCCAAGACAGCAAAATTCCTGCTTCTCCTTTTCTCCTAACTTTCCATCACCTTTTCATCCATCTTGATGGCATTGGAGGCTTCAGTGAGTCATGTAGTGTACCCCTTTGTCCCATCAGCTTGAATGATAATTTTTCACAGCAATGAGTCATTGGTCTGGTTCAAGGACTCTTGATTTTTAGTACACCATCCCCACTGGTTCTTCATGGGAGCTCTTCTGAAGTATCCTACCCATGTCTTGGGGATCTTGTGTTTTTGTTCTGCAGGACCAGAACCTAGAAGGGGTAGATGCTAGAGTGAGTCAACCAAAGGCACAGCTGTGGGCCTGGGTGTTAGCCAGTCAGGTGAGATCTAGCCACTAAGGCTACCCACCTCAGGTGCAGGGGCAGAGTCCCCTACATGCATGCCTTCAGGGTAGGATCATCCTGGCCTGTGGTGAGAGGTGGGGGCCCAGCTCTCTTGGCTGAAGTGAGCAGTAAGAGGTAAGGCCAGCTTTTCTGGGGCAGTAAAGGGCAAGAGGAGATCAGTATAGCCCTGTGATTTCTTCTTGCATGATTCCTAAGGCTTCCTGAGGTGTCACTGGTCACAGAAAACAACACAGACCTCAGCTGCAGCTGGAGCATGGGCCCATATATGTCCCTTGGCCACAGCTTAGGCCCCGAAGACATAGTGGCTCTGCAAGTCATAGTGGCTCTGAGTGGAGGGAATGGCTACTCAGGCAGGAATGGTTCCTG
Organism: Cricetiscus sungorus; assembly: GCA_030556225.1. Classification (NCBI taxonomy): domain Eukaryota; kingdom Metazoa; phylum Chordata; class Mammalia; order Rodentia; family Cricetidae; genus Cricetiscus; species Cricetiscus sungorus. The sequence continues at coordinate 94,400,523 of JANBXA010000734.1, read as the reverse complement.
TAGCCTGGTGGTCTGAGAACACCACCAAGGCCTCAAGTTGAGGCTCCGACTCTGGAAATCTAGGTGACTATTAGTGGCAGTGTAGGATCTGGACTTCAAGTCAAATCCCTTGCCACTGTAGGATCATGGGACCCAACATGATCCTTAGAAGCAGCTGGTCTGTATGTCACCACTGCCCCCAGCTGTGGTATGGCTCTGAGTCACTAACTTGGCCCTTGATTGTGGGTACCTGCAAGGTCTTCCATGGTAGCAGAAGCATCAGACATCGGCATGGACCCTGGCTACAGTGGGGGCCACGAACCCTGACATGGCCTCAGTTGTCACCATATCATTGAGTAACAGTGCAGGCCACTCACATACAGATGCATCCTGGTCTTCTGTCACCAATCCAGACCCAGGGTGCTGGTCTAATCCCAGGCTTCTTCAAGGCCACTACAGGGTCATGAACCCAGACAGGGCAGTATGTAGGGCCCCAATGACACCCTAGCCCCAGGTGGTAACACAGACCACTCATGTTTGTGTAGCCACTGTTGGGGCATATCCTCCCTGACTCCAACCAAGCTACAGGCACCAGCCTAGATCCTGGGTCTCTGTATAGGCCCTAGTGGCAATCTGTGCCATAGAGTTAGTTCAACGCAGGCCCCAGTTACAGTTTGGCCTTGGACCCAGACATAGACTCAGGCATCGGCTTGGGCTGGTTAACATCTTGCTCCAAGTAGTAGCTTGGGGTACTCAGAGCAGAATGGCTCTGATGGCAGCATAGCCCCTGGACACCAGCAAGGCCACAGGATGTGACCCAGACTACAGGCTTCCTCAGGTGGCTTTTGGGATCATTGTGGGGACATAGGTATCAATATAGACCTCATGAGCAGACATTTTCTCAGGTACCAGCCTAGGCTGGATGTTACCATGACCCCACACGACAGCAAAAGCCACCCAAAATCAATGTGTCTGCAGTAGCAGCATGGCCTCTGAATCCAATCTTGCCCCAGGATGCAGCCCAGCCCACTGGAGTCAAAGTGGCACTCAATGGCAACAGAAGACTTGGATATAAATAAACACAAACTCTGGCTACTATAGGACCAGAGACCCACATATGACTCTTGCTAGCCACCTGATCCAGACAGTGTCGTGGTCCAGGGTAGCAAGCTGACCTCTCTCCTTATTCTACTCCACATCCCTTTCTCCAAGGACCCAGGGGACAAGCTGGTCTCTAACATCTTCTTAATCCTTTAAATCTACCTTTCTTCCTTTATGTGTTCTTCCATGGTGCATGGACCATTCTGCTTCTCTAAGTCTTTCAATAATTCACCCATTGTTAACTTAAAATGAGGGGGTGTCAGGCGGGTTTCTGGCTGTCCTCAGGCCAGTCCAGACTCCAGGACCTGAGGGGGCTTTCTTCTGGCTGTTTGGAAATTCCCAAATAGGCCCTAACCATGTAAAATCTGTATCTGGTGGGTATTCTTGTCTTCAAACCTACCCAGGCCCAGGAACCCAAGCTCTACATTCAATATTATAACCCCATACGGTCCCTAAATTTATTTTCATCAATGCTATTGTTTTGTTTGTAATTTGTGGAGAATTAGAGTTCCCATAGCTATACCAATTCTTGGTGTCCCTATTTTACTTATTTTTCTAGATCCTTGAAAAGGAATAATGTGGTTGCACTTTGAAAATGTTAACAATGATTTGTATATGCATGCCTGCTGTCATTATACTCGAGTGAAGCCATTGTAGATTTGAACTGTCCCTCACTTCTGATTCTCATATTCCCAGCTTGATCTTGCTTATACCTAGGCTTTTAGAACCTGTGCTATTATGTTAATATCTGGGGTTCATCAGCAAAAATTGCTTTGGGTGGTTTTCCTCTGTGCATCTGATAGCATATTTGATGTTAGGATTTATAGTGAACAACAGAGACACTCAACAACTTAGCTGTCTGTGCTTAGCTGTTGCTGAAAGGGACCTGAGGGGCTTTTAAATAAACTATGTATGATTTCTTCATGAGATGCTATTTAAGTGGTGTACCTGACAGGCCAGTGCATTTAAGGGAAACTTAAATGGACCACTGGAGAGTTACAGAGCCAACCTAAGAATCATTTCAGAGCTTAGCCTGATGAGGTAGTGCTGGGCAAGAAGTCACTTAGTGAGCCAGGGGTAGAGGAGAGAAGGAGATAAGGACAGATGTGTAGGTGTGTGCTGAATGCAAACATTTTCAGGGATTTGGTGTTGGGTGCTGGATGAGGCACAGAAGAGTAAGGACACTGTACAAGAGACAGTGTGTTTTGTAACACAACCTGAATTACAATAGGAGGCAAAGAGAAAGATCAGGGGTTCATTCAATGACATCTTCTGCTGTAGAGTATGTTTGAGGCAAGGGCTATAATATACCTTCTCTTTAAAAATTTTAAAGAAGGCGGGAGAGACGGAAATCTGTTGTCCCTGAAGTTTATTTTTATACTAAGTCTTGTGGTCATACAGCCCATTAAATTAGCAATCCAGTTTTTGTACAAGTATATATTATATTGAGCATTTAATGACAGAGTAGAGCTTTAAAATTATATTTATATTTTAGGAATTTATATCTTTTTCAACTAGAAAACCACATGTTTTGAGTTGTACATCCTGTCTTTGCAACCCCAGTGCTTATGATCCATAACAAAAAAATTCATCTCTCTCTCTCTCTCTCTCTCTCTCTCTCTCTCTCTCTCTCTCTCTCTCTCTCTCTCTTTCTCTGTCTGTCTCTCTCTCTCTGCAGGGTGCAAACTAAAGATGGACATTTCAAGTTACTCAGTGAGAGGACCAAATAGACTTTGGATTTTTTTGTAAATATATTCATATTTAAAATTAACACTTTAGATCAATTTGTACTCTACAAAAGATACCACACATATTAGAATTTGGCTCCAGTGATTTGATTTCTCACAATGCAAATTAGGAATGATCCACTGGGCTTTAGTGGTTGGAAGGTATGATTGAAAGGGAGAGAAGGCTATCACTGTGCTGTATCCTTATCACGTGTAAAAAGTTCATCTTTAGCCTGCACCCCAAGTAAAATATGGAAAAAAGTTCTCAATTTTTCAAATTTCTCAATAGTTCATTAGATGACACTAAAGGCACTTACAGATCAGGAAACTAAGTACAAAGAAGGTAAAAAGGTCACATGACTTAGGACTGATAAAAAAAATAAATACATGCATATATGCTTCTGTTTGGGTAGTGTATACATCAAATATATAGCAATATTCACAGAGGGGTGCAAGAAAATTAACACTGCATAAACTTACTGAGATTATTTGAAAGTGAAACTTGAGCAATCTTATAATCAATGCAGAATGTCTACCTGTTCAGTAGACACATACAAACTAATGGATGGAATATACTCCATAGGATTTTAAATGAAGAAAACAAAAGCTTAGACATTAGATAACAATGGCTACATTTTGTTGGAGAAGGGTTTTGTTACAGCAGGATACAATAATGGTAATTGGTGAACGAACAGGATTGTATCAAATACAGAGTCTCTGAGTGTTATTTGGGGCTGGTGCGGCTGTGGGCCCAGACTGGCAGCAGGCCGGATGGAGCCTGCAGGAAGGAACAACCTGCTGTAACATAATGGTGTCAGAACTGGGATTAAGAACTTTCACTTAAAATTTAACAAAAGCTTATAAAATAGTTTTTAGAAACAAGGGAACAGAGACTAGCAAGACTTCTTGGTAGCAGCATTTTCTCGGTTGGATTTGTTTTGTTGTAGACAGAGATTTGCGCAGCTCCTTTAAGGGAGGTTTCCAAAATTAGCATAAGCGGCAAAAAAGCCACCTTACTTTTAAAGAGCTCTGCCAACAATTCATTGGTGTGTACGAGCGCTGCAATGAAGGGTTACACTGTGTTTTAAAAATATACGCTGGCTTGGGAGAGAAAAACAGACAGGATACAATGGTTTAAAAAAGAAAAAAGAAAATAGAATCGATGAATGTGGTGGTGCACACCATTAATCCCAGGACTTGGCAGACAGAGGCAAGCAGATCTCTATGATTTCAAAGCAAACCTGGTGTGCAGTGAATTCCAGGACAGATAAAAGTTACACAGAGAAACCCTGTCTCAAAATATGTAAAAATAGAAGTAGAATAAATAGAGTAATAAAAAAGCCACATAAAGATGGAAAACACAGAGAGATTTTGGATACTATACGCGCTTCTGTTGTCTTTAAATTATGTGATTGCTGAGAAAATAACTACTGTTAAAAGAAATATTGCTAGATTAATTCAATTTATATATTTTAAAAATGCTTTGACTCCAAAATTTAAGCCTAAGGACAAGTTACTGGGGAAAAGGATTTCTATTTTTGTTTCCACAGAAAATGAAAAGCTATGGATTCTTTCCAGACTTATATGGGTTGATCAAACCAGACCCCCTGAAATAACTCCCCAGGTGATCCAACATTCAAAGCAGTTGAGACAAAGCCTTGCAGACTACTGCCAAGGTTTCTGCATCTTCTTTGGAATCCCATGGCAGCACCCTCTACCAGCAGGAAGTAGTTTGGAAAGAACGACGCCCAAATTCCCAAATATTGTTTATAAATGTTTGTTTTCATTTAAATGGACTTGGTTATCAATGGCTATAACCACAAACAATCTTTTTAAAGGTAAAAAGGGAATTATGGTATAGCTATGAATACTTTGCTTTGGAATCGATTTTCTTTTAAAAGGGAATTATGGTATAGCTATGAATACTTTGCTTTGGAATCGATTTTCTTTTATTGATACAATTTAAGGTCAAATTAGCGATATGTATATTTCTTCTCTTGTTTAGGTATTGTGATTATATAGCTCATTGGAAATGTAATGTATAATTTAGTACAGATTAGAGAGTTACCTATGATAGTCAAGCTTGGAGTTAGTTAGGTTTTATAGATATATAGAGATGTAGTTGAGATGGATAGGCATTCTTCAAACCTTTCAAAGACCTACAGAATATGGCATTTAAAATGGTTTAGGGTTTTTCTTGACAATGAGGCACAACTGCTCCTGGTAACACCACCTGCATCAAAAAGGAAGATGGGCATTGAAGAAACTCATTATGCAGTTTGCTTCTAATATGGCAAGACTAGCCATTTGGGCAAGGTACTGCTCTTCTGGACTGTTTTACTTTATGTTGTAGAAACTGGACATGCAGAACCCACAAAAAGGTGACTGCTGATTCAAGATGGACATTGCTACAGGATTCCTGCTTCATGGAAGAAGCTGCCAGACAGCCAGACAGTCTACAGGACACAGAGAAAAGTGACTGACAAACAATCAATACAGGTGGACAGTTTAAAGTTTCCTGCTTTGCTTAGGAATCTGGAGACACACTATGGCCTATGGGCTGACGATAGAACATTACAGAAGAACTTCGGGTGGCTGACCAGGCAATGAGTTGTTTCTGTCATTTCTAGAGTTTATATATTATCCTTCTGTGGTCTTTGAAGGAGTTGAAGACAGATAGTTATGGTTATAGTTTTCCTTATTTAGGTTTAAAGATAAGTTACATATAGGACTTTAGACTCACAAAGATAGGATAGATGATATTTTCTTTAAGCCTTACAAAATGTTAATGGACTAAATATTGTTTACTGTGATTCATATTTGATAACTGTTGTATGGTATATTTTGCTATGTTAAGGTTAAACCCCTTCTTTTACTTTAGACAGAAAAGAGGAGATGATGGGAGATGTTATTCTTTACTTTAGACAGAAAAGAGGAGATGATGGGAGATGTTATTCTGTATATATGTTTCTCATACTAATTAATAAAGCCCTGCTGGCCAATAGAAAACTAGATAGGTAGGGCTAGGAGACTAGTAGAAGGAAAGAGGAAGTGGGAAGGAGGAGTCGAGATGTAGCCTGGGAAGGAAGGAAGTTGCCCGCCGCGGCTCCCCAATAAGACGACCACGTGGAAATACTTAGATAAGTAGAAATGGGTTAATAATTAAGACAGAGCTAGCCCATAAACAAGAATGGTAACTGGCCAACAGGATTGTATCAAATACAGAGTCTCTTGGTATTATTTGGGGATGGTGCAGCTGTGGGCCCAGACTGGCGGCAGGCAGGATGGAGCCGGCGGGAAGGAACAACCTGCTGTAACAGGGTTTCCCTGCCTCTAGACAGGGATAGTCCTCTGAATATAAGTTTTATACATTTCTTTACTTGCAAATCCATTTTCTTGCTTAATGAAACAGCTTAGAAGTTAGTGTTCTTTATGTCAGAGTATTTAATGTGTTAGCATCACTAGATCTTCTTGTTTATTTTATAAGGTTCTTATCTTTAAAGGGCTCTCCTAAGAACTGTTACTAATGGCTACATAGATTGCAGTGGCCACAGTCCCAGAGCACAGAGAGGGTGAAAACTAAATCTTCACTGTAGTTAATTGTGTTTTTACACTAGCCTGTGTGTTACACTCATGAGTTTTAATCCCATATGAGGTGGGATTATTTTTTGTGAAAAAAAAACATTTTATTTAAATTTGAAATAAAATTTTTTTTACATGTCAATCCCAGATCCTTCAACCTCCCTTTTTCCCCTGTCCACACCCCTACAAGCCCGATCCCTACCCTTTTCTGCTCCCCAGGGCAGGTAATGCCTTCCATGGTGAGTCTTCACAGTCTGTCATAACATTTGGAGCAGGGCCTAGGCCCTCCCCCATTTGCTTAAGATGAAATAATATTCCTCTATGTTGAATGGGTTCCCAATGTCCATTCTTGTATTAGGAATACTGATCCACTACCAGGGGCCCCATAGACCGCCCATTCCTCCTAACTAATACCCACATTCAGGTGGTCTGGATAGGTCCTATGCTGGTTTCCCAGATTTCAGACTGGAGTCCATGAGCTCTGCCTTGTTCAGGTCAGCAGTATCTGTGGGTTTCTCCAGCCTGGTCTTGATCCCTTTGCTCATCACTTCTCCCTTTCAGCAATTGGATTACAGGAGATCAGAGATTATATGATAGTTTATATAAGTGACCCAGAAAACTGTACCATAGAACTACTACAGCTGATAAACACTTTCAGCAAAATGGCAGGATACAAAATTAACTTAAAAAAATCAGTAGCCCTACTATTTAGAGCTGATAAAGTAGCTGAGAAAACATCAGAGAAACATAACTTTTTACAATAGCCACAAATAACATAAAATATCTTGGGTTAATGTTAACAAAAGAAGTGAAAAACCTATATAATAAGAACTTTGAGTCTTTAAAGAAAGAAATTAAAGAAGATACCAGAAAATGGAAAGATCTCTCATGCTCTTGGATAAGTAGGATCAACATGGTAAAAATGGCAATCTTGCCAAAAGCAATGTACAAATTAAATGCAATGTCCATCAAAATCCCAGCACAATTCTTCACAAACTTTGAAAGAATACTCAGCTTTATATGGAACAACAGGATAGCCAAAACAACTCTGTACAATGAAGGAATTTCTGGAGCCATCACTATCCCTGATTTCAAACTCTACTATAGAGCTATGTTCCTGAATGTATTGACACAAAAAATAGACAGATAAACCAATGGATTCAAACTGAAATCCTGATATTAAACCACACTCCTATGAATACCAGATTTTTGATGAAAAAGCTAAACTTATACATAGGATAAAAGAAAGCATTTTCAACAAATGGTGCTGGCATAACTAGATGTTCATGTATAAAAGGTTGCAGATAGATCCATATCTATTTTCATGCATAAAAATTAAGTCCAAATAGATCAAAGATCTCAATCTAAATCCAGCCACACTGAACCTCTTAGAAGAGAAAGTAGGAGGTATCCTTGAACTAATTGGTACAGGGGAGTGCTTCCTAAATAAAACACCAATAGCAAAGACACTAAGATCAACACTTAAAATGGGACCTCCTGAATATGAAAAACTTCTGTAAGGCAAAGGACACAGTCAACAATACAAAAAGGCAGCCCACAGAATTGGGAAAGGTATTCATCAACCCATATCTGCTAGAGGGATAATGTCCAAAATATACAAAGGATTCAAGAAGCTAGTTAGCAAAACACCAAATAATCCAATTAAAAAGTGGGGTACAGAATCAAATAGAGAATTCAAAATAAAGGAATCCAAAATGGCTATAAGACACTTAAGTGCTCAACATCCTTAGATATCAGGGAAATGCAAATCAAAACAACTTTGAGATACCAAATGGCTACAATCAAAAACACCAAAGACATTTTATGCTGGAGAGGAAATGTAGAAAGGGCTACACTCCCCCACTGCTGGTGGGAGCACAAACTTGTACAACCACTTTGGAAATCAGTATGGTGGCTCCTCAGTAATTGCACTCTTAGGCACATACCCAAAAGATGCCCATTCATACAACAAGGACATCTGTTCAACTATGTTCATAGCAGCACTGTTTGTATTAATCAGAAACTGGAAGCAACCTAAATGTCCCTCAACTGAGAATGGATAGAGAAAATATGGTACATTTACACAATGGCATATTACTCAACAGAAAAACAAAAAAAATAAACAAACAATGGAATCTTGCAATTTGCAGGCAAATGGATGAAACTTGAAAAAACCATCCTGAGGTAGGTAACCCAGTCCAAAAAAAAGATAAATATGGTATGTACTCACTCATATATGGATTTTAGACATGGAGTAAAAGATTACCAGCCTATAATCCAAACCACCAGAAAAGTTAGGAAACAAGGAGGGCCCTCAGAGAGACATGCATGGTTCCCAGGAGAAGAGGAAAGAGAGTAAATCTCCCAAGCAAGTTAGGAGCATGAGGAGAGGAGAGGTGAGCATGAGGGAGCAGGAATATTGAGTCAGGGAAAGAACAGAGGAGAACAAGAAAAGAGATACTACAATAGAGATAGCCATTATACGTTTAAATAGAAATCTGGCACTAGGGAAATATCCAGAGATCTACAAGGATGACTCAACTAACAATCTAAGCAATAATAGGCTACCTTTAATGTCCTTCCCCATTAATGAGAATGATGATTACTTTATATGCCTTCATATAGCCTTCATCTAGCTGATCGAGGCAGAAGCAGACACCCACAGTCAAACCATGAGGTGGGACTTTTAAAACCTGACTAGATCTCTACCCTCTTGAGTGGATTAACTCCATTATGTGTGACAAATAGATTTACAGATTGTCTTTGTATACATCTCTCTGGCAGGATGGTCTTTATACAGTGATGGGAGGTGTCATTCTGTAAATGTTTCTTGTATTGGTTAATGAATAAAGCACTGTTGGCCAATAGGAAAGGAAGATAGGAGGGACTAGGAGTCAAGGTGGAAAGAGGAACTAGTAATGGGGAATCAGCATGTAGAGACTGGAGAGAACAGAGGTCTGGGCCATCTCTCTGATAAGATGAGCCACGTGGAATTACTTAGAATAGTAGAAATGGATTAATCATGAAGACAGAGCTAGCCGATAAAAAACAAGCAACTGGCCAACAACATTATATCAAATACAGAGTCTCTGTGTGTTATTTGGGGCTGGCATGGCTGTGGGACTGACCAGCAGGGAAAACATACTTGTTACAATACAGGTCTCTCATACTCTTTCTTGTCATGTGATCACTTATACTGTTTTAGATCTATGACAGCAAATGGCAGCCCACTGAACTTGGGCCATAACCATGATTCAAATTAAATATGTTTTCTTTACAAATTATTTACCTAATCTATGGAATAGCATTAGTGGTAACATAAAATGTATTAAGGCAGTACCCTCACCCAAGAAAACAGTTACTTTAACTGAACAAAATAGGTTAGCATTCAAAGCAATATATATATATGATAGATATCCCAGGGCCACTGCAATGCCCAACAGTCACACCTCTTTCCATTCAAGAAAAGTATTGTACCCCATGCATACTTTATTGGCCAGTGAACTGTGGGATTCAAAAGGGGAAAAACGACAACAACAACAACTCCTGCCAAGCTGCTGCAAACATCAGGCACTGCAGTTTAAGGGATCTCTTGAGGAAATACAAATCATTGCACATAATGTTCTGACTGCACAAACACTCACTGAATGGTGTTTATTTCAGGAACCAAGGCTATAAAATTTGTCAGTGGCCTCCATGTAGGAATAACCTGTGAGCACATTTCATGATGTGATCTAATGCCTTCAATTTCCATGATTTCATTGAAACCGAGGGGCTAGCATTTTTGTAATGATGGAGGGCAGCCAGCAACTGATATCCCAGAAATATTTTATGTCTATATTTAAATTTTTAAGAAATGGAAATGCTATGTGGTAAATTTATTTTTTTCGTAATCAGAATCAAAAGGGAGAAGGAAAAACAGGCAGAGGGAAAGAGAAGTGCATGTGGAAAACATTTGGGAACTTCTACTAGCAAACACATTATGATTTTGTCGAGGAGGTGGTATCACTCAAGCGAGTATTAAACCAGACCAGTCATCTAATTTGGCTCTGAATGAGATTTTTTTTCTTTGTAAGATTTCAAAGGCTATTTTATAGTGCAGCATGTTTTCTGAGTTCTAGAAATCAAGCAGCCCAGAATATTTTTCTCTCTCAGATATTATGATGAGAACGGGATCCCCAAGGATCAGTCAATGCTTGGCTCTTAAATAATAGTGTAAAGCTGCCACTGCGGCATGGTCAAAACTGATGTACTGAATTGCTAAAGTATTTAACTGTTGCCATCAATTAAATTCATACACAAGTATAACTGATATGCCAGAAAGATGTTATGTTTATATTTACATTTTTAAGATTCAGTTAGAATCAATTGTCACAAAAGTATGTAGTTGAATTACAAAAATATAAATTACTGACTTTATATGGACAAAAGTACTCTATTATTAGTGCTTTTTAAACCAACTAATAGCAATGCCAGAGTGCTCTTGTGCAATGTTTTGCTGTCTCTACTCATATACTTTCAGTGTACATCTTCAGTTTTTCATGTCAGCCTTAACAGTAACAACTTTTTGGAAGTAATATAAGATGAATAGAAAGAAGGTCCTAAATGTAGTGGATGCTTCATAAGTATACATTTCTTGTTCTGTGGCTTTGCTACATTAATATTCATTTTCCTTTTTTATAACTCTTAAGAATATTTTTGTAAGGATAGAATTGTAAGTATGTGTACTGGAGTTGGGAAAAATGACTGTATCATACTGAGTATATTGGGCACTTACTTTTAAGTTATTAGTGGAATTCCTTACCTTACAGAATATATCATCCCACACATAATTGTTCTGGAACAATATTCATATCTTATGGTCCATTTTGGTTACTTATAATTTTTCCATGGTATTTATTAATAAACTAATCATATATTATACTCATATGCACACTTGCACCTGTTTAGGAATTACTTTATGGATGTATATGAAAAAAAACTTTGGTTTATAGATCAAGAAAAATGAAACAATATATCTCTTGAGAAAAATAATGATAATATTAAATTGGTCACAGAAATGTTTTTGTAGAGACCAAGGTATTTCCACTAGGCACACACTCCTAGTAGCCTAGTGTTTTGTGCTTTTGAAGTCACTCCAATAAACAGGCTACAACCCTGCTGCCAACATTTTTTACCACACATATTTTATAGAAATGAAAGGTTACCTGGTTATTAAATCCATGTATTCCATTTGGCTCTATTTTCTTTTGTTTGTATCAAGAATACTGAGGTTGGCTTCAGTGGGCTGTAACCTGTGAATGGTTTAAGATACTACAGATTTGCAAAAGTATACAAGTGAGAACAAATATTTTATTTACTTGAACAATTCTAACTTTGGCAAGATTAAGAATTATTCTATATTGATTCACTAACTAATCATGGCTGAAGAGATCACTAGTTGCTACTAGGTTCCTGCTATTTTATTACTGTTTAATAGTTTCATAACATGATACTATTAATATTATATTATGGTTTGCATAGCTTGTAAATGATCTTGCCCAGCTTAACATTTCTCCCTACCACCATGCACATGTGACCACTTTTTGTAGTAGATTATTAGCTACAAAAATGTTGGGTGTTGCTGTGTTCCAGTCAATAACAAATATTTTTGAACTAGTTAGCAAAAATGATGATACTTCTGCTGTTCCTGCTGCTGCTGAAATTATGACTGTCCAAATGACATGGCTTTAACATCAATGATCAGAGGTGGCAAGTTCAAATGCCTGTGATATCATAATGAAAATAAGAACAATAAATGAGTGAAGTACAAAATGATATTTCATGTCCTCAGGGAATTATTGGGTGGGCAGCTGTACACAGTTGCTGACTTGTAGAGAATTGGGATTCAACAGCTATGGGTTTTGGTATCAAATTGTCTATATTCAAACTCTAGCTCTACCCTAAATGATCAGTGTGAACTTTGTACGGTATCAAACACCTCCATATTATAGATTTATGTTAAATAAGCAATACATGAATCATCGGGTTGTTAGAAGTCAAAGTAGAAAATGAACTGGGCCTACAAGGAGGGGACTTGCAGGATTTGACATCAAGGATGCATTGTATGTCAACTTTACTAGTTGTAGTGGAAAAACAAAAGGAAAAGCAAGCTTCTAAGAGGATCATTATTATTTCAACTAGGGGAGTCGGTTGCTCAAAGTACCTCCCTAAATCTAGTAGTTAGAAAGGCTTAGGCAATGATATACATTTGATGTAGTTTTATAAACAACACCTCTGAAATATTTTATTAGTAGGTGAAAATCTGGAAATAAATTATATACAAGAATGAAAGCCAAATAATATTAGCTTAAAGTATAAATATGTTTGTGTTCTAAAATGCTTTGGGAGTGTTTAAATATAACGTTCAAGAATGCAAGGGTCAAATCGTGTCAATTATTTTGGGACAACAAGATGGTTGTTGGATTCATCCATTGTATCAATATTCAAAATGGGTAGGAGATGTCTCCCTTTTGAGATTTATTTAAAACTAAAATATTTCTCTGAACTATAGGACATTTGTGCTTATTTGCTTATTAATGATTTTCATTTTAGTAAAAATAAATGACAAATCATGTATAGTTCTCCTTGACTCTTCAACAAATGTTTCTATGAAGCCTAGAAAAATATATACAAGACTGAGATCAGACCCTTATCTCTCACTCTATATGAAAATTAAAAATAGATATGGATCCAAAACATTCACTAAGGCCTGAAACCATGTAACTGAAACCATGTACATATGGAAAATGCCTCAAATAATAGTTGTGAATTTCTGGACATGACTCCAATATCTAGAGAAATAATAGCAAGGGTACAGATAGAATTGTCTTCCCTTCAAGGGCTTCTACATAGCAGAAGAAATAACTACCGTAATGAAAATATAGTACACAGAAAGGAAGAACATATTGGCAGCATTCATCTTTAATAGGATTAATACCCAAGATGCCTAATGATATCAATAACTTAAACATAAAAGAACAAATAATTCAAGTGACAAATGGGTGGATGAATTGAACAGAGACAGTTCTCCAAAGGGTGGTGGGTAAGCTGCAAATGACCAAGAAATAATAGCAAGGACATGGGGATATGTTGAATAATTTTAGCTTTTGTGGAATGGAAAATCAAAAGTATACTGAGATATCATCTCACCCCAGTTGGAATAGTTATCATCAAGAAAACAAACAGCATTGAAGGCTGGCTAGGATGTGGGGAAGAAGAGGGCAAATAACAACAAAGCTTTCCTTATTCACTATTGCTGAGGATGGAGATTAGAGCATCTTACTTCTAAAATAAGTATGGAGGTTTCTAAAACAACTAAAAGTAGAACTACAATAAGATTCAGCCACACTATTCCGAGTTTCTACCTAAATGAATCAAAGGGGTGTACAACAAACATACCATTATACCATGTTGATTATGCCACTATACATGACAACCAAGAAATATTAAAAGCTTAGATGCCCATCAACAGATGAGTTATGGAAGAAAATATAAATATAGATGGAATGTTATTCAACAACAAGAAATAATGAAGCCAGATTACTTGCTATACAGTGGCTGAAGCAGCAGAATATGCTAAGTGAAATAAGCCATTGTCAACAAGACAATATCACACCTCTTATATCATGATCAAAGTTATTATTAAAATGTAGTTAATGTATAAAAAGACTACTTGAAAGTGTATAGAAGACAGGAGAGGATAATTGAGGGTAAATATGATCAAAGGACATTACATAAAATATGATAATGCCACAATGAATCAAATATTTTGTTTTATTATTATATAATACTTAAAAGTAATGAAACACCCACAAATGAAACAAAATAGTTCACTCTGATGGTGAAGGTTAATTGCATACCTTGTAACTTTGATAAAAGTTAAGAGTTCAGTGAAAAATAAATTTGAATATTGGACAGAAAAAGTGTCATAGACAGAGTAAACTGCTATCTTAGGCATGATTTAAAGGGATTTTGTTATTGAGAGATTTGTAAATCCTAGACGGTCTCTGAAGTAATTCTTCAGTCCTTGGATGCTGTGATTTAATCTAGCTAATCTTCAAGAGCATCATTATGTAGTTAATTCAACATCATCATTGGGCAATAACACTTTATTAGAAAACAAATCAGCAAAATAATAAATAGAAAGTAATTGCATTTCAGACCTCTGTTGGTTGATTAACATGATCTCAGCACACATGTGTGCACAATATAACATAAGGTTTTGCTCCAAATCCTCTCATCCTCAAATAACATGAATACCTAGGACAAGTCATTTAAATGTTTTTGTTCATTTGCTTGCAAATTATTCAGGTTTAATGCATTATGATTCATTTTCTAGGCATACTGCAAATGCAGCTACTTTACAATACTAATACTGTTTTCCCCAAGTATAATAGCCATGTGTTAGAATGTTTTTTTGTTAAGATGTCAGCCCATTTGTAATACGTACTATTATCACTTATTATACTGTACCATATAATTTAAGTATTACAGAAACAATTATTATAAATTAAATTTGTACCAACCGGGTAAATTTCTGTGCATAATAGTTAGAAACTAAGAGCTTTAACTTTACTGTATTTAAAATAATAATTAATATTTATTGTTCAATTAAAATTACAAACATTGCTCAAAATTCAATAGCATCTATTCCTTTCTGAATTCAGCCCATTTCTGAGTGAAATATTTTCAAAATGAAGAATGCTTTTAGCACAAATTCTTTTTAGAAATGAAAAGAAAATAAATAGTTGAAGTCCAACTGAGAGCTTCCATCAGGAGTATAATTTCTTCTAATCTGTGTTTGACAGAGAGTTGACATGTAGAACAAGTTTATATTAATGTTCATTTGAATAATGCATTTGTGGCCATGTTTTACTACTACAAATTAGGTAGAATCACACATTTCATAGGTTCAAGGTACATTCTTGGTGATTACTATAATTTAACATACAGCAAACCTAGCCATGGTCTCAAGAGACTATGCATGTGATGAGGGCTGTGATTTTGGGGGGGGTCTCCATTTCTCAGTGAACTATTATTCTAACCAATGAGGAAGATTTTAATTTCCTTATCCTATGTGTTTTATTCACAGAGGGGGGCATACTATAGGGAATCAAAGGAGAAGGCCAGCATGAGATCTGAATGGGAGAGTATGGACAATAAACTCCTGTTCACATTGACCAGAGAATTGGAGGACAAAACGTGTGTCTTTTGAGAGGACACAGAGATTTAACATATAAATAGAGGAGTGTGAGAAAAGTGAACTTGTTAAAACAGCAAGCAGAGCAAACCAAACCAAACCAAACAAACAAAAACATGGATACAAAACCAGTGAAAACTAGTAGTTATGACACCAAATTGATCTAAATTGAACTAAGTGGTTGGCATGGCAAGTGTTTCTGCTTCACCACACAAAAACAAAATGGAAATGCAATTCAGTTTTAAAGTCAGTCCCTGTTTCTCAGGTAGTGATCATTACCATCTCCTATTTAAACACAAAAATGATTCAGGACTAAAAGAACAAATAAATAGTTTACTGGAATGAAATTTTCATGCTTTATTTTTTCTTGTTTTTCATTTATGAATCAAATATTTTATTTAAATAGAAGCCAATATGTTGAAAACTGTTACAAGGGGCTAGGGAGATGGCATTGTGGATTAAGAATACTTGCTCTGAGGCTGAGTTCAAATTCCCAGCATCCAGGCAAACCACCAAACATAGCTATGCATGCCTGATACTCCAGCATTGGGGGTATAAATAAGCAGATCTCATTGGCCCGCTTTGGGATCAGTGAAATCATCCTATCTCAAGGTAAAGGCAGATTGCCATTGAGGAAGACATTAAAAGTCCTGCTCTAATCTTCTGTATGTACATACATGTTCACACCTGCACAGGCATACAAAGAGACATAAACATATGCACCATATACACACACACAAAATATAATACAAAGTAAAATTTAAAATATTGGAGAAGAATGTTAGGAATCAATGATTTAAGCTTAAGGTTGAGGAAGTGATATTTAGAATCATCTTGGTATTCATTAATTAAGATTGTGGCTCTAAAACATGATTTAAACTTATGTTGATTTAGAGATTGAGCATATATTTGAGTCAATAGTTCTTGTCCTCAAAGTTCTTAGTTTATTATTGAGTAATCTATATTTCATTGAAGGTCCTTTGGTGGGGACTGAGGAAATAGCATAGTGTGTAAAGTCATTGCTGTGGAAGCATGAAGCCTAGAGTTCAGTTTGTGAGCAACTATGTAAGTGTTGGATGCAGTGGCATACATTTGTAATACAGCATAGGAAAGGAACAGAGACAGGCAGATGCTGGGTTATCACAGTATACTTTAGGTTCAGTGAGAGACTCTGTCTCAATAAAGAAGATGTACATCAATAGAGGACACTTGTTGTTCACCTCTGGCTTTTAAAGAGGCAAATGTGACCACACATACTTACACATCTGTATGCATGGAGAAACTCTACAGGTGATAATGACCAATTTGTCTTTACAGTGTGTTGGTTATTTTATGCCAACTTGACACATACATACTAGGATCAATTGGGAAAATGAATCAATTGAAAAAATACCTCCTTAAGATTGAGCTATAAGTGAGTCTACATGTCATTTTTTTATTAATAATTTACATGGTATGGCCCAACAAACTACTACATGTGGTGACATCCAGGGCAGGATACCATGAGTTGTCTAAGAATGCCGACTGAGTAAGCCATGAGCAAACAAGCCCAAAGCAGCACTCCTCCATGGCGTTTTTCCTGCCTTGAGACCCTATGCTGTGTTTCCTGGATAAACCACAAGATGAAGGAAACCTTTTCACTCCACACTATGCTTGGTCATGGTATTTTATCACAGTAATGGAAAACCTAAATAAGCATACAGGAATTTGAGAAGCATTAGTATAAGAAAATGGTCTCTAAATATTTTACTGTAGTCCTTTAAATACTTGTGCAAATATATGTATGTAGATGCATGTATTGGATATGTATATATGCACATGCACACATACATATATGCATAAGCATGAGCAGCCAACATAATATAAATAAATTTTTAAATGGTTTTTAATGCACTCTGTAAGTGCAGAGGACTTAGGTATATTTAGTTAAAAACAGAAGTTACAATGTATATTGTCATAATACTTTTTAATTTCTCCTGAGTTCTACACTATTCATTTGATGATAATCAAAGTTCCTACAAACAAGATTCCTAAATCTGGAGATATTTGATCTTAACAATTCTTCCTTAACTTTAAGAAGTATATTTACTAACACTGGCAAAAATTATAGGCAAAAAGATATAAAGGTATTTAGAAATCATATAGATCATCTTTTTTCCAGATTCATAATATATTGTGCAGATTGAGTATAACATGTTTAGTTGACATTAATTCTTCAGGCATGGAATTGGGCTGATGATGTCAGACACTTTAGAACCCATTTATGCTGCTTCCACAGCTGGAGATGTTTTAAGCCTTTACTTGAACAATATGACCAACAAAGTGATGTCTCAGTATTTGACCAGTACATAACTCATTCTACTAGCTTCCCTGATTGCAGTTTATTTGTTTGTTTGAAAATTGGAAACAGAAAAAAGATATTTTATTTCTTATTATATCTTACTACCTAGTAAATAAATAATAAATTAAATTTAATGTGCAAGGTAATACTAACTTATTTTCTTGCATAAAACTAAGAGAAGTTCTAAACATTGCAGGATTTGATTATATGAATACATGCAATGAAATTTAAGTGCAATGTAGAGAAAACAATTGTGGTCTCCTGTTAGTGAAAAAACACTGTGAAAGAAACAGCCCTCACGGTTACATTCTCCCAAAGGGTAACATTAAGAACAGCTTAACTTAATGTAAAAATTATCCTAGATGCTGTGGAAGAAATGAGAACTCTTGATTGAATACATTAAAGGGCATCAAAATCAATTAAGCGTTGTTATGAATTATGACCAGAATACCTAGGTATTGAAAAGTTCAGGTTGTCCCCTATGCCAATTTAGTACATGATTTAACTAAAATAGATTACTTGAATTTTATTTTTTGTCAATTACCAAGCTTATTCCAAAGTTTATGTGGCTAGACAGTGTGTAAAGTAGCCCCTGGAGTGGAAATATTGGGGGAGAAATTCACAATAGCAAATGGCAGAAGTTACCTTGATTAAAGTAGTAAAAGCAGAAACAATAAAAAAGAAATGTTAAAGAATATGATTATTTTAGTATAAGATCCCAAAGACAACATATTTCTAGTACATTTAATTAAAATATATGGATGAGTATATATATATATATATATATATATATATATATATATATATGGGGTGTATTCTTAGGATAGTAAAATCTTATATAAATTGATTAAGTAAATGACAATAAATTCAGCAAAAACTACTTACTACAAAGTATTGACATTTCTCTTGCATAGTTAAGAAGAGGAAATAGATAACTATATATGTATAGATACAGATAGGCAGATAGAATATTCTTCTAGTTGGTTATTTGTCTGTGACTAGGATAAAACCAAGGGTCATGTGAATGCTATTTAAGAACTCAATCAGTGAGACACATTCTTTACATTTCATGATGTTTTAAATGATGAAAGACCAAGTTAATTTAAATAACCAATCAAAGAAAGTAATATAATTGTAATGTATACAAAAACTGAAATATTATTATGTTAAAAAATTAGAATAAGGTCTGTATTAATATCTGAATCTTGTGAATTTTGCTTATACAAGGTAGAAAAATTTAAGTGGTTAAATGATGTGTGCAGTAAGATTTCAGAAAAATGAGTGTGAAAGAGTATTTTGACCATTAGCATGATTTATTATACATATTTACATTTATACTCATCACCATAAAAAATATATTCAAAAGGGGAAAATTAGGGGATATAAACACCAAAGTCATAGCAGTCCTATTCTCTGAGGAGACTAAGCATTTGAGGTAAGTGGTCTTTGACTTTATCTTAATATTCATATTCAATCTTGTCACTAAGTACTGGGGTGTTTTATTCTGTATTTTTCATATTTTGTACATCTGCAGCATTCTGTATTGAAAAGGACATTCATGTTGTAAAAACTAAACAGAAAACATAAATAACAGAGAAACTGAATCAATGGGTAAAAAGTAGACACAGTATAAATTGGAAGAAGAACCATCTGAATAAGACTAGACGGAGACAAATGAGAACAGACAGTAAGATATACTGGAAGCTATTTCAAAGTCTGCTCACAGATATAGCTCAGTATTATTATAAATGTGGACAACAAACAAAGTGCTTTACCTTTGTGAACAAGGAGGGGGTGTGGGTGAACAGTATTCAAAACTGTACACTTACCGGATGTGAGGCAGAGCTGGTCCTTGACCCTCAGTTATTGCTTTGCAGGAAAGGTGTCCATATTCTTGAACTTCAAGGTGGCATCTGGTCATCTGGCTCTTTATCAAGAGGACTTGGACAACAAGCTATTATATATGCTGTTTCATTAAGTTCTTTTGTGGACAATTTAATAGTGGTATGTGGTTCATTCTGGTCATTCTCTCCCTCTTTCTGTGTTAACTCCTACTATTATTACTGTCCTTTCCTCCCTACTACATCCTTTAGTAATCTATGACTTTTGGTTTTGCTTTTTGATCCATTTACTTAAACCAGGGCTATAGATGTGAGCATTGTATTGAAACTGGTCATTGGAGCTTGGCTGTGGACAGGTGCATTCTTGTGCTGACCAGCAGCAGTGTCAACAGCTTCTCTGACTTCCTGACTGCAATGAATGGCTGTAACTTTCCCAGAAGGTGGAATTTTCTAGCCCTGTCTTTATCTTTAGGTTCCTACATCCATACATATAAAATACATTTAAATCATATCCACCCCCAACTTCTCTCTCTACATCCTCATGAACTGCCCTGTAATATCAGCTTCAAGTTTCATGTCCTTTCTTTTTTTGTTATTAACCCCTTGGATTCAGCTAGTGCTACTCACATACCCATGGGTATATGACCTTCCACCAGAGCACTGGCAAAGCACTAGGAGCTCCACTCCTTAAGAAAATGTCTTCTACCTTACCCAACAGCCATCATTTGCCCATAGCTCCTCCCTTGAGGACAGGGCAGGGACTCATGAATCATCACCAACCATGCTGGAATTTAGGCTATTACCTTTTGTAGGTCTTGTGCAGGATATCATACCTACTGTATTTTTATTGAGTACAAGGACCATGCCACATCAAGAAGACAGCACTTCACAGAACACAGAACTCCTCCCTACCCTCCTCTGTTTTTTTTGTTTTTTTTTTTTTTTTTTTTTTTTTTAAGAAATCAAACTGTTCTTTCTTGGATTAGTAACGACATTATTTCTTGATTAATAAATTTGAATGTTTCTCAGCAGTTTCCATTTGTTATGATTTGAATCAATTCTTCATTCACTTAAAATAATTTGCAGAATGAGTACAGAGATATCCTCAGTGGATTTGCATGATTATGTTTTGTATAATCATTACTTCTGCCCTCCTTTCTTGTAAGCTGTGTACCTTTAAATAAGCTGGTACAATTTATATTTCAAATACACTTTATCCTGACTAGAGAAATAACTGCCTAGCCAAAAGTGTTTTCAGCATTGCAATTGTTTAAAATCTTGTTAATTCTGTTATCATGCTACAAAGTGATCAGAAAAAAATAAATAGCTGCACTGTATACATATTTTTAAGGTCTCTCTAGGTGCTTTATGCATATTTTTTAGATGAAAGTATCTCCTCTGTTGAAATGTTTCCATACATTGATATGCATATTTATTTATGTGTATTTTCATCAGAATTAGAATAATTCAGCCATTACATGAGCGTAAACATATGAATTGTAATTTTGATTTCTGAAAGTTTGGAACGTTGCATTAATGATTACTTGGCAATGTTCTATTTGATTATAAATTTATTAATTTAAAAAATTTTAAAGTAAAAGCAGTTTTCAAGTAATGTGTATTTAATCTCTGCTGGAATTACATCAGAAAGAAAATACATAAAAATGTATTCTTTTTATTTAATAAAATCAATGATGTGCAGAGATTTCAGACCTTACTCTTTCTTGTGTGTTCCACAGAACCAACCCAATGAAACCAGCTCAGCTAAATGACTATTCCCTAAATTTAAAATGGAATGTCTGCTACAAAACTAAATCATGGCTAGCAGACTGTGTAACATAAATCCTTCACAGGGTGCTGTAACCTTTATCGTTTTGAAATGTGCCCCATCAAGGAGCCCTCAGGAAATGTACAAGGGACCTATGTGACATTTACATAGTCACTTTGTCAGATTAGACTCTGTGATCTTTCAGGATCATTCCAGCAAAGACTGCACAGAGCAGTTGCACATCAGATTGCCCAGCACCTGATGCTTAGAAATCAAATAACAGCAATAGGGCCCTGCTCAACCAGGCACCCATATCAGAGTATCTCCTGTAAGGGACAATTATCAAATTAAATTCTTTCAAAGTGGAGATTCTAAAAAACAATACTTGTAGTAACACATAAACATCCATTAATAATGTGGTATTTACCCAGTACTCCATGCCAAATAACTGGCAGTAAGTATTTTGCTGCCAACACATGAGCAGATGAGAAACCACTTACTTTGATTGGCTCATTACTAAGTGATCCCCTTAAAGAAAGAGAGATTATGAATCTGAATTTTATTCTTTTTAAATTAAAAATAACACATGAAATGGGATGTCTTTCTGTTCATTTGTGAATATGGGTTGCTCTCATTGGTTGATAAATGAAGTTGCTTTTGCCTATGGCAAAGCAGGATACAGCCAGGAGAGAAATTCAAGCAGAGATGAGAAGTGCTGATTGTGAGAGAAGACAGCAGCCTCCCAGGGAGCAACATGCCAGAGCACCACTAGTAAGCCACAGGCCACTTGGTGATACACAGATTAATAGATATAGGTTAATATGAGTGTAAGAGCAGGCTAGTAATAGGCCTGATGGCCAAATTCTCACAACCACAAAAACACACACTAAAGAACATGGTTGTTCTTTCTTTCTTACTTTATTATTCCTTTTTATTTTTTTTATTTATTTGTTTGTTTATTTATTTGTTTGTTTTTCTTGTTTTACATATCAATCCCAGTTCCCTCTTCATCCCTCCCTTCCTCTCTTCTACCCTTCTATGCCGGCCCCCAACCCCCTACCAACCAATCCACATGCCCACTCCACATGTAGGGTGGTGCCTTCCTGGAGGGGTCATCTAAATCTGTCAGTTGGAGTAGAGACTAGGCTCTCCCTCCTGCTTCTAGGTTAAGGGAGTATCCCTCCATGGGGAACATGCTCCCAAAGTCCTTTTTTTTGCACGAGGGATACATCTTAGTTCCACTGTTAGAGGTCCCTTAGACTGTCCAGGCCTTCTAACTGAAACCCATGTTCAGGGGATCTGAGTTGTTCCAATGCTGGATTCCAAGCTATCAGTCTTGGGACCCATTAGATCCTCCTTGTTCAGGTCAGCTGTCTCTGTGGGTTTCTGTAACCTGGTCTTGTCCTCCCACTTTGCATTTGGATTCCAGTGCAGCTCAGTGTTTAACAGTGTGTGTCTACTTCTGTTTCCATCAGCAACTAGATGAGGGATCAATGATGGTGGATAAGTTAGTTATAAATCTCATTATCATGGAAGGATATTTATGGTAGCTTTTCAATTGGTGCTAAAATTGTTAGGGGGGTTAGTCTCTAGAGTCAGTTTTATCTTCAACCCTATAATGGCTCCCTCTTTTATAGTATCTCTCTCTATGTCTCTGTCTCTGTCTCTCTTTCTCTCATCCATTCCTCCCCTGACTCAATCTTCCTAATTCCACTTGCTTTCCTCTCCTCCCCTTCTCTTTCTCCAAGCCCCCTCTCCACTCACTGTCCTTCCACTCCCAATAAGATCAGGAGATCTTGTTCCTTTCCTCTTCTGTAAGGGACCTTGTATGAATCTCTTAAATTCTCTTTGTATCCTAGTTTCTCTGGAAGTGAGAATTATAGGTTGGTGATCCTTTGCTCTATGTCTAAAATCCATACATAAGTGGATGTTCTGCTTTTTGTGACTGGGTCACCTCATTCACAATAGTTTCTTCTCATTCCATCCACTTGTCTACAAATTTCAACATTCCATTATTTTTTATTGCAGAGTAGTATTACATTGTGAAAATGTTCCACATCTCCTTTATCCATTCTTCAGTTGAAGGTCATCTAGGTTGTTTCCAGGTACTTGCTATTACAAATAATGCTGCTACAAACAGAGCTGAACACATGTCTTTGTTGCATGGATGTAGATCATTTGAGTATGTGCCTAAGAGTGAGATTGCTGGGTTTGTGGTAGACTGATTCCCCTGAGGAACTGCCATAATGATTTCCAATATGGCTGTACAAATTTGCACTCCCACCAACACTGAAGGAGTGTTCTCCTTTCTCCACATCCTCTCCAGCATAATTTGTCATTGGTGTTTCTAATTTTAGCCATTCTGGCAGGACTAATATGGTATCTCAGAGTTGCTTTAATTTGCATTTTACTGATAGCTAAGGATGTTGAGCACTTTCTTAAGTGTATTTCATCCTTTTTTTAATTCCTGTATTGAGAATTCTCTCTTCAGTTCTGCACATCATTTTTAATAGGGTTATTTGGTGTTTTGTTGACTAGTTTCTTGAGTACTTTGCATATTTTGGATATCAGCCCTCTGTCAGATGTGGGATTGGTAAAGAAATTTTCACAGTCTTTGGGCTGCCGTTGGGTCTTGTCAACTGTGTCCTCTGCCTTACAGAAGCTTCTCAGTTTGAGGAGGTTATTTATTAATTGTCGATCTCAATATCTGTGCTACTGGAGTTGTGTTCAGGAAACAGACTCCTGCATCAGTTTGTTCAAGGGTACCACCCACTTTTGCTTTTAAGAGTTTCACTGTGGTAGGATTTATGTTGATGTTCTTGATCCATTTGGACTTGAGTTTTGTGCATGGCAATAGACATGGGTCTATCTGCAGTTTTCTACACACTATCATCCAGTTGTGCCAGCACCATTTGTTGAAGGTGTTTTCCTCCTCCCATTGCATACTTTCAACTGTTTTGTCAAAAACCACATGTTCGTAGGTATGTGGGTTAGTTTCAGGATTTTTGATTTAATTTCACTGGTTGACCTGTCTATTTTTGTGCCAGTACCAGATTGTTTTTAGGATTATTGCTCTATAGTAGAGCTTTGAATTCAAAGGCGGTAATGCCTCCTGGATTTCCTTTATTGTACAGGGTTGTTTTGGCTATCCTTGGTTTTTTATTTTTTCCATACAAAGTTGATTATTATCCTTTCAAGGTTAGTAAAGAATTGTGCTGGGATTTTGATGGGGATTGCATTAAATCTGTAGATTGCTTTGGGTAAGATTGCAATTTTTATTATGTTTATCCTACTTATCCAAGAGCATGGGATATTTCCATTTTCTGGTATCTTCTTTAATTTCTTTCTTTAAAGAAACAAAGTTCTCGATATATAGGTCTTTCACTGGATTGGTAAGCATTACTCCAAGATACTTTAGTTGATTATGGCTATTGTAAAGAGTAATGTTTTTCTGATTTCTTTCTCAGCCCCTTTGTCATCTATATACACTAGGGCTACTGATTTTTCTTTTTCTTTTTCTTTTTTTTTTTTTGAGTTTATCTTGTATCCTGCTACTTGTTCAAGGTGTTTATCAGTTGTAGGAGTTTCTTGGTAGAGTTTTTTGGGTCACTTATGTAAATTATCATCATCTACAAATAGTGACAGTTTGACGTTTTCCTTTCCAATTTGTGTCCTCTTGATCTCCTTTTGTTGTCATAGCTTTAGCTAGAACTTCAAGTACAATATTGAGGAGAAATGGAAAGAGAGGGCAGTCTTGTTTTGTTCCTGATTTTAGAGGAATAGCCTTAAGATTCTCTCCATTCAGTTTGATTTGGCTGTTAATTTACTATATATTGCTTTTATAATGCTTAGGTAGGTTTCTGTTATCCCTGATCTCTCCAAAACCTTATCATGAATGGGTGTTGAATTTTTTCAAAGGCTTTTCTTTTTCAGTTTGATTATATGGCGGATCACATTGATAGATTTTTGTATGTTGAACCATCCTTGCAATCCAGGGATGAAGCCTATTTGGCCATGGTGGATTATTTCTCTGATGCGTTATTTGATTCAATTTGCCACTATTTTATTGAGTATTTTTCCATCAAAGTTCATGAGGTATATTGGGCTGTAGTTATCTTTCTTAGTTGTGTCATTGTGTGGCTTGTGTACCAAGGTAATTGTGGCCTCATAAAAAGAGTTTGGTAATGAAACTTCTGCTTCTATTGTGTGGAAGAATTTGAGGAGTATTGATATTAGCTGTTCTTTGAATTTCTGGTAGAATTCTGCATTAAAGCCATATGGCCTTGGGCTGTTTTATGTTGGGAGGCTTTTGATGAGTGTCTCTATTTAATTAGGGGACATAGTTCTATTAAAGTTGCTTATCTGTTCCTGATTTAATTTTGGTAAGTGATAGTTATCCAGAAATGTGTTCATTTCCTTTGAATTTTTAAATTCTGTGCAGTACAGGTTTTCAAAGTCTGACCTGAAAATTGTCTGTATGTCCATTGTTATGTTCCCTTTTTTCTTTCTGGTGTTGTTAATTTGCATGTTCTCTCTTCTTTTTTGTTAGTTTGGATAAAGGATTGTCTATCTTGTTGATTTTCTTGAAAACCCAACTCTTTATATATTGAATTTTTGTATTGTTTTCCTGGTTTCTACTTTATTGCTTTTAGCCCTCAAGTTGATGATTTCCTGGTGTCAACTACTCCGGGGTGGGTTTGCTTCTTTCCTTCCTAAGGCTTTCAGTTGTGCTGTTAATTCTCTAATGTAAATATCCTCTGTTTTCTTCATTTGGGCACTTAGTGCAATGAATTTCCTCTTATCACTGCTTTCAAGCTGTCCCATATGTTCGGGTATGTCATGTCCTTATTCTCATTGAATTTTAGGAAGTCCTTAATTTATTTCTTCTTTGGCCCAGGTATGGTACAATTGTGCACTGTTCAGTTTCTATGAGTTTTTAAGGTTTCTGCAATTTGTGTTGTTGTTGAATTCCAACTTTAAAGCATGGTGGTCTGATAAGATACAGGGGACTATTATAATTTTTTTGTATCTGTTGAGGTTTGTCATGTTGCCGAGTATGTGGTCAATTTTAGAGAAGATTCCATGTGGAGCAGAGAAGATATAGTCTTTTGTGTTTGGATGGAATGTTCTATAGATGTCTGTGAAACCCAATTGAGACATAACTTCTGTTCTTTCTGGTGGTCCTGTCTAGAGGTGAGAGTGGGGTGTTGAAGTCTCCCACTGTAAGTGTGTTTAGTTTTATGTGAGCTTTGAGTTTTAGTAGCGTTTCTTTTACGAATGTGTGTGCCATTGTATTTGGGGCATAGATGTGCAGAATTGAGACTTTGTGTTGATAGATTTCTTCTGTGATGAATATGAAATGACCATCTTCATCTCTTTTGATTAATTGTGGTTTGAAGTCTAACTTATTAGATATTAGGATAGCTACACCTGCTTGCTTCTTGGGTCCATTTGATTTGAAGATCTTTTCCTAGCCTTTTACCCCAAGGTAATGTCTATCTTAGATGTGTTTCTTGTATACAACAAATGGATGGATTCTGTCTTTGTATCCATTCTGTTAGCCTGTGTCTTTTTATAGACAAGTTAAGACCATTAGTGTTGAGGAAGAGTAAGGACCATTGATTGTTAATGCTTGTTTGTTTTATATTTGTTTTGGCAGTGGTATTGTGAATATTTCTGTCCTGCTTTACCATTGGTTTCTGGTGAAGTGGGATTATCTGTTGCCTACATCTTTGTGAGCGTGGTTAACTTCCTTAGCTTGGAGTTTTCCTTCCAAATCTTTCTGTAGGGCTGGATTTGTAGACACGTATTGTGAAAATCTGAC
The DNA here is from genome assembly GCA_030556225.1 of Cricetiscus sungorus. Lineage (NCBI taxonomy): Eukaryota > Metazoa > Chordata > Mammalia > Rodentia > Cricetidae > Cricetiscus > Cricetiscus sungorus. The sequence continues at coordinate 94,373,119 of JANBXA010000734.1, read as the reverse complement.
TTTGTCATTAAATACCTTGTTTTCTCCATCTATAGTGATTGAGAATTTTGCTGGGTATAGTGCCCAGGGCTGGCATCCATGGACTCTTAGTACTTGTAGAACTTATATCCATGACCTTCTGGCTTTGAGCATTTCCATGGAGAAGTCAGGCGTAATTTTGATAGGTCTGCCTTTATATGCTATCTGTTCTTTTTTCCTTTGCTGTTCTTAATATGCTTTCTTTATTCTGTATGTTAGGTGTTTTGATTATTATATGTTGAGGGGTCTTTTTTCTTTGGTCCAATCTATTTGGTGTTCGGTATGCTTCTTGTACTTTCATGGGCATGTCCTTCTTCAGATTGGGAAAGTTTTTCTCTATGACTTTTTGAATATGTTTTCGGCCCATTTGAGCTGGGCTTCCTATTTTCCTCTATGCCTATTATTTTTAGGTTTGGCCTTTTCACAGTGTGCCATATTTCCTTGATGTTTTGTGTTAAGGATTTGTTGGATTTACGATTTACTTTGGTCAATGAATCTGTTTCCTCTAGTTTATATTCAGCACCTGAGATTCTTTCTTCCATCTCTTTAATTCTGTTGGTTATGCTTGCATCTGTAGTTCCTGATCTTTGCCCAGTTTTTCTATTTCCAGAATTCCTTCGGTTTGTGCTTTCTTTATTGTCTCTATTTCTGTTTTCAAGTCTTGTGCTGTTTCCTTCACCTGTTTAATTGTTTTTCTTGGCTTTCTGTACTTTCTTTAAGAAATTTATTCATTTCTTCCAATTTTTTGTTTGTTTTATCTTCTATTTCTTTAAGGGATCTTCTCACATCTTCTTTGAGATTCTCTATCATTTATGATGATAATTTTGAAGTCATTCTCTTCTGATTCATTTGCTTTGTTGTGTTCCAGTCTAGTTGGTGTAGATTCCTTAGATTCTGGTGGTGTTATGCTTGTCTTTCTGTTGTTAAGTGTTTTCTTGTATTGCCGTCTTCCCACAGCTTCTTCCAGTAGTTGTTGGTGGGGTCTCTCCCTCTCTATATGGGCTTAGGTGGCTCAGCGGTAGGATGTCTGTAGCTCTGGATGGTCCAAGCTCTCTAGGAGGTCTCTTCGTAAGGAGGGGCCCAGCAATGGGGGTCAAAGATCAGGCTCCAGCAGTGGACAGCTGAGGCTAGCCTGCAGGTTTTTTCCTCAGGGATAGTCAGGTCTAGCTCCAGCCAAGGCCTCTAGCCTCTGCCCGGCAGTGGGGGACAAAGGCTGGGCTGATACTCAGGATGTTTCAGCACCAATAGGTGCATCTAGCTGGCACTCTCCAGCTGAGTGAGGCCTCTTTAGCAGAGGCCCTGGAATGGGGGTCAAGGATCCAACCCTCAGGAACTCAGAGTGGTCCTGCAGAGATAGGTGGATCTCTGGGAGGGGCCCAGAACTCCAGTAGAAGATGGGTGGTGGGGGTCAGAGACCAGTCAGGTGGAAATTACAGGAGGTCCCTCATGGATAGGCAGGTCTATTTTGTTCCTTCTTCCATTTCTTTAAGGGATTTTTTTCCCATCGATGAATGCCTCTATCATGTAATTGAAGATATTTTAAGTCATTCTCTTCTGCTTCATCTGTTTTAGGGTGTTAAGGTCTAGTTGATGTAGAGTCCCTATATTCTGGTGTCATAGTTGTCTTTCTATTGTTAGGTATTTTCTTATATTGCCATCTTCCAATTGCTTCTTTCAGTTGGTGAAGGTGGGGTCTCTCTCTATGATACTTCTCTGGTGAGCTTAGGTAGGACAGGAGTTTGATGTTTGTAGCTCTGGGTGTTCCAAACTCTCTAGGAGGTGTCTCCTCAGGCAGGGGCCAGGCGATAGTGGTCAAAGATCAGGCAGGCAGGGACTCAGGATAATCCTGCAGGGATAGGCAGATCTCTGGTAGAGCTTATTCTTCTTTTGATATTGAAAAGAATAGTACACATAGGTGTAGAGGAGAAAGCTGAAGACATGTTCATACCTATTAGCTTGGATATGGTCAGAATTTGTTTGAGTTTGTGGCAGCAGATTGGAAGAGATAACCTGGCATTTGCATCCATGTTTTGCAATCATGTCTCCCTCCATCTTTCCTTCTCCCTTGTGTTTGTGTGTGTGTGTGTGTGTGTGTGTGTGTGTGTGTGTGTGTGTGTGTTTCTTGTATGTGAGCTCCTCCTTATTTAGGTCAGCTACCTCTGTGCATTTATCCAGCTTAGTCCTGACTTCTTTGTGTATCACTCCTCCCTCTCTGCAACTAGGTTCCAGGAGTTTGGCTCAGTGTTTAGCTGTGGGTGTCTTGTTCTGTTTCCTTCAGCTACTGGATAATGGCTCTAGGATGTCACATAAGGTAATCATCAATCTCATTATTGGAGAAGGGCATTTAAGATAGCCTTTCCACTATTGCTTAGATTCTTAGTTGGGTTCATCCTTGTAGGTCTCTGGACATTTTCCTAGTGCCAGATTTAAACCTATAATGGCTACCTCTATTATGGCATCTCTTTTCTTGATCTCCTCTATTCTTTCCCTGATTCAGTCTTCCTTCTCCCTCATGTCCTCCTCTATCCTCCTCTTTTCCAGTCTCTTTCTCCTAACTACCTCTCCCCTTCCCCATGATACCAAGTTTTCTCCAGACATCTTGTCCCTTTCCCCTTCTCAGGGGGGGGGCATCTATGTCTTTCTTAGTGTCATTTTTGTTTCCTAGCTTCTCTGGAGCTAGGATTATTGGCTGGTGATCCTTAGCTCTATGTCTAAACTCCATCTATGAGTGAGTACATACCATGTCTATCTTTTTGTGACTGAGCTACCTAATTCAGGATGGTTTCTTCTAGTTCTATCCATTTGCCTGGGGATTTCAAGATTCCATTTTTTTTCTGCATTGTATAAATGTACCAAGTTTTCTTTCTCCATTCTTCAGTTGAGGGGTATCTAAGTTTCTTCCAAGTTCTGGCAATTGCAAATAATGCTGCTATGAACATAGGTGAGCAGACATCCTTGTTGTATGAATGTGCATCCTTTGGGTATGTGCCAAAGAGTGGAATTACTGGATTTTGTGGTAGACTCCTATTTTCCTGAGGAACCACTATACTGATTTCCATAGTGGCTGCACAAGTTTGCACTCCCACCAGCAGTGGAGGAGTGATCACCATATCTCCATTTTATGTAGGTCTCATGTTTGAGCAGTAATGCTTCTCCTACTGAGCCATCCCTATAGCTCCAGTCTCTTGAGTTTCTGTTTTTGGTTTTCACTCATAGTAGTACTTTTATGTAGAATGATTCTTTTTATTTGATATTTAAAACCAGGGTTACTTTTATTGTGGGTAAAGGTACTAATTATAACTGCAAGAATACTCTGGTTTAATTCTAGACAGAAATAGGCAAATAGGGCTTCATAGTAATCTTAGCCATGGATTGAATGTGAGTGCACTTCCAATATTTATCAGTGGGAGCTTGAATACTATGGTGATGGGAAAAGAAAGTGATGTTCCAGGAAACTATTTGGTCTCAATAAGGAAACTAATGCCCTCCTTAACTTATAGTTTGGCTTAGAGCATTTGCTTAGTCTGTGGGATTCCTGGGCTTATGCTTCAGAGAACTGCCTCCTCACATTTTATATTTCCATTATCTCACATTGGCATAGTATTCATGCTTTCTGTCCAATTTGTCCATTTTTTTGTATGAGGGCAACAATATGGTCCTTGGCAGATACTGAGGGTCAGCACCTTCATCCTGCATTTATTAGGACTGTGCACCAACTTGAGTCATACAGGAAGATGTTATATCTATTGAAGAATTTTCTATATCAGATTGGCCTAAAGGCAAGGTTTTGTGACATTCTCTTGAAAATGATTGGTGAGAGAGGTATCTGAACCACTGTAAATGATGCTACCTCTGGGAAGGAGATCCTGGTTTGTATAAAAAGTAGGCTGAGCAAGGCATGCGAACAAGGCAGTAACTAGTGTCTTGTCATGGTGGCCTGTTGTACTTCCTGCATCCAGGTTTCTTCTCTAAATTCCTGCCTTGATTTTGCTTCAGACTGGGCTATGTACTGTAAGATGAAGTAAAACTTTCCTTGAAAGTTGCTTTGAGTCTTGCTCTTTATTTTGCCACAGCAATAAAAACTTCTGAACTGTAAGAGAGAAATTTCTGTTTACTTTAAGTTATCCCAGTTTAAGGCATTTGTCAGAGAAGCAAGGATAGTAAAAAGTTCATAGCTTCTGATAAAATGAATATGCTTACTGATATCTAGCTTTGAAGGGTTGTGTTACGAGCATGTTTTTCCCTACTGCTGGACTGGTCCCACTGTTTGTTCCTCCCACTGGCCGCCCAGAACCTCAGACACACAAGCCACAAATAACACTCTGAGACTCTGTATTTGATACAATCTTGTTGGCCAGTTACTATCATTGTTTTTGGGCTAGCTCTGTCTTAATGATTAACACATTTCTACTTATCTAAGTATTTCCACATGGCCATCTTATCAGAGAGTGGTGGGCCAGCATCTTGCTTTCTGCAGGCTCTACATCCTGACTTCTCCTTACTACTTTCTCTTTTCTCCTTGTCTCCTAGTCTCGCCTATCTTGCTTTCCCATTTGCTAAAGTGCTTTATTCATTAACCAGTATGAGAAACATTTACAAAATAACATCTCCCATCATCTCCTCTTTTCTGCCTAAAATAAAAAGAAGGATTTTAACCTTAACATAGCAAAATATACCATACAACAGTTATCAAATAAGAATCACAGTTAACAATATTTAGTTCATTAACATTTTGTAAGATTTAGGAAAATATTCCATCATCTAACCTATCTTTGTGAGTCCAAAGTCTTATATGTTACTTATCTTTAATCCTAACTAAAGAAAACTTCAACTATAACTATCTGCCTTCAACTCCATCAAAGACCACAGAAGGATAATATATAAACTCTAGAAATGACAGAGACAACTCACTGCCTGGTCAGTCACCCGAAGTTCTTCTGTAATGTTCCATCTTCAGCCCATAGGCCATAGTATGTCTGGCAAACTCTTCAGCAAAGCAGGAAGCTTAAAACTGTCCACCTGTATTGGCAGTTTGTCATTTTTCTCTGTGTCCTGTAGACTGTCTGGCTGTCTGGCAGCCTCTACTATAAAGCAGGAATCCTGTAGCAATGTCCATCTTGAATCAGCAGTCATTTTCCTGTGGGTCCTGAATGTCCAGTTTATACTGAATAAAGTCAAACAGTCTAGACAAGATCAGTATCTTGCCCATATGGCTAGTCTTTCCATGTTGAAAGCAAACTTCGTAACAAGTTTCTTCAATGTGATCTTCCTTTCTGACGCAGGTGGTGTTACCAGGGGCAGTTGTGCCTCACTGTCAAGAAAAACCATAAACCATTTTAAATGCTATATTCTGTAGCTCTTTGAAAGGTTTGAAGAATGTCTATTCATCTCAAATACATCTCTGTATATCTAGAATTCCTAACTAATTTATCTCTAAGTTTTAACTATCATAGGTAACTCTGTATAATCTGTACTAAATTATATATTATGTTATTCACTGAGCTATATAAACATAATACCTAAACAAGAGGAAAAATATATATGTATCACAAAATTGACCTTAAATTTGCATCAATAAATGAAAATCCATTTCAAAACAAAGCATTTATATCTACCATAATTCCCTTTTTTACCTTTAAAAAGATTGGTTGTGGTAATTAACCATTTATAACCAAGCCCATTTAAATGAAAACAAACATTTATAAACATTATTTGGGAATTCAAACTACCTACTGTTGGTAGGGGCACTGTCATGGGGAATCCTAAAAAGACACAGAAATCCTGGCTGTAGTGGTCTGCAACGCTGCATTGTCCCATTGACGTTGCTTCAGAGGGTCTTGCTTGATCAAATCACATTAGTCTGGATGGAATCCACATCTTTTCATTTTCTGTAGAAACAAAAATAGAAATCCTTTTCCCCAGTGACTTGTCCTTGAACTTAAATTTTGGAGTCAAAGCATTTTTTATGAAACCATTATGTTATAAGCACATTTTTTCCCGCCACTGGTCTGGTCCCACTCTTTGCTCCTCCCTGCCGGCCACCCAGTCCCTCAGCCACGTGAGCCACAAATAACACTCTGGGACACTGTATTTGATACAATCTTGTTGGCCTGTTACTATCATTGTTTATGGGCTAGGTCTGTCTTAATGATTAACACATTTCTACTATTCTAAGTATTTCTATGTGGCTCATCTTACTGGAGAGTGGCTGGCTGGCATCTTGTTTTCTGCAGGCTCTACATCCTGGCCCATCCTTACTACTTCCTCTTTCCTCCTTGTCTGCTAGCCCCACCTATCTTACTTTCCCATTGACAACAATGCTTTATTCATTAACCAGTATGAGAAATATATTTACAAAATAACATCTCCCATCAGGGTTGAGATTTTTATCTCAACTCATCTTTAATAATAAAGTCATGGAGAAAAACTAACAGTTGCAAAGGGGTAAACAAGGCAAGAGTTGAGTAGTTATAATTCATCCAGTAACCTGGGATCCAGTGCACTCTTCTGGCCTATGTGGTTATCAGGTATACATATGCTGTACAAACATACAAGCTCAAAATTACTCCTACACATAAAATAAAAACAAACATTTTGTAAAATGCATTATTCCATGAAAAGCTTGTTTTTATTCACAGTACCTTGTTAGTTTACTGAAATTATGTCACACATTTGACAATCAGTTTAGTGACTGCACTGATGTTATTTGCTTTTCAATTTTGTCTCATATATCTCAGTTTACAATTAGAATTTCCTCTCTCACTCTTTCTTATATATTTGGTGTTAGTATCAATGAACCTAGTGCTTGCTTTATAGTGATTAATTTATCTTTGTTGTTAAATTGATGAATTTTATAAATACCAGGATTATATCTGTAAAGAATTTTCTGTATGATGTCAATTTAAATGAGAAGACCCATGTAAATGTGGGATGTGACATTTTCACAGGATGGGTTCCCAAACTGTAGAAAGGAGAATGTTGTATGTGCATGTGCGTTCATGTCACTGGGCTTCCTAACTATGTATGCAATGTGACTAGATTCCTTTGACTCCTGCCATATCACTTTCCTGACTAGGTAGATTATTCCCTTGAACTGTGAGCTAAATTACCTTTCCTTTCCTTAAGTTGATTTTGAAATGATCTTTTTTCATGCAATGGGAAAAGTAAGTAATACAGTCTCAGACCACTCACTCCCATATGATGCATACCTCCAACAACTCCTATACAAAGATCTAAGAAGAAAAAGCTCCCTTAACCTAGAGACAGGAAAGAAGGCCTACTCCCTACTACAAATGACTTAACAAATTTAGATGACCCCTCCTGGATAACATCACCCTACATGTGCAGTTGTGGGGAGGGATGGGAGGGAAGGGTGGTCGGGGGCATGAGAGGGTGGAAGAAAGTGAAAGAAGGAGAGGGAGGGAGGGAGAGGGAGAGGGAGAGAGGGAGGAAGAAGGAACTGGGGTTGATAAGTAAAATTTAAAAAAGCAAAAAACAGCAACTACAAAAATTTCAAACACTAAAACTTCCTGTATTAGTCAGGGTTCTCTAGAGTAATAGAATTTATAGAATGAGTCTCTATATACATCTAAAAAGTAGATTCATTAGAATAGTTTACAGGATGTATTCCAGCTAATCCAACAATGGCTGTCTATGAACAAAAGTTCCAAATCCAGTAGTTGTTCAATACACAATGCTGGATGTCTCCGCTGGTCTGCTAGTATATCCTGGAATCCCCAAAACAGTAGGCCCTAATGCCAGTAAAGGAAGAGATTTGCTACTGAGGGTGAAGGTGAGCAGGCAAAGAGCAAAACTTTCTTCCTCCATGAGCCTTCTTACCTCAAAATACCTGGATTAAAAGCCTGCTTCCCACCTCAGAGTTGTGGACCAGATATGGATTTCCCACTTCAAATTAAGCAAAAATCCCTCACAAATGTGCCCCCTTCATTTTTGGGTTTTGGTTAATTACAGATGTAGTCAAGTTGAAAAAAAAGAGGAAGAAGAAGGAGAAGGAGAAGAAGAAGAAGAAGAAGAAGAAGAAGAAGAAGAAGAAGAAGAAGAAGAAGAAGAAGAAGGAGAAGAAGAAGAAGAAGAAGTAGAGAAAAGAAGAAGAAGAAGAAGAAGAAGAAAAGATGACTAGAAAAGTGCTTATAATTTATGAGTTATCAGTTACCAAGAAAAAGTAAAACATTCAAGCAGAATTTTACACACACACACACACACACACACACACAAAGAGATCAAATGAATTCAAAGAAGTAAATGCGAATGCCTAGACTATTTGTGGTCCAGTTCTAGGTATTTCTATTTTCCAAAAAAAGGCAGCTTGTGTTGGAACTTTCTTTCATATATCAGCTGTCTGAAATAACTAGATTATTATAAGAAATACCATCCTGCATCAAAGCTTATTAGCAGACTTTGGAAATCAATATGGCCATTTCTCGGGAAATTGAAAATCAATCTACCTGAAGACACACAGATGTACTGGGAACATACCAAAAGGACACTCCATCCTACCACAAGGACAATTTTTCATTCAATCTTATTACTATGACACTGGTTCATCTATGTTCTCAGCATATTTATTCATAATAGCCAGAAACTGGAAATAACCCAAATGTCCCTCAACCAAAGAATGGATAAAAAACATGTGGTACATTTACATAGTAGGGTATTCCTCAGCTGTTAAAAAAGAAAACTATAACATTTGCAAGCAAACTGACAAAGCTAGAAGAAAAAATTCTGAGTTAGGTAACATAGACCCAGAAAGACAAAACATGGTATATACTTATTTATAAATTGATATTATCTATAAAATAAAGGATAATCATGCCACAATCCAAACACTCAGAAAGGTTCAGTAACAAGGAGGACTATATCTATATTTACCTATATCTATGAGTGTATGGATTATATTATATGTGTAAATATATATGCATACATACTTACATACATACACACATTCATACATATGGGATAGATGATTATACAAAGTTACCAAAGAAACTTAAAACTGTATTTTAAGATCACTTTTCCCTCTGGGTCACATAGCTTAATTCTCTATAGGTAGAGCTGAAATTTTATTAACAGAGAATAAAAAAAAAATGCCTAAGGCTTGATTCAGTAATAGAGATCTCAACCCTTCCAAACTAGCAGTTATTATAGAAAAAGATTAAAGACCATTCTATGCATGTATGAAAACATTGTTTCCTTCTCTGTTCTACTACAACCTAGTCTTATTGCCCTTTATAATATGTGTAATTATCCCAGCACAATTTCTAGTAAAGGCTTAGTTTGTTAAGAAGATATACTGAATTCCAACCACTCTAAATAGACCTTCCATAAGAAGCTGAAATGTAAAAATTTAAAAAGATGTGTGTTATAAAATAGACCCAGCAAATAATTCAACCCCTGCATTGGAAAGATACATCACATAGATGCCAGGCCTAATATTTTATTCTAAAACAATGTGAGGAAACACTAATTATGAAAATAATTGACTAAAAGCATTTTAATTACTTTAAACTACTGTATGCCTCAATTCTTACAAAGAGATATGTCTTTCTTATTTTATTGTATTACATTTAGTATTTAATGTAGAGGGGTGTACATGTGAACACACAGAAAGAACTTGAATGCATATGGAGGTCAAAGGACAACTTGTAGTAATCCTCTCTCTACTTCTACCCTATGGGTACTGAGCTTTGAAATGAGGTTCTCAGGTTTGGTGGTCATTTCCTTTACCCACTGAGACATCTCAATAGCTGCAAGAAATACTTCTAAAATGTTATTCACAGAAACTTTTACCATAGAGAGTGATATATCTAGAAAACAATTGCATTTTCCCTTAATAACTGGAGATCTTAGAGTGCCTCTAAGATGTCTTTCTGAATGTTGTTTATATTGTGTAAACCTCAGGACATGTCCTGGAAGTTTTCTTTAGAAAAGAAAGTTGAAAAAAAGCACATACATTTCCACTGATTCTAACAAATATATGAGTAGCTTCTGACTCCTTTTATTGGATATATCACAGACAGCCCAGATCTCTATTAGAAAATATTTGGATTAAAAGCATTTTAAATCCTTTAAACTACTAAATTATTCCTTAATTTCTACAAAGAAGTATCTCCTTTTTATTTTATTTTATTTTATTACTTGTAGTATTTGTGTACGTGGGGGGGGGTTACTATTGACACACACTATCATTGGTTCTTAGTTTTATACCTAATCAAGTTTCTGAGATCAGTTCTATTGAAGACACTACTTAAGAAAATCATGTCTCCACCTTTGGAATTAGTCACTTGTTGCCTCTGTGTTCACTGTAGTGATCAGGCTGTTCCCTGCTTTATGCTATTACACTGCCCAAGTTATTCCATGTTGCATAGAATAGAGGGCTTTGCCTTGGGTGACTTCAATTTACAAAGCATCAGTGGGCTCGATTGTGAGCAAAATACACAGACTGGGTGCTCTTTATTTGTTCTCGAAGACACCACAGCTCACGTCACAAAAACAGCAAGGCATTGACATATTCATGCAAGCAAACACATGCTCATGCCTGAGTCTATCAAAGTAGACTTAGAACACAATGTCACATGGACTTATTAAATCTCTATCAGACAACTGGGATGTGTAAACTTATCAAACATAACAGACCAACAAAGGCTGGAATGTGTCTAGCTGAACCTCACCATAGGAATGGCATTTTCATCGAGGAAGAACTTTGAGATCATGCTTTCTCCTTTGTACTTGTAGGTAAATATAGAAGCACTCAGCTTTCTTTTCTTGCAGCCATGGTTGGAGTTTGCAGCCATGCTTCCATGCCATGATAGACTAATCCAAAGAAAAATCTCATTTCTGTAAGATTCCTGTGGTCATGGAATTTTTTCTTCCATGACCAAGGGATCACTTCTGTGATGTGTATCTATCAAGGAAAATCTCACACACTCTTGTCTTTATGGAAGAGTATAGGCCTAAGGCAGATGTTTACTTTGCTTCAAGATGAATTTAACTACAGCTGTAACAAAGCCAAGCAAGAGTTTTACTTCTCTTGTGCCCCACTTTTAATTCTAACTACTAATAGTCTTTTATTCTATTTTTTTGACAGAAGTATGTCCAGGTTACACGGAGAACATTGTATCTTATACTAAATAGAGTAACAAAATAGAACTCTCTGAAATGGGACTCCTCAGATTTTATCCAAGGCTGAGCTATGCCAAAGAATATGCCATTGTTTCACATTTCAAACTACCTCTCAGTACCACAAACTTCATTTACATTAACTAGTTGTCACATGAAATTAACACCCATGCAGGTTTTCCTGTTTCATTTTACCCACTTGCTAGATGGTACTATGTAAGAGTTGAAATGGTAGAGGAAGCAAAGAGAAGATAGAAATAAATTATTAAGTATTACTCTTAACAATGTAGATCGTTTAGCTGCTGATGTTTATATCCTTAATGGAAGAAGAAGCATGACTTAAAAAAAAAGAATGAGAGAGAGAGACACACTGAGAGGGACTAAGATAGGGGGTATAAAGAAGCAGAGTTGCAGGAGAAGCAGAGTTTACAGGAGAAAGGATACCATTTATTGCTTAATGCCAAATCTGTCTCAGCACTTCCTCTGAGAACAAGTGTCAAAGCCCTCATGCACCATTCCAGTCACTAAGAATAAATATAATGTATCTAATAGCAATCCAAAATGGTCTAATGGCTATTATCTGCTATTTTCATGGAGGTTTAACAAATTGTGTAGGAAATTGCATGATATTCCAAGCAGGAGGTGACATACTGTGGTAAAGAATGCTTTAAATGGTCCTTGCATTACTACTATGTACAAAAGAATGCTAATCTCCCTCCCAGAGCACCTGTCCACTGGAAAGTACAAATACAGAGGCTCACATTATATAGAGAGAAGAATAGACACTATCATCCTGAAACCAGTTTGTTTCCTTAATAACAATGCATTTTGAGAAAAAAGTATGTGGGAAAACTAAAATTACCTATAATTTAAAATATCGTGAAAATGAGACACCTTTATACTGGCAGTGATGGATGAAAATAAAAGGGTATTAATAAAAATAATTCAGACAAACTGAACTTGTTTTTCCTTCACAGACAAATAGAAAGGTTATGTTTCAAGCCATGTCTTCAGATATTTTGCAGAGAAATCAGCAATGATTATTTTTTTAAATTCCCAGTCCTTTTCCAACATAATAAAGCATTGATGCACAGGGCATGGGATTGTAACCATGAGTATTGTTTCATCAAAAATTGTAGGCTAGAAACTTTTTCTTTCTGTCACATTTCCTCTCATCCACCTTCAGGATACATTTTAACCTATGTTTTTCAGCACTAGATATTGAATGTAAGGTCTGGTACATGCTAGATAAGTAAACCAACACTGAGCTAGGTCCGTGTACATGCTGTGTAAGTACTCTATTACTGAGCTAAGGCCTGGTGCATTCTATGTAACTACCTTATGACTGAGCTAGGTTCTTGTATGTGTTATGTAAATACTCCATCACTAAGATAGGTCCTCCACCCTTTTTTGGGGGGTGCTAGTTTGTGGAACCCTCTGGAAGGGCTTACAAGGCTGTATGGTATAGGAGACCTTGTGAGACCATTTTATGTATGTATGTATGTATGTATGTATGTATGTATGATGTATATATATATTTATTTATTTATTCTCCTCTCATATATTACATTCCCACAATAATTTCCTTCACCATTGTCTCATCCAAGCCCCCCCTCCTTTCTTCCCCAGATCCAATTCTTCTCCATTTTCCTTCAGAAAAGAGCAGGTATCCCAGGTATATCAACCAAACATGAAATATCAAGTTTCAATAAGACTAGGCACATACCCTTCTATTGAGACTAGATGAAGCAACCCATTAAGGGGAAAAAGAGTCTCAAAGGCAGTCAAAATAGGTAGAGACAGCCCCCACTCCCACTGGTTGGAGTCTCACAAAATCACCAAGCTACATAACCATAACACATATGCAGAAGACCTAGAACAAATTCATGCAGTCTACCTGGTTGTTGGTTTCATCTCTATGAGCTCCTATGAACTCTGGTTGGCTGATTCTGTGGGTTTTCTTGGGATGTCTTTTAACCTCTTAACTCCTAAAATGCTTTTTTCCCAATTTGTGTAGAATTCCATGAGCGTCATTTAATGTTTGATTGTGGATCTCTGCATCTGTTCCCATTAGTTGTTTGATGAAGCCTTTCTGATGATAATTATACTAGTCAGTCAATAGCAGAATGTCATTAAGAATCATTTCATCATCTCATTGACTCTTTAAAATATTTATTTATTGCTGGTCATATTTGGCTCTATCCTGAGTCTAGAGCTATTTAGCCTCTGGTTCCTGGCCTTCCAGGCACTGTCAAGAGTAGACTCCCTTTCCTGGGTCTCAAGTTGGACCAGTCATTGGTTGGCAACTCCCACAAGTTCTGTGTCACCTTTACCTAGTACATCTTGCAGCAGAATGAATTATAGGTCAATGGTTTTGTGTCTGAATTGGTGAACCTGTCCCTCTACAAGTATCCTTACCTGATGTTCAGAAAATGGTTGCTTCAGGTTCCATATCCCCCATCCTAGTCTTAGCTAGAATCACCCTAATAGATTACAAGAAGTTTCCGTTGCATTAGGTTTCTGCCTTGCCCCTGAAATGCTGCCCAATGCCATGCCTTTCTTCTATCACTTTCTCTGTCCATCCACCCCCAACTGATCTCTTCAGTTTGCAACCCCACCTGCCTCTTCTATCCATGAAATTTATTCCTAGGTGCTCTCCTATGAATGTAGGCTGAAAGAGTATCACTGCATAGGGAATGGGCTCCCAAACTTCATACACCAGGGATAAATATTGGTTCCACTCAAAGGTCACATATGCCCTGGTTTCCAAATAACACCCATGTTCATGGGCCTGGTTCAGTCCTATGTAGTTCCACAGCTGTCAGACTGTGATCCACCAACACTGAACTGAACTTTTGAGACAGTGTCTCACTATAGCCGAGGCTAATCTTGAACGTGTAGTCATTCGGGACCCATCATAAAATTCATAATTTCATATACATTCTATCATGCACAGCTCCATTAATATCTTTTATGACTTAAACTTTGACTGACAATGTATTATGTCTGATGACCCATTGGTGTTTCTGATGTCCAGAGTACAGAGGTTCAATCTTATACCTTGGAGAAACATCAGCATTGCTCTAATACTTGAGAATCTATATGCACTCAAGGGGAAAATATTTTTTTTAGCTTTTCTTTTGTAGTCTTTCTTTTTTTCTTTTACTGGTAAAATTATAAAATTGACAACATCATAGTTACTTTATAATATATAGTAAGACGAGAAAGAGAATAAAACAACAGTTCATTATATGTATGCCAATTCATCCAGAAATACCATGTCCTTCTGTTGATTTTATAGCCTTGAGACTCCTAAGTTCAAAAGAAACCTTAAAGTTATACAAGAGAAAGGTTCTAGGAGTTCATTAGGTGGACAACCCTTTACCACTGGAAGAAAAATATTCAAACATAGACCTCTAACCATATTGTTAATGAACAAACAATTATATAAACCACACTGGGGAAAGCTGAAGGGAGAATTTCATATTAAAATTACGTTAATATGTATGTTCTGTTACTTCAGGACATATGTACCAAGCGATTTCAAATAAAAAAAGGATCCAAGGTCTACAACAACCAATAAAGCTAGAATTTTCTGAATTTAATTTTATTAATTAATCAAGATAATAATGTGTTTTCATGAGAGAAAGCATAACATATTAATTTTGAGACATTACAGAGGAAGTGAGGGAGAGAAGCTGGGATGAGGGAGAGAGCTGTGTCTGCTGGCAACAATGTAAAATCCCAACTTCTAAGAAAGTTGAGAAAGAGGGTACCAAATTGAAGACCTTCCTGGGCTAAAGAGTGAGCCAAGAACATCTGGGTAAAATTTATGTAAGGCCATTTCAAAATAAAAGTACTAAAATCATACCAGGAATAGAGCCCAGAGGCAGAGTGTTTGGTCTGGCACATGAGAAAACCTCAGATCTTATCCAATGAACCTCAATCTTCCCTTTGCTTCTTTCAAATGAACAGAACAAGCTTGGTCCAAGTAAAAATTATATATAAGTATATATGATGTACAAGTGTATATATGAAAACAGTCACCATGTATATTGTAAAACAATTAGAGAGAGGATTAGGAGAGTGTAATAATGGGTAACAAGAAGGGATAGAATGTAGGCAAAAGGACACAAGCATAATGAAAGTGGATGTAAAACTAAGGACACAAGCATCATGAGGAATATATAATGCTAAATGTTGTCTCATTTCAAATCCATCATAGTTGAAATTTCTTTATAATTCCTTTCCCATTATCATAATAGGTATCAGACATGAGTAGATACCGAATACATTTATCTTATTGATTAACTTAGAAAAAGTTCTTTTCTTTTGGTTGTGAGCCTAGCCTTTAATGGCAAGCTTTAATAAATCATAAACAATATCTTACCACATGAGGGGCCAGTAGACAGTACATTGTTTATGAGATTATAAGAATGGGAGCAGTAATTTTGGAGAAAGTGGAAATTTATAGAGGTATATAGAGGTATTCTGTTGTTACATTTGGAGCTTAGTGAAGAGATCTGCAGATTCCTGCTGCCCTGACCCGCGGGGCAGTCAATGACAAACTGGGAAGACACCTAGGGGAATCAAAGGGTAAGGGACAAGAAGAATGACAGCAAGTCCACAAACTGATCAAGCTGTCAAACTTTATTTTCTCATGGGAGGCTTATATTGGACCATGGGCAGATGTGAGCAGGGGTTTATAAGTGGGCAGGATGAAAGGACCAGTAGAAGGAATGCCCTGAACTAATCTTTAACTGGTTGTAAAACTGTAGCAAGAGGAATATCCTGAGTTATTCTTTAACTGTCTGTAAAGCTGCAACAGGAAGACTATCCTGAGGTATTGTTTAATTTGTTGTAAAACCACAAGCCTGTATCTATGAATGCTCTGCTAAACATTCTGCTTACTTCTTAAGAGGCAGTAATTTTCTATCTCAGAGGCCTGAGGTAATGAGGATGGTGAAGGTCCACAACACCCTGTCACATCTCTGTTATACATAGAACCCCTAGGAAATATCATCTGAACTGTGATATAAAGTGAGAAAGACAAGGGCAAGAAAAAATAAAGCCAAATGGTAAAATTACATGGGGAAACTTGAGGAAAGAGTGGCAATTTTAGAAATGAGAAAAGTCAAAAAAAATTCATCAAGAAAACAAATAGATAGTTGAAAGCAAACCATGACAAGTGTGAGGGCTAATCCTTTCTCAGCTTCACACCAGCTGGAATCATTTGGAAACAGGGGAACTCAATTGCAAAAATCTCTTTTCTAAATTAGCCTATCAGCAAGGCTGTGGAACATTTTTCTGATTAGTGGTTGGTGTGCCAGGGCCCAGCCCACTGTCGTTAGTGATACCTTAGACAGGTGGTTATGAATGGTTTAAGAAAGGTGGCTGAGCAACACATGAGGATAAAGCCAGTGAGCAGTATTCCTCCATGTCCTCTGCATCAGTTCCTATCTCCAGATTTCTGCTATGAATTTTCTTAGTGATAGAGTGTGACCTGAGGGTTGTAAGCAGGAATAAATCATTTCTTCTTCAAGATTCTTTTTATCATAGTGTTTTAATCTCAACAATAGAAACCCTACTTAAAACCAATGCTGCAGAAATGTCCAGAAAATATGATTTATAACAGATATTTTGAGTCATTTGGAATATTGCTCTAAGTATCTCTAGAATAATGTCAATACATAATACATAGAGGCAGAACCCCCTTTTTTTAGACAATATAACCTTAGAAACTAATATAGTCAAAATCATTAATTATTTTAAGAATCTTGGCTGATGGAAAAAAGACAAAATAAAAATAAAATCTTGTAGAGTTGATGAAAGTTTTTTATATGATAAAGATTTTAGCTAATGTATATTGTAATGAGGGAGACTTAATAGAGATGCAGAGAAATAGAAGGAAAATGTACAGACTACCAGCTAATGAAAAAATGAAACAGGAAGATCAAGATACAGATTGGAGAGTTCCTGTACTAAGAATAACATCCTGTGAAAACAGAATGTAAGGGGTAGGGTTGTATGGTTGCAGATACATTTTATAGGTTGGTTATGAGAAGTTGTAAATACATTGAGAAATTGAGTTTACATTATGAAATGCAAGACAAATGTAGGAGAAATAAAAAATATTTGTTTTATTTCATCTCCAAATATTTCCCATTAAACAGCAATCGGTTCTCAACTTTATGGCTGGAACAGTTTCAATGCACAATGAGAAAATTATTATCCACACTCATCAAGAATCATCCACATAAAAGCTGTGTTTTTTGTCACAATTAAAAGGTTTTAGAGACATTTGGTGACAAATTCAAATGCAGCTCCTCACCTCCACATTTATTATGATAATTTAAAAAGCAGTCTGTTATATTTCAAAACTGAAAGGAAATATTATATTTCACAGAAAATTGGAAGGCAATGTCATATGCTACAATAGCAATGAGTTACATCATTGATCTTCATTTCTTCAGAATATGTTACATTTAAAAGTATATTATATTTGTAACTAAGGTATTTTAAAAAGTAGACTAATCAGTCATAAAATGATGAACAATGGTCTGAACAACTGCAAATGGAAAGTCTTGGTTTTTCAACAATTACCCAACCAGCTCATTGCTCATATAAGAGCCTGAAAAGCCATTAACCCTTATATGTATTGTATTCAGGAGAATTGAGGAAAATTGGGAATACAAGAAAAAAATTATGTTGCTTCTTAGATTTTTGTGTACTATCATGCAGGTATGAATCACACTTTGGGAGCTTAACCATAATTCTCTGGGAATTGGTTTTAATTCAAACACTACTCTATCTACATTCATTCCAAAGAAGTGTTAGTTTGCTTGAGAAGATTGTAATGACATCCCTTCAGAGAAGAGGGCAAATCTTCAAGTCAAAGACGCAGATGTGTGACTCTGAGAAATTACTGAATGAATATGAGATTTTAGGTCTTTATCTGTGATTACAGATCATACTTTGTGGGGTGTGCAGGAATCCTAAAATAATGAAGTCCTAGGTAAGTGTATGTTTTTGACTGGAACCAACAATGTCAAGGACCTCAGTCACATGAGAAAATGACAAAACCTCCTCCTCTCCCCTGGGAAGGCTCAAAAGATCCGCATAGCCTTTTTCTGGTCACAGAGTAGGTATTGATAGTGTGTGCATTCTCCCTAAAGAGATGTCAAATTTCTAAATTCTGAATGAGTTGTTCTTAGTGATTCCTGACTCTGGAAAATTTTCAAACCATCATCTTAAACAATATTGTGGAAGTATTAACTTCAAGAAAGAATTTTGCTGATAAACTTCTGTCCAATAAAGTCAAGAATTCCAGAGATCACTGAGAAGATCAGATTCAAAATAACTTCTGGGATGAAGGTGTATGTTTGCTATTTCATAAGATAAATGTGGTGGAAATGATTACATTAACTCATTTTTATAAGTTAGCAATTTCTCAGTGTCCTTACCTTCAAATTTGTTTGTATTTTGCAAGTATATATTCCAGCTGGGATGATTATGAAGAGAAAACTGGTATGTACTATTCCAAACCTTGTGTATTTTAAATAGAAAATCAAAAGCAGCCAGTCCTCACTTTGCTCAGCTTGACAGATGCACTTTCAATTTCTGCAGTTTGGTTAAATAGAACAAGTTTTCAAATAGTGACTTGATTCCTACTAACATGCCTTTTAAGGTGCGAGTGTGCAATTGCTGCTTGTTCTGTCCTCAAACTGTTTTAACCAATGTGCATTACGATCAGTGACACATGTTTTTAAAGGTCTGTCAGTGATTGGTCATGATGTGTCTGTCATTTGATTTGTGCATAGATGTAAGGCATGTAGTGTGTCATCTCCTTATCATTTCATGACATGTCCATGAGACACTTTTTTTTTCCAAAATAGATCTTCACAAAAGAAAATAAATACAGAATTTGAATTAGATTGGCAAACATCATCACCATTTAAAGTGTGATAAAGCTGTTATTCTAAAAGCATGCAACCAGAAAAATGAAGGCAAACTTTATTGATAGAAATGTGTGGTGAGAAAGTGATATGAAAAAGAAATGATTTCAGACAAAATGTTAAAGAAACTAGTGATATCCCATCATTTTAAGAGTGTCAAGAATAAAACATCAGGGACTGGTCAAAACTTACAAAGGAAGATGGTGCTTTGGAAGCCACATGGGGGAAATATTTTGTATGAAAACAAATGACAACAAATGTTAAAGGGTAAAAGAAGAAAGAACACTTAGACTGTGCTGGTGATGGCAGAAGCTAGTGTAGCCGCTATGGAAATGAAAATAGGTCTATCATATGATTTAGCTATATTTCCTCAAGGTATATACCCAAAGGAATATAAGACAACATCCCTCAAAGACGCTTACACATTCATGTGTGTGCTTCATTCTGCACTGTATCCAGGATAGGCATACAACTTAGATGACCATCAATAGACACCTAAAGAAGATATGGGATACAAATCTATATTTTTGCCATTTAATTTTGTTCAGTTGTTAAAAAAGTGATATAACATCATGTCCAGGAATATGTATATAAACAAAGATTATGCTAATCCAAATAAGTCACACAATGAGACAAATATCCAATTTTCCCTCAAATGTAGAAAGAAAAAAGTGGAGATATGTCAAAGGGTTGAGGTAAGATGGATTGGAAAATCTTTAAAACATACAATGATATATATATATATATATATATATATATATATATATATATATATATATATATCACGTGTGTGTCAATATTAAGATCATTATTTTGTATAAAGCTTTAATGAAAAAGAATGAGACATCTTTGAAAGGTGGGAATTTAAAAATATATATTTGAAGAAATTTACCAGTAGAAAAAAAATAGCATTATTGTTAGTGACAGGCATGCTTTCTCAGTAAGAACAGGTGACTAAAAACTATTTTTTGTGTCTAGTAAAAGATTTGTCACTTTTTTTCAGATTAAAATGAAATGAGACAGTTTCATATGGCTTTTTCCTCTCCACTGAGAATTTGATAATGAATAAATGTCAAAATATTTAAGCAAATCTATTCTTCATTTTTACTTGTATACTGTCTTTGTATAAGCTAATTTATATCTGTAAATTCTACATTCATTTAATTATTATGAACAAAGCCTTTTTATTGGTATAATTGGTAACTGTTTCATAAATCAATAGCATTTGTTCTGTCTAGTAGAGTATTAAGTTATATTTTATGGAAGGAAAATACAGTTCCAAGTTCTTATAGAAAGAGATTAAAGAAGAGAAAGAAAAAAATAAAATATCAACAATTTACAAGGAAAATGAAGCAACTGACTCTACAAGATAATGATGTAGTTAAGTTTGTAAACTGCTCCTCAGATATTGGAATCTGGACATTGCCATAACAATGGAGAGAGTAAAGGGACATTCAGTAATATACATATCCATCCCTTGCCTCCTTCAAGACAATCACTTTTCTAATTATTTACCCCTTGAAGTATATTCTGAAGTAAGGACTTTAATGTTTAGATTTGAACTTCTCTGTCTCCAGTTTGTGTTCACCATTCTTCATTATTCAGTAAGAATCTGTGAAGCTTTCACTGCAGGAATGGTGTGCATTCGTATATGTAATGCTACTCATGTTTCATCTGTAAAAGTGTCAAAGAATAGCAAATCCAGGCTTTTCTTTTTGAGTAAGAAAAATCTAATGGGGCAAAAGAGTGCTAAATCCCAGCAGATCACATAACAGCCAGGGGATTCTAGCTGTCGCTGGTGCAATGTCCTAATTAGTTTTGTTGTGGGAGGAACAGCATGAAGAGCTTGATCTTTATTGAAGGCTCTAGCTAACTGACTTCGAGTGTAAAATTTATATTGTCTCTGGTAATAGCATCAAGTAACACCGATCTGAACACTGGATGTAATTTATGTTTCTATTTAGAGGCTGTGTGCTCTCCTAAAGTCATATTAACAGCATTCCAGTCATTTTCATGTGATAGCTCCTGCACATATTAATCATAACATGCTGGACATTATTTTCTCTACACTCCACTCAGCTTATCTTACAGAAATTTAGTAACAAACATTTACAGGTTTCAGAATGTATTGGTCTTTGATATTAAGTGATAGGGAAATCAGAGGATTAAAAAAAATGAGAATACTACAGGAGCAATCTATTTATCCTGACAGCTTGCTGTCCAGAAAATGAAGAAAATGGACACAAATTATAAACATACTATCAATGGCATTCACATTTAAAATAAACCATATAATGTGCATTTCTAGATATTTCTAATAAATCTCTCATAAACTAAGTGATAAAATAAACTTTAGCTAAAATACTTGGTCCCAGCTGATGGATCATTTAGGAAAGATTTGGAGGAATGGACTTGTTGACATTTGTGTCTCTAGGGATGGCCTTTGAAGTTTCAACAGCTCAGTCTAGCCCTTTTTCTGCCTCCTGTCTGTGTATCAGGATGTAAACTCTTTGCTACTACTCCAGCACTATGCCTGCCTGTCTCTATGCTCCCTTTCATGATGGTCAAGGCCTAAAACTTCAGAACTGTACGCAAGCCCCCAATCATATGCTCTCTTTTGTGAGCAGCCTTGGTCATGATGCATTTTCACAGCAGAAAGTATTACATTATTAAGAGAAAAATGATAGGATAGTGCTGCCTAATTTCTGAGAACACTGACAGCTGGATCAGACATGATATCACACCTATAATCCAACACCGGTGGCTGAAGCAGGAAGGCTGTGAATTAAAAGCTAGCCAGTGGTGCATTGTAAGAAGCGAAAAACGTTATCAAAACAACAAACAAACAAATACATTAAAGTACTGAAAGCAGCTTATAATAATACAACATATTTCACTAATTTTTGAGTAGATCTCTATGATATTTTGATATCTTAAAATCATCCTTAAGATGGTTCATGTCATAATTTCCTCCAAGTTCTCATATGTAACTTCTCATATCATGGCTGGTACTTATGCAAAGATTCACAACAGATACTGGAAGACTGAACAGAGGGTCCATAGGCAGATATCTGCCTGTGCAATGGTAAGACAGGGGGGTGGAAAGCATAATGGATAGAGGCAATGTGCTTTTCCCTCTTGCCGTCCATCCTCTTTTTTTTTTTTAATTGCTTCCATTGATACAATGTACTATATGACAGACACTCTTTTATGAGGAAAAAGCAGGTAATGTCACATTTCTTTAAATTTCAATGAATAAGATGAATTTCTGAGTTTTCTCTTTGTCTGTCACACATGAGAGATACAGTAATCAGTGAAGTGACTTGAGCCTTCCTCTTTTTCCTCCTCCTTTCCCTACTTTCGCTGTTTTTATGCTTCAGGTTAAAGCATTAGACATCATCTGACTAAGACACTTTCCAAAGTATGACTTAGACAGCACAAGTTCAAGAGACTATATTACTTTTACTTTGTCTATGTTCTTGTTTTTGCAAAAAACAGTACACAGCAAAGCTATACACATGT
The DNA here is from genome assembly GCA_030556225.1 of Cricetiscus sungorus. NCBI lineage: Eukaryota > Metazoa > Chordata > Mammalia > Rodentia > Cricetidae > Cricetiscus > Cricetiscus sungorus. The sequence continues at coordinate 94,350,488 of JANBXA010000734.1, read as the reverse complement.
GTACCTAAAAAAATAACAGTTGCCATTTGTAATGGTCCAATTTACACTGAAGTAGCAAATTAAAAATCTTATTTGGAGGGACTTTCTTGATTATATAGTATTCATTCCACATTGGCTGAATTTTGAAATTTTGTCCTCTGTACCATGGAACCAACCAAATGGTTCATCTTTGACAAGAGAAGAAAGTTTAACCAGGTGATATACAGCTTTATTCACAGATTTCTGTGAGTTTGAGGCCAGCCTGGCCTACAAAGAGTTCCAGAACAGCCATGGCTACACAGAGAAACCCAGTCTCAAAAAACAAAACAAAAACCCAGAGACGCACACACACACACACACACACAGAGAGAGAGAGAGAGAGAGAGAGAGAGAGAGAGAGAGAGAGAGAGAGAGAGAGAGAGAGAGAGAGAGAATTTGGAGAAAAAATAAACAAAATGGCTTCTCTTCATACTTCTTCTTGATGAGACATGTGTGATGAATGGCCACACTCCATCATCTCTGTTCCACACATAGTGTCAATGAGAGATAGAAGAATAGGACATGATAGATCTCTGCAGCTAATATTCTTATGTGGCTCTGCTGGGCCACAGATTGTCCTGTATGTTACTTCCTGTTATTCTTCTACTTGTTCATGCTTCTATAGCATGGAAACTTCACTTGTTCTCATCCTTTTCCGGCTCTCAGCCCATAGTACCCTACACAGTTATGTTGCTCTACTTACATGCCTTAAGTTTTTGCTTCCTTCAGGTCCTTCTTTCTGGACTACTTCCTCCATGAGGATAATTGTGACAAAACTATACAGCTATCCAGCCATTGTTTTTATTTCTTAATTCCTGTCTTTGGTTAATTTTTCTATATTCTCTAACATGCTTATATTATTCATTTGTCATCTTCCTTTTCAGAATATTAACTGCACAAGTACAGGATTTGTATACTGTTCTGAGATGCCATCATCTAAAAGCGTTTCTACATAGACACACCATCATTATTTCATAAAGCGAATTCATAAATGAAGAAATATCAGATTTTACTAACATAGCTGATCCTCCACCTGAGAGTGGTGGTTTCAGGATCTCCTTCTTCACAACCTAGACTCCTGGTTTATGCTAATTTCATAACTCCTCTACTACAAAAGGCATATCTGAAGCAGACTGGCACATTAAAAGTATTCTCTCTCTCTCTCTCTCTCTCTCTCTCTCTCTCTCTCTCTCTCTCTCTCACACACACACACACACACACACACACACACACACACACACACACACACAAAAGATGTTGATCCAGTTGTCTGGGTCTTAGGAAATATACTATATTTTTTTGAAAAGGACTGATAACACCTGAATTCATTCCAAAGTACTACCACTTTCCAGTTATCTTATATTAACAAAATATTTTAATTGCATTGCTGCTGTATTTTATTTTTGCCAACTTAGTCAAAAATGTATTCATTATTCCAGTTACTTAGCTCTTGTTATTACAATCTCTAAATCTACCTGATGTCCAATTGGCTGAAATGCTGAGTCTGGGATGTGCACATCCCATTTCAGCTTTGCTGCTTAGCTACCAGCTATGTCTGCTGGAAGCAGCATTAGAAGACTCCAAAGCCTGGAGAAATACTTATTTCTCACTTCCTGCTTCCGGTGGACTTCCTGCTTGGTACCAGTTCCTGTAAGTCATAGCTGTAGGTCCTCTTTTTTCCTGCCACAGTCTTTAAATTTTATTGGTTGATCCAGCATCTGCAGAACAAATTTTATGCCACATATCTCTTTGATTTTACAATATACTTTAATATTATTTTGAATATTCTCACTTTTCAAGAAGAAAATGATGTTAAAAATGGAATCACTATAACATAATGCAAATGTTCTTCAGAAAAAGACAGCTAGTTATTTTTTCCTGTTTTAGCCATTGCATACCAAGGAACTTTAGTAGGTTATGTGACCTTTGGGCTACATTTCCCTAAGTGGAGAAGATGAAAATGAGTACTGACCACATAAGTTGGATGAATTTTAAACAAGTTAGTGTAGGAATGTTGCAGCAACCTTGGAAGACATTAAAGCTTTGGATCAGTTTTGCTGGATAACATAGGGAAGGTAATATCAGCCTTGCCTCTCAAGGCCTGATTAAAAACAAAATAGAATACCTCTGGTCTAGAGTGGACATGAGACATTCTGATCTGACTCAAAGATTGGGATTATTGTCCCATCTTTTAAAACTTAGTCCAATTGGGCTTGCCGGGCACCTGGCCAAGCTGTCAGATGTCAAAAAGAGTGATTTACCTAAAGAGAGTAGAAGCATAATTCCTCCCTTAATGAGATAATGCACTGTGCTTTCCTAGAGCTCTACCCTCAGTGACATTGCTGGGAGCCAACTGATGAAGATCTGCTAAGTTTGCACACCTTTCTGATTTCTAACTCAGAAAAACAAGGGATTCTAGTTCAAAAATGTGTGATTTTCCCATTCTCTTCATCTATCTCTCTTTATTTCTCATATCAATCAAAGCTTAAGCTTGTTTTGTTTGTCATTCTGGGCTTTCTTACTTTCTCTGAAGCCACAAGTCAGCTTCTGTTTCCCCTTCCCTGGGAAATCCATGAATCCTCCCTTGGGCCTTCCTTGTTACCTAGTTCTCTGGTTCTGTAGATTTATAGTATGGTTTTGGACACTTATGAGTGAGTACATACTACGTATATCTTTCTTGGTCTGTATTACCTTACTCAAGATGATTATTTTCTTGTTCCATCCATTTGCCTTCAAATTTCCTGATGTTGTTTTTTGTTTTTGTTTTTATTTGTTTTTTGTTTGTTTTGCAATACTCCATTGTGTAAGTGCACCATATTTTTTTTTCTTTCTCTGCTTGAAGGGTATGTAGGTTGTTTCCAGGTTCTGACTATTATCAATAAAACTGCTATGAACATAGTTAACTAAAAGTCCTTTTGGTATGAATGAGTAGTCTTTTGGTATTTGCCCAAGAGTAGTGGTATAGCTAGATCTTGAGGTAGACTTATTTCCTAGTTTCTGAGATACAGCCATATTGATTTCCATATCAGGTGTCTTCTAATACTATTTCATGCCCAACTTGGAGATCTTTCCCTTCTTTCTCTTACTACTTTTTCTTGCCCTGCCTACTGCCCTTGCATGTGAGTATCTGTACACACACACACACACACACACACACACACACACACACACACACATTTAAATCTAGGTTGTTTGCCATTCTGGGTCTGAATTGTTTTACTCATAATGATTTCCAGTTCAATCCTTTTACAGCAAATGACTTTACTCACTATTGACTTGGCTACCCAGGGTAGTTTGTAGTTCCACATGAATTTTAAAATTGGTTTTGTACTTTTGAGACAAATATCATTGTATATTTTCTTTATACAAATTGCATTTTGAGCCCATACAGAGTTTTCACAATACAGCAGCTTTTACAAAGCATATTCTGACAATCCATGAAAATGAATGGGCTTCCTGAGAGGCCATACCCTCAACAGCCAGCTGGACTTGAATTTTACGAGTAGGCTTTTCCCACCGGCCCGCCTGGTCCCACTGCCATGCCAGCCTCAAATAACACGCTGAAACTCTGTATTTGATACAATTCTGTTGGCCAGTTACTAATTCCTTACCGGCTAGCTCTGTCTTAATTATTAACCCATTTCTACTATTCTAAGTATTTCCACGAGGCTCATCTTACTGGCCAGAGTGGCTGGCTGGTGTTCTACCTCTCTAGGCTCTCCATGTTGACTCTTCCTCCCTACCCCTCTTTCCTCCTTGTCTCCTAGTCCCTCCTATCTTGCTTTCCTTTTGGCCAACAGGGCTTTATTCATTAACCAGTATGAGAAAAACATTTACAGAATAACATCTCCCATCATCTCTTTTCTGTCTAAAATAAAAGAAGGGTCTTAACCTTAACATAGCAAAATATATCACACAACAGTCATCATATAAGAATCACAGTTAGCAACATTTTGTCCATTAACCTTTAGCAAGATTTAAAGAAAATATTTCATCATTTATCCAATCTTTGTGAGTCTAAAGTTCTATATGTAACTTATCTTTAATCATAACTAAGGAAAACTATAACCAAAATTATTTGTCTTCAACTCCTTCAAAGACCACAGAAGGATAATATATGAGCTCTAGAAATGACAGAGGCAATTCACTGCCTGGTCAGTCACCCGAAGTTCTTCTGTAATGATCCATCTTCAGCCCATAGGCCATAGTGTGTCTGGCAGACTATTTCATGAAGCAGGAAGCCTGTAGCACTGTCCATCTTGTTTCAGCAATCACTTTTCTGTGTGTCCTGCATATCCAGTTTATACACATAAAGTCAAACAGTCCAGACAAGACAGACAAGACAAGCAGTACCTTGCCCAAATGGCTAGTCTTGCCATATTAAAAGCAAACTCCATAATGTGTTTCTTTGATTTCCATCTTCCTTTCTGACGTAGGTGGTGTTACCAGGAGCAGTTGTGCCTCACTGTCAAGAAAAATCCTAAACCATTTTAAATGCCATAGTCTGTAGGTCTTTGAAAGGTTTGAAGAATGCCTATTTATCTCAAATACATCTCTGCATATCTGGAAATCCTAACTAACTTAACTCTAAGTTATGACTATCATAGGTAACTCTCTATAATCTTTACTAAATTATACATTATGTTTTACTATGAGCTATATAAACACAACACCTAAACAAGAGAAGAAATATACATATCACAAAATTGACCTTAAATTTGTATCAATAAATGATAATCCATTCCAAAACAAAGCATTAATATCTATACCATAATTCCAAAACAAAGTATCCCTATCTATACCATAATTCTATTTTTACCTTTAAGAAGATTGCTTGTGGTCATTAACCATTTAAAACCAAGCCCACTTCAATGAAAACAAACATTTATAAGCAATATTTGGTAATTTGGGCGTCATTCTTTCCAAACTGCTTCCTGCTGGTAGGGGGCACTGTCATGGGGGATCTTAAGAAGACACAGAAATCTTGGCTGTAGTCTGCAAGGCTGCTTTGTCCAAGCTGTTTTGAATGTTGGGTCACCTGGGACACTGTTTCAGGGGGTTTGGCTTGATAAAACCACAGTAGTCTGTAAGGAATCCACAGCTTTTCATTTTCTGTGGAAACAAAAATAGAAATCCTTTTCCCCAGTAACTTGTTCTTGAAATTAAATTTTGGAGACAAAGCATTTTGAAAATAAATACATTGAATCAATCCAGCAGCATTTCTTTTATCAGTAGTTGTTATTTCCTCAGTAGTCAAACAATTTAAAGAAAACAGAACAGTGTACAAATCCAAAGTTTCTCTGTGCTTTCCATCTTTATGTGGCTTTTTTATTACTCTATTTCTTCTACTTCTATTTTTACATATTTTGAGTTTCTCTGTGTAACTTTTATCTGTCCTGGAATTCACTGCATACCAGGTTCACTTTGAAATCACAGAGATCTGCTTGCCTCTGTATCCTGAGTGCTGGGATTAAAGGTGTCTGCCAGCCACCAAACCCAGTACTCTACTTCTTCTTCTTCCTTTTTTTTTTTTTTTAACAATTGTATCCTGTTTCTTTTTCTCTCCTAAGCCAATGTATATTTTAAAACACACTGTAAACCTTTAGTGGTTTTTCTTAATCTGAATCTGCCTTTTCTGTAAATCTTTATCTTTTCCTGGCCACGAGTCTTTTTTCTGGTAAAGAACAACTTTGCTAAAATGAAAGCCACAGTTTTAGCTACAGTCAATACAAGTGACAGTGGCTATTTTACCGCCACCACTGAGAGCTGTGCTCACCACCTTGATCTATGCTGCCATCCAGCAGCATACTGCTGGCTTGGAGATATGGTCACTGCCATTGCCAGCTCTCATACACACCAATGAATTGTTAGCAGAGCTCTTTAAAAGTCATGTGGTTTTTTGCTACTTATGCTAATTTGCTACTTATGCTAATTTTGGAAACCTCCATTAAAGGAACCATGAAAACCTCTGTCTCTAGCAAAACAAAGTCCACCTGAGAAAAATGCTGCTACCAAGAAGTCTTGCTTGTCTTAGTTCCTTTGTTTCTAAAACATTTCTTAAGCTTTTCTTAGTTTAAAGTGAAAGTTCTTATTAGCCGCGTTGGGCACCAATTGTAGTTTGTTGTTTTCTGCCAGCCATTATGTTACAAGTAGGTTTTTCCCACTGGCCCGCCTGGTCCCACCACCACGCCAGCCCCAAATAACATTCTGAGACTCTGTATTTGATACAATTCTGTTGGCCAGTTACTAATTCCTTACTGGCTTAATTATTAACCCATTTCTATTAATCTAAGTATTTCTACGTGACTCATCTTACTGGCCAGAGCAGCTGTCTGGCATTCTACTTGAACATATTCTGATTTTGAAATTTCCATCCCCAGAACTGTGAAAAATAAATTCCTATTATTTCCAAATACTTTATGTGTAGATTCTGGCTTAGCAACATTAAACAGACGAAAGCATTTTCATGTAAGTATTTTTTTGAAACTTATTTCAAATGAGATTTTTTTTTAATGCAATTCTTCTTAGTCATTTTTAGGTCACTTTTAGGTAAAAAATCCTTATCTGGGAACTTGTGGTAATGACATTTTAATGTGAATATTTTATTGAAGACAAGATTCTTTCTCAACTCATAAAAGTATGGCTTGATAAATTTTTATGTGCACATATCGATATTACTATTTCTAAGATAAAAATTAAACACAAAACTACACCTTGGACAAGGTTAATCACCATTCTGACTTTGAAAATCATAGCATAGATGTATTTCCTTTTGTATTATATGTAGATTCATTTAAAATGAATTACTCACGTCTGCTTTCTGAAACTCAGCACAGTTTTCCAAGCTCATGTATATTTTGTATAGAGCACCCCACTTATTTGCTTACAGTTTCAGTTTTCTGTAGCCTACCTCCATGTTCTGTGTTTGATAGACATCTTGCAGCTCCTAACTGTTATTGGTGCCTTTATGAACATTATTTTTATGCATCTTTTGATATACAATGTAGTTGTAATAGTTAAATAAGTGGAGTGATAATTTCTGGGTCACTAAATGAGTCCAAAAACATTCAAAATGTTGTATCAATTGCCAAATTCCCTTTGCCTAAACCTGGTGACTGGGATCATTTTCATTTTAAGTATAGTATGTATTCTCTTTGAATATGTTTATTGACCATTTGATATTTGCTTTTGTGAGGCATCTGTTTTTCTTTGGGTATTTCTGTATGTTTATCTGTCCTTTTAAATATTGCTTTATATTTTATGTGATATTTTTATCTTAAAAACATCTACATTGTATAAACACATAAAAGCAAGTGTATATTTCAAATGGGCAATTTATAATTTATGATAACATGAATTTAAAGAGCAATTAGACTATTATAGGTTTCAAAAGTGATTTTCTTTTCAAAATTTTGAGTCTTTAAAATGAATAGATCTCAATAGGATATATACATTCTTACATATGGACTTTTTCCCAATTAGAATATTAGTAGTTCTATGATTCCCTAATGTTTTTGTTATGTACACACTGTATAAATATGCAAATTTTAATTTGTTAAAAAATTGCTGTTCCTGATGTGTGTTGGACATGCATACCTTTAATCCCAGCACTCAGGAGGCAGAGGCAAGTGGATAAATGTGAGTTTGAGGCCAGCCTGGTCTATAGAGTGAGTTCCAAGACAGGCTTCAAAATAATACAGAGAAACCCTATCTCGAAAATTGAACAAAACAAACAAAAAAGAAATTGTTTTTTCCACTCCACTCACATATTTTTATAACAGTATTATTTGTTCATATCTTTTTAAATATTATTATTTTTTGTTCTTATTTTATATATCGGTCCCAGTTCCCTCTCCCTCCCATCCTCCCATGTCCCCTGACCATACCCCTTCCCATTCCCCACCCACTCCACAGGTCATATGTTAAAGTAGTTTTCATACTTACCATTTTCACAAATGCAATAAAAATTTAAGACAGAAATATTGCCCAGGTTTCATTATCATTCATTGATATGTTTCATGTGATATCTAGCTGACCTGTAGCTCAGTACATATCAGCACAGTGGTAACAAAATGAATATAGTCAGAGCACTACTATATTCCAAGTCACACATTTATGATGTTTATTTTTTTCTTGTAAGTGCTTATATGCTTATTCTAAATAACCAAAAAAAAAAAGGGTTTTTTTCCCTTATTTATTTATTTGACATGGAGAACCCAGCTCTTCTCTAAATTGTATTGTCAATTGTTGGACCCTGATTCCGGGGTCCTGATGGGCCAGTGGGAGAGCCCTGCAACACAAACACCAAAACCAGGAGATGCAATAATCAAGAGATGTTTATTGAATGAGTACAGCATTCTCGGGGAAATTTGCACACCCCCCCCAAAGGGTTCACACTCCTTTTAATAGAGACAAACCACAATTTAGCATACATGCATGGGGCACAAGGTGACTGATTACAAAGTGTGATCTCATGTTTGAGAGATCACCCAGGTATGACCTGTTCTCATTCAAAGAATAAACCATAGAATGACTTGGAAAGTCCCCATACTGTCCATTGGCCAGGAGTGACCCAAACAGTGCTGTTCATCTGGGGCCATTTGTTCCACTGTTGGGGGCCTATTTCCTTGTTGTGGGCCAAGACCTGGGAAAGACTTCACTTCAGTTATTTCACACAAGATTGAAGATTCAGTTACTAGCCCTATTTAGCAGAATCAGCCTAGCATAACTACTAGCCCAATCACCATAGTAACTTTCTGGTTCTCATAATTTCTTGTTCTTTCCTCCCATGTCAATGTCCATTCTTTATGATTTTCTATATTCTGTTTGCAAGAATTCTTTTCCTGTCCCTTTCTCACATCCTTGCTTTGCAAACTAAAATCTTTCACAATAATGGGAGGGAGAGGGAATAGATATTGATATATAAAATAAGATTGTTTCTAATTTTATAAACAAACACACAAACAAACAAAAACAGAATTTAAGAATATACTCAAGCAGAAGTCCATGAACAATGTTATTAGAATTTAAAAGACAAAAAGCCCAGGTCAGGCAATGTCAGCCTGGAGGAAGAGCATAGAGAAGAAATAGGGCATGCTGTTTTTGGTGGCAAGCCACACATGGAGGACAAGCCACTGGGTGATTGGGAGGTGGGGACTTCAGTGATGAAGCCCAAAGTGTTGATCAGAAAATCTATAGTATGGGAAAGCATGCCTACAAACCACAGAATTAGAAAAATAATTTACACTTTTCTGAAAAATTTTAGCCCCAGAGGCAGACAGAGAAGCTACATGGCTGCAGAGCTACCCTGTGGTCTGCTATAATCACAGGAATTTTGTAAGGAAAAAGGACAATCTCTCAAGGATCAGTTATTCTGCCTATTACCTGAGCAAGGCTTAGGTAAGCCAGCTGATGGAAACATACATCTGGAATTGAAGGTCTCCACCCAAACCAGACTTCTCTTGACCAGATAAGACTCTCCCCCTCCCTCCTTCTCTCCTTCCCTTCCTCTCTCCATCTCTCCCTCCCTCCCACCCTATTCCCTTCCTCTTCCCTTTATCATTTTCTTACAGTTGTAAGCCAAGGTTAAAGGAAGATGGTTTTATTGGGCATATATTTCTTATGGTAGGGTAATGCAAAGAAGCTCTCCTCAAAAGAAGAGCAGAGAGACTCACTTGTTTATAGCTCTGATTTCCTGACAATTAATGGAGGGGGGAAAAGCCAGAGTTTGTCTGAAATGATGAATCATCAACAATATTATTTTGTTTTATCAATTTAAAATCTACATATTTATCATTTACAAAGATCTCAAAAATAATATCCAGCTGGATATATTGAAAACATTGCTTAGGATATTAATCAAATTAAATGACAGTATAGGATTCTCTGTTTTGTTTTATATGGGCAGTTTTGTGGCTGGGTTTTTATCTTCAAATTTTCTATCAAAGAGGGATGTAAAGAATTAGAACAAAGGCACTACGAGATGGTAATGGAAAATGGTCATATCACTATTAAATCATTTTTTACACAAAGCAGTGGTAAACACTTCCTCGATCTCAAGGCATTTGCTAACCTCACAGGTGGAACTGTTCTAGACATTGAGAGTGTGATTTACATAGAGAATGAATCATTGTGGATGAGTGCATTTGATTTGAAAGTATTTGAATGTTTTAGTATGTTTATGCCTGAATGTTTTCCAACTCTGTACCATAGTTACTGCCCACACGTTGAATGTCTTACAGTTGTGTTCAAAGAAAAAGAAACTAGTCAAAAAGGCTTTCTCAGTAAGAGTCCTTCTATATATAACATTCATTTGACTGTCAAAACAGAAAAAGAGAGTCTGACAAACATCTAAATATCACAATCTTCATGTTTGCTTATTTTGTAAGGTTTGTTTTACACTTGCAATTTACATATTTATTATTATTGTCATTCATATATAGACTCACCTTCATTTTGCAGTTCGAGTAGTCAAATTTTTATGCAGCGAAGATTAAGTAGATGTTATTAGAAAATTAAAGTTTTACATATTTACAAGAAAGATACATAAGTTGCTTTACAGTACTTGACTTTAAGCCTTCAGTAAGTTAAAAATTATAAATGTTTTAAAACATTTTTTTTCTCTTTCAGATCATTGTTTCAAGGAGAGGCCACAAGGATTTGTTGTTCTTTGCTACAAATAAAATTAAACACTGTGTCTTTTATATAGAAATATTGCTTGGAATAGAATTGTGATGGGAGATGTTATTCTATATATATATATATATATATATATATATATATATATGTTCTCATACTTATTAATTAATAAAGCACCGTTGGGCCAATGAGATAGCAAGATAGGCGGGGCTAGGAGACAAGGAGGAAAGAGGAAGTAGAGGTTAGAGTCAAGATGGAGACCTGAGAGAAGGAAGGCGCCCGCCGCGGCTCTGGATATGACGAGCCACGTGGAAATAATTAGATAAGTAGAAATGGGTTAATAATTAAGGCAGAGCTAGCCCATTAACAATGATAGTCATTGGCCAACAGGATTGTATCAAATACAGAGTCTCTGAGTGTTATTTGGGGCTCACGTGGCGGTGGGACCATGGCGGCAGGACCGGGAGGCTGGCCGGGGAGGAACCTGCCGTAACAGAATTGGGTCTTAAAAGATGTGTTGGAATTTTCTCAGTGCTTAACTTGTATTCAGATTCCACACATAGGTAAAAGCTGAGGAATTGTGGAGAAATTCAGTCATTCTTTTCGTGGGGTACCTTACTTCCTGGATGCTTCAGTGTTCTTTATTAATTTCTTTATTTCCTGAATGAATCTAAACATTAGTAAATTCTTTCAAATAATATGATTATTGTAATTTTGTCTTCTGAAGATTACTTTGTCCAACTTCCTCCTTCCCTGCATCATTTCTTTCTTCTTTCCTTCTTCATATCTTCCTTTCCTCCTTTTTATTCCTCTTTTTGTATGAATAATGTTTTTATTCTTTGACATTTTTATACATTTATAGAATGCATATTATGTCAATTTACTGTTCCATCTTTCCAACTCCCCTAATATCCTCCATTTCTTCTTCCTTCTAACTTCATACCCTTACTTTCTATTGTTATTAATAGCACACAATATCAAATCAATGCTGCCCACATGCATAATGGTGGGTGATCACCCATTGAGGCATAAACAACAACCAATGGCCATACCACCCAAAGAAAAGTGATTATCTCTACTTCAGCAGCTATCAGCTGCTAATAACACCTCCAATGGGGGTGGAGCTTTGGGTGGTTCCCTCTCTACTATTCATGCTGGAATTTTTACTGGCTTATTTTTATTCACAGGTGCTGTGAGATGATGCCTACATTAGCCATGGCGTATTCAGGTGTCATAGTTTCACAACTCTGCTCCCACTGACCTGCTCTTATGTCTTTTTTAATGCCTCTTTATCAAGATTCCCTGAGTCTTTTATGGTGAAGTTTGATGTAAATCACTTGTTCACATCCGAGCGCTCACATCTATTTATATTTTGAACTTTGAACACTTATGAATCTCTTGATTAACCACTAACCTTTGCAAAATATTCTCTGACCCAAGTTGAGAGTAACATTAATCTATGGGCATAAATATAAACATTTAAAATGTAGATTTGTAACATGACATGTACTAAAACAAAAAGTTATGTTCTTCCTTAGGCCATATGATCTCCCAAGCCATGTGCTTTGACCAGGTTTATAACACCAGGCAAAAACAATTCCTTTTTTTCAGAGCCAGCTTCCTATGGAATCATAAAATGGTTGGGTATTTTTATAACTATTTCACAAGTGGACACATCTTACCAAAAGGTTAGTACTGCACTTTGTGTGGTGCAGTTCTGGGAAAGAAAATTGATATGTTTTCTCCCCAGGTAACCTATACAGTATCTTCTAGCACTGTGTATGCTCCAGTAATGATGAGAGTTTCTTAGTTAGTTGAGGCTGCTTTCTCTATGTTTTTTATCCAAAGTAAATGGTGTCTTAAAATATGTGGTCTTACCATAAAGTTATGGTGGACATACCAAATAGCCTGTGTTGTTATTGGTGCTTCAGGAACTCTCAGATCAGTAACCCATAGGAAGATGTACATTGTCTGGAACTAAAATTATCCTTTAATAGCCCATGTCTTTGTAAAGTAGTGTTGCCCAATCACACAGGTACCTCTGTTTAAACTCTCTCTCTCTCTCTCTCTCTCTCTCTCTCTCTCTCTCTCTCTCTGTGTGTGTGTGTGTGTGTGTGTGTGTGTGTGTGTGTGTGTGTGTGTGTGTATGTGTGTTTAGAAACCACTGGATTGTTTTTTAAGGCTTTCTTATGTGTTCTTCGTTTTGGCTATCAACCTCTACTTGTTCCTTCCCCTATTTTTCTACCCCACTTAAATCTTTAATCTTGTGTATCTCCCACCCTAACTTTCATGTCACTTGTGTTTGGTTGTTCCCTGTAATTGAAAATTTTCCCTTGGATTGAAAGATTGTAGGTTTCCATATAGCTATTCCATATACTGTTTGTTTTGGTTAATTATTCTGCCAGAATCTCATTTCCCATTTCCTCATCTCCAATCCCTATTTATGTCTGAATCTTTCGGATTCTGCTGTGTGTATTTTATTATCCTCTCTTCCCCTAAGTTGTCTGCTCCTAGTGGCCTGTTTCTAGTTCCCGGCTTCCATGTATATTAAGATTAAACTTAAATCAGCTTTTAAGTGAGGATACATATATGAAAAAGTTGTCTTTATGGACTTGGGTGCCATCACTTAATATTTTTTAGATTCATCAATTTACCTGCAAGTTTCCTGGTTTCATTTTTCTGTATAACAAAGTAATAATCCATTGTTTACATATATTATACTTTCTTCATCCGTTTATCATCAGATAAACATCTTGGTTAATTACACCTTTTTCTATAGTAGGTTAAGCAACAGGGGATATGAATGGGATAATAGGATAAAGAGTCCTTTGGGTAAATGCCCAGGAGTGATGTAATGGGCCACAAGGTAGTTCTATTTTTAGTTCCTTGAGAAGTCTCCAGATAAATCTTCACAGTAGCTTTACTTTCACCAGAATATGTTAAGTTTTTCATTTCCCTACATATGTGATAGCATGTTTGCCATTTCAGTTCTCAAATTGACCATTTTGACTAGTATAATTAAAGTGGTTTTCATTTGTATTTCCCTGAGTGAAGTATATTAAACACTTTTAAAAATTGTTTTCTAGCCATTTGTTGTTTTGAGGATAGCCCAATTTTTTTTACCATGTTGCTTATTTTCTTGATGGTTAATGTATAAATTCTCTGTGTATTTTGTGAGACTAATGCAATGGCATTTAGTGACTGATTGCAGTTTTTTATAAATTTTAACACTAATCCTCTATTGGGTGTTTATCTGGCAACATTTTTCTCTCATCCGGTGGGCATCCTCTTCAATTGACTGACAGTTGCCTTTGCTACACACAAGCTGTTTTGATCTCAAAATATCCCATTAGTTGATTGCTGGTCTTATTTCTTACACTCAGAGAGTCTTATTCAGAATGTTCATATTTGTACCTATATGTTGAGGCATACTCCCTACTTTATACTTTAGCAGTTTCAGAGTGTCAGCTTTCATACTGATGTCTTTATTCCATTTGGAGATGAGTTTTGTCCTTCAGTTTTAACCCCAATATTTGTCACTGGGTTTTTATTACTTGTGCTACATCTGGAACACAACTTTTGGGGTATGAATTCATTAAAAGGTGGTTTGCCTGTGGCTTTGCAGCCACTGGCACAGGCCAGAGCTGCAAGAAGGGCTCCTGCAGAGACACCGCCCAGCCAGCTAGGTTTTCTTTCTTTTTTTTCCCAAGGTTCTGAGGGTGTTTAGGAATTTCCTGTTGTAGCCTCTTTAAAACAGTCTCCAACTACCACCCAAACTCCAGAAGCACATGGGCTCCAAATGCGACAGCATTTATCAGCAGTAGACTAGCTGCCTTTGCCTTCAGGCTTCTCCCACCACTCATATTTTTTTTTTTTTTCATACAGGGGCAGATTTTCTGAAGGCTCTCTCTCGCTCTTGCTCTCTCTCTCTCTCTCTCTCTCTCTCTCTCTCTCTCTCTCTCTCTCTCTCTGTGTGTGTGTGTGTGTGTGTGTGTGTGTGTGTGTGTGTGTGTGTCTCACTACAGCCCCTTTACTCAGGCTGCCACTCTCAGCTCATGCTAGTTCTCCAATCAGATGTGCTATGACTCGCAGTTCACTGACATAGTAGGCAGCTTTGCTAAGGCAATTTGGAATTCTTCCTCCTCCTCCTCCTCCTCCTCCTCCTCCTCCTCCTCCTCCTCCTCCTCCTCCTCCTCCTCCTCCTCCTTCTTCTTCTTTTCCTTCTTCTATTATTATTATTATTATTATTATTATTATTATTATTATTTTTTACATATAGATCCCAGTTCCCTCTCCCTCCTATCTTTCCCTACCCCCCTCTGACCCCCCCCTTTCCCTTCCCACTTTCCAGGGAGGGTGAGGTCTTTCAGAGGGGATCATCAAAATCTGTCAAGTCATTTGGGGTAGGGCCTAATGCCCTCCCTCATGTTTCTAGGCTAAAGGAGTATCCCTCTATGGGGAATGTGCTCCCGAAGTCCTTTCATGCTCCAGGGATACATCCTGGTTCCACTGTCAGAGGTCCCATAGACTGCCCAGGCCTTCCACCTGAGATCCACACTTAGGGTTCTGGGTCCATCCTATGCTGATGTCTCAGCTATCAGTCTGGGGTCTATGAGCTTCCTCCATGAGCTGTCTCTGTGGGTCTTTGCAGTCTGGTCTTGAACCCTTTGCTCATCACTCCTCCCTCTTTGCAACTGGATTCCAGGAGTTTGGCTCAGTGCTTGGCTATGGGTGTCTGATTCTGTGTCCATCAACCACTAGACAAAGGCTCTAGGATGGCAAATAAGGTAGTTATCAATTATATTATCAGGGAAGGACATTTAAGGTAGACTTTCCACTATTGCTCAGATTGTTAGTTGAGGTCATCCTTGTAGGTCTCTGGACATTTCTCTAGAGTCAATTTTCTCTTCCAACCTATAATGGCTCCCTCTTTTATGGTATCTCTTTTTTTGGTCTTGTCTATTTGTCCCCTGACACCCTGACTCAATCTCCCTGGTACCACATGTTCTCCTCTCCTCCCCTTCTCTTTCTCCTTACTCCCATTTCACTCATTACCCCAAGCTCCCAAATATGCTTAGGAGATCTTGTTCCTTTCCCCTTCTGTGAGGGACCTTGTATGAAACTCTTAGGTTCCTCCTTGTATCCTAGTTTCTCTGGTGATGTGAATTGTAGGCTGCTGATCCTTGATTTATGCCTCAAATCCATATATGGGTGAGTACACACCATGTTCCTCTTTTTGTGATTGGGTTACCTCACTTAGGATGGTTTCTACATATTCCATCATTCCATCCATTTGCCTGCAAATTTCAAAATTAAATTGTTTTTTTTTTGTCCTCCCCTCCCGCCCTGGCTGAGCAGAATTCCATTGTGTAAATATAGCACATCTTCTTTATCTGTTCTTCAGTTGTGGGGCATCTAGGATGCTTCCAAGTTCTAGCTATTACAAATAATGCTGCTAGTCTCTGCTTACCTGGGAGCCTGGCAGAAGAGTAGTTTGGGTGAATTTTTGTTTGAATTGAAGACTACACCTTATTTTCAGTGTTTGAAACAAATGAGTAAAATGTAACTCTAGTAAACTCCAAAGTAGACATTGTTGGACAGAAATATTATGAATGAAAAAGTATTTTAAAGGTAAATGTTCTGCTTTGTGAATATGTAAGTATAGTACAAAGATTTCTTTCATCCCATATATCCCATTCCTTTAAAATAAACATAGTTTACAATGGGTAGAACTGTCTATACATAAATATATATGAAAAAGCAAATGTATATATTTAAAAATTACCTAAATCTGTTTTATTAGACAGTAGCTCACTTATTGCATAGGAACTGGACTTGGCTTTACATTCTTAATGTACTTTATTTTACTTGAGAAATAACCTTATCTTGAAACAGAATTTCTTTTATTACTTAAAACACACACACACACACACACACACACACACATATATATATATATATATATATATATATATATATATATATATATATTAGTAAATTATGACCAAATTTTTGTTGGATTGCATCCAGTAAATTGAAATACACATTTGGTACACTATGAGATTGTTGTGCTTTTGTTTTGATTTTAGTTGGAAAAAATTTGATGTAGGTGACTCATTATTGTTAAATTAAAATATTCTATAATTGTTCATTGCCTTTTATGTAGTGTTGTGACAGATTTAGCAATAATTTTAGTCATCTGAGATATACTTTAGTCATCTAAGATATCTGAGATATACTTGTTTTTAGGTAATCCAAAAAAATGTTTATACTCATATATATATATATATATATATATGCCTCAGCCTATATAAAAGTTTCCTTAACATAAGCACTTTACCAGAAACAGAATTGATAGATGTTTTCTACTTGCTGACTGCCTAAGTTATTTTGTTGCAAGGTCTTGAGGGGATTGGCTTTTTCCTTCTAGATCTTTTTCAAAAATACATTTAGTACTAAGGTATACTACTTGATGTTTCTAGTTTTTTAAATATATTTCATTTGTGACAGTACAACTTGAGGAAGTTGATAAATTGCTTAAGAACTTTTGATTGGTCTCAGAAAGGTAATGGATTAAATATTCTTAATTTTGTCTGGAATCTGGAAGAGTTATGTTGTACATTTGGTGAAGTTTTTCTTGTAATTTGTATTTTAAATAAAATATTTTTATAGCTTTTGATTAAAAAAACAAAGAATGCTGCTATGAACATAGTTGAACAGATGTCTTTGTTGCATTGATGTGCATCTTTTGTGTATGTGCCTAAGAGTGGAATTACAGGCTCCTGTGGTAGAGTGATTCCAATTTTCTTGAGGAACCACCATTCTGATCTCCAAAATGGTTCTCCAAGTTTGTACTCCCACCAGCAGTGGAGTAGTGTTCCCTCTCCACATCCTTTCCAGCATAAACTGTCATTGGTGTTTCAGATCTTAGCCATTCTGACAGGAGTATGTATGATGGTATCTCAGATTTGCCTTGATTTGCATTATCCTGATGGCTAAGGATATTGAGCATTTTCTTAAGTGTCTGTCAGCTATTTTGGATTCCTGGAGAAAACAAGATATTCGATGACAAAAACCAGATTTACATAATACATATCTGCAAATCCAGTCCTACAGAAATTTCTGGAAGGATAACTCGAACCAAGGGAGTTAACTACAACACACACAAACATAGGCAATAGGTAATCCCACTTTATCAGAACCCAGAAGAAAAAGCATGGCATATCTATTCACAATACCACCACCACCAACAAATCCAAAACACACAAAAATTAATAATCAATGGTTCTTACTTTCCCTCAGTGTTAATGGTCTTAATTCACCTATAAAAATATACAGATTAACATAATGCATATGGAAACAGACTCCATCCTTCTGCTGCGTACAAATAACCCATGTCAGCTTCAAAGACAGATACTATCTCAGAGTAAAATGTTCGGAAAAGGTCTTCCAATCAAATGGACCCAAAAAGCAAGCAAGTGTAGCTATCTTAATAACTAACAAGTTAGGCTTCAAACCAAAATCAGTCAGTTGGGAATTCTTAAAGGAAGGAATTAGTTAATAGCAAGATTTTTTTCCCACATCAAAAAATGGGAAATATTATTACAATGGAGAGTGTTAGGTCTTTGTATGATTACAGGTGGATGGTTTAAAACTCAAGCAATTTAATGAAAGGCTAATCAAATTAACCAGGATCGATAATTATGTTAATTAACATTTTGATAATCTTTGTTGTTGGATTGATAATTCTTGGTTTATATCTAAAAATGTTGGCTGATTTTAGTGCCAAGATACAAGACTTAAAAAAACATATTAAAGCAGATTATAGAGATATTCAAACCCAGACAGAGGAATTTATAAGAGAACCATTTGAGCATTGCATTATAAGGTTAGAGAGGAACAGTCTAAGGTTTTCAAACAACCAACCTTAATATATGCAGTAACCTTACAGGTATTACCAAGTGATAGAGGCTCTGTAAGAGCTAATTGGACTCCTGTGCCAATTTTAGGTATAAGGAGATTCAAGGAAGTGATGCAGTCACCATTTGTGAAGCAGATGTTAAACTCATGGTCAGTTTGTAATAAAATTTTCTCTAAAGACTGTATAGACTTGGTTAAAGCTGGTCCACAATTATAGTGGAATGCCTGATTCAGAGAAAAGGCTAAGGCTATTAAGCAGTGGTGTAATGCTAGAGGAACAGAAATCTTCCAAGATCAACTTCTTGGAGATGGAGACTATGCTACTATAGAAAGGTAATTTCTATATGATGACCACAAACCTGGACTTATGCCTTGAAGCATCTTTGAATGCTTAAGAAAGAATTAGAAAAGTAGGAAAGAAATTTGATTCATTTACTGGAGTTATACATGACCCAAAGGAAGCCTTCACAGATTTTATACAAAGATTGATGTCAGTAACAAATATAATGATACCAGATTCAGAAGCTAGACACTTCAGTGAAAGTGTCTATTAGCTCAATTCTTGGATTTTTGGCTAAGAACAAGTATGTTATTTTCTTCTTCTCTAGGGTAAAATCAGTTTGGATAAGTCAAAAGCATTAAATCTGATGGAGGTAAGAACTTTATTCTGAGGCGATACCTTAGAGTGTGGACAAGTGAGGAATGCAATAGTAAGGTTATGTTTTTATAGATATTCAAAGAGCACAGTTTCTCAGATTTAATTGCTTAAGCCAAGGAAAGAATATCGTAGACATAACTGTGTGATCTTTAGATCAACAATACCCAGAGGATCTTCTGGATATAGGCATAAACAGTGCTTTAGAGATTGACAGAAATCATTACTTGCATAATAGCTCTGGGTTCAGATCTATGCAGTGTGACTAACTTCTGATCTTGCTTTTAGCATATTGACTTGATTTAGTTTTTCCATAAATTGTGTATATTCTGGGGAAAGGAGAACCTTGAAATTCTTAAATGTCCTCCTGATTTCCTTTGTAGTTAACACATGTTAGAACCTACTTTGGAAATCTATGGAAATATCAACTTTTATTTCAGTTAAATAAAGTAGCAATTTCTAGAGAAAACTCTTCGCAGTGTCTTGTATATAATTCAATTACCTCCTAGCTTGGATATATACTTCCATCATTCTTTGAGGTTTTTGTCTAGAATTAGGAACCTTTACTATGGGATTTATACTTTTTTTGCAGTTGTCATGCTACTTTGATTTTTCATGTTGTGTTAATTGCTACATTGTGATTTGTGCATCTGGAAGAAGCTTGTTGGTAGTTCATTTTGGTTTGTTTTTCTTTTTGTCAATGACATCTTCTGTTCATTGGTATTTGAAGACCCAGACCCTACCCATGTCTTCTGCTTCTCTGCTAGAGTCCCATGCCTGCAATTATTTAAACAAGGAGACTAGAACAAATTTACTAGCAATATGGACTGGGCCCATGGCTAGAGAGCACAATGGGAGAGTCTCAGTTGGGCTTCCCACATATCTCCAAGTCTATGTGTTATGTGTGATGGCTGGAGAGACACTGGAGGTTTCTAGAAGTCATTCTAGAATCTGACCAATCTCACAAAGGAGACAGGCTGAGAGGGGTGGCTGTCCCTGGTAGGCAACTGAGGATCTGAGTAATTTCAATTGAAGGCGCTAGGAAAACAGAGAACTTGAGGCCTACCTAGGTCCATACCACATGTTAATTCAATCCTAAGTAGGTATTTAGACAAAATATTAAGAAAAACAAAGTTCTTATTTTTTTCCTTAAAAGAATATTTTTTATTTATTTTGACAACTTTATAGATGTATATGACATATCTTGATGATATGCACCCAACCCCTTCTGTCTAGATACCCTTCATGATATCCCTCTCCTACAGACCCCATTTTCTGAACAAGGAACAAATAAGTATATTTATAGTGCTGAGTCATGATTTTTAATGAAAACTCAATTCTATAATTTTCTAAACAGTCTTGCTTTGTGATAATGAAGCATATAAGCTTTGGGAAGTGTCATGTTGTCAAGCATTATCAAATATTTATTAATATTTATAATATACAACACTAGGGATAATAAAAGTTGTAGACAGTTTAGAAAACACCAGTAGTTTTAAGTATGTCAAAGGAAGACATCTCTGTGTTACCAATCCCTCTTTCAGTTGCAATCACATATAATTATTAAGAATTTACACTTGGATGTACAATCCTGAATTAAGGATTCAAATTTCAAGAAAATAGCTTGACTTTTTAAAGTTTACATTTTGAAAAGCAGTGCTAAATATATAGAAATATTATCATTTAATTTGTCTGTATATACATAAAAATAAGAGACATTCAAAATATTTTGGTACAGTAAGATAAATGACAAAGTAACTTTTATGGAAATTTCCAGTCACTCCTAGACTAAAACAGTTAATTTCATTGCTATTTTGGCATTTGGTGATAATGTATAATTTTAATGAAGTCTGCTTTCCTATTTTTATTAAATTGTACAATTCTTTAAGAAAGATTAACCTATTTTAAATACCAATGTATGCAATTAGAACTTTAACCTTGATGTCTTAACAGGTATTTTTGAATCTGCTGCCAGAATGGCCTTATCTACTATTCACCTAAAACCTATAGAATCCAGTTCAGTTTCACATTTATTATTATAGGCTGAGCACTGGGAAATCATTGGGGAAAAAATCCCCTGATAAATTTAAAATGTATCTATTTATCTCTACTAACTTTAAATTTGTATTGATATATCTTTTAACACCTTTTATATAATATTGTTATGATTTACATACATGTATTTTTCTACATGTATCCAACTACTACACTTCATGTATGTATTATTTTTCATATGCAGACATACATTTAATAAAGTGTAACATACACTTACACAATTAGACAATTTACATGATTAATGATAGTAATAATGCAGACTGTATTCTCTAAACAGTTATTAAAAACAAATTACTTATTCATGGAATTTTTCATTTAACATTTTCAGACTATAATTGACAGCAGACAGCTGAGATAATGGGAAACACAACCATAAAAAGGACAAAGTTTCTTACAGTCAAGACTGTATGAAGCTGCTTTGTGTTTCTTATTCTTCTTAGTGTATAGAAATCATTAGAAGAATCCTAACTTCAATGTACTACTTTCAATCTTCCATACCACTTATAGCTTGGATGTAGAATGTACTCTGGTTTCCTGATGTAAATATTTGGTTGCTATGCCTGTGATGCTACATGGAGAAAATATAGTTTTTAAGAGAAGATTGACTGTAGAGGTGTGTGTGTGTATGTGTGTGTATGTGGTGGGGGTGAGGGTGGGCATCTTCCTTTACTAGAGCCATGCTCTCAACCTGTCTCATGGTACCCTAGCCTATCCTTCTTCCTCTTTGTTCCTGGTCCAAAGCAGCAAAGTCAACTGACTGGACTGCAACCTAAGAAACCATGACTCACAACGAAATATTTGCTTCATAGTACAGGAATGGAGGCTAATATACTGTCACCCAGAACTTTGCTGTAGTTGTCTTATGTTTGCAGAAAAAGAAGCTCAAATCAGTGTATCTTTAGTCTGCTGTGCAGGCAGAATTATTAGAGTTCATTTTAAATAGTTTGTTCATGTTGTGGTGAAATTGTCTAATTTTATGAAACTATTATTTGAAGAATGTCCCAGATAAAGTAATTTATAGAGTATAGACTTGGCAATGAGGTATAAAGATGGTCAAGATATACAGATTATAATGAAGAAAGATTTAATGATATTCCAGATGACCTGGAATAAATATTTCTACCTGTTCTTATACCAGTCATAACTCATTTTGTCCTGATAAGTGGGTGGTTGGACTGAGTAGAAGATAGTGCAAGGATTGATGATATTAACATAACTTAAAGGCTAATTCTTCCTTAAGAGGGAGATACTAGTATACGCTGTTTGAGAGAAGTGTAGATCATAGACTATACTCTCAAGCACTCTCCAATACCAGCCAAGTTTTTTATCTCTAAAGGAAGAATTCCAGGACAAACATAACATCCTGAGTGCTCTCACTGCAGGTTGCTGGAGAAGGGCCTTGTACGCCTCTTGGAAGTGGCTCTAATGACATTTCTGCAAGGGTTCCTCCATGCATCTCTGCCAGATAGGAGATTCTCTAGTGGCTCCTCTCCAGACAGAGCCTGGTCATGCTTCCTCTGAGGGCTATATAGTTTAGGCTAGTTGGTTAATTAACAAGCATGCAATAAACACCTACTGTGTGTGAAGCACTCTATGTGCAATTCTGCTCTGTATTTAAACAAAACCTACTCATATGGAAGCTCGATTCAACTCTCCCTCACTTTGCTTCTGTTACTGGTTCTCAGTGTCAGGTTTTCCTTTGGTGATAATGATCAGAGCCATGCACCTTTTATTTTTAATATTTTGTAATGATTGGATCTCTTATTGATACTTAAATGTAAAGTTAAATTTCTCAGCTCAATTATAAGCACACAAGTCTGTTTTCTACCATTGTTGATTGTGCTTGAAGGAGTTTCTCATTGACTTGTTCTTGAACATGCATTCCTCGGTATAAGTTTTCTAAGAATGCTTCTTATATACAGAGTCTAAAAACATGAAACTATTAATTATACAACTTATTTGTATTATGTTTTTATATATGTGTGTATTTGAATTAGTGATATAAAGTATTTGATATAAACAGATCAATTCATAAAATGCTATCCACTGATTTCTTCCACTTAAACTATACAACACAATATGAAGACAAAACATTTAAGTTTTTCCTAATAAAGAAAAAGTAGAAAAAGTTAATTAAATAAAGAAGAAGTTAATTAAGTTTTCCTAAAATTAGGAATCAAGTTTAGCTAATGCTGTCAGATATAATCCACAAGAATTGTAACTGAATTTATTTAATTAAGACTAGAACACCAAAGGTGATTATTTAATTTTAATTGTTTTCATCACTGAAAGAGAAAATCACATGGCTACTTCATCTTTTTCTGTAGGTATTTTTATGAATCAAAGCTCTTTCCTTCTCCCTTTAGTGAATGCTGTTTTACATTTCTTAAAAGTACCATTCTACAAAATAGTGGCTCTGTCAATAATAAAGCAAAGCAAGTGTTACAGCTGATGGAACAGTGTCTTGCTCAGGACTGTTGTATTTGGAACACCCTGGAAGATGGCCAGCACCTCTGGATAAGTATTATGTTAAATGGGCTCAGCTTGGTAGCTCGAGCCTGTGATCTCAGCACTTGGGAGCCTGGGACAAGAAACCTGCTACACTTTCCAAGACCAGTCTGGACTACACAGTGAGATCCTGTCTCAAAAAACGCAAAACCAAATAATAGAAACTTTAGAGTGAGCTAAAGTTGGTTCAGTGTCCATTATCCTGATGTTAGGCAATGCCCTAAGATCAGAGTATCTTCATCAGTTTAACTCTGTGGGTCTTAGGGAGAGCTGGACTCTCTTTTGAGTTACTCTTTCTAACTTCTAGCTCCTGTGCCAAATCCTGGCAACACACATAGAACACAATGAACCAGTCAGGTTTTTGTTTGTTTGTTTTTGTAGTGAGCCTCAAAATGCAAGTAGTTCACAATGCTGTTTGTTCCCAATTTCATCTTGATATTTCCTGTTGAATACTGTATTTTAAAAGTCTGAAAGGAAAAGTTATTCTAAAGGAAGTGTATCTTTTTTCATCTTTTCTCCTGTTTCTATGTTAGTAAAGGTGTCACAAAAATGATTATAGGATTAAGTAAAATAGGTGGTAAGCAAGGATTTTGCCAAGATAATAGAGTACATGATTGGATGATATGTGATTGCTGGTGGGAAAATATCATTTAATTCATTTAATATAAATGGTTTTATGTCATGCTATTCTAGCTGCTGTGTTTCCAATATGTATAATTTTCATCTCTTAGTTTAGAATAGTTCAAGATATTAAAATATTACAGCAATACATAGATGTCAGATACATATCACATAGCTTTTACTATTGAAAAGGCTTTTCATAAATATAGCTATGTAAATCAAGCAATTGTTACCTAATCTGCATTGTATTTTTAGAATGTTTCAAATTTTCATGATTTTGTCATTTTTTCCGGTACAGGATCTGACTTCAGACCTCGTCTTGCCTTTAGTAGTCAGTTGTTTTCCTTATCTTACAGTGTGGGCTGGCTTTTCAATTTTTCTTTCCCTTATATGACTATGACCAATATGAACAATATGTGTGTCTTCTATCTGGCTGTTGCCCAGGCCTGTCTGTAACACATGAATTCAAGTTGCCCTCCTTTGTTAGTCTCCAAATTATGGGATTACAGGAATGTATTACCATTTAGCATGACCCTGACTTTTAAATCTTCTTTTTTTCAGCATGTGTCTGTATGTGTGGGCATTCATGTGTAAAAATGTGGCTGTACATATTTCAATGCTAGAGGACAATCATGGATGTTACTCTCACTTTCCGGCTGGCTGGAGTCAGGGTCTCTTGTGTTTTTGTTTTGACTTTTGCTGAACTTGTTAGGCTTCTGAAGATTCTGAAGATTCTCTTTTCCCTAGTACCCATCTCTCCATCAGAGTACTAGGATACAGATGAAAGATATCTTACATGAGTTGTGAGCACTTGTGCAGTGAACTATTTACCTATTGAGGCATCCATTCATCTCCAGCATGTCCCTAAATTTAAGATATTAGATTGAGGTTACTTGTGTGAAAGAAATGTGTAGCCAGGCTCTCTGAGCTGAAGTCTGCTCTTTCAGAGAGAAGCTCGTGTTGCTTTCTAGGCTCAGGGAGTTCAGACAATTACAGAGTTCATTTCCCTAAGCGACATGACTATTAACACCTGCTAAGGAGAAGAAACCCTCTGGCCTGCTCAGATGACTGTAAGCTGTGTAGGGAGCTTCAAAGGTGGCTTTTCAGTAAAGTAAATGATTTTGAATCAAGCATAACTCTGTCGCTGGTGTTCCTTCCTGGAAATTCCAAGAACTTACTGGTTTACTAAGCAAGAATTGAGATTTGTGGTCTGTTTTTGATGATCTATCTGGGATAAAAAGGAATTTGTTCACACTTCCCCAGGGCCAGTGTGAAGCATTAGAACACTCAGAAGTGGTTTTTTTTTTTCCTTTCTCAGCACACTGTCTCTAGCATGTGACATATCTCACACATGATGTTAATCTGGACATCAGTTTTTCATGTTTTGTCATTGTAAAATTTCCACCTTTTCTTTTAAGTATTGTCTATGCATTATGTACTTGATTTAGTTCCAACTGTTGGGAGCTCTTAAGTTTTCTCCCATTACACAATGTTTTAAACTTTTTCTTTATGACCTTACTTTCTGTCAATGAATAGTATTCTAAGTACATCTTTTACTGCCCAGACAATTTCTTAGCTCTATAATCAACAGTATTTGAAGATTTGATTTTATTGAAGAATTGCCACCAGGAGCTAAGATGTCTTTGATGTCCTCCTTATTTCTAAATTGTATTATTCTTATGATTTTTCAGTGAAGACAACTAGTCAGTATCTGTCTGCACAGTAGTGCATACCTCTGCATATCTGCATATATTTATCTATACATGTTCATAATTAAAGTCATGACATTTGGCTAATACTAGGAAATACATACACACACACACACATTATGTATATGTATTGTGTGTGTATGGTTGTGTGTGCACATGTGTCCCTGTGTGCATACAGCACTGGATACCTCTCAGCTTCAGTTTTCAGGATACCGAGCTTGTTATGTGAATGCTGGAACACAGAATTCTGGTCCTTCTAACTGCTGAGTCCTCTTTCTAAAGCCCTCTCCTCTTTTCCTATAAGGCACTGCTACATTTCTTTCTACTCTATTCTCACCAACTTCACAGATTACTAATTTTATTCATTTCCAAATTTTACTATCAGAGGTACATAAATTATAACCTATTTTCATAAGCTCTTATTCATTATTTCTAATTTGTAAGGTGACATATTAGACATATTTCTTTATACATATTTCTTTATACATTGTTTTTTAAAAATATATTGTGGAGATCACTTTATATTAACTAAAATCTTCTTTGCTCATTTTTACAGCTGAGTATGTGGTACTAACATGGAAAATCTACACATAAACTGGTAGGAATTAATGTGTTTGTTGATTGTAGTGACCACTCACATTCCAATATAAATAAAATGCATTAAGAATTGCTGCCTGAACTCTTAAGTCTGTCCTGGCTTTATGAAGCAGGCAAGCATAAATATCTCTGACTTGGACTCCCCTATCTTGGCTGGTGCTTATCACCTTTTTTCCATTGCTTTTTACTTGATTTCTCTAGTTTTATCTTGTGAGTGACCTCATGTTTGACTCACTCATGGGTTTCTGCTTTCCCCATCCTGTGGCTCTGGAAATCAATCATGTCATTAATACCAGCCTCCACTTAGCAGGAACATGATTTTCAGTCTCAGAATTGGCCAGTTTCTGTGTAGATACCCCAGTCATAATATTCTTACTCTCACACGTATTTATCTATCAGGGTGATTTTACCCCAGATACTGTTTGTTGCCTGCAACCCTCTGTAGCATTGAAACAAGATAACTGGTGTAATATTCAGCTTGGAGAATAAAGCTAGAACTTAAAATTTAGCTTACTGTAACAAAAGAGCTATTTTCTTTAAACCACGATCCTGCAGTACTTCTCTCCAACTGTTCATTTAGGATACCATTCAAACTGCTCACTGATGAAATTCATTTACAGTAAATGCCTCCTTCACTTTATGGGAACCCGCTGAGCTGAAAATAGATGAAACATAGTTTACTTTAGACAGGTATGAAAGGAGAGATTCAGCAAATGTTGGTGAGCTAAAATTATTAATATTTTAAAGAGAGAAATATATGTATTCCATTATATATGTGTGCTTTTCTAGAACTTCTTCTGATACATACCTTGTTTTTACCAATGCAAGATTAACACACAGAGCAGTTTTTAGAGTGACAAAATTATCTGAGATAAATGTCTCCAATCACCCAAATAACTCTGAACACAGCAAATAAAAATGGGGTCTTCCCATACTTTTTCTGTTACCACACATAACAGTTTAGACTGGAATTTAAGATAAAAGTAGAAAAAAAAATTGCCTCAAACATTTGTGACAAAACAAGCCATTCCATTACACAAACATAGATGGAACTTCTGTTGATGTTGCTCCTTCCTTCCTTCCTTCCTTCCTTCCTTCCTTCTTTCCTTCCTTCCTTCCTTCCTTCCTTCCTTCCTTCCTTCCTTCCTTCCTTCCTTTTTTCTTCCTTCCTTCTTTCCTTCCTTCCTTCATTCATTCCTTCTTCCCTCCCTACCTCCCTTCTTCCTTCCTCCCTTTCCTCCTCCTTCCTCTATTTCTTATCTTCACCAGAATTCAATTTGACTCTAATTAACAGAAAAAGAGTACTTCCTGTAAGAACTAGAGGAGGTGGGTACTTAAGAAGCATTTTATTTTTTTCATTATTGCAAAGAAATTAAAGCCAAAAAGAGGAATTACCAATATTCAACTTCCATTCATTTACAGGACTTTATCTTAAACAAATAATGTAAAGAAAATAGGATGATGCTCAATTTAGCCTGGCATTATAGGTGGAAGTTGATCCGAAGATGCTAACATGGAAATGAAATTTCTAAAGATGAAAATAGCACACAAGTCGTCAAAGGATGAAGAGTTCCTATTTTCAGAGGCAGTTAAAATCTTCTTGTACTATGAAAGCATGCATACACATTTGCTTCTCTAAAAATACACTCTGTATATTTGCTTCCCAGATGTCTGATGAATCACTGTACACTGTTTGCCATAGGTGAAAAAGATTTGGATATCTAATGGAGTTGCAGCTACAATAAGTATTGTATTTAAAAATAACATAAACTTTCTCAGCATAGACACATGGGGTGGGGCCTAAGCTCTGCCCCAAATGATATGAGAGACTTTGAAGGCTCCACATGGAAGACCTCACCCTCTCTGGGGAGCAGTGAGGGGATGAGCTGGGATTTGGTAGGAGTGATAGGGGAGGATGGAAAGGTAAAGGAACTGGGATTGACATGTAAAACAACTTTGTTTCAAATTTAAATAAAAAAATAAAATCATGTACTGTTCAATTTAATTTGTATCAAATATTCTGAAAAAAATATATGGAGCTGAAAATAAATTACTATTTTTTCTGGGTTGGAAGTGGGAATAGGGATTTTTTTTTCAAAATGAGAGAATGGCAGGTTCTCTTTGGGATAATGAAGGTATTCTAAGCCAGGATCATGGTGGTGGTTTCACACATTTGTAAACTCACTAGAAGGTCTTGAAAAATCTACTTCCAATGATTAATCTGCTCACATGCTAGGAGAGAAACATGGTTGTAAGAATCTGCTCATATGATGAAAGTGTAAAGAGCTGCATGCAGTATGTGTGCATATGTAAAATCTGATCAAGCCTTATGATTTATACTAATATACCTATTACCTGGTTTTGATGTTGTGTTACAGCTATTTAAGATTCACTCTCAATAATAAAACAAAAAAGATGTTTAAAAATAACATAAACAAGGAAAACTCAGCTACAGATTGAGACCTTATTTACTATCAATTTTATAACACAAAACAGAAACAAATAAAAAATTCAAGCAAATAAGAAATCCAACAAAACAAGAAAAAATATCACAGAGGTGAAATCTCTTGAGACATTTATTTTAAGGTTGACATTGCCTGGTTGTTGACTAGGTTATTTTAGATCATCGAACTTTTCCCTTCTAGTCATTCTCAAGGTATAGGAAGATGTGGGCTGGTTTGGCGGTACACCATCTTTTCTTCCCCATTTGACAACTGTCTAGTGACTTGGAACTCATCCTATTATCAGTAAAGTGTGAGAGCTATATGGTCCTTGGAGACAAGAAATTTTTACCACAGACAGTAAGATTCTGTATAGTAATATAAAGAATGTAAATTATGGGATTTAATTGCACAGAGAATATATTCAGTTACCTATCAGAGCAGAAATCATTGGATGATATTTCCAAAGAACGGACAGTTAATGTGCAACTCATCATTGTGACTCACATCCAAGGAAGGCCTTGTGTTCTACCCTTCCTATTGCTGGGCATTCTTAACTTCTAGAAAGTCTTCAACTTTACTTAGTCTGTCTCTTTGTGATATCATACCTCAATCTTATAATTGCTTGGGGCTAGAAAAATGGCTCAGCATTTAAAAATGAGCATTGCTCTTCCAATGGAGCCGAGTTTAGTTCTCAGCATCCATGTCAGGCTGTTTCAATTACTATGGCTCTGCAGTATAACTTGCAAACAATAATTATGATACCTACAGTAGTGTTCTTACTGTTCAAAAATTCTTCTGTTCTACTGTGTGGTTTTTTGAAGATAAGTTGTTGGGTTTTTTTTTTGTTGTTTGTTTGTTTGTTTGTTTGTTTTCCTGTGTCTATAAAAAACAAAGTTGGCATTTTTGATAAGGATTCCATTGAATTTGAAATTTTCGAATGGCCATGTTAATAATATTAGTTCTACAAGTTCATGAGTAATTGGAAAGTCTTTTCTAGTGTTTTCTTCAATTTGTTTCTTTGGTGTATGAAAGTTTTTACTGTAGAGTTTTGTTTGTTTTTTTTTTTAATTTCAATATCTAGGCTTTTTCATGGTACCCTTCCTTCCTTCCTTCTTTTCTTCCTTCCTTCCTTCCTTTCTTGCTTCCTTCCTTGCTTGCTTCCTTTCTTCTCTCATTCCCTCCCCCTTTTCCCATTAGCTATCATGGATGGGATTTTTTTTTCCCCAATCTCTTCTTCAGTATGTTTCCCCTTGGTTTAGAGTAAGGCTACTAATTTTTGTATGTGTAGAGGTTTCAAAAGTTCACGCCAGGCCCAGTCTCTATATTTATGCCTCCAACTTGCAGATAAGATGCAAACTATCAGCTGGTGCTCCAGCACCAAGCCTGCCTGTCTCCCTGCTGTCATGCTCCTCACCATGTTGGTCATAGATTGGTCCTCTGAAGCTCTGAGCAAGCATCCAATTAAATGCAATTATTTGCATTGGCCATGATGTCTCTTCATAGGATATGAATGTAACTAACACAGTGTGTTAAATTTTTTGGCCTGCCATTTCCTGAAATGGCATTTCTGTTAGTTTCTCTCATGCCATTTTCAAATAGAGATATTTATCTTCTTTGTTTCCTATTTGTTGACCCTTTAATTCCTTCTCTTATCCTACTGCTCTAGCTAGGCCTTCGGACACTATTTGAATAGGAGTGGGGAGAGTGAGAAATCCTTTTTGTTATTGTTAAAGTTAATGGGCATGTTTAAAAGTGTTTCTACATTTAATATAACATAGGCTACAGTCTTTCTAACACTTGTATTCCCTGAGCTTTTATCACGATTTGTAGTTAGATTTTGTCAAATGCCTTCTGCATTCCTTTACTTAAAACCATTTCTGTGATGAATTGCATCTATTGAACCATATCCGTTTGTTTAAAATGTAGCCAGTATGGTTATGTGAGGGATCCTTTTGATGCATTCTTGAATTCAGTTTACAAGTATTTTACTGATACATTTTTACACTTATGCACCTCAGAGAAAAGGTTCCTCTCTCTCTCTCTCTCTCTCTCTCTCTCTCTCTCTCTCTCTCTCTCTCTCTCTCTCTCTCTCTCTCTCTCTCTCTCTCTCTCTCTCTCTCTCTCTCTCTCTCTGTGTGTGTGTGTGTATATGTATGTATGTATGTATGTATGTATGTATGTATGTATGTATGTATTTGATTTGTTTGGTTTTGAAATCAGGTTAAGATTGTATTATAAAAGGAGTTTTGAAGCCTTCCTTTTCCATTTTAATTACTTTGAGAAGTACTGGTGCTCTTCTTTCAAAGTCTGATAGAATTTGAGCCAAATTCAGCTATAGAAAAACTCTATGCAAGATTATTAATCACTGCTTACTCTCAATTCATGTCTAATTAAAGTGGCCATTTCATCTTGGTTTATCTTTCTTATGATATATGCACCTAGAAATTCATGTTTCTTTTAGAGTTTTCTAGTTTGATGAAATAGTTTTAAGGTAACTTCACAATTTTCTAGATTTAATTGGTATCTGTTAGGGTAATTTTTTTTACATCTAATTTTTGAAATCAGTTTTTTTCTCTCTTAGTTATGTTGGGTAAGGATTTGTCAGTTTTGTTCAAATTTTTAAGAACCCATCTCTTTGTTTCATTGGTTCTTTGAATTATATTTTATATTTCCATTTCAGTCACTTCTGCTCTGATTTTAATTATGTCTTGTGAGTTGCTGACTTGCAGTTTGTTGATTTTTAATGCCTTAAGATGTAACCTTAAGTTGCTTATTTGT
Source organism: Cricetiscus sungorus (assembly GCA_030556225.1). Taxonomy (NCBI): domain Eukaryota; kingdom Metazoa; phylum Chordata; class Mammalia; order Rodentia; family Cricetidae; genus Cricetiscus; species Cricetiscus sungorus. The sequence continues at coordinate 94,318,545 of JANBXA010000734.1, read as the reverse complement.
AATCTCTCAATAAAGTTTTAAAAATAGGACAATCTATAACTATTTTATAAGTTTTTAAAGGTTTTATGTAAATTTTACAAATTGTTTTGTCAGTGTCTTATGTGCATACAGAGTCTTTTAGTTACTCTAGTCTCATACCCTCTACTATCCCCTGCTCACACCTGTCAACACTTCTCTCCAGCTTGTAAGTCCCTTTTTCACATTCATAGTTTTGATTTTGTGTTGTATCCAATGAGTTTAACCAGGGCTGTCTTTGTGACTAGCAGTTTCTAATTATCCATTGGAGCTGTTGGACTCATCTGTGTGTACAAAACTGAAAACAATGACCGTCTCTCCCTATAATTCACCAGCAATTAGTAGGTCTACAGGGTTGAGTTGTATCTGTGGGCCCCTTCTTGACCCATGATCACCTGAAGAATAATTTAGTTTTGTATGTCTATGTGTGTGTTCATGCATTAATATGTAGATGTTGTCATGAATGTGCTATGGCTCACATGAAGTAGTCAGAAGGCAGCCCAGGTGTGAGACATTAGCTTCCGCCTTGTTTAAGAAAGACCTCTTTGTTGTTTGTGACTTGTATTCCAGGCAAGTTGGCCTCACAGTTTTCCAGGGTTCTCAACCTCCTTATAGGATTGATCAGATTACTTTGCTATATTTTTATATGGGTTCTGAGGGTTCACACTCTAGATTTTCATTCATATACAGTAAGCACTTTGAGACATTGAGTCATCGTTACATATATATATGTATATATATATATATATATTTCCAAACTTTACCCATTCTTTATATGAGATAATTATAAATCTTTCATTTCTCTTTCAAATGAATCAAAGTCTTTTGGTAAAAATTAGCCAAACACTCTGTTGGTATTCTGAAACATCTATATAAAATACTAAGCAAGTGTACCCTTTTGCCCAAGTAATATTCTAAAATCTGTTTATGCAGATCCTCCCTTAAATCTCAGTTCTCTTCTAGCAGTACACTCCTTTAATATGTCTTCTTTTAATTTGACACATTTGTAAAGGACACTTTTCTTTGTCATTGGGTTTATATTATCTTACAAAATGGTTTCTCAATGCATTATCATTTAAGGTCCTCCTTTGCTCTTCTGTGGATAATGTGTACAGGGCATTTTCTGTGTTCTTTACCTGGAATGTTAAAATGTATACTTCAGGGATCACTCATTAGTAAAGTGCTCTTCATGAAAGCATGAAAACCTGAGTTGATACTCAGCTCTCATATAAAAACCTGGCATGACAGCACATGCACAGAATTCCAGCATTTTGGAGGGAAAGATAGGAGGGTCCTTGGAGCTTGAATAACCAGACAGTAGAATAGTGGAACTCCAGTTTAAGTTAGAAAATATGTCTTAAACATATGATGGAAAGCAAGTAAAGAAGACACATGATGTTGGTCATACACACACATACATACATACATACATACACACACACACACACACACACACACACATATATATATTCATACACATATGAATACACACACATACAATATACAACACACACATATATACACCTTCACATACACACACACACACACACACACACACACACACACACACACATAAACACTTAATTTTCAGCAACAATAATCAGACAAATTATAAATATTTTCCAAGAACCCTTAAATTCCAAGACAAAATATTTTTCCTTTCACAAACCTTAATTTGAGAGATTTTCTTTTTCAGTTTATTTACATGTTGGATCATGTTCATAGATTTTCATATGTTAAACCACCCCTGCACCCAGGGATGAAGCCTACTTGGTCATGGTGGATGATTTCTCTGATGTATTCTTGGATTCGGGTTGCCAGTATTTTATTGAGTATTTTCGCATCAAAGTTCATCAGAGATATTGCTCTGTAGTATTGTTTCTTAGGTGTATCTTTGTGGAGCTTGGATACCAAGGCGATTGTGGCCTCGTAGAAAGAGTTTGGCAATGAGCCTTCTGTTTCTATTGTGTAGAACAATTTGAGGAGTATTGGAATTAGCTCCTCCTTAAATTTCTGGTAGAACTCTGCACTGAAGCTATCTGTTGGTTGGAAGGCTTTTGATCACTGCTTCTATTTAATTGGGGGTTATAGGTCTATTTAAGTTGTTTGTCTATTCTTGTTCTAATTTTGGTAAGTGATAGTTATCCAGAAATTTGTTTATTTCCTTTCATCTCCATAGATGCTGAAAAAGCCTTTGACAAAATTCAACACCCTTTCATGATAAAGGTTTTTGAGAGAGCAGGGATAACAGGAACATACCTAAACATAATAAGAGCAATATACAGTAAACCAACAGCCAACATCAAACTGAATGAAGAGAAGCTTAAGGCGATTTCTCTAAAATCAGGAACAAGACAAGCCTGCCATCTCTCTCCATATTTCTTCAATATTGTAACTTGAAGTTCTAGCTAAAGCTATAAGACAACAAAAGGAGATCAAGGGGATTCAAATTGGATAGGAAGAACTCAAACAGTCTCTATTTGCAGATGATATGATAGTTTACATAAGCAACCAAATAAACTCTACCAGGGAACTCCTACAGCTGATAAACACCTTCAGCAAAGTAGCAGGATACAAGATAAACTCAAAAAAATCAGTAGCCCTACTTTATTTAGAAGACAAAGGGGCTGAGAAAGAAATCAGAAAAACATCACCTTTTACAATAGCCACAAACAACATAAAATATCTTGGAGTAACAGTTACCAAACATGTGAAAGAAGCATATAATAAGAACTTTGTGGCTTTAAAGAAAAAAATTAAAGAAGATACCAGAAAATGGAAAGATATCCCAAGCTCTTGGATAGAAAGGATAAATATAGTACAAATGGCAATATGCCAAAAGCAATCTACAGATTCAATGCAATCCCCATTAAAATTCCAGCACAATTCTTCATTGACCTTGAAAGGATAATAATCAACTTTATATGGAAAAACAAATGACCCGGGAAAGCCAAAACAACCCTGTACAATAAAAGAACTTCAGGAGGCATCACCATCCCTGATTTTAAACTCTACTACAGAGCTATAGTTCTGAAAATAGCATGGTATTGGCAAAAAAAAATTAAAAATAAACAGGTAGACCACTGGAATCAAATAGAAATCCTGATATTAACCCACACACCTATAAACACCTGATTTTTGACAAAACAGCTAAAAAAAACATTGGGGGAAAGAAAGCATCTTCAACAAATTGTGCTAGCAAATTGGATGATGGTGTGTAGAAGACTGCAGAAAGTCTCATGTCTATTGCCATGCACAAAACTCAAGTCCAAATGGATCAAAGACCTCAACATAAATCCAGCCACATTGAACCTACTAGAAGAGAAAGTAGGAGGTACCCTTGAACAAATTGGTATATGAGACCATTTCCTGAACATGACTCCAATAGCACAGACACTGAGATCAACAATTAATAAATGGGACCTCCTCAAATTTAGATGCTGCTGTGAGGCAAAGGACATGGTGGACAATACCAAAATGCAGCCCACAGACTGGGAAAAGATTTTACCAACCCTACATCTGACACAGGGCTGATCTCCAAAATATACAAAGAACTCAACACACTAGTCAACAAAACACCAAATAATTCTATTAAAAAAATGGGGTACAGAATTGAAGAAAGAATTCTCAATCAAGGAAATCAAAAAGGCTGAAAGACCCTTAAGAAAGTGCTCAATATCCTTAGCTATCAGGGAAATGCAAATCAAAACAACTTTGAGATACTCTCTTACTCCTGCCAGAATGGCTAAAATTAGAAACACCAATGACAACATTTTGGAGATCAGTATGGCAGTTCCTCAGAAAAATGGGAATTAGTTTACTACAGGACCCAGCAATTCCCCTCTTAGGTATATACCCAAATGATCCACATCCATGAAACAAAGTCATGTGCTCAACTATGTTCATAGCAGCCTTATTTGTAATAGCAAGAACCTGGAAACAACCTAAATGCCCCTCTAATGAAGAATGGATAAACAAGATGTGGCAATGGAATACTACTCTGCAGAAAAATATAATGGAATCTTAAAATTCACAGGCAAGTGGATCGAACTTGAAGAAATCATCCTGAATGTGGTAACCCAGTCACAAAAAGAAGAACATGGTATGTACTCACTCATATATGGATTTTAGACCTAGAGCAAAGAATCACCAGCCTATAATTCACACTACCAGAGGAACTAGGATACAAGGTATATTCTAAGAGATTCATATATGGTCCCTCACAAAAGGGGGAAGGGATAAGTCCCCAGGAGTACATGGGAAGTGGGGGCAGTGAATGGAAAGAGATCTAGGAGAAAAAGAAGGGGACGATAGGAAAGCAATTGCAAATAGGAAGATTGAGTTACGGCAGGAATAGAAGGCAGAAAAGAGAGAGAGAGGGAACATAAAAGAGGGAACCATTATTCGTTTGGAGAGAAAATTGAAACTAGAGGATGGTCTAGAGACCTACAAGACTGATTCCAACTAACAATTCAAGCAACCGTGAAAAGTCTACCATAAATGCCCTTCCCTGATAGTGAGATCATCAACTAAATTATCCACCATCATGGAGCCCTCATCTAGTACCTGTTGGAAACAGAAGCAAACCCCCTAACTAAACACTGAGTGGAATTAGAATCCAGATGCAGAGAGAGGACAAGACCAGGTTGCAGAAACACACAAAGATAGCTGACCTGAACAAAGAGGAGCTAATTGGCTCTCCAGACTGATAGCTGGGAATCCAGCCTGAGACTGACTCAGACCCCCTGAATATGGGTCTCAGCTAAAAGGACTGAGCAGTCTAAGTGACCTCAGACAGTAGAACCAGGATATATTCCTGATGCACAAAAGGACCTTGTGGACACATTTCCCCACCTGGATAGCATAGCCCTACATGTGGAAAGGGATGGGGGATGGGAGAGGAGGGTGTTCAGGGTGCATGTGAGGGGGAAAGAGGGTAAGAGGGAGGGAGGAAGGAAGGGAGAGGAAACTGGGAGCGACATGTAAAAATTTTAAATTATATTATTAATAAAAAAATATAAAAAAGAAATTCTCCATAAGCCACGAGAGGGAGAGAGAGAGAGAGAGAGAGAGAGAGAGAGAGAGAGAGAGAGAGAGAGAGAGAGAGAGAGAGAGAGAGAGAGAGAGAGAGATTTTAAGTATTCCGTTTTCACTTCTTTTTGGACGTTTTATTTTTTACTACTTTTTTCTTATTTTACATATCAATTCCAGTTCCCTCTTTCTCCCATCTTTCCATTCCCCCCACACACCCCCTAACCCCATCTCCCATCCACTCCCCTGGGAGGGTAAGGCCTTCCATGAGGCATCATCAAAACCTGTCAAAATATTTAGGTAGGGCGAGACCCTCTCCCATGTCTCTAGTCTAAGGGAGTATCTCTCCAGGGGGAATGGGTTCCTAAAGTCTGTTCCTGCATTAGGGATACATCCTGGTTCCATGGTCAGAGGTACATTGGTACTTGGGTATCTCTACTGGATTCACTACTATTCTTTTCATGAGTTACAACTGTCAAGAGAGGAATCAATTGGAAGTTCTGTGTTAACAGGTTAACTCTGTTAACTTAAAAGACCTGGTTTTTGCTCTTGTATCTGACATTCACAGCCACATGTCATGTCTAAAGAAAGGATGAAACATAACTTGAAGAGTTCGATGATAGTCAATGCTTACTGTAAAACTGGACTGTAATTTACCAGGGTCACAGAGTGACATTTTCATAAATTAATGTGATCAGAGACTGCTGGAGTTTTCACAGCTTCTCATTTGAACTCCCAGAAGTGCCACTAGAGGGCACGCTGATCATGCCAGGGCAAAAAGACCATGAGTACATACAAGAACCTTTATGAATAAAAGTGAATAAAATTGGGCTTTCTTTTCATATCCCCAAAGAGAACAGATTTCCATCGACCTGTTTACTATCCATTTCAGATCATTCTGACATTATTTTCTTCTTACACATTTAGTTTTCATATTATTTAGAGGTTCTTCCTAAAAAACAATGTTAGTAACAAGCCACTCAAGTTGGACTTACAGGCAGTGAAGAACACAGTGAGAACAAGGACAAGAGCTTTGTGGCCAGGAAGAGGAAACATTGGCTGTTGACGGTTTTCATCTCTGCCCTACCTGACTAAGCAGTCCTGCCCCAAGTGCCCTCAGCCATGTTGGTAGCCATTAGAAAGCCTTTATTACTTCCTTCTTCTAAGGTAGAAGTAATATCATTCTTTGTAAACAAAACAGGAAAAACAGATAGAAATGATAGCCACTGAGTTGCCATAAAATACCTTTAAAAGCAAGCAAACAAATAAACCAAGCACCACATTCTCTGTTATTTGAATGGAAAACATATTTTCACTTCTCAACACTCCCCATTGTGTCTCTCCATCCTGTTAGCATACAAAATGTCAGTCTGGGCTTCATTCCACAGACTTCAATTATTTTATTTTTCTCAACATGAACAGTCTTTCCCCTTAAGTCATATTCTGATAGATAGCTCTGTTCTGACACCCCTTTTTGTCTTATCCCCAGACAGACACCTTTTGCTTATGAGGTGACTGAGAAAAAAAATTAAGTCAAAGCTGTTAAAGCAGACAGTGTTCCCTCTTCTGGCTTCTCCCATGAAACCTCTAAGTCTCCAAACAACAATAGGCGCTGCTGACAGACATAATCTGAGACATTTAAGAGGATTTTAGGAAAGATTTGGCTTTTGTTTATTTTTTGTTGATATCTGGAGTAAGGAAAGTAAGTATTTATCTTTAGTCTTTCCAAGAGAAAGTTGTAGAGCTCATTTTGACAATATTGTTCATGATTGGGATGTGGTCGGCTCATCTTTCTCATTGGAATAGCCCTGATGTTACATTACAGAGCTTGTCAATTATGGTATATTGCTCAGTAATAAACAAACAAAAGTAAGCAAATGCTCAACTACTATATGTGCTTGTGAAACTAATTCAAATTACTTAGAATAAACAGTTATATTTCTATTATTACTACATATCACATATTAAAGGTAAGGCCAGGGATTTGGCTTAGTATAAAATGTGCTTGCCATAGAAACTTCAAACTTAGAGTTCCACGCTTCAGAACCCATATAATAAATGGTACACATGAGTCTCTTATTTGGAAGGTAGAGATAGGCAATCCTTAGGGCAAGCTGGCTATCTAACTTACTGATTGCATGATCTCTCAGCTCAGGGAGAGAAATGGTACCTGTAAAGTGGGGAGTAATGGAAGAAGATGCCCGGCATCAACTCTTTGCTTCCACATGTATACTCACTCACAAACATGTGCCCAACATATACATGTGAACACACACACACACACACACACACACACACACACACACTCACACACACACATGCATGAACACCACTCACAAATACACATCCAAAAATACAGATATATGTGGTAGTGAGTATTTTTAAATGGATATGTTATTTTCAATGATTGCATACTTTCCATATGTGTATAGCATTTCCTCTATTAAGAAACTATGACATTGAAAGCAAATTTCTCATATGGTGTTATATACCTAAGGAATATACTCAATATTTTTATCAGTTATTTGATAGTTTTCTCTCTCTTTCTGATGTAGCTAAGACAGTGGGCATTTACATTCAAGTGCTATAATTTAACAGTCTACAAACTGTGGTGATTTGAAAGGCCAGGACCAGGCTTAGCTCTGCTTTGTGAATTGCTTGCAGAAGATACTGAAATTAGTGAGTCCACTGTTGCAGTAATCTGAGAGATAAAGACTGGAGCATAAGTGTCTCTTGACAATATTTTAAACCTGCCACAGCAGTTAGAGTATATCTAGAAAAAATATACTTGAGAAAAATTGAAATATAGTATTATATAGTGCCAGTCTCTAATTCTATTTCTCTTCTGTGTGAATTCCATCTCAGATGCATAATTTAGGTATATTTTCCCATTTGATCATTCTCATTTGAGTAACATGCCTATCTACCACATCTTACTCTTTTTTCTCTTTTTTTCTTCTACACAATCTCATGGGAATACCATTTTCTTAATGGGAATAATGAAGTTGTGATTAATGCATCTGACCATAGCAACTTAACCAACTACATTTGTCAATATTGCGGTCCAGGAAGTAATATCCTAAAGACTAGTTTTTAGACAGATGCCCCTCAGATCTTAACCAGTTTCCTCTTTCCATTCAGGATGAGGTGTTTTTGCAATGTTCTTGATCAACCAGACTCAGAATTGCAAGAGGGAAAAAATATTGCCATCATTCTTTATAGTGAGATCACATTAACCACAGAAAGGAAAATGGGAGTCTATCAAAACCCCTGGACAGATGTTTTTCACACACCAATATCCTTTTTTTCCACCTATAGGGAATCATTCATAACATATTATTTGTGGATTCAGTACTTTGTCCTAAGCTATTATATGTTCTTCAAAGCTGCCAAAGTTCCCTTGGTGTTCATTTGCCACTCCTCTGTCCTTAACCTTTCTTTCCTCAACTCCTGCATTAGAAAGGAGACAAATACATATTTCAGGATCACATAAAGTTAGTGAGTAGCCATACTTGTGTAATTCTTCTCCATTTGCACATTAGTTTTATGCTGCTTCTACTTAGTATGCCTTAGTTGGTTTATTCCAGTGAATTTCCAGAGGGTCAAAGAGAAATTTTTGTTTGCTTCCATGCTATTTTCTTTGATGTTTGTGTTTTTGTTTTGCAATGTAATCTTGCTCTTTTCTTATTATCTGCATGTTTGTCAATTTTATCCCTTAATAATTGCTTCAGATTTTGGTTGGTGGAAAATTCACTGATGAGGTATGATGAAGGGCATGGTTAAACTCTAGAAAGTGGTTGTATTGGTTTGATCATGGCTGCTGTGGTTTTTCAAGGAGAAAGAATACAATTAGTTCTCCAAACTGAAATTGCTTCAAAGAAATAAGTAAATCCATATTGACTTTTTAAAGGAGTTGAAGATAGATAGTTATGGTTATAGTTTTCCTTAGTTAGGTTTAAAGATAAGTTACATATAGGACTTTAGACTCACAAAGATAGGATAGATGATATTTTCTTTAAGTCTTACAAAATGTTAATGGACTAAATATTGTTAACTGTGATTCTTATTTGATAACTGTTGTATGATATACTTTGCTATGTTAAGATTAAACCTCTTCTTTTACTTTAGACAGAAAAGAGGAGATGATGGGAGATGTTATTTTGTATTTATGTTTCTCATACTAATTAATAAAGCCCTGCTGGCCAATAGAAAACTAGATAGGTGGGGCTAGGAGACTAGGAGAAGGAAAGAGGAAGTGGGAAGGAGGAGTCGAGATGTAGCCCAGGGAAGAAGCAGGACGCCTGCCGCTGCTCCCCGATAAGACGACCACGTGAAAATACTTAGATAAATAGAAATGGGTTAATAATTAAGGCAGAGCTAGCCCATAAACAATAATGGTAATTGGCCAACAGGATTGTATCAAATACGGAGTCTCTGAGTGTTATTTGGGGCTGGTGCGGCTGTGGGCCCAGACTGGCAGCAGGTGGGATGGAGCCGGGAGGGAAGGAACAACCTCCAGTAACAATGGTGTCTATATATCATAGGACAGACTAGTGGGCACTGATCTATGTTCCAATGGAACTCACAGACCATCAATAATAAGAGATGGAATGGAACGCTCACAGTCTCCAAGGGGAAGCAAAATGACAAACTATAGTATAGAGCTACAGGACCACAAATTTATGTGTCAATGTTACCTGAAGATGCACTATATCCTTGAGCAATTCTGGTGTATCTTAACTGAACAACTTGGACAATCACACATCCGGTGCTGTACTAGGGACACATGTGAAATGTACAAATTCGTCCATAGCTCATTGCCTATCACAGCCAACCTAGCTCTACTAAGAACGTTGAAAATTTAAAAATAAAAATTTAAAGCACTGTTACAATCTCATTTTAAAACTAAAGTATTAGTTTTTAAAGACCAAAAGCATTAACATCTTCACAGTGAAATGCCACTAGCAATAACAGTAAACTTCACTTGTATTGTTTCACTAACTCCTATAATATTTATTCTATTTCTATTAAAAAATCTCAAAACATGTTTATTCTCTGTGCTTCTGATGAAAAACAAAACAAAACCTGAAACATTAAAACATGAAGCCTTTTGGGAAAAACAAAAAATGAATGAAAGTTCATTTGCCTTTCTTGTAACAGTAGAGCTACCTATTATTATTCTAATTATCTCATTCCTAAATACCATATTTTTTACTGTAATCATCTAATTAACAATTGATTAATCTCTGTTCAGCAGTGATTAGTCCAACTCAGGTTTAAACAGATGATAACAATAAAAATATCAAAGTGCAAACTGATCTCCTATATTAAATTTTCTCATTATATTTTTCAGCTAAGCAAACATCAGAATTTGTACCATACTTATCAGCACCTATAACCCAGTCAGAATGTACTTAGGAATATCTATCCTGCTATGAGCAAAAACAAAATTTCTGGATTCTGCCTGAGAAGAAAAACACCATTATCCTACTTCCTACCACAAGGAATTCTTATGTTGTTCATTCCTATTGAAATTGCAGTATTAATCCTCTTTATCTAACCTCCCTCTTCCAGAAGCCAACCCAGATGAGGTATAGAGCAGGATACAACAAAAGTGGATTGATATTAAGAAATAGATTAATGTCAGGCATGACTTACAGTTTAGGATACAAAATGAAAGGAGTTTGAATTTCCTTAGTCAGATAACAGGAAATCTCAGAGGGCCTTATGTAGGTGAGCAACATGTACACAATTATGTTTGCAAAACTCTGCTCTGTGAAATTTGGAACAATAAAAGTTTCTGCCTAAACCAAGTGGCATGTGATACTGATTTGAATTAATAGGATGTAAAGAAAGAGACAAAGTATACTTAAAAAGAAGAAATAAATTGCTTAAGGCAGATATTATATGAAATGAAAGAATGCGAAGCAATAAACAGCAATTGAAGATGGCTGCTTTAGCCAACACTTGCATGATGGGGGTGCTTGTTCAAGTGAAAAAGACAGAGAGTTAGCTGGTATTTTTAAAAGTTTAATATGAAATTTTAAAATAGTTTTGGTTTGCATTTCCCTGATGCCTCAGGATGTTGAACATTTCTTTAAGTGATTCTGAGCCATGAGTTTCCTCTATTGAGCATTCTCTATTTAGATTTGTACCCCATTTTTAATCTCATTATTTGATTTTTTGATATTTAGCTTCTTAATTTCTTTATTTTTGAATCTTTGGATATAAGTCTGTCACATTTGGAGTTTCCCAGTCTACAAACTACCATTTTGTCCTATTGGCAGTGCCCTTTGCCTTACAGGACTTTTTCACTTTCATGAATTTTTGATCTTAGGGCCTATGCTCCCAGTGTTCTGTTCAGAAATTCCTCTCCTGTTCCAATGCATTCAAGGCCATTTCTTACTTTCACTTTTATCAAGTTCAGTATATCTGGTTTTGTGTTGAGGTCATTGATCCACTTGTACCTATATTTTGAGCAGGATTACAAGTATTTGCATATACCCAAAGGATTGCTCTATCCTACCACAAATGCACTTGCTGAACCATGAACATTGTGACTCCATTCATAATAGCCAGAGACTGGAAACTACCTAGTTGTTCCTGAAAAGAAGAATGGGAAAAGAAAAAAGTAGTACATTTTCACAATGAAGTATTACCCAGCTATTAGAAAATCACATCATGGTATTGGCAGGCAAATGGATAGAATTAAAAAAAAAAAATCATTCTGAGTGAGGTAATCTGACCTAGAAAGATAAATATGATGTGTATTTACTTATAAATGGATATTAGCCATTAAGTAAATGATAACCAACTTACAATCTGTAGACACAGTGAGGTTAAATAAAAAGGAAGCATCTAGAGTCCCTGCCTGCTGGATCTTTGACCCTCATCGCCTGGCCTCTGCTAGAGGTGAGACTAGGAACAGTTCCTGTTGAATCACCCGCATACCCTTCCCTGGGAACTCCCTGCATGGTCCCCAAATCTTGCTTACCCCCTTTATTCTGTCCCTAGCATGAGCGTTCCTGGTGCTCTTATACAAACCCAACACACACACACCCCTGCCTCTGCCAGAAACAGCCTGTGCCATACCCTGCCCACTGTCCCATGGGTCTGATTGAGCACTGGAACACAAGGCAGATCCAACAATCCTGCCACCTTTGGGAAACTTCCTGGAGCTGCTATGGTGGACTTAGGTGGATCAAAATCTGGTGTCTATAGCTCTGGGTAGTCCAAGCTCTCTAGGAGGTTTCTCCTCAGGCAGAGGCCCAGTGATGGGGGTCAAAGATCAGACTCCAGCAGAGGCCCAGTGAACAGGGTCAAAGATCCAGCAGGCAGGGACTCAGATTCTCTGGCCAGGAGAGTACATTTGAGAGAGAGAGAGAGAGAGAGAGAGAGAGAGAGAGAGAGAGAGAGAGAGAGAGAGAGAGAGAGAGAGAGACCCCACTTGCAGCTAGTAAAAAAAAGCAATGGAAAGACAGCAATACAAGAAAACACCTAACAATAGAAAGATAAGCATGACACCACCAGAATCTAGGGACTCTACACAAACTAGAGCTGAACAGCCCCCCCCCAAAAGATGAAGCAGAAGAGAACTACTTAAAAATAGCTTCATAAAAATGATAGAGACCCTCAAAGACGGTATGAGAAAATCCCTTAAAGAAGGGGAAGACAAAACAAAAAAAAATTGGAAGAAATGAACAAATCTCTTAAAGAAAATACTGAAAGCCAAGAAGGAACAATTAAACAGGTGAAGTAAACAGTTCAAGACTTGAAAATCGAAATAGAGACAATGACAAATTGAAGTAATTCTGGAAATAAAAATCTGGGCAAATGATCGGGAACTACAGAAACAAGCACAATGATATTGTTGAAGAAAATGTCCCCAATATGAAGAAGGACATACCCATGAAACTACAAGAAGCATACTGAACACCAAATAGACTGGACCAAAGAAAAAAGACCCCTTGACACACAATAATCAAAACACCTAATATACAAAATAAAGAAAGAATATTAAAAGAAGGAAAAAGGCCTGGTAACATATAATGGCAGACCTATCAAAATTACACCAGACTTCTCCATGAAAGCTTTCAAGGCTAGAAAGTCCTGGATAGATGATCAACAAGTACTAAGAGTCCACGGATGCCAGCTCAGGCTACGATACCCAGCAAAACTTTCAATCACTATAGACAGAGAAAACAAGATATTTAATGACAATGCCAGATTTTCACAATACATATCTACAAAACCAGCCCTACAGAAAGTTCTGAAAGGAAAACTCCAAGCCACGGAAGTTAACTATGCTCAAAAAGACATAGGCAATAGATAATCCCACTATACCAGAACCCAAGGGTAAAACAGGACAAATATATTTACAACACCACTGCCAAAAAGAAATCTAAAACAAACAAGCATTAACAATCAATGGTCCTTACTTTCCTGCTACATTAATGGTTTTTACCAGCCTATAAAAAGCACAGGATGCGAAGACAGAATCCATCCTTCTGCTGTATAGAAGAAACACATCTAAACTGCATCTAAACAGACATTACCTCAGCATAAAGTGTTGGGAAAAGATCTTCCAATCAAATGGACCCAAGAAGCAAGCAGGTTTGGCTATCCTAATATCTAATAATTTAAACTTCAAACCAAAATCAATCAAAAGAGATGAAGGTGGAAATTTCGAATTCATCACAGGAGAAATCCATCAGCACAAAGTCTCAATTCTGAACATCTTTGCCCCAAATGCAAAGGCACCCACATTCTTAAAAGAAACACTACTAAAATTCAAAGCTCATATAAAACTTCACACACTTATAGTGGAAGACTTCAACACCCCATTCTCACTGCTAGACAGGACCACCAGACAGAAACTTAACAAAGAAACAAAAGAACTAACAGAAATTATGTCTCAGTTGGGTTTAACATACATCTATAGGACATTCCATCCAAACACAAAAAGATATAACTTCTTCTCTGCTCCACATGGAACCTTCTTTAAAATTGACCACGTACTAGGAAACATAACAAACCTCAACAGATACAAAAAAATTTGAATGGTACCCTGTGTCTTATCAGACCACCATGCTTTAAAGTTGGAATTCAACAACAACACAAATCACAGAAACCCTGTAAACTCATAGAAACTAAACAATGCACAATTACATCATACCTGGGCCAATGAAGAAATAAAGAAAAAAAAATAAATAAGGACTTCCTAAAATTTAAGGAGAATGAAGACACAATATACCCGAACTTATGGGACACCTTGAAAGTAGTGCTACGAGGGAAGGTCATTGCACTAAGTACCCATATGAATAAAATGGAGGATATTCACATTAGAGAATTAATAGCACAATTGAAAGTCCTAGACCAAAAAGAAGCAAACTCACACTGGAGGACTAGCTACCAGGAAATAATCCATTTGAGGGCTGAAATAAATAAAGTAGAAACCAGGAAAACAATACAAAAACTCAATGCAACAAAGAGTTGGTTTTTTGAGAAAATCAACAAGATAGACAAATCTTTATCCAACTAACCAAAAAGCAGAGAGAGAATATGCAAATTAACAAAATCAGAAATGAAAATGGGGACATAACAATGGACACTGAGGAAATTCAGAAAATTTTTAGGTCATACTTTGAAAACCCATATTCTACAAAATTTGAAAATTCAGAGGAAATGGACACATTTTTGGATAACTATCACTTACCGAAATTAAATCAAGAACAAGCAAACAACTTAAATAGACCTATAACCCCTAATGAAATAGAAGAAGTTATCAAAAGCCTTCCAACCAAAAAAAGCTCATGTCCAGATGACTTCAGTGCAGAATTCTACCAGAAATTCAAGGAAGAGCTAATACCAATGCTCCTCAAATTGTTCCACACAATAGAAACAGAATATTCATTACCAAAATCTTTTTATGAGGCCACAGTCACTTTTGGACCTAAGGCACAAAATGACACAACTAAGAAAGAAAACTTCAGACCAATGTCCCTCATGAACATTGATGCAAAAATACTCAATAAAATACTGGTAAACTAAACCCAAGAATACATTAGAGAAATTGTCCACCATGAACAAGTAGGCTTCATCCCTATGTTGCAGGGATGGTTTAAAATATAAAAATCTTTCAATGTGATCCACCATATAAACTAACTGAAAAAGAAAATCCACATGAACATCTCCCTAGATGCTGTAAAAGCTTTGACAAAATTCAACACCCTTTCATCATGGAGAGATCTTGGAGCTATCAAGGATAACAGAAACATACCTAAACATAATAAGAGCAATATACAGTAAACCAACAGCCAACATCACACTAAATTGAGAGAAAATTAAGGCGATTCCTCTAAAATCAGGAACAATAAAAGGCTACCCTATTACTCTATATTTCTTCAATACTGTACTTGAAGTTCCAGCAAAGCAATAAGGCGAGAGAGAGAGAGAGACCAAGGTGATCCAAATTAGAAAGGAAGAAGTCAAACTTTCACTATTTGTAGATGATATGATAGTTGACATAAGTGACCCAAAAAAAACTTTACCAGGGAACTCCTACAGCTGATAAACACCTTCAGCAAACTAGCAAATTATAAGATAAACTAAAAAAAAAAACAGTAGCCCTACTTTATTCAGACAACAACGGGGGGGGGCTGAGATATAAATCAGAGAAAAGTCACCCTTTACAATAACCAAAATCAACAAAAAGTATCTTGTGGTAATACTGACCAAACAAGGGAAAGGGCTATATAACAAGAAATATATGTCTTTAAAGAAAGAAATTAAAGAAGATACCAGAAAATGGAAAGATCTCCCATGCTCTTGGATAGAAAAAATCAATGTAGTACAAGTGGCAATATGCCATAAGCAATCTACAGATTCAATGCAATCCCCATTAAAATCCCAGCACAATTCTTTACTGACCTTGAAAGAATAATAATCAATTTTATATGGAAAAACAAAAGACCCAGGATAGCCAAAACATCCCTGTACAATAAAGGAGCTTCATGAGGTATCTCCATCCCTGACTGTAAGCTCTACTGAAGAACTATAGTCCTGAAAACAGCCTGGTATTGGCAAAAAAAAAATATATACAGGTAGACCATTGGAATCGAATAGAAAATCCTGATATTAACCGACACACTTATGAACATCTGATCTTTGACAAATCAGCTAAAAGTTTACAGTGGGAAGAGGAAAGCATCTTCAACAAATGGTGCTGACACAACTGGATGATGGTGTGTAGAAGACTGCAGACAGACCCATGTTTAATGCCATGTACAAAACTCAAGTCCAAATGGATCAAAGACCTCAACATAAATCCAGCCACACTGAACCTCTTAGAAGAGAAATTGGGAGGTACCCTAGAATAAATTAGTACAAAAGACAACTTCCTGAGCATAACCCCAGTAGTACAGACACTAAAATCTACAATTAATAAATGGGACCTCCTCAAACTGAGAAGCTTCTGTAAGGCAAAGGACACAGATAACAAAACAGCAGCCCACAGACTAGGAAAAGATGTTCACCAATCCTACATCTAACAGAGGGTTGTTCTCCAAAAATATACAAAGAACTCGAGAAACTAACTAGCTACCAAAACACCAAATAACCATATTTTTAAAAATGGGGTACAGAACTGAATAGAGAACCCAATAGAGGAAATCAATAAGGCTGAAAGACACTTAAGAAAGTGCTAAACATCCTTAGCTATCTGGAAAATGCATGCCTGTCACTAGTTGAGTAACCAAGAACCAGAGACTAGCTATCCCAGAGACCTAGGGTAAACCAAACCAAATGTGGCTTTCAAAAAAAATAGATGTCAAAACAACTCCTATTGATAGTCTACTATACTGAATAGATCAGCGCCTTATGCAGTCATCATTAGAGAATCTTCCTCTGGCAACAGATGGGAACAGATGCAAAGACTCACAGTGAGACATGACTTGGAGAGGGAGTCTAAATGGGACATTTTCATCAAATCCCTCCCCTCAGAGCTCAAAAAATTCCACAGAAGGGGAGGCAAAATGTCTGGAATCCAGAGAGAATGGAAGACACAAGGAGAATAAGGCCCTCTGAATCGACTAAACAAGGTATGTAAGATGTCACAGGGACTAAAACAGCAAACAAGGCCTACATATGTCTGCACAAGGTCCTCATATATTACCTACATGTCTGCACAAGGTTCTCATATATTACCTACATGTGTCCATGTGTCTGCACAAGGTCCTCATATGTTATAGCTATTAAGTAACATTTTTGTGGATATCCTTTCTGTGAGAACAAGTGGGTCTTTACTTTTGTGCCTGCTCTTGGAACTCTTTTTTTTTTTTTTTTTCCTGCTATGGTCTACTTCAGTAAGATAGTTTTTGCTTCATTGTATTATATTTTATTTCATGCTTGGTTGTTATCTCGTAGAAACTTGTTCTTTTCTAATTAGAGACAGAAAGAGAGTGGATCTGGAGATAAGGAGAGGTGGTGAGAAACTGGGAAGAGTAGAGGAAGAGGAAACTATACGGAGGATATATTGTATGAGAATGGAATCTATTTTCAATAAAACAATTAAAAATTTAGAAGTTTCATATGAAAGAAATTGCTTGCAAAGCCAATGATATAGGAAAACAAGTTAAATGGAAATTGCTTTCATGAAACTAGAATGTAGAGATATCAACAGATCTATTTAGTCATTAATGAAATAAAATATTTTTTTAATTATAAAGAAAAAGATGATGTAGGGATCTAGAATAAACAGATTACATATGTTCAGAAAATATTCCAACACTTCAAATATTTTAATTATGTTACTATGCTATGGATACTGTGAAAACAAAATGAGCTCATCACCAATACATAAAAACACTGTAACCTCAGAACAAGGAGGCAGAAAGAAGGTATTATTTGGTGCTGTCCTTGACTAACTCCAAAGATCACATTGTCCAAACTTTCTGTCCAAAACAAAATTACAATCAGTTCTCATCTCTCCTTTCCCCACCATTGTGCACGTGGGCTCAATGTGAGTTGTGTTTCTATGAACATTGCTTGAATGAATGTGTAGTCTTCACTAGAATAGGAATTTTACTTCAAACACATCAGATGTTTTCCTCATTTCAGCTTAAGTGCTTACAGAATAGATAGACTTTAAAGATAGTAACCAAACAGGGAGCTTATTTCTTGTCTATAATTCCACACAGTGGAGAGTGATGAAAATGGTAATGACTCTCTTGGCAATTATGGGAGACAGGCCTGGTGCCTGAATAAATCCAAAGGTTAAATGATAGTGGAAGATGACTTTAACTGCACATTGACATGGCTGTAATGAGAGTTACTCAGACTTCAGGAGTTTGAGTAGCATATCAATTACTTAACTATCTTACTCTTCTCCAAAAAATGCTGCCCCAGAGGACCATACCCTTGAGAGGTAGGTTATTCCTTGGGAAAAGGCTAATTAATGTTTAATGCCAAAGCCAAAGTTGTGAGTACAACATAATATTGTAGGCTGAGGATTAGGGTGGGATGGCAGAAAACCACAAAGTTGGTCTTTCTCCGAGTGCAGGCCCGCATATGACATCTGAGACCCAGTGCCAAAGTTTTTCATTACCACCTGTCATTGTTTTACTTTTCTTTGAACTTGGCTTTTAGTTTATCACAGTTACTGACCCTCAAAGAGCCAAAAATAGTACCCACAAATATGCAGCAGTAAATAATAAAAGAAAGTAAAGATTAATTTCCCCATACTTGCTCTTTATAGGCTAGTTACTCTTGTTAAGGCAAGGAGTATGCTACTCCACTGAGGATGGGAAAAACTATGGCAGGAATGAGAATGTAAAGCTTTCAATTATATACATTAGCTCTTTAATATCTGAAAATGAGAGACTTTTACTAATGTCCAGAACTAAAAAGTAATGCTGCTTCTTGAATGGAAGGAAGAGTTCTTGGTGTAAAAAAGAGAGCCAAGATAACATTTAAATTATTTATTTTCACAATTTCCTAAGTTAATTTCATGATTATCTTAATTCCAACTGTGAGGGTTTTCAGCATCTATACTATTATGCCAATGGGTCATATGCATCTTTGAAACTCAGACTAAGGCATAATTCTTAACAGGAGTGGCATATTGTACTAGCTTCTTTTATGTTTCACTTAACATGTATATCCAAGCAATTTTGTGGAGGAAAGTGTTTATTCCAGTATAAATTTCCAGTCCACAGTTTGTCGTGAAGGAAGTCAGGGCAGACTCTCAGGCAAGACAGGAACATGACATAGATAGAAATTCTGAAGGAATATATATCTATATGGGAGAGCCAGAGAACACAGTGGTTGGACCCTTTTCCATCAATCGCAATGCCTGTATACATATCCACAGCTCAATATAATCAAGGTAATTTCTTAATTGTGGCTACCTCTACCTAGGTATATTCCTTACTTTTCTGTTGTTCTCATAAAACACCATGGCAAAGGCTACTTAAAAAAAAATTTACTTGGGCTTATGGTTGTAGAGTATTAATAGTCCATCATAGTAGGGAAGCATGGCAGCCAGTGTCAGGCACAACAGCAAAAGCTGGAAACTGAGAGCTCACATTTTCAAATGTAGGCATGAAGCAGGGAACAAACTAGAACTAGAGAGAGGCTTTTAGATCCCAAATCCCTTCACCCATGATACATCCTTCAGCAATGGCAAAACCCCTTGATCTTTCCAAGAATTGCCACTAACAAATATTCAGGTGCTGGCCTGAGCCTAGAGGAGCTCAGTTTTTATTTAAACCACCATACTGTGTGACTCTATATTATGTCAAATTCACATCAAATACTAGCTCAGATATGTCTATTTAAGAGGAGGATGGATTTCAATGTATATGCTTCCAAGAAAACTGTTAGCTAGTGTGGAATTGTGCTTATAGCAAAATGCTGCAAACACCTCTTGTTCTTTTTTTCACTATGAATTTCAACATGGTTACTGAGGCTAAAACCAATAATTAGAGTGGGGTGTGGGGAGTGACTATTGCACTCCACAAGATTGCTGTGCCAATAGCAGTTCATTGTATATCTCCACAAACCTCAGCTATGTGTGACTGAGGCACGTTGGATTGTGGCTAGTGTAATCTATTGACTAATTTGCAAATTGCATTTAATCTTATTAATCCCAAATCTAAACTGCACACATTGCTAATGAATAATACAATATCAAGTCCCTTAAGGCAGTAATTCCTAATGCTGTGACCCTTTAATTAATTCTTGATTTTGTGATGACCCTTAGTAATAAAATTATTTTGGTGCTACTTCATTATTGTAACTTTGCTACTATTATGAAACATAAAGTAAATATCAGATATGCAGGATATCTGATATGTGAACCCCTGTGGGGTCATGCCCCACAGATTGAGAAACACTGCCTTAAGGATCAATATAAATTTCCAAAAATGTAGCATGAAATGATGTAAAACTAACAAAGACAATGTCACTTTAAAAGGTCTGTATGGAACAATGGTTTTGTCAATTATTTTTTGTGGAGAACTTACACTCTCAGCTCCATTATTTTATGCTAGGCTGTATCACATTTACCTTCTTTTATTAGTCTGGCTAGTGTTTTATATCAAGCTGGAAGAAGGGCATTTCCCTCAGTATAGAAAGTATCCTAATTAAGACAGATAAGTCACACTGCCTTTGTTTATGTCACAATTGTCCCTGGAGCTAGAATTAAATGATGCCGTCAAAGGGCAATACTAGTGTTTGATGGCTTTTAATATTTTGCCTGTATCAAAAGACTAAATAAATGCAATCAATATTTACAATTCCTAACTCTCTAGTAATTATTCCAATAAAGAGGTCTTCATACTCCCAAGCATCGATACTTGCTCTTCATAGCCCTAATAAATCTGCTCCCAGAAAATGAACCAAGCTCAGCTAGCGCTTCAGGGAGAATATTAGCAAACATGAAGCTCAGAATGTGATTATCCAAACTCCTCAGCACATGGGGCTTACTGAATATGGATTTTAAAACCCAAACACTTAATGAGAACTATCAAGATAGAAGAATCATATCACCAGTGGGACAGCATCTTATATTTAGGATAGCCCTCAGTCAAGAGGCTCAAATGAATGTTTTAAATGGCATTGACTATTCATAAAAAATCATCCTACAAATGTCTACCTCATAAAATAAAATCAAGCCATGGAAATATAATATCCATGATTATTGAAAACCTCCTGTTAGCTGACTCTACATTAAAAGATAAACTGGATTCACAAGAGCCTCATGAAGTAGATCCTATTTTTATTTTTAAATGGCAGATGAGTACACCATAGCTTTAGGAAACTGCTATAGGCAGTTTCTGGGAAGAGTGTGCCATATATTAAACTCAAATGTGTCACTATATTCATTTTTATTACAGTTTTAAAGCATATGCAAAATACTCTTATGAAAATTTATTTAGTGCATATTAATATTAGTTATTAACAGAGCTGTTTACCTAGAATCAGTGCCTGCCACTTTCTTGCTTCAGTTTGAATAAGGTCAACATCCTACAGAACTTTCTATGTAAACTTCAGTTAGCAAAACCTCTTAGAATGACTAATCATTATGTTTTACCTAATAACTTACTTTTCTCGAGATAAGGTCTTGCTGTGATAAGGCCAGGTTGATCTCAGACAGGTTGTGATCATCTTCATCAGCCTCCTGAATTCTTGATGGTAGTGTAGAACTATAGTCTTAGTTGCTAAAATGTGGAAGCAAGAACATTAGGAGTTAAAGACAGCCCAAGCTCCCCACAGAAAATTCAAATTCAGCCTGGGCTACATAAGGCACCATAACCTTGGTATAAAAAAGTAAAATAAAAAATATATTGTGCAGAATAATAAATGAATGAGTGCTTTCAGTGTCCCAGTCATTTAAGAACTAGTTTCCTCTCACTACCTCTCATATCTCTAGCTCCATCTCCACCTACACACTTTGAAGTGGTTCCTTAAACCCAGGAGTTTGTATATTATTGAAGATCAGTTTGCATGAGAAACATTTAATATAAGACACAAGAAAGAATACCAGTACCTGATTAAAAACTATTGATTGGATATTGTGAAATAATCATTTTGTATGCTGTGAATCTGTGTCACTCAGATTGGTATGACAGAAAGCTGGACAGCCAATAGGTTAAACAGGATTTTCAGGACAGAAAGGATACTAGAAAGAAGGCACAGATGCCTAGAGACAGAGAACAAATGAGACAAGCAGGAGGAGAGGTAATAGCTGAGAGCCATGTGACAGCACATAAATTAATAGAAATGGGTTGATAGTTAGAAACAAGCCTAAGCTATTGGCTAGGTTTTCATAATTAGTAAGTCTCTGTACCATGATCTGGGAGCTGCCAGGTGGGACAGATAAAGACTTAACAACATTAGAGGCATTATTTGGCCAACATTTCTTTTCCTTTTTTTTCCTGTTTTGTTGAGGTATGAATTCATATTACATTTGCATATACTTATGGTCTACAATGATATTGTCTTGATATATGTATATATTTTAAAATTATACTGTGTTAGGATTCTCTAGAATAATAGAACTATTGGAATGAATTATAAAAATGAATTTATTAGATTTGTTTACATAACAGGGGCTGGGTTTCCTAACTGTGGTCACCAGTGTTGTCTTAGTTTCTATTGCTGTGATAAAAGACAATGATCGAGAGTACATTGGGAAGGAAAGGGTTTATTTCAGCTTTCAGTTCCATTTCACAATCCATTACTTAGGGAAGTCACAGCAAGAACTCAAAAAACGAAGTGATCTTGAGGCAGGAGTTGATATAGAGGCCATGAAGAAGTGCTGTCTACTAGTTTGCGCCTATGGTGTACTCAGTCTGATATATATATATATATATATATATATATATATATATATATATATATCACTCTGGAGCACCAGCTCAGGGAGGGCAGGGATTTCCCACAGTGGGCTGGGCCTCACACATCAATTACCAATCAAGAAAGTGCACTATAGGCTTGCCCACAAGACAATCTGGTGGAGTCATTGCCTCAGCTGAGGTTCCTTCTCCCTAAATGACTCTGGCTTGTGTGAAGATGACACAAGCATGCTGGAGGAGCAAAGAACAAGAGAATTGCTCAGTCCAAGAAGCTGGGTGCCTCAGTAACCCAAAGATGGCACTGGAGGCCAGGATAATTCCTGTGAACTGATGGCCTTCTGTCTGTATTAGTGGAGAAGAAGCAAGGCCTTGCTATCAGTAAAAAATCACAGCCACAGAAACAACAACAGCAATAGCAACAACAACTAAACATGATAGATTCACTCATCAGCAAGAAGCAAATGCAGGCACAAAGTACAACATTTCTTTTTCTTGTACATCTCAGTATCTGGGCCTTCACAGGGAAAGTGTCACACATTCTGTTCTAGACAGTTCTTCTATCTCCAAATACTTCTTCCTGGGAAACCTCCTGTTGAGTTGCCATTCAAGATTATCACAGAGGCCAAACACAGGAACATAAGTATCATATTGGTTCTTCACAGCTTCAGATTTAGGAGTAATGGGATATGAATTTCCTATTAACAGATTCTGTACAATCTGAATAACCAACATAAAACAGAGCACTTCTTAACTCAGGCTGCTATAAGACATACTTAAAATGAATGGCATATGCCTCCAGAATTACTTTTCATGGTTCTGGAGGATGACAAGTCTTAGATTAAGACTCATCATCCGGTAGATTCAGTCCCATTGTGAAGGCCATTTTTCAGGCTAGCAGATGGCCACCTTTTCTCTATGTCTCAGATGGAAGAGTTGGAGTTAGAAGCACGGCATCTGTTATCTATACTTATTGGGAATAATATAATGATGGTTGGGTGATTAGACTATGAATATAATATATTCAATAGCTGCAATTCAAAATTTGTTTTGAGAAATACTAAAATATATCAAGTGCAGGCCAAATAAAAATTACACTCCAATATGGCAACTACAGGATCTATAAAAATATTTTGAGGCATCATAGACTTAAGAACACAATGATGGTAAAACTTCATAGATTACTTTATTTTACTAACTTTGGAAATACTTTTAAACACAAGATTTAGTTTGTTGAATAAGAATTGACATGGGATGTAAGGGAAGGGTGACTAAGTAAGTATGAAATTCAAGATTGTTCTTTCTGTATAATAACAAAGCCAACTGCTCTTATTGCTTTTTCCTTTTTTTTTTTTTTAATCCCAAACCTCACTTAGGAATCTTTTAGGTATGCTTTGATGTCTCTTACACAAAAGGTTGAAGTAGTTCACTGGCATTCCCAGGAGATTTTCACTTGATAGACAATTGTTAAATTTACTCCAAAGTTTCTCTAGATGAATCCTCCCTCTCTGCTGTCTTCCGCAGTCGGCAGGCCAGCCCTCCCTGAACTACTGCCTCTCTTTGAGTCTTCTTTATTAACCACAGCTGAAGAGCAGAAGCATGTTGTCAGGAACAGGATGACCTATGTTCTTAAAGACTTTCCTCCAGGTAACAATCATATGATGCTGCTCTTCGAAAGCATCTATTCATGGAACAAAGCAGTCTGACTGTTTCTCCAAAGTTCTTACATTTTATATATTTTCTTCTTCTAAGCTTTATTGCTCCATGTATTTTAACTTCAGTAAAGTTCTACAAGGATTTTCTGTGATTTATTTGTTTGTTTATTTATTTATTTATTTATTTATTTATTTATTACTATTGTAATGTTTTTCTGTGTTGACCACTATAATTATATGAAGAGGTATAATATACTAGCTACAATTTCTATAAATAAATGCAATATTCAGTTCCAGGTTATTCAATTATTGACATATTACTCTAAATAAATCTAAATGTTAAGTACACACCAACAATTTTGGCAATAATCTTTTGAGTCACTCTGCTGTCTCCAAACTTTTTTTAAAACATTTAGAACTTTCATTGCTCTCAATTCCTGTTGAGGAATATTGATGGACTCTCCTTTATGCACAGGTGAATGCTCACTAACAAAGCAACCTTCAGGGTTTGAGAGATGGCTCTGAAGTAAAAAGTACTGACTCTTTTTCTAGAGGATCCACATTCTATTCTAAATCCTCAAAATTCTCAATTCTCAATCCTTGGCTCCTCACAACCTAACTGTTCCAGTCCCAAGGGATCTGACACTGTCTTTGTCTTCTGGCTTCTCAGGGGACTAGGCATGCTCAGGGTACATAAGCATGCAGACAAAGTACCCACACAATAAATAATACTTTATAAAAGACACTCTTCATGATTTTTACTTTTTTTGTTGTGCTTTTTCTTGTTTTCATTCTCTAGCTCTCCTCTTGTTTTACAAGAGTACCTATACCATCTGCCTGATTCACAATGGCAAAATTAAGATACTGCTCTCTTGTGAAATGCACGCGAAATTATTTGCAGTATCAGACTAGTAATACACCTGGGATGCTCTCTAATCAGTTGTACCTGCTTTTCGGGGTATCTAGCATTACTTCAAAATCAAGATAGTATTTAGAAGCTAAATGGCGAAGAAAGCAGAGAACATGGAGGCCTGCCTTCCTATTCAGCCAGTGCCAGTGTTCTTTAGCAAAACATTAAAGAGAACAGAGTACTTGATTGTAAGATACTATACAAGAAAATATCACAACTTGAATCTTGAAAATAGTAAAATACGTAGTTTTATGAGATAAAAAGGAGGAAAGCTAATAAAAACCCTGTTAGTACCTAATTTATATGTACATGGTGATTCATGTCCCATTTTTATTGTACTTTATTATAAGGTTATGTAGTTATTTCAGACTCTTTAAAGAGTTGTCACATCCAAACCAGAGAGCAAATATTTTCTCACCCTAGTTTACTCTCTGAATAAGAACAACATATTCTTGGTTCAGTGGTCTACAGAGAAGTCAGGTTCTGTTTGCTTTTAATGTAAATTAAGAAATGACAGCTTTTCTTTAAACTAAACCCATAGAATTTGTTACTTATTCAATGAAATGACTGTTTAGAGCTGAGATAAATTTGTGGTGTTCAAACATTTTAGTTGGACAAATTAGAGAACCATAACCTAGTAACTGTTTTCCTATCTACTTATTTGAATTGCAGTTCTTCTATGTGCTACCCTTTCAATTCCTTGCTCCAATGGTTTGGGAGATCTTACGGAAATTAAAAATGAAGCAGAACTTTGTTTAAAGCACGGATTCTTGCCACCACATATTTCCCTTTACTAAAGTATCTAATCCTTTACTTTGCAGTAAGTCAGGGCCTTGGTATGTTGAGATCCTTAGTAATGTGCTTCAACGGTATGTATCCAGTTGTCTCCAGAGTCTGGAACCGAGTGGATATTCAGTATCTCAAATAAACTATGAGTGATGAGTTTCAAGCATTCCAGGACTGTACTGACCAAATGATCTCTTACAGCCTTATCATGAAGTTCCAGCGTACAGGATGTGTAGGGATTGGGATTTACTCCAGTGTTTGGAATGCTACCTGTTGGACTCTGAGCGCCCTATGGCAGGTGCTCAGCCCAATAATACTCTGAGCTTCTTACACTTGGGCGTGGTTAATCAGGTAGGTTTCAATCAGGGCAATTATAAATTCAATTTGCCTCGTAGCCATCTCAGAACTCAGTTTATTAGTTCCGAGACTGCCATGTAAGTGGCAAAGTAAGCACTGGCGGCTGTGCTGGAGAGCAGGGCGAGGCTGGCCGGCGTCTTCCCGCAGTGCCCAAGCGGGAACAGGGAAGCGGCGGCTGCACCCGGCGGAGGACGGGGCTCTTCCTGGCGCGGACACCGGGCTGAGCAGCAGAGCGCTCCCCAGGGGCGTCGCATGTGAGCCTCCCGCGGACCTCAGGCTCAGGGGGGCCGCACAGCCGCGAGAGACGAGGACACGCCTCAGCTCGGGCCAACTCCCGGCTTCCCCTGGCCTCCCGCCAGAGCCGCCCGCCACCTTTCTTCCTCCGCCCGCCCGCCCGCGACTGAGCGCCCGATCGGGCCTAAGTTCGCCCGCGCCGCGGCGCGCGGCCCCCGGGCCCTCGGAGCTGGCGGCTCGACTACACGGGACCGATGTGGCGCATGCGTGGTGGCGCCACCCGGCGCGGGAGCTGCGGCGGGGACGGCGGCGGAGGCAGCCGCGGAGAGTCGGGACGCCTGGGCCGGGCCCGTGAGGGCGGCGGCGGCGGCGGCGTGGGCTGGCGAGGCCGCGCGGGCGGGGCCCGGCGACAGCTGGAGGAGCGCTTCGCCGACCTGGCGGCCAGCCACCTGGAGGCCCTGCGCGCGCGCGACGAGCGGGACCGGCAGAACGCGCGGCTGCGCGAGGAGAACGCCCGCCTGCGCCTGGAGAACCGGCGGCTGAAGCGCGAGAACCGCAGCCTCTTCCGCCAGGCTCTGCGGCTGCCCGGCGACAGCGGCGAGCGGGAGGCCGCCGACCCGGCCCGCGGCCCGCACCCGCACGAGCCCGCCGCCGACCGCAGGGCCGGCGCGGAAGGCCGCGAGGGCGAGCCAGGCAGCCCCAGAGCGCTGCGGGCCCGGCTCGAGAAGCTGGAGGTCATGTACCGCCGGGCCCTGCTGCAGCTGCACCTGGAGCAGCGGGGCGCGCGCCCGCCGGAACACAGCGGCGACCGAGCGCTCCGAGAAACCGCCACCGGCCTACGCGCCCACGACCCGGACCTCCCCGGGCCCTGGCTGTAGCCCGAGGGCGCGGCCGGATGGGTGGGGCCAGCGCGCGCCCCGCCCCTCTCAGCACGCGGAAGCTCAGGATTTGTGCTCCCCCGGACTGCCGCCCCACCCATGAGCACTTCCGGGTGCCGCATTCGTTGGCTTGGGTGGGGCGGGACAGGGGATGGAGAGGGGCCAGAACTTCTTCATTCCCACAAGGGCAGAGCAACTGCCAAGGACCCTGTAAGTGTTCTAGAGAAGCCAAGGACCCTGCAAGTGTCTGCAGAAGTGAGAGAGAGGCCTAGCTACTCAAGGGCCGGCTTTAAATTAGCAGGAACTGGGTGCTCAGGAGCACCTCCTAAATCCTTGATGTTTTAAAGTGTTGTGAGGACCAGTAGTCTATGTTTTCCTCTCTCAGTTTTTGACTCTTTGAAGGATGAAGGATGAATAGTGTTTTCGAGTGGCTAACGCCTATTCATTCTTTAGTCCTCTGAATCTTCTGCTGATATCTCTTTTGCGACCAACATTTTAAGTATGTTTTATAAACTGGTATTACATGGATATCCAATCTTCTTTAGGCCTTTTTATAAAGAAGAAAATATTTATAACTGCCTACCACTCCAGTCCACAGACATTTAATATATTCTGGTGTGTTCACCTCCAGAGATTTCAGAAAGTATTTTTTTTTTTAAGAATATGTTCTGACTGGTGATCATTTGAGTTGATAAATAAAACTGGTGCATTAAAAATCTAAATTTTCCATGCTTATTATTTGATGAAGTTTGATGTTTTATAGAACCCTCTAAGGTTATATATATATGCACATATGTTACATATTTCAATTCCTGGGTTTTCATCTTTTGTAATCTCTTAGGTTATTTTCACAAGCCCTTTAAAATAAAATCTCAGAATAACAGTATTTTATTCTAACATTTCATATTAACGTTTATTCAGTTATATTATGGTAATTTCGGCTGATTTTTAACAACTGAAGAAATTATAAATTATTTGCATATTATTAGACAAAAATCATGAATTACATTTTAGTTGTGCACTTGGTATCAGAAAAAGAAAACAATGGCAACACATGCTCTAAGCTTTTTTTGTTATAATTTATTATTTATCTGAGAGAGAGTAAATACTCGGTAGTTCAGTGTCACCTGGAATTCTGCCCTTCTCCCTCAGCCTACTGAGTGCTAGGATTACAGGCCTACACTACCAGCAACATGCCCTCTTCTATGATCATTATTGCATTTTTCCTAATAAGCACTGAAGAAAATACGATGTGTCTGATAACACTTGTGGAAGTAAAGAGATGTGCTGTTTTTATCACCTATAGTAAGGATCATTGACAACAGTTCTATAACAAGAGCCAGGTCGATCAGAGAAGAGTGTAGTCACAAAGTTACGTGTCCCACAGGCCCAGGAGAAACTGTTGAAATTTCCACCAAATGAAAGCAGAGCCCTGTAGAAATGAGTGAATGATAGAGACTAAGAGAAGAACCTAGCAAGGCCTATCTGTTATTCTCCTCTTGACCACTATATGTGGCATTCCTTCCCCAGATTAAGGGTCATGACTCATTTCAAAACATTGTTCTTATGACAATCATCAAGTTACACCAAAAATTTTCTTTATGACTAGCTCAAACAGGAAAACACAGGAGGCTTAAAGTAGTATTTTTATATTCTATTACTGTGTCTGAGGAGATTTTTCTCTAACTTGCCTTAGAGAAGAGAAAATGATGATCTTTATAGTTTGCTTGTGGGAAGAAGACAACTTATGAAATACCTTAGAAGGTGCAAAAGAGACATTACTTCATGATTCTTTCAAGGTATTAGCATAGGTACATTGCTTTAGAGAATTGTTAAGCCCTGTGTACATCATTTGTTCAAAAGGATTTAAACAATGGGAAACATTTCAGGGGAAGGGGGGGCACATAAGTAGGGATTAAAGAAATAAAATGTATACTATGTACAGTATCTCCCAAAAAAAGTTTAAACATTGTATTTCAAATACTTATTACAAAACAAGGGTCAAGGAAAGTAGTGAATTTCCTTGTTAGAAATTTTGAAAACACTTTCTACACTGCCTGTAGGTAACTGATGTTAAATTGTGAATATTAAATAAAGTCTTTTTCTGTGGCCAGAAGGTGAAATAGACTTTGCTGAGAAGGAGTAGGTACAAAAAGGTTAATACAACCCCTAGTTATTTCATGTTTTTACAGGGAAATAAAGCATTTATGAAAAGCAGAGTTTAAAAATAAAATGAATGGAATATTTTGCCTAGGACAATTTCATCATAGCTTTAGATTTAATTTAGTTAATTTCCCTAAGACTTACAATTTTTCCTCATCAGCCAAATGAACACAAGATCTACCTTGGAATATTGTAAAAACACTTACTGAGATATTAAAAATAAAAAGGCTTGCTTCAAAATGAGTGCCCAATCAGTGAGCGGCATTCTCTAGCACAAAAAAGCAAGTCCGCATCTTATTTACAAATGCCATGCTTTGTGGGTTTTTCTATATGATGCTATAAGTATTTTCATAAAAATGCTGATGGTTTTCAATACTGACAAGTAAAAAGGAGGAAATAAAACTTGTATAATGAAACAATAATGTAATACAGTGTTTAAAGGTGTTTCTGACTAACGCAAAATGGAAAAAATTCAACAAGGGAAATAATTTTTTATCCCTCAGCACTTTTTGCTTAAAGCTGTGCACATTGTTACTGTGAATAACTAACAAACTTGTCAGATTTACTGTTGGGAAAAAATGTAATCAGTGAGGTAGAGACTCAGATTTGCTTTTTGTGTACCTTTCATGAAAGATGATAAAATTCTCAAACCTGCATACCCTATAAAATTGGAGAAGGCTCACACACATTTCCACATTAATGACTTCCCTGTTGGCCATGAATAAAGTACCTTAAGGTGTGAAAGATGACTTGCTATAACAAAACATTTGCCATTTAAAGAGTGGATAAAGTTGATATTACAAAAATTACCTAGGGCCCAGTATAATGTATATAAAACTAAAAGTGTAGTATATTCTACTTTATTAAAAGAACACTTTATTGTCAATTTCACATTTGTTATAGATTGAAAAGGGGTATTATAGCTTATTTTTTTATATATATTTTACATATCGATCCCAGTTCCCTCTCCCTCCCTCTGTCCCATAACCTCTATTCCCCACCCATCGTAGCCCCCCCCCCCACTGCAGAGTGATGCTTTTCAGGAGGGAGCAACAAAATCTGTCAAGTCATTTGGAGTAGGGTTTAGGCCCTCCACCCTGCCTCTAGGCTGAGAGAGTATCCCTCCATGGGAATGTGCTCCCAAAGTTCTTGTGTGCACCAGGGATACATCCTGGTTCTACCATCAGAGGTCTGCCCAAGGCTTCTAACTGAGACCCATATTCAGGGGATTGGAGTCTGTATAATGCTGGTTTCCCAGCTATCAGTCTGAGGTCCATAAGCTCCCACTTGTTGAGGTCAGTTTGTCTCTGGGTTTATGCAGCCTGATTTTGACCCCTTTGCTCATCACTCCTCTCTCCCTGCAACTGGATCCAGGAGTTCAGCTCAGTGTTTAGTGCTGTGAGTGTGTGCTTCTGTTTCCATCAGCTACTAGATGAGGGCTCTATGGTGACATATAAGTTAGTTATAAATCTCATTATCAAGGAAGGGCATATAAGATAGCTTTTCCACTGTTGCTCAGATTTTTAGTTGGGGTCACCCTTGTAGGTCTCAGGACATGTCTCTAAAGTCAGTTTTCTCTTCAAACCTAATGGCTCCCTCTATTATAGTATCTCTTTTTTTCACTCTCATCTATTCATCCCCTGACTCAATATTTCTGGTCCCACATGTTCTCCACAGCTTATTAATAGAGGCAAAAAATGTGTTTTTAGAAAGAATTATGTTGAGAATAATTGGTTTCCAAAGAGTTTTTATAGCTACTCTAAAAAATATACTTTATCTTTCTATGAAATTGAGATGGGAAAGAAAGTAATATAAAATGAGATCTTATACCAGTGATCACACAACAAACTATTTTTGGCACAATTAAACATTTTAAGACACCTTTGTCAATACATGTATTATCATAATGGAGTTATGTTAATAAATTTAATTAATAATGTATGCAAAAGATAATAATAGTACCATGATCTTGATTCTAATACAAAAGGAACATTTGATACTTTTTTATCTAAAAGGAGGAGATTTTTACTGAGAATTTGATGTACAACATTTGGAAAATTTCATGGATCACAATTTACATCTCTATTTACCAATGTGTTGTTTATAGGTTGATTTTTCTACCATAATCACACTCTTTTTATGTTTGATTTCCTTTTGCACATGGTCTCACTGTATATTGCTTCATGGTAGTACTTGCTGTATAGACCAGCTGGCCTTGAATTCATAGATATCTGTCTGCTTCTGTTTCTTTGTGTGGTGATAAAAGCATGCACTATCATAAAAATTATAACATATATACATATACAATTGTGTATTTGAATATATGACATGTAGGATATGAAAATATATTCATGCAATGGAAATAAAAGATTAAGAAAAACACATTCATTATAGCCTCCTTGCAGTATAATAATTAGTCTTGCTCATTTTCAAAAGGCAAGCTTAAACTAAGATTTCCACATCTTAACAATGAGATTAATTATGACATTTTTAATCCAGAGAAGATATGACTTATTGTAAAATTCAGTGATAGAATTACTTAATTGTCATTATACTTTACATAGTTTAGATGTTTATTTGTATCTCAAAGGTTTAGATATTGCAGCTCAATCTGCATAGCTGGTATTAAGAGTTAGTGAATCCTTTCAGGGGTGTGTTAGAGTGCAGGAGGTTGTTTTATTGTAGGTATTCCCTGTGGAGTGTATGTTAACCAGAAGCCGTAAAATGTTTTCTATTTATTTCTATTTGCACACAGAGTACCTAAAAATATAATCAAATATAAAAGCAAAGATACCCACATGCACAAATGCACTCACTCATTTTTATATATGCACACTTATGAATGTTCAGTGCATTTTACCCATTTTGAGTGGTACAAAAAGTGATGTTATATGTATCAAAAGAACTTTCAATGCATGTTAAAATACTTTGATATTCTATCTCAACCAAGTGAAATTTTAAGAGTGGTAAATAAATAAGCTATAAATATTCAAGAACTAAAATATTAATGAAGCTTAACAGAACATTTTGTCTGTAGATATTTCAGATATTTAAATATTTGTATCTTAAGAATGGAGAAAAATTTGTTGGTAAACTCTAAATATGTTTTAAATTCTATAAATATTTTACTATAAAGCATCAAACTTTGTAATTTTAAATATGCAACTGCCTAAAGATGCTCAAATATACTAAAATAACAAGATGCATGTTTTAAAACTATTCACCCAACTCCTCAGTATTATTTTGAAATATATAATTTCAGTAAATGTAATGATTTATTTACATTAAAATTTACTTTCTCCCATGATTAAATATTTAAGAGCATTTTCACTTTTCAGTAAAATCCTATTATGGTATTATAATTATTGAAATAATGGTGTGTGGAGAAATGGCTCAGTAGTTAAGAGAACTTTCTGCTTTTTAGAGAACCTCAGAGAATAAACACAAAATTAAATAAGACTAGCTCATCACAGAAAGCAGATAATAATATGAGACAGCACCATGTATAATTTTACCCTTATCTTCACATTGCACAAATGGAAAGTGCAACATATGACCTTCAGGGCTGACTCATCTGGTACAGGCATCGGCAAACGTTGAGTCAAAGTACTTGATTAAATATCTTTCCTACTGATTGTGTTCAAAATCATTACCAAACTGAGCAAACCAGAGTCTGGGTTTACCTGATTTTACTCTACACAAAATCCTATGAAACACACATACACAAGGAAGAATTTCTACTGTGCTGCATAGTTTTTATGTCAACTTGACACAAGCTAGAGTTATTTAAAGGAGGGAACCTCAATGAGAAAATGCCTTCCTACTACCCAGTTGTAGGTCATTTTCTTAATTAGTGATTGATAGGAAGGGCCCAGCCCATCATGGGTGGTGCCATCCCTGAGCAGGTGGTCCTGGATTCTATAAGAAAGCAGGCTGAGCAAGCCATGGAAACATTCAGTAAGCAGAATTTTTCCATGGCCTCTGCATCTGCTCCTGTCTCCAAGTTCCTGTCTTGTTTGAGTTCTTGTCCTGTTTCCTTCAGTGATGGACTACAATGTGGAAGTGTAATCAGGATATACTCTTTCTTCTACAACTTGCTTTTTGTCATAGTCGTGGTGTTTTATCACAGCAATAGAAACCCCAACAAAGATATATTTATACTCGTCCCGAAATTTTCAATGTCTTTTATTGTTATTGTTTAAATTAATTTTTCAGTTCTTTTGGATAAATACTAAATAATAATGGTTAGTATAAAGGGATTCATTTCTCATTTGAATAATAATGATTATATTCTCTCTATTAAACATTTTGTGACTGTTTTCAGCTACTCAATTATTAAGTATTTATCTTGGCTATTGTTATTTCTACTCGTGTTGTTTTTCATAAATGTGGTCACCATCTTTGGAAAATAGGTGATACAAATTTAAGTTATTTTGACTAGTTATTAGCTAGTCAAATAGCTAAGATCAGGAAAACAACTAATAACAAATTCTTGGGAGGATTTAGGGAAAAGAGAACCCTTGCTCACTGCCTAGGTATTATAAACCAGTGGCCCCATTATGGAAATCAGTACTTAGAATTCTCAAAACGCTAAAATTAGATTTACCATGTGGCCCAGCATTCCTACACATTGTAATACATCAAAATGACTCAAAGTCCTACTCTATCCCATACTTGCTTGCCCATGATCATTTTTACTACATTTCTTTTATCTATGAAATAAAACAGCCTAGATGTTCATCAACTGGTGAATAGAAAGTGAAAATAGGGAACATAAACACAATGAAATTATGTTCAATTGTAAAAAAAATAAAATGACATTTTTAGGTAAATGAATGGAACTTTGGCATATTATACAGAATTATTATTTTTAAAAAAGAGATGTAACCTAGACCCAGAAAAACAAGCTCCACATTCTCTCTCTCTCTCTCTCTCTCTCTCTCTCTCTCTCTCTCTCTCTCTCTCTCTCTCTCTCTTTCTATCTCTCTGAGTCCTAGGTCCAAATTTTTAGATGGTGAGTAACATTGTGTAGCCATAGAAATCAAGAAAGTAGAAACAACCATGGTGATAGTTAAGAAAAATCTCTAGAGAGGTGAGTATAGTAAGACATGGGTGTTTTGAACAAGAAATAGTAAAACGGGGTTAATACTGACTGGGGAGGGGAGAGTAAGGAGGAAAGCACTGATGGAAAGGAAGGAAAGAAATGTATCACTAACAATGATTGGAAAATCCATAGGGGAATATTACTTTATGTTTACTTAATATATATATACATATATATATGTACATATATATATATATTGTATATGTATGTGTGTGTGTGTGTTTGTGTGTATCAAGTAAGTGTATGTGTATATATCTATAGTAGATATTTCCCCCAAGAGCTATAGACTACCTAACAAAATTCCAGTACCAGGCATGAGAAATGTCCACTCCAGTTGTAGGTCAAAGGTATTTCCTAAACAACATAAGCTACTGCCATTGCCCTGGGTTGTCTCCTGTAATTTGAAAATAAGACCTTATTGCTGAAGACATCACACACTTCATAGGATTGACTTGGGAGCCTCTCAATGTGGACAGAGCTTACATAGTATTTGAAGGTGTTATGGAATCTAGTAAATAGCTAGTAAACATCTAGCAGTTTTACCAGCTTTAAAGACTGTGAGCTAAAGCAATGACCAACATAGCAAGATATCCCCATATGTGCAATAGTGGGACTTATATTTTGGAGAAACCAACAGCTGTCTAATTGAACTTAAAGTATAGCTCAAGAAAGGAAACTATCCATGGTACTGTAAACCAAGCTAACTGCCGCTGGCTTGTAAGTTTATGGACCTTAAAAGAAAACCTGCCATTTTCACTGTACTAAATCACTATATATTCTTATTGAATTATAAATACGTACCATTATACCCACAGTATTGCTCACATCTCTTACTGAAATAACTTCTTTTATCTGAGAGAAGCTGCTGTATATATCCACAATTAGTCAAAATGCTGAAATCAACTGACAGGTTTCTAACCCAATTTATGCATCCATAACACAATCCAATACCTAATACTCAGGGCATATTGGAAAGTGAAATCTGAAAGATTTTAGGGTCCTTCACAAGTGATGAGAGAGGGACAATCAACCTTCTTCAGGAATTAGTCTCCCAATAGGTTACCCAATCCCAATTAGTCATCCCTAAATATACATAAATATTAGGAAACCAAAATGGACCCTGTAACCTGTACTTACATATTCGTTTGTGTATGTATAAATGTGTGTATATGTGTAACAATAATTAAAGAAGAACAGGTGACAGATTTGAGGACGGGGGACATGAAAGAAGCAGAGGAGGGAAAGGGGGAATTTAAATAAGGTAAATAGAGTATGCATAGACTGCTCAAAAATTGAATTAAAAGGAAATTATCAGTATTGAATGGGATTTGAAGATGGAATAAATTTATGTACTTTATTTTTTTCACTCATGTGGAAAGATATTTTTGACACAAATGGAGTTATTTGTACTACTTCAAATTTTGGGAAAAATTATATGTGGGAGGTTGGGAACTAGAAGGAGATTATATTGTGGGAATAGAGTAGACCTATGAAATTTTATCATTTTGATAGAAATGTGTAAGGTAGTAAGGGTATACTTTGAGGAGAGGCAGAAAGGTATTTCTTGCATTTTTCTTTTGTTGAATATGGAAGGAAACATAATGTCTCATTGTTCTAAAAAGTTATCAAGTGCACATAAGAATGAAAGCACTGGAAAGGGCAAATCATTTCATAAAGAGCAGGGAGGAGATTCAGTGAGTAGAAGTGTATGCTGTAAAACCATGAGTACTGGAGTCTCCAACACCCAAATAAAAGCTAGGTACATCTGCTGCTCTCTTCACTCCAATGCTGACATAAAGAGATGGAGACCAAAGGATTGATTGCTGGGATTGCTGGGCAACCTGCTCACTCAATGAACAAAAAAAATGAGGGTTTAGTGAGAGGCCCTATATCAAGGGAGTAAAGTAGACTGAGATAAAGGAGGGCACCTGAACTTTTATACGGCCTTAGCGTTCACATATGGGTATGTATATACACACACATACATACCTACACATACACAATTTTTTTCTTAAAAAATTGCAGATGCAATTGCTTTTTCATGAAAGAAGTCATCCTATGGACTTGGGAGTTGTAGGTAAGTTCATTTTCTTACTGATTGGGCTAGTTGGAGTTAGGAACTTTTCTTAACTAGATGAAGAATAGATTGTTAAATGTGCAATACAACGATATGGATGTTTCACAGACACATTATTGAACAAAAAATTATATACAAAGGCTATATAATTACATATATTCACATAAAGCATATAAAGGGTTCAAAGTTAAAACATCTGATATAATAGGCTAGGAGAGTCACTGTTTTTGATTGGCAGAAGTTGTGATGTGAAACATACAGTA
Organism: Cricetiscus sungorus; assembly: GCA_030556225.1. Lineage (NCBI taxonomy): Eukaryota > Metazoa > Chordata > Mammalia > Rodentia > Cricetidae > Cricetiscus > Cricetiscus sungorus. The sequence goes on along the minus strand of JANBXA010000734.1, from coordinate 94,281,220 downwards.
GTATATTTTTAAACTAGAATCTACACAAGAAAAAAATGAGATTTGTTATAATATCTTAGCAATCAGTGTTTTGCTGCATAAATACAAAACCAAAGGATTAAAAATGAAGAGCCAAACAAAGACATACATCTACAATAAAGCTTGAATTGTAGATGAGGTATTACAAGAAAAATAAAAGGTAGACTTTTAAATAGAAGTGTAATATATATGTATACTTATAAAACACACATATAATGTATATATACATAATATATTTCACACATATGATACACATATAATTTATTATGTATATAATTATTTCCATTTCACAATGAGAAATAGTAAAATTACTTTTTCCTTTTACAATATATCACATATGTAATTTTTTTCTGGTAAACATTCAAATTTGAAATACATTCTTCATACAGTTCTAGAATGCAATTTTAAAGAATTTGTTTATGACTCAGACTTTTAAACCATTCCTTACAAACTATACACCTGAAAACCAGAAGTTATTGACTTCACTGACTCTAATTGAAATTCTTCCCTGAAAAGTTAGCATGAATTGAGCAGCACATACTAACTAAAATAGGATGAAAGCCAATAGCTCAATACATTGAACTCCCCTAAATAAGAAAGAAAAGGCATCTCAGTACAGAAAAGTACAAACAATCAATAGAAGAGACAGAGAAAAAACAACAATCAAGGGAACCCGGTAAGTCCTTTCAATTAGGGAGAAATTGAATATCCACTAAATGTAAGGAAAAATTTTCAGATGCATACCAATAGAAAATGAAACAGCCTCCTCATTTCCTATAATTCATGGTCTTGACAAACCGTATTTGCCCAATGACTGAGGCAAACAGAGTGGATTTCAGGGACATTCTTATAATATTTTCTTACTCTTTTTATCAAAATGCTTACTAAGTCCTATAATTTTACACCAAAACTGCCTTATACAGAAAGTTATTTTTCTTCATCATTTTGGAATAAGACATTTTTGAAAACTTTTGATTTGATTTCTTGTATGATAAACATGTATAAGGGTAAACTTACTTAAGTTCACAGGACAAGCTGAGGCATACCCTACATATTCATAGTAGTAAAGTAGACAGGTATGTTGGAGATCAGATAATAATTTAAATTTAGTATGTACCCTGATGTTTTGAAGATCACAGAGTCAGGAATCAAAGAGATGTTTGTCTTTGTGAGTTCAGTATCCAATTTCTTTAATATATGCTTTTGCTAACAAAGCTTTATAACTATGTATCCCCAAAATATCAGAAATTTTTATGAGACAACTTGTATATTATATCTAAACGTGCTTGGTAGCCTGGTATACTTTAATTTTGTGTCACTTTGTTTGTAGAGCAATTTTTCTTTTGACTAAGTCTTACCTGCCTCTGCCTCCTGAGCACTATGATTAAAGATGTATCCCACCTTGAACCTATTGCTTCCATGTGTACTTTAAAGGACAATATGAAAGTAAGAACATTATTTCTAAAAGATAAGTACTTTATGTTCTTTGCCTTCTAGGATAAAATTATTTATTAAATTAATTATAAAACTATTGTGATGATGGATCTTGATTGTAAGTATATTGGGATTATGAGTCACCATGGAAATATACCTCTGGAGATGCCACACATAGTTTTTTAATTGAGGAGAAAAGACCCATCCTATGTGTGGGCATACCATGAGCTTAAGGCCTGTACTAAATGAAAAGGAAAAAGCAGGCATTCTGCTCATAGCCATTAGTCTCTGCTTCTAGAGTATAGACACTATGTGACCAGTTATCTAGCTTCTGCTGCCATGCTTTGCCTACCATGATGGACTGAAATCTCAAATCAGAAGTCAGAAAAATCCCTTCCTCCCTTAATTTGCCCTTGTCAGACACTTTCTTGTAACTGGGAGAAATGTAGCTGATACAAAAAGTGGAACTGTCTGTGATAAATCTATATTGTTCTTGGCCTTTGGTGGGGATGAGCTAAAGTCTGTTCTTGTGGGTCAAGAAAGTCTTGGGATGCTCCAAGCTGACTCTAATATGAATTTGAAATAAGAGTTCAGAAGAAAAGAAAGCCATGAGAAATGTGGTCAGTAAAGGCAGGTCCTATGTGGTCTCATAGAGGACAAGACTATCAGAAACTCAGCCACCTCAGAATTTAACAGACAATTCTTGTTATACCCTGGTACAGAATCTAGTTGTATTCCTTCCATGTCTTGAGTGAGGTTGAACAAAGGGTTCTACTAAGTTGATGGCTGGAGAAATTCAAATAAGAATAGAGTCTTTGGTCAGTTATTTTATCTCAGAAAGAAGGGAATATAACAAGTAGTTTGTGCAATTGGCCTATGGAAGAGTAGTAGCCATGTTGAGCAAGTTAGGTTTACCAGAGTCCAAATTTTCACTCTAAAACTCCACTGTGTGAAGAGACAACTGGGAAAGCCCTGTAAAACCTGCAGGCTTCCCATCTAAAATTTAACCAAATATTAGACTTGTTTTGAAACAACTGAAGCATGGGAAATCAATATTATAATAAACATGTATTCAGATGTGTAGGAAGGAGAATGGACACAGAGGACAAAGGCTTGATATCTAGCCATAAAGCATTGAGTATTTTCTTTTTATGCCACAGATCTGAATTTCAAAAGAATATTTTACAAGAATTAACTTTATCTAGACAGATACCAATTTAATGAAAATACAAAAAAATTTCTTCCTGAGTTAAAGGGAGTTGGTAGATCCAATTATTTTGTATTTTTGAAGAAATTCAATATGTGCACTAATAATATAAAAAACCCATTGTGAAAGAGAGTGGGTTCAGAAAGGTTTTTGATTATAGCTTTCTGCTTGAGTACATAATCAACTTCACAGTCAGATATTTTCAAGCCTGAGAATTATTAGTATTACTGATGTGTCTTATTAAAAGCATAAAAGTGCTTTAATCCTTCTCAGAAGGTGTTATGAAGCACATAGATTTAGTAATATAGCCTTTGGGATTTTTCAAGTTAATTTTGTAGTCCTCTTATTCTTGATAGATACAAACACATCCCGAGCTTTCACTTGAGATGCATAAAGGGAAAAAAAAAAGACATATCAAAAAATTCTGATAAATTAACTCTGATCTTCAGGAAGCAGAAATGGGAGTTTTGATCAAACATAGTTTTAATGTTATACAGGTAGCAATGATTACAAACAAGAAAAACAAAGCTGGATATAGAAGTGACAGGGAAGAATGAGGCCAGTAGAAATAGGGTATAATAATAACAGAATAACAGAGTAATAACTGTTTCAGAAGGATGGATTCCTAAGTTAAATTTCTTTTAATACAAAACCTGAAATAAGACAGTAGATATACCTATCTACTCTGATTATGTAATCACCAGAGAAGCATAAAATTATAGGAGATAAAGGACAGCTAATGAATTGGAGAAATACTTGGAAACACCAGACAAAAGCCAAATGAAGAGACTAAAAGACTGAAAAATAGAAGGTAAAATAGAGGAAATTGTAATTTCTGAAGACACAAAGAGCATGCATTTAATTTAAAAATTATCTTTTCAAAATAAGCAAGAAAAGCAAGGTGCAAAAAAAAATGGAATTTGAAATAACAACAACAAAAACATACAGATGAAACTCAGTGGAAGAGCACTTATTTAATATTTTAAAGGTTCTGAATATGATAAGAAAGTGCAAACAGCAACAGTAACAACATCAACAAAATAAAATCAAAATTCATAATCCGTCCCCATATCTGTGTTTTTTTGCAACTGTACAATATCAACTATAAAAGGGTAGAATGGATTTCCCTACTTTTTACTGGCATTGAACAATGGAGTATGATAGGCATCTTAATGCACTTGCTTGCTTTTAAGATTCTAGATCCCGTGAGCATGAGTGATTGTAGATTTGTGAATTACTCCACCACAAGATTAAGTTTATAATTATATCTCTTTACCATTGCAAGAGAGTCTTGCTAAATTACAGTATTAGTTACTTTGTTGCTATGATAAAATTCTGTGGTCACAAACAACTTAAGGAAGAGAGTTAAGGTGCCAGAGGGTTAGAACCCATAATGTCAGATGGCCTATTAGCAGGAAGCAGGAGCAGGAAGTTGAGAGATTGCATCCTCATCTGAACACAGGAAGCAGGTGTAATTCCAAGTAGGACAAGCCTACAAATTAGCAAAACTTGCAGGTGATGTCCTTAGTTCATCAAGCTTCTATCTCCAAAAGGCTCCATAATCTCCCCAACCAGTGTCAAAATCAGGACCATGTATTGAAATGCATAAATGAAGGAGGACATTTTGTATTACTCATTTGAACTGCCAAAATGACTAATTAATGGCAGGAATCATTTTATTTTAATTTCAGTATGATATCTACTTTTGTACTATTTTGTTCAGATTTGATTTTACTTTAGTATTTAATTTTATTTATGATAATATTTGAAAACACTTTTGTAAGCAAAATTAATACATAAAATTTTAGTGTGTATATTTAGCTACAAGGCAGGGTTGAGTGGATTACATAGTAATTGACTTAAAACAAAAGTCATGTAGATGAAAAATTCAATGAATACCTAATCTGGGCAATATTATTTTAAGTCACTGAATCTAAGGCTCTATTTAAAAGTTGCATATATCTATCTATCTCTCTCTCTCTCTCTCTCTATATATATATATATATATATATATATATATGTGTGTATGCATATATATATATGTAGATAGAGAGATAAATAATTACACGTTATTCTGTTCATAGTACAATATACTGTTAAGTAAAATTCAGGACAATTATATGGATACTTTTGGATATTCTTATAGCCATAGTAAGATTGTAAAAACATGGTTCCATTACTGTACAATATTTAATAAAATAAATCCATATGTTATAATTATAAATGTAGTTAAAATAAAACCATTAATGGTATGTTTCACTTATCCTGAATAATATTAAATCTAGTAAGTTTTACACTTTCGCAGTTCTCAGATCCGACTAGCTTTTGCTCTATTTCAAATATTCAAAAGCTACATTTATCTACTGCCTGATCTATTGAGCAATATAGTGTTAATATATCTGAGTTGAATATTTATTTAATGCTAAGTACATTTAAAAGATAATTAGAAAAAACAAGTGTCAAATTATCCTTATGTAAAATTCAGACAAAGTCTAAGTAAGAAAAACTGATACATTCATTTCTTCTGAACTTTCCTTCAGTGATTCAATATTACAGCATTTTAAAGATTTCTATTCAAATAAACATGATTTTGTACTTTACCTCCTGCTGCAACAAATCTAAAATGCTGCAAGTAAAAAGCTGCTAAAAATTACAAATTACCACCCAAGCTTCCCTGCCTTCATGATGATAATTAGTCCTATTTTTGAAAGACCAGAAATTATTGCCAAACAATTAGATACATCTCTAGGAAAAACCATCACTTTGCCTTCTACATACCTTTCTGGAAGAAAAGTATTCTGTTTCCATTTAGAGTTGAGTTTGAGAGTCTTCACTTTACATTGTCTCTAAAATTAATTGAATTGAATATGAAAAGTTGTACAAATCAAGATAATGAAATGGAAGGAGAGGGTTTTAAACACAGCAACCAAAAAAGGCTGAATGCAATGACTCATAGCTATGTGCCTGAACTGTTATTACCGACACTGCTTCTTTCAGCAGCTTACATTTTTTTGTTCATCCAGAACATCTAAACCAAAATTTGGAGGATATTAGAGCAATAAACCTTTCTGAATTTTATTTATTCTGAAAATTAGATTTATCCATTTTATTCTATGCATGAATATTTTGTCTGCAAGTATGTCTGTACACCACATGCACTCTTCATGCTTGTTGAAGTCAGAAGAGGGAATGAAACCCTTGGGAATGGAGTAACAGATATCTGTAAATACTGACAATTCAACTCAAGTCCTCTTCAAGAGCAACAAGTGCTCTTAACTGTTAAGTCATATACTTAGTCCCCTCCTCAGTATTTTAATACACACATATACACATGCATGTGTGTATTATATAACCATGTCCACTCCTACTGCTGTCCTAAAGTGACACAGATTAGGCAAATTGAATAACAGAGTTTAGCTTTGACATAACTGGAACTGATCATAAAGTGGTGATAAATGCCATGATCAAGATAGTAACTGATTTGGTGTGACTAAGTGTTTTATTCATTGATAATGCTTCCTCTTTACAAGCTCACGTAACAGAAAAATTGAGGACAATAATCTGTTGTCATAGGATACATGCAATCACAGGGAAGGATAAGGCAGCTCTTTGAACTTTCTACAATGGTACTACCTCCATCCATAAGAAGGCAGTTGTGGCCTAATTACCTCCCAGTGTCCCAATCACTTCATACTGCCACCTTGTGTTTAATGTCTAATTATTTAACAGAGAAGAGATACATACATACATATATACATATATGTATATATATTACATAATTATATATATAATCATATGTAAGCTTTCCAAGGTTGGGGCGAATTATATTTCAGTTTTTAAATAGCTGTTATTCTAATATCTGACAAAGCATGGATTTATCATGTATTTCATTAGTTAATAATTATGGTTTTGTTACTGGGAAAAGTGGGATTTTAAACTCCCATCCACTCATAATTCATGTTCATTGAGATTCAAGCTCTGTAGAACTAGGAATAAAAGAAAATAACATAAATGTCTCTGTCTCTATGTATAGAAATGAGAAAAAACACATCAATACACAAACTTATGCTTCATCTATATCCATGAGGACCAACAGAGCAAACAATCTTCACCATAAGAAACTTACTTTCTAGTGGCACAAAAAGTGATAAGGAAATAAAGTTTGTATAAAACATTGTCCAAAAGCGATGGCAAGATACATATAGCTATTGAAGGTAGAAGTAATTAAATTTCTTTTCTTTTTTTTCCTGTGAGTGCTCCACACAAAAAGGGGCAAGAGTTTTTCTATAGATTTCATAATATATAGTACTTAGGATATTACTTAATCTCTTTTGGCTAGTACCTTACATAGATTGCTTTTGTCATTTTGGCAAATACAGGGGCAAAAGTTTGTGCATAGACTTCATAATATATAGTAATTGGCTATTAATTAATGTCTTTTGACTAGTGTCGTACAAGAATTGCTTTGGTAATTTTGAAACATTAATTTTAAAGTAATAAAATACCTTGAAGCTCATTCCTTTAATAGTTACAAATAAATTGTAATAAAATATATTAAATAATATTAACTTTAGGTTTAGTAAATCCTTTTCATAATATTTATATTCATCTCATTTAGCTTCTCTTAAATCCTATGGGTTAATACTTCTATACTGTAAGTTAACATTAAATCCAGTTATTCTGATTCTGAGTCAAGATAGAAATCATAACTGAATCCCATAATCATCTAATACTTCATTCTTTTATAAATGTGCCTACATCAGATCCCTTGCTTTCACCATCCCCATCCTTTGACCAGTATCTTGTAGGCATAGAGATAGTTTGCTTTGTGGAGAAGAACTGGGAAATTTTCCTTATCAACTTCTGAATTCTAAAGTTAAACCTGATATAAAAGTAGGCTAGTTGGTTCAACCACATTTCTTTTAACTATCTTATATTTTCCCTTCCAACATAAATTCTGGTTGCAAATATTCTACTTTATCCTCTCTTTGACCTTACAAATGTAAACTTAAATTAGGAAATTGCCAATGGTATGCTGTGCCAGATAGTTTTATGTCAGCTTGACAAAACCTAAAGTTATCTGAGAGAAGAGAACCTCAATTTAGAAAATGCCTCTGTGAGATCAGGCTGATTAGGTTTTCCTTATTTAATGATTGATGAGGGAAGGCCCAGACCACTGTGGTGCCATCCTGGAACTTCTATTCTATAAGAAAACAAGTTGAGTAAGCCACAAGAAGCAAACCAATAAGCAGCACTCCTCCATGGCTGTGTATCAGTTCTTGTTTTCAAGTTGCCTCTCTGCTTTAGTTCTATCCTTACTGCTGTTGATGATGAGCTGTTATATGAAACTGTCAGTGAAATAAACTCCCTTCCACTCAAGTTACTATAGGTCATGGCATTTCATCAGAACGACAGTAATCCTAAATAAGACATATGCCTACTATATCTATATTTTCTACCTCATTTTAAAGGGGGAATTAAATACCTATAGCAGTTAGATGAAGTCATCAACATTGACATCCATTTGGCACCTAAGTGAAATCTATCTTAAGGAATAAAATACTCTCTGGTGTGACTTTACTTTTTAGAGTTATTTCTTGCAAAATTATTTGGCTCATGTCTCATGTGATTCAATGCTTTAATAATTCATGAAACTCCAACAGCTTACCTCTTTATATCACATCATCATTCCTGCTTCTTCCTATATTAGTGTGTAATAAGCTACCTCAAAATGCCATTCTGAAATAGCCATTGCTTGCTATACATGTAATTACTTGATTGGTTACTCAGAAAGCAAACATAGGGAAAGTAGCTGAGCTCCATAGCTGCTTTGTTATTTCACTCTAAATTTAATGTCAAGATATTAGCTTTTATCACTGGAAATATAAAACTTTATTTTATTTTATAAAACATCAGCCTGAATAATCTGGTAGAAAAGAGATAGAAATTAATTAAAATTAAGATGTTATCTTTAGGTAGCACCATATATATATATATATATATATATATATATATATATATATATATATGTATGTGTGTGTGTGTGTGTGTGTGTGTGTGTGTGTGTGTGTGTGTGTGTTGTTGTGTGTGTGTGTGTGTGTGTGTGTGTGTGTGTGTGTGTGTGCATGTGTGTGCTTGTGGTTGTGAATGCACACAGTACATGAGATTTCCTCTGTGTGGAATCTCAAAAGAGTACTTTAATATCATTCCTCATATGGTGATACCCACTTTATTTTATTATTATTATATATTTTTTAGATAAAGTCTTTCCCTTCCCTGGAAATTGCTGAGTAGTCTAGAATGGCTGTCCTGTGAGCACCAGTGTCATCCTGTCTCCACCAATGAAGCACTGGAATTCTAAACATTTGCCACCAATCACCAATTTTTTCCCTGTAGTACTAGGGACCAAATTCAGGTCCTCATAGTATATGGCAAGAATCTGATGGTCTGAATCCTCCTCCACCTTTTAGAATAGAAGTTTGAAGTTTAGAGAATAGATCGGGGTGAGAAATACATTTTAGTTTTGTGGTAGTGATAAATACTGAAGGAAATGAAGGATGAAGACTCTATTTTGGCCTAAGCTTCAGAGCTTTAAGTCCCTGACCACTTGATTTCATCATTTCTTGGTTGTGCATGGTAGGAATCAAAGTGGCTGACCTCATGCCCCTCAGAGGCAGAGAGCAGTCAAAGCACACCTGCTGCTGGGCTTCCTCCTTGGTTTACATTTGCTCCATCAGGGTCCATCTATGCCTTTCAGTTATTGTTCCCAGTGATAATCATCTTTGTGAACACACATAATGCACATTTAGAAGTATGCCTTACTCATTTCCTTGGCTTATTCAAATCCAATTTAATTGTCAATCAGAAGTAAGTAATCTAGCGTTCAGGGGACTCAGATCCCCTGAACATGGGTCTCAGTTAGAAGGCCTGGGCTGTCTATCAGACCACTGACAGTGAAACCAGGATGTATCCCTGGTTCACAAAAGGAATTTAGGAGCACATTCCCCATGGAGGGATACTCCCTTAGCCTAGAGACAGAGTGGGAGGGCCTAATCCTACTCCAAATGACTGGACAGATTTACATGACCCCTCCAGGAAGGCATCACCCTACATGTGGAGTGGGAGAATGGTGGGATAGGAGGGGGGAAAGGGAGGGTGGAAGAGGGAGAGGGAGGGAGGCATGTTGAGGGAACTGGGATCGATATGTAAAATATGAAAAATAAATAAATAAATAAATAAATAAATAAATAAATAAATAAATAAAGAGAACCAAACGAGCAAATGTTGTCTCATGGATATCAAGGGCCTATGACAGGAAAATGGGGATTATCAAGTGTACCATATTCTCTGAAGGGGCTTACAGGACACAGAAGTGGCCATGAAAGGTATCATCACTGAGGCTAATGGGCACGCAGCCAAGAAAGTTTTCATTAGTTTAGATGAAAGGAAAGATTTGGAATCAGAAAAGTTGATCCTGTATGCTATCATTTTAATCAACATTTTCGAGACTTTTCTGATTGAAGGAACAAAAACAGCAAAAAGAAACCATAATGATACAGAATCATGAGAAGCTTGCTTTGTTGGGTATTTTGTTATTTCCTAGTGGAAATGGTACAATACAGAGTGAAAACTGATCCTGAAGGAAGAGCAGGTGAAACCAGGTCCATAGTGTTCCAGAGTAGAACACGGTAATAAATGGCAGGAACCTCAGTTAAGAAAAATAATAATAATAATAATAATAAAATAGAAAGAGCAATGGGGCTCAAAAGAGAAGGAGCATGTCATTCTCTTCACAAGAAATAGAGTGCTTCTTGTAGGTTTGTAGACTTATTACAGGGCCCGCAATTTTCATTTCTTTTCCTTCCATGCAAAAAGAATGTTAACAGGTAAAATGGAAGTATCTTGTCTTGGTAGAACAGTAACAAAACAGTTGACTCTAGAAAACAACAGCAAGGGCTGGAGAGATGGCTCAGCCATTAAAGCCTAGGCTCACAACCTAGGCTTTAAAATGAAAGAAAACAGCAGCAAGCTGAGCCCGTTTTCAAATTTGAATGCCCCCATGTACATAATTTCAAATGAAAGAGAATTCTATTTCAAACAGATGCTTGGAAGTTCCATGTCCTTCTTGTGGTGCTTAGAGATGGGTTGTGGAGCCTGGAATATATAGCAAATACTTGTATACCCTTTATTTTTGTTTTAGTCAGAATATAGTGGCCTGGGTTTCACCCTCCCCCACAGGGGCAGTAGCTCGTAAGGTGAGGCCCCTGTGGCTCTGGCTACAGCCAAAGCTGAAGATGATTTTCAAAGATTGCCCAACCCTTTATTTTTTGAGACATCAGTATTTATAGCAAATCTGAAGCACAGCCTGGAGATGGTGCATTAAAGGTAGGCTGAGGTTTAAAATAAAAGTGATTGACATTTATGTTTCCCTGAAACGATACGTGTGTAGAAATTGAATAGAGAATCTATTCCTATTCATAGACATAAAAGATATAAAGACATGTCACAACAAAAGCAGGTTAGATTAATAGCATCTATATTGTTTTCTTGGAACTATAGAAAATCTGATTTGAAATGACAAACATGAACATCATCGTTGAAATGTGATCATTATATCTTATTGCAACATATTTTAAAGGATAGTCCACCTTGATATGAAAATCTCAGACTGAATTATAGTAAATATACTGTCTATATTCTTGACCTGTTAGAATTTAAGTTAAAATTGGAGTGTGAAGTTTGGCATATCCTTTATTGTGTTGAGAATACCCATGGACCTTTACGGAGAGTCTACAAACACCACTCTAAATAAACCAATCATTTAGCTTAGTAGTATATGATGTAGTATATCATATTTGGTTTTGTGAACTAGTGTTATGAATCTGTTTGTCACTTATCAATAACATAAAGTTTTGTGTGCAAATTAAATGTGTGTTGACAATTGCTTTTCTAATACTGTTGGTTTACACCTTTCTTACATGGTGTCCTGCTGGAAGTCAGACCAAGCCAAGGCTTCCTCAGAGGCTCCGAGAAAAAAAAAAAAAAGGAACAGATTTCTGTCTCCTTGCTCAGTAGTAGACTTGTCAAGGCCAGTCTAGAGATGAAGCTGGGACCTTGAAGATTGTGCTGTTTCTAGGAATTTGGATTTTACCCGTGAGGAGACCAGTTATCAGTTTTAAGAGCACTGTGTGCTCAGTCTGTAATATTCTTTGATTCCCTGCTTTCCTTTTGTGCAACATTGCTCGATTAGCATCGCACTGGCTTTCCTTCATTGTATGATAGATGTTCCTTACACTGATCCATTTCTCCATGGAAAAGGATAAAAAGGGTCTGACTATCAATAAATTTGATAAGGGATAAGACAGCTTGTGCAAGATCTCCCGGTCCCAAACTTTCTTATCTTTTCTTTTTCTTTTATCTTTATCTCCTAATCGCCTGCTCCTTTTTCTCAGACTCCTTCACTAAAGAAAGACCTGTAGTTCAGGTCAAAGTACACTTTAAGTTAGACAGCTGGTCCCTGAAAATCAATGGGGACATCTATATCTCAGGTGATAAACCTTGGTATCTTAACTTAGGAAACTCAGTTCCAAATTTGCGATCTTCGCTTGTTTTGTGTCATGTAATAGGTCTCTTAATTTCTTTTAACCTTTGTCACAGGCAAAACAGGGGGAATAACATTATCTCCAGAGATTCTATACAAAGTGAGGAATTGAATATTGAAGTATTTACACATCTGTTCACTGGCAATATTGGCAGGGGCTGCATGTGGTGACACATGCCTCGACTCTGAGCTCAGAGGAGACTGAAGCAAACTGATACACAGTTTGATTTCAATTTTACACCATTGGATGATTTGCATTTCAAAAGTGTCCATACCTGTGTACCAGATTAGGAACTGTAAATTTCCCAGAGACCTATAAACCTGTGTCCCTGGAAATAGTCATATTTCTTTATCAGAGATCTCCCTATCCTATTTAAAATTAAATACTCAATCTTGAGGCAAAGCATTGTAATACTCAGGCTGGCCTCAAACTTGTTTTAGGCTTGCTCAGCCTCTTCTGTGCTGGCATTCTGGGTATATGTCACCATATCCAATTTATTCACCTTATTTTATGTGTTCAAATTAAGTATTTTGGTTTACTTAAGTGTTTTACAACAGCTATTAGAAATACTTTGAACACAGTAATATAAACTTTATGTTCTATTTAAAAATAATACAATTAGTTATTTCTATATTTTTTAAGCATATGTCTCTTTGTATGTGGGTATGTTCCTATATGTGAAGGTGCCTGTGGAGGTCAGAAGACAAGTCAGTTCTTCTGAAACTAGAGTTACAAGTGTGTAGGCAGAGTTTTCCCCTCCTGGGAAATGCTCCCAAATAATCACTCAGATACTTAATATTAATTATAAATGTCAAGTCTTGTAGCTCATGCTTATTACTAACTAGCTCTTACAACTTGAATTAACCCATTTATATTAATCTAAAATTTGTCACTTGGTGCTACCTCTTTCATTTTGCACCTCCTATTTCCTCTCCATGTCTGGCTGGTGACTCCTTTGACTCCTCCCTTCTTCTTTCCAGTGTCCTTAGCTTGGTTTTTCAGCCTAACCTTATCCTGTCTAGGTGTTGGTCAGTCAGCCTCTTTGTTAAACCAATCACAGTGACATATATTTATACAGTGTAAAGAAATATTCCACACATGTGGTTGTGAGGTACCTAACCTGGGTGTTGGGATCCAAAGTCAGGGTCTCTGCAATACTTTCCTGATGAGTTAAGTAAACTTAACCCAAGCTAGAGTCATCTGAAAGGAGGGAACCTCGATTGTAAAAATGACTCCATAAAATCCATCTGTAGGGTATTTTCTTAATTAGTGACTGGTTGGGGAGTGCCCAGCCCATGGTAAGAGGTGTTATCTGTGGGGTGCTGGTACTGGGTTCTATAAGAATGAAGGCTGAGTCAAGTCAAGGAAACAAGCTAGTAAGCAGCATCTCTTCTTGGTCTCTGTTTTAGTTCCTGCCTCTAGGTTTTTGCACTGTTTGAGTTTCTGTCCCGCTTGCTTTCTTTCAGTAATGAATAGTGTTGTAGAAGTGTAACCCAAATATGCTGTTTCCCTGACAAGTTTCTTTAGTCATGATGTTTCATCAGACAAAGTAATCCTAAACCAAGTTAGTACTATAAGTGGAGTATTGCTGTGACAGGACTGACAATATTGATTTGGGGAGGATTGTGGGAGGACTTTGGAACTTAGAAGAGTCATTGTGTGTTGAGAGTGAGTGAGTTATGTTTTAGATCTTGGGATATGAAAATTTTGAGAGCAGTACAGACAATAGAGGCCTGGCTTGTGAAGTTTCAGAGAACGAAAGTCTCTACAGGACCATTTATATGAAGAAGTTCATATAAATATAAATTCAGCTGGAGCTGAAGAATTTAGCTATGATAAACAAGAGATCAGAAACCAGTAATGTAAAACCTTTACTTTTCAAGAACAGTGGATGCTTGTCAGCTGAGGTTGAAGAATTAGCTGAGAGTAAGAAACCCAACTCATTGAACTGAAGTCTTCTGGTTAGTATTTACCCATGTCAGAACACAGAAGCTGTGTTCCAGAAGTGGCCAAGTAGCTAAACCTGGAACTCTAAGAGTCACCTAAGTGGCATTGTTTCTGAAGTCATGAAGGGGTCAGGGAAAGCAGCTGAGACTTGCCACTGTAAAGTCAACAAAGGCCAATGGTGAGTACCCAGCCTCAGTGGCAGTTAAAGGCTAAGGATTGAGGGGTAATGAATAGGTGGTGAGGCTTGACACCATGAAGAAAGCCTATGAAAAGCTGTTGGTGTGAGTGCAGCTCAGTTGCAGCAAAAGGCCCCAAAATGTGTTTGCCACGTGTTCAAACATAATATTAAAATTTCTCATTATATTTGATACTTCCTCCTATAGATACTTTTATGTGTTTATTATGCTAAGATAATATTTTAAGATGTATTCCTTTCTAAGTGATTAAGCTAAATATGTGAGAGCAAAAGTTAACCTCTAGTGTCTTCCTCTGTCATCCTCAGCATAGTTTTTGAATATAGTGTCTCTCATGAAAACTGATGCTCCCTATCTAGACTGCATGGCCAAGTAGCTCTGTGGATCTTCCAGTCTTCAACTCTCCAGTGCTAATGTAACAGACATAAGTGACCATGTTCAAATTTTTACATGTGTGCTAGGGATCCATAATCAGATCCTCATGCTTCAACTATAAGCATTTTACCTACTGAGCTATCTACTAAACCCCAATAATGTTACCTATTTCTCTTTTAAAAAAAATAACTCATGCAAAGACTTCTGAAGGTGTGTTGAAGAGAATAGAAATGATCATTTGTTTCATTTTATTTTGACTTGAAAGCTCTAGTCTTACAAAGACACATTTTATGATGTTTAAAATAGCCATACAAGTTTCTCATGTAATTTTCTATGAAACTGAATAATGTGAGGATATTGAGCCACCTTCATATAGATTTATTAACTTGGATAAATCATGGTAGTATGTTATTTCAGTGCAATGTTCACTTTATTTACCTAACATTTTGATTCACTTTTGCACCTGTGCTCTATCTTGGGTTTGCAATGGGTCCTCAATTACTTACATGAAACATGTATGTTAAAATTTCTTTCTCAAAGTTCTTTTTGTTTTGTTTTTGAGGCAGGGTTTCTCTGTATTGCTTTAGACGTGGTCCTGGATATCTCTCTATTAGACCAGACTGGCCTGGAACTCAAAGCTTACATGTATAGGACGGGGATTATAATATATGAACTTGTGGTAGTTTGAATGAGAATAGTCCCCACAGGTTGATATGTTTAAGTGCTTGGTTGGTAGTGTGTGGAACTTGTTTTGGGAAGGAGGTATAGCCTTCTTAGAGGAGGTATGTCTTTAGGAGTAGAGTTTGTAGTTTATAAAAGGTTATACTGCATTGATTCTCTCCCTCCCTCTCTTTCTGTTGCCTGTGGAACAGAAGTAAGCTTTCAACTACTGCTACAGCACCATGTTTGACAGCCTACTGCCTTGCTTCCTAACATGATGGTCATGAGCTGGCTCTATGAAATTGTAAACAAGCCCCAAATTAAATACTGTCTTTTAAAAGCTGTCTTGGTCATGGTGTTTTTTTTTTTCACAATAGTAGAACAGTAACTAAAACAAAACTCAAGATTTTGTTGTTGTTGATTTACTTGGCATAAAAGTTAAGTTTGGTAGCCAGTAACATATGTAATTTCAACATTGTACATGGCAGTCTAAGGTACTGAGTGTATGACTACTAGTAATTTAACTAGGAACCACTAACAACAAACTTGTGAAGTGTATCTTTGCTGGTTTCTCATCAGACTATGACAAATCAGCACAGAATGCATGGTTTATTGTTTTACAATTCTTAAATAAGAAACTTGATGTGAACCATAAGTTAGAGTCAAGATGGTATTATTCTAGTAATAATCTGTTTCCTTGAGTGGTATAGCTTCTGGAAACAGCATTTATTACTCAGATCAAGATCTCTCCTCAGTATTCAAGGACAACAGAGGACAAAGACTCATGGAGATTTTGCCATGATGTTTTACTGCTACTCTTATTTCTCTCTCTCTCTCTCTCTCTCTCTCTCTCTCTCTCTCTCTCTCTCTCTCTCTCCATTTATAAAAAAATCACTGTTATTGGCTCAGGATAGTCTTAAGGACCATCTAGATAGTAACGTCAATTCCAAATGCAACCACATAGGACCAAGGACAAAACTATGAAAATCTTTGGGAGATTATTATGTCACCTATACCAATTCCTTGGCAAATTATAAGTCTAAAATAAAGAAATTCAATTTCATCTGCTATTTGATTTTAGCCTAAAATCCCTTTTTCATTTATTTATTATACACGAGTGCTGCAGAACTTTGGTTGACTTATTTGGATAATTACCTTAATCTTCCAGTTAATTTTACATAAATTAAAATAACACATATTTAAACACTCGGCCAAATGTAAGTGTTCTAGTTTTAGGGTTGTAGTAATTTTAGAAACAAAGTACAGTAAGGGAAACCTATGACTATTAATTAAGACAGCTCTAAATTAAAGTAAATAAAATTTCAGAATCTAATAATTCAGCTTTTGTATAAATTATATTGAACATGACAGTGTAGCTTGACAAAAGTGTTTTCTTTCATCTTTTCTGATGTTATTTATTTAACTCTTCAGGGTCACAAATTGTATATTTGATTTTAGATATAAATTTTTGTCTTAAGATTTCCTGAGTCCAACTCTGTCAAGGCATGACCTTATAGGTTAAAATGATTTGATTTAGTCAGGAAACAAGATGGTCATAGTTTCACATATAAAGAAAAGTCATTTTTAATGCCTTTCAAACTAGAGTTAAAATTCACTGATATGGTGGAAATATAATTTATATGGAATTGTTCAGATAATACATTATATTTATGTTGGGATAAAAATTACCATTTACATTGATGCTGAGCCAAGATAGATTGCAGTATGACTTTCCAAAAGGTCTTTGGAGTTTTGTGCTATTTATCTTTAAGATCCCTGGGTATGTTTTTGCTATCTCATTGTTTTGGAGCATGTGATTCAGGAGACCTCAAAGATTCAGGTATAGGTCAATAAAATATGATTGGTTAAGGAGTATTTTTGTAATTTTCAATAAAGGTATCCTAATATAGGTTTTCTGTTGTTGTAGGTAGTTTTATTAATTATTAAGAAATAAGTAAATATTGGACAACCATGAGCCCGCATTTTCTTCACTGATACCTTTGTTGCCACTGCTGCTGTTTCTGATATAGCTCTGAAGTGATTTTTTTGTTTTTCTCCTTTATTAATATGAGAATCTTATTATCTTTTACTCTCACTATGTTCCCAACTATTGGATTATGAGCATCTGTAATAAGTGTTGATGAAATTGGAGTCTGGATTTCTGTTTTGGGAGGGGAAGCATTTTGTTATCAAATTAAATTTTAAACTGAAACTTGCGGTTTCCAAAAACCTAATGCCTAATTATATCATATATTAACTACATAAATGAAATTTTACAGATTTTAATCAGCCATGTTTGACTTTGTTTTACTTAAAATGAGGTTTCTTTTTCTCACATATGTCTTAAAGAATATTATATATAATTTTACACATATACTACCTGGTGTGACTCAGTATGTAAGAACACTTGATCTCCTCAAGGAGTAGGGTTCCCAGCACCCAAGTGAAGAGGAAGAAGAGAGAGAGGAACTGGGTTTACAACTTTAACTTGGAAGGCTAGGAAATGGATAACATGACTAGAAACAAGCAAATAAAAGGGAATTTATTTTTTTATAATACAAGTAAATTTAATGGTGTCTTACTTTCAGAGGGTTTGAAAGAAGAGAGGACTAAACTTATGTATGAAGCTACAATTAAACAGCTGAAAATGAGGTATCAAACAGTATTATAATGCAGTAGGGAAACCCAGTTGTAGAGAGCCGTTAAGTGCCACGCCTTAAAGTGGCACTGGCTTCTGCCTTCCACCTCCCCATGGGTGAGCACTCTCTAGTGTAAATAAGCCCTTAATTGATTAAGTCTGTTCAGCCTGTCTGCTTCCGCAGGGTCCACGTGGCTCACTGGGGTTGGTTAGCTCAAGGATATTTAAGCCTGTGCAGGGGTCCCCCACTCTCGCCGGGTCAGAAGAACATGTTTCAAGGATCCTGATTAAAACTGCATGAAGAAGATCTACCCGGAGTTGCCTCGTCCTTGCTGGCAGGGGTAGGCGCACACACCCAGTGGTATTTATTCACAACAAGACAGAAAGCAGTGAGGACCCACTGAAAGAATTGGAAGATATATGCCCAAGTTGCATTAAGTCCAGAAAATGTATAATAGGATAGGATAGGAAGGTTTAGGGGAGGACTTGGAGCTTGGAATACAAGGGTCCATGCCATCTGAGGGGAGATGGTAAGTGAAGTCTTATAAGGGTATGCAGATTGTGGATGGAAAAGATAAAGTATAAGAATGGGACTCTGATACTTCAGGGTAGTCATAATGAAGAACAGATCATAAACAGTCAGATTTGGAAGACAGCTAGAAGAGTGTTATGAAGCTGATAGGAAAGGATGAAGATATATGGGTAGGAATATGGAAATGTTGAAGGAGATTGAACACAAGTTTTATAATGAGCAGATGTGGGTGAATGGGACTTGAAAAGAGCTGGCTGGCTGCAAATACCACCCCACCCCCCTTTGAATCTTTAAGAAAAATTATTTATAAAAATAATGTCTCTAAACATTCTTTCCAATATACATGTAATTGACAGCTATTGTTTTAAAAAAGGAGAAAATATAGCATATGTGCTTCATTTAAATTTTATGTAACTTTATAAATGCTTTCTCAAGTGCTTTATACAAAATTTCATATTCTGCTTTAACCACTGTTGTTCTTTGCACAAAAGATTTGTTAACAAGATTTGTGATTTCTCCAGTGAACCCAAACATTTATTATTAACTGGATACTTAGCCATCTTTCAGAGGAATACTATAATGCTCCCTTTAAGATTGGCAACCAGTACATGTCTACATTAATAACAGTAAAACTTGGTGACTTTAGTCTGTGAGTTGAATATTCCCTTTGGTAATTAACTGAAAAACTCGTATTGAATTCTTGTGATTAATTTTAGATAATTTGTTGAACATACAAGGACTGAACATACAAGGAACATATAAGGCATGCTTTCTTGTGAAAATTAAAGTCAGGAAGAAAGTTTGTTTCTTACTGAAGTTACTTGACCTTTGCTATTTTTCAAAAAGACATTAGCTAATTTTTATGATTCTTTCAATGTTTAATACATCTACCTAATATTAGATTTACCCAATTTTAGTAATAGATTGTTTTGAGCAGAGGCTATAGTTTGTTTGTTTATTTTGATGTATTATTTTACTGACTAGACACTACATCTTTGAGTCCAATAAAATAACTCTAGACTTTTAAAATTGAAATATCCATTAAAATACTTTTGTTTCTAACCTAGCTGACATTTAAAAACTTCTGTTTACTTTATTAATGGCTTATCAGCCCTAGTATCTTATAAATGAGTTGCAACAATAATTTGTTGAAGTGCTTTATAGATGTTTCTATGGGCACATGTTCTCTCTACTCTCTATAAACAGAGAACAGTTAGGAATTCATCACTATTCATGAATACTTAGGAAAGTCTTTAAAAATGGGGGCTGTGATACATATATATATATGTATATATACATACATATATACATACATATATGTATATAATTCAAAAGTAATAAAATGAATGAAAGATAGAATGCTTGTGAGTCTTAACAAAAGTTAGTAAAAAGGAAAAGCATCCTAAAGCATAAATAATTAAAAGTTCAAGACATTGCAAAATAAGGAAGGGATATGGCAACAGACTATTTTTTATTTATTTTTCATAACTAGGAAATAGCTCATTCTTTACCCCTGACAGTAACACTTGTACATAAAGGTCATTTTCATTAACCTTATATTTGTAATTTCCAGCCTCCTTGCCCAAAGGCATTGATGTTATTTACAATTTTTCTTAGTCCTATGCAAAACCAAACAGTCATCAGTGTAAGGCTAATATATGTTAAGTGCCTCTAGCACATTTCAATTAAGTATCAGCATAGATTGGAAATTTTCCAAAAACATTTAGTGAATATTACTTTCAATCATTTTCATTAAAATTAATAGCAAACGTTAAAATGCAATATTCCAGGGAGCTGGGGGAATTGAAATCCTAGTTTCTAAAGTGGTACTTGTGCTAATGTAGAAAGAATATAGAAACAATTCAACCAGATATTAGCTATTTCTATGAAACACTGAGTTTTATGTTTGTGAAAGGGTGGGAGTTATGAGCAAATTGTTATTTCTTGATAGTGTTGGGGATTGAATTTAGGGAGTTGAATTTGCTGGGCAAGCATTCTTCCACTAAGCTACTTTTGTGGTCACAAATTAATTTTGCATTAATACTTTTATATGCTAAGCTTATATTTAATGAGTATTTACTGGAGACACAAAATAAATAATTGCCACATGCATAAGCTTAAAGCTTCAAACTACATGCATGCAACCTTAATGATGTAATCAAGGAATACTTACAGGCTCACATTGAATACCACTTTGCAAATAAATAAAAAAGTGTGTCTAATATAAATGTGATTACACTAACATATCACATAGTTATTATAAGATGAACAAGTAAGGAAGGATTGTATATGAGATTCATTTCTTATTGTTATTTTTGTTGAGACAGGATCACACTACTTAACTTGGTAGGTCTCCAACTTATAGAAACCTTCTGCTTTTACTTCTGTATGCTGGAATCCAACTAACTATGAGAGATCTTAAAACCAAAACAAGAAAAAGAGTAGAAATGTTGCTGAAACATAAAAGTAGCTGAGAATTCATAATAACCAAAAATTTCTCTCAAAAACAGTATTACATAGAACAAGACCTTTATGATGACAATAGGGGTAATCACAAGTCTGATTGTAGGAGAAGACCAGTTGAGGAACCCTCTCCACTATTGCTGAGTCTTTTTTTTTTTTTTTTTTGAATTTTATTTCTTTTTAATTTTTTAAAATTTATTTACTTTTTTCCCAGTTCCCTCTCTCTCCCAACCTCCCATACCCCCCACCAATCCTCCACCCCACCCCATTCACTCCCTAGGGAGGGTGAGGCCTTCCACGGGGGGGGGGTCATCAAATCTGTCACATCATTTGGGGGAAGGTAGGTCCTCTTTCATGTATCTGAACTGAGGGAATGAGCCATTCCACGGGGAATGGGATCCCAAACTCCATTTGTGCACTAGAGATAAATACTGATTCCATTGTCAGAGGTTCCATAGACTGCCAAGGCCTCCTAACTGGCACCCACATTCAGAAGGTTTGATTCATTCCAATGCTGGTTCCCCACTGTATGCTCTCACTTGGTCAAGTCAGCTGTTTCTGTGGGTTCTCCAGCATGGTCTTGACCCCTTTGCTCATACCTCTTCCCTCTCTGAAACTGGATTTCAGGAGTTCCGCTCAGTGCTTAGCTGTGGGTGTCTGCATCTGCTTCCATCAGCTACTGGATGAAGGCTCTTGCTATGAGTCTTAATGTGGGGTCATCCTTGTGGATTCCTCTAAGTTTCCTATGACCAGGTTTTTCCCTAACCACCAAATGGCTCCCTCTGTCAAAATACCTCTTTTCTTGCTCTCCCTCGACATTCCTACCCCAACTCAGCCATCTCAAACCCTCATGTTCCTATCCCCCATTTCCTTCCTTCTACCCTCCCTCCCAATTTACCCAGGAGATCTTAACTATTTCCTATTCTTAGGGGCCCCCATTTTTGTCCTTCTTGGGATTTCCTTTCTACCTAGATTTATGAGGGTTGTGGATTGTAGCCTGGTTTATCCTTTGCTTCATATATCCTATATACAGTAACAGATGGAAGCAGATGCAGTTACCACTAGAGAAGCACTAGCTTAGTTCCTGGAGTTCAGTTTAAGAGAGGGAGGAGGGATCGTATGACCAAGTGGGGTCAAGATCACTATGAGGAAAGCTATAGAGACAACTGACCTGAGCTAGTGGAAGCTCAGGGACATTTGATTGACAGCTGGGGAAACTGTATGGAACCCAATTATGCCCTCTGAATGTGGGTGACATTATGTGGCATGATCTATTAGGGGGTGAGCAGGCAGTGGCATTAGGACTTATCCTGGATGCATGAACTGGCTCTTTGGAGCCCAATCCCCATGATGGGATAGCTTGCTCAGCTTAGGTACAGGAGGAAAGGGCTTGGTCCTGCCTCAACTTGTTATGCCAGACTTTGTTGATTCTCCAAGTGAGCTCTTATCCTCTCTGAGGAGCGAATGGGAGTGATATGGGGAGAGGAAAGTAGTAGAGTGGGAGAAGAGAAGGGAGAAGGGACAGAAAACTGGAACTGTTATATAAAATTAAAAATTAAATAAAAAAGAAATTTGAAAAAAGATTATGACCTTTAAAATAAAAAAAAATCTCTTTCATTAACAAGTTTATTTTCTGAACAATTTAAAGGTTAGTAGCTACTATCCATTTATTGTTAGTATATTAAAAGGCATATTGCATTGATGCATGAGATATGTTAACATACACATAATACATAGCATTCCTACATGTAGATACTGATTATTCAGCCCTGCAACATAAGTAGACATTATTTCAAGCCAATTCTATCAATGATCAATATGAGTTGATTACAGTAGAACATAAAGAGTTAAGAAATTTTTCAAGTTTTCCTTATTGAACAATAGAATTTGGGATGAAAATATTTAAATAAAAATATTTTTTTTATTTTTCTAATTTCTTTTCAAACCTAAAAGAAAATGGCATAATAAAAGAAGATGAAGATAAAACTCCTTAATATACAGTATTAAAGCCTATTGTCAATTTTGTAAGTTCTCAAAATTGGAAACAAAAGCCTCTATAAGAGTTAAATTGCCTTCCCAAGAACATAGAATATTATGACAATTATCTCAAATAAAAATAATTATCTCAAAAAAATCACAAGGGAAAATTGTAACATGGCACCTTAATGAAGAGTGATGATCAGAGTGAGGTACCACAGGTTGAGTCTAAAGCAATGACCTATAGTGTATAATAGGGACAATCACCAAGACTAGAGACACCTGCTGAGTAACTTGCCTATTACATGATAATACAACCATGAAGATTCACAAGCAGCTCCACTGGAGAACAGAGCAATGAAGATCATCCATTAAAAACAACTAAGAGTATTTGGCACAAGAAGGGACTCCAGGTTCATGTTTCCCATCAGGTAAATAATAGTGCATAAAAAGACAAAGACAAACACAAATACTATATCATTAATTTCCAACATCTAATATAGCTTCTCTGGTCCCTGGTTTGTTTTCTCTGCAAATTCTTTTGCTTATGCTCCAAATCTGGGAAGAAATGTTCTGTTTCTAGATCTCTATCCTTCAATTCCCAAGTCTAGTCATTTCTTTTTCTAGATTCAGTCACACTACACACATAAATATGTCATCTATCTATGCATCTGTTTCATTCTTTTCTTTATAAATTAGATATTTAAGTTTGTATCCTTGGTTTCCAGTACCCTGATTGATGTAAGGAGGATGTTTGATAAGTTTAATGCATAAGTAAATAATGTAAGTTCATAGAATAAGATGAAAGGGTAATAGGTTCAAAAGAGTATCAAGAATTTTTAAGGCAAAATTATGCCAGATTTGAAAATGACTCTAAATAAATTCCAATAGAATTTACAAGGCTTTTGGAGTCACAGATCTTCATGAAATATAAGTACAGACAGAATATATAGTGACTGAATTATAGGATGTTAACTACGGAATACTTAGCATTAGTATTTTGCCTATTTGCAAACATTTCAATAATCAATAGTTATTAAATTAAGTATAAATAAAATAGAACGCAATTAGTCAAAATGTTATAGAATTTACAGTTTATGGAGATCACTGTAAACTTTTCAAAAGATATGTTTTATTGTTCTTAATTGCATTGTTTTCTGTAGTTCCAAATCAAAATGAGTAATATTTTTAGAATGAAATATATAGTTTTGAACCTGATCTCATAATAAAATTTACAGTACTTATCTTTAAGCCTGATTCATGTTTCCATAGATGACTTAATGGAGACATATTTTAACTGGTTTGTTTGCAAAGAAATTACATTGTACGTTAGATCATTTTCTTTAACTATATGAAGTACAGACATAATTTAGCTGTGTAGTATCAGATATTATTAATATATAAATATATGTAGGATAATTTTATGTCAACATGACACAAATTAGAGTCACTTTTGATGAAGGAACATCAAATGAGAAAATACCTCCTGGAGACTGGCCTGTGGGCAAACCTGTAGAGCGTTTTCTGAATAAATAATTGAGATTGCTGTGAAATGACTTAGCCTACTGTGGGTGGTCCAATCCCTAAGTTGGTAGTCCAATTACTTGTCAGGACCTGGGTAGCAAAAAAAAAAAAAAAAAAGAAGAAGAAGAAGAAAGAAAGAAAGAAAGAGCAAGTAATGAATTTTCAGTTTTCGTCCACTTCCTCTGCATCAGTTCTTCCCGCCCCCCCAGGTCCTTTCCTTGAGCTCCTACCCTGAATTCTTTCAGTATTGGAGTGTTACCTAGAGTTGAAAGGTTAAATAAATCCTTAAATAGAATAAGTTAAACATTTTCTGCTAGGATTTGAAAATGGTTTGTTCCTGAAATATACATTTGCAAAAGGCTTTGCTCCAATGTTACTGAACCTAGAGGTAGGGCCTACAAGGTGGGTGAGTAGTGTTTAGATACCAATCTCAGAAAGGACTAATGCCCATCTAATGGGATTGGACTGGTTACAATGAGTACAGACTATGAGAGTGAGTTTGTCTTGCTTCTCCTTCCATATGTGGCATTTACTGCCTACTGTCTGCCATCTTAGAATGCAGTATAGAGCCTAACCTTATGAACCCATCCAATCTTAACCTTCTTGGCATGTAGAACTGCTAGTTAAATAGCCTCATTGTCTTACAATGTTACCAGTCTTGTGTATTCTGTTACAGAAACAACAAACAGACTGAGATATCTTCCATCTACCATGCATATTTAAAAAGTATCTAAAACAATTTTCATTATATAAGAAGGTAATGGCAACTGGAAGTTTATTTGTTTTCTTCTTGGTCCTATCTCTAGACAAAGGAATCAGTAAAAGCTTTTCCTACTTTCATATTTACTATGTTATATTAGTTATATGATTATATAGTGACAGAACCCCACACCCAGAGATTCTAGTGATGAAAAGAGAATCTCTATAACATTTTCTCTTTAGCTTGCTTCAAATTGATAAAATTTTGCTAGTGGCCTTCAAAGTATAACGTTAATAAATCATTACTCATTACTAATATGTGTTGGAGTTGAACTTTTAACCTTTGAACTAAGAGTTGTATATTGGAAACCTATACTTGTGATTCCTATATTTTGGTACATATCTTTACATTTGGTAGAGAACAGACATTGGGGTGTCCGTAGAAACATGTTTCTTCAATAGTTAATATGAAAATTATATCTAATTCAATTATTTTAAGGTTTATACTGCCGATAAGAAACTATGACAAACATATTGGATAAGAGTAACAGTCTATGGTGGTTTTGCTGAGTAATTACACCATTTGACTTATCCAGATGATGCTTCTTCACATACAATTTTAATCTAACTGATTTTTAGGGACAAATCTACTGAGCATCCATTGTCCAATTAAAGGAGAATTGGAAATAGCAGTAGCAATATATTTTGATTAATACGAACTTTAAAAGTTTAAAAATTAATGGATAATTTAGCTGTAACTTAAAGTGAAGCCTGGGTGCTTCATGGATACATTAAAGAAAATATACAAAAAGCCTGTTTGGGTTCATCTAGACATTTATCATTTCCAAGAGGTGATCTTGGGACAGAATTGATGGGTGCAAACATGGGCTTTGTTAGCATGATGTATACCCTATAGAAATTTAAGGCTGTATTCTAAGTGAGATAGATTTGGTCAATGGTATGATTTTTATACAGGAAATAAAAATTCACAAATCTGTATAAGTTTTGCCATTATATCTCCAACTCTTGGTAAGATAAACTGAATTAATTTAAACAAAGGTTTAAATCAAACATAGTACAAAGTTTATATCCAATCAAGTGATTGTCTTGTTCTGTTTTCTAGCTGTAAAGTATGTAACAGGTTCATTAGACTCCAGTACAAAGCTTTGAGAATTGATAGTGTTTCTAAAATATTTGTGGTTATATGTAAGTACTTTTGGTAATCATTTATTAATTACTAAGTAATCTTTCTTTTCATCTAGGCCTAATATTCCTTTTATTTGGGAAAGTTTAATATCCCTACTTCATTAAGGTAGGTAAAGTTGCCCAGTGTAGTTTCCAATTACCTTAACAAATTATTGCCCAAACAAAGCCATTTGCAATGTTTTTCTTTTAATTTTTTAAATTATAAAGGGAATTATTTCTAGTTTTCTTAAAAGGAAAAAATAATTTTCTTAATTTTAGCTTCAAAATATAAAGAGTAAAACTAATGGAAAAAAAGAAACAGATGAGAAATAGGATAGGAGAAAAATTAAGTTCTACTCCCTGTTTCTGTGGCTCCTGAAGGCTGGGTAAAAGGCAGACTAACTATCTTAGCTACTTGTGTGTGGGTTTCAGTTGTTTTCCAATGATAAAGACCTGAAAACTTAGGGATGGCCAGGTGTCCATAAAAATGGTTTTGTTACAAATTCATATTTTCCAAGCAATAGTGGAGAGGCTACCTTAAATGCTCTTCCCCGCTAATGAGATTGATGACTACCTTATATACCATCCTAAAGCCTTCATCCAGTAGCTGATGGAAGCATAAGCAGACACCCACAGCTAAACACTGAGCCAAACTCCTGGAATCCAGTTGCAGAGAGGGAGGAGTGATGAGCAAATGAGTCAAGATCAGGCTAGAGAAACCCACAGAGATAGCTGACCTGGACAAGAAGGAACTCACAGATCCCATAGTGATAGCTGGGAAACCAGCATAGGACCGATCAAGACCCCTGAACATGGGTCTCAGTTAGAAGGCCTGGGCAGTCTATTTGACCCCTGACAGTGAAATCAGGAATATCCCTGGTGCACAAAAGGACTTCTGGGAGCACATTCCCCATGGAGGGATACTCCCTTAACCTTGAGACAGGAGCAAGAGCCTAAGCACTGCTCCAAATGATTTGACAGACTTAATCCCCCATGGAAGGCCTCACCCTCCCTGGGTAGCAGAAAGAGGATGGGATGAGAGTTGGGGAGGGAGTGACAGGGGAGGAGGGGATTGACTTGTAAAACAAATTCGTTTCAAATTTAAATAGAAAAAAAATGTACTTTCTTTTAAGTTCCATGGAGCATTGGTAGGTGAGGCCATCTTTGACAACTTTATTAATATTCAAGTAGTAACATGCTGTCCTAACATGCTAGTAGCAGGCACATAGAATAGATTGATGCTCCATCTATAAATATAGCTATGCAGCTGAGCAACCATTGAAGGAAGAATATTGAGAAACTTGTGGGAGTGAATACAACTTCATACTCATCCGTGGAATTATTTCCTTTTTTATATGATTTTACCAGCAAGTCTTGATACATTTTGATCACTAAATCTACTCAAGTGTTTATATTAACATACAGGAAATAAATTTACAAATGATCTTTAAAAAGTCTATTTTTGACAGTATTTTCAGGACTGCTAATGCATAAAAATATAAAAGGTGGTAGTAGTAAGTCAAGTGTTATAATTGGTGTTGTGTCCATATGTTATATCTGATTATTCTTTACCATGTTTTTGGAGAGAGAGAGAGAGAGAGAGAGAGAGAGAGAGAGAGAGAGAGAGAGAGAGAGAGAGAGATGACTCATTCCTGTACCATGAAGAAATTAGTAGGGCTTAAGTAAATGGTAAATGGTAGGGCTTGCTGAAAACACATTTCTGAGGTGGCTGGGTGATTGACTGTGCTACAGAATACCTTTACTATCACATTTTACTGAACTGGTCTAACAGAAAATTGGGGTATCACTTACTCAAAATCATATAAATCTCATGTTTATTATGTTCTCTTCTTAGAACTTTAATCCATCTACTTTGTTCTCATCCCACCACTAATAGCTAAATTCAAATATTTGTAGTTTCTCATATTATCTTCATAACCTACAAAAGAGTTATTTCTTAAGTATCTTATATCCTTCACAGTGCTGTATATAAATGTTCTTGTAAAATGCAAATCTAACCATATTTTTTTCCTCTGCTTCAACTATTTTATTGCATTTTCAGCGAGAGGCACCAATAGTTTAGTGGCTATGAATTTAACTGAACATTATGAAAATAAATCCTGTTTTACTTATGTTCAAGTTTTTCCACACCTTTATCTCTACTTGACAGGCACAGCCTCACATAGGGATTATGATACTCTCTTGTCATAGACAAACAGACCACTATAACCTGTAATAAAAACAACATTGGTTACAATGTGTTTTCATTATCATTTTAATGTCTAAGGTAAGCTTCTAAGTAGTATGACATACTAACTTCCCCAACTCTCTGACATATATCTTTCTTTAGTGTAAATTTTTGCTGTCCCATTTCTTCTAAATACCTATGAGGTTTTCAGTAAGATATTGTCCATTTCATTCATACCTATGTTTTCTTTCCCTAATGTGTTTTCTTTGAATCATATTTCCTGGCACAGAAGGCAGAAAAATGTTTTCCATATTTCAGGAAACATCCTTACTCTTTCTCCATCTTTACTCTGATTTCTAACTCTCCTCCATACTGTCAATTATGCTTTCAGTGCCCATGGCTACTAAATGTGTTATTGGTTTACATATCTATTTCCATTGCTAAGTGTCTAAATTCTTTAAGCCAATAACTTGTATTGATCTTTGTATATCTCAATAGAGGTTAATACCTACAATAGAGACTAATAATGAGCCATATACAAAGAACCATATTCCTCTAAGTAAGACCACCTTAGTCCACCATCCAAATTGCCAGACTATCAAGTAAAGACAGGAAAGACAACGGCACTTCCTTCCTTTCTTCCCTCCTTCCTTCCTTCCTTCCTTCCTTTCTTCTTTCCTTTCTTCCTTCCTTCCTTCCTTCCTTCCTTTCTTTCTTTCTTCCTTCTTTCCTTCCTTCCTTCCTCTTTCCTTTCTGATTTTTTGAGACAGAGTTTCTGTGTAACAGTTCTGGTTTTCCTAGAATTTGCTCTGTAGAGGAGGCTGGCCTTGAACACACAGAGATCCAACTTCCTCTGCCTCCAGAGTGCTGGGATTAAAGGAATGTGCCACCATCACCTGGTGACAACAACAGTTTCAAGAAAACAAATAATCACCTTATATTCTAAAGACTAATTTAGGGATATTTGTTTCAGGACAATGGCTTGCTTAATATAGAAATATAAATTAAACACAAGGGACTTTACTTCCTAATTTTTCCATATAATAAAATAAAATAAGACTTCAGAGTAAAGAATTGGTCTGTGTAGATGAAAAAAATTATTTCATGGCAGGAGTACAAACCTACTACTTCAGGAGATTTTTATCCAATTATAGAAGTTCTAGTTGAAATTCACTACTCCCCCCTCCTCAGTTTTCTTAGCAAGCTATTGATGATCATTATCAGAGACTCTGAGGCATCCAGTTAATTTGTAATAGTGTAGAGCAACTATGTGTGATGAGTGTCTCGGGCACAATGGAAGTCAGTAGAACTGCATGTACAATGTCAGGATTTTTCACAACGCTTCCCAATTAACTTCCAGAGAGCCTGACTACAATATCACCAGCTGCTCACTCAATCAATTTCTACACATTTTCCTGAGCTAAATGGGACTTGCATGACTGAATTTGCATAGGAGTTTTCTCCAGTTGCAGGATTATAACTAGTGTGAGAAGCATTTGGAAATGCCTTCCTTTCTGCTTTGTGAGACATCCTCTTTGATTTTATATCATCCCTGTGTCATTCTCCAACAATGCTTTCCATCTGTAAAATTTGAAAATTTGGGATGAAAGTCAAAAACTGATGAGGAGAATAATAAGATACTCTATTTTCATCTTTGGTGTTCGCATTTTTGTTAATGGGCTAGCTCTGCCTTACATCTCTAAACGTCGACTCCCACCTACTGCGACTTCCTCTCTCCTCCTCCTGGTCTCCTAGCCCCGCCTATCTTGCTATCTCATTGGCCACAGTGCTTTATTAACCAGTATGAGAAACATATATACAGAATCACATCTCCCATCATTTCCTCTTTTCTGTCTAAAGTAAAAGAAGGGGTTTAACCTTAACATAGCAAAATATACCATACAACAGTTATCAAATAAGAATCACAGTTAACAATATTTAGTCCATTAACATTTTGTAAGACTTAAAGAAAATATCATCTATCCTATCTTTGTGAGTCTAAAGTCCTATATGTAACTTATCTTTAATCCTAACTAAGAAAAACTATAACCATAACTATCTGTCTTCAACTCCTTCAAAGACCACAGAAGGATAATATATAAACTCTAGAAATGACAGAGACAACCCATTGCCTGGTCAGTCACCCGAAGTTCTTCTTAATGTTCCATCTTCAGCCCATAGGCCATAGTGTGTCTCCAGACTCCTCAACAAAGTATAAAACTTTTCTCTGTGTCCTGTAGACTGTCTGGCTGTCTGGCAGCCTCTTCCATGAAGCAGGAACCCTGTAGCAATGTCTATCTTGCATCAGCAGTCATCTTTTTGTGGGTCCTGCATGTCCAGTTTCTACAACATAAAGTCAAACAGTTCAGAAGAGCAGTACCTTGCCCAAATGGCTAGTCTTGCCATATTAGAAGCAAACTCCAAAATGTGTTTCTTCGATGTCCATCTTCCTTTCTTCTGTAGGTGGTGTTACCAGGAGCAGTTGTGCCTCATTGTCAAGAAAAACCCTAAATCATTTTAAATGCCATATTCTGTAGGTCTTTGAAAGGTTTGAAGAATGCCTATTCATCTCAAATACATCTCTGCATATCTAGAAATCCTAACTAACTTAACTCTAAGTTTTGACTATCATAGGTAACTCTCTAATCTGTACTAAATTATACATTACATTTTCCAATGAGCTATATAAACACAATACCTAAACAAGAGGAGAAATATACATATTACAAAATTGACCTTAAATTGTATCAATAAAAGAAAATCCATTTCAAAGCAAAGTATTCATTTCCATACCATAATTCCCCTTTTCCCGTTAAAATGATTGCTTGTGTCATTAACCATTTATAACCAAGTCCATTTAAATGAAAACAAACATTTATAAACAATATTTGGGAATTTGGGCGTCGTTCTTTCCAAACTACTTCCTGCTGGTAGAGGGTGCTGTCATGGGGTTCCAAAGAAGACGCAGAAATCTTGGCAGTAGTCTGCAAGGCTTTGTCTCAACTGCTTTGAATGTTGGATCACCTGGGGAGTTGTTTCAGGGGGTCTGGCTTGATCAAACCACATAAGTCTGGAAAGAATCCATAGCTTTTCATTTTCTGTGGAAATAAAAATAGAAATCCTTTTCCCCAGTAACTTGTCCTTAGGCTTGAATTTTTGAGTCAAAGCATTTTTAAAATATATAAATTGAATTAATCTAGCAGCATTTCTTTTATTAGTAGTTGTTTTCTCAGCAATCAAATAATTTAAAGACAACAGAATCGCGTATAGTATCCAAAATTTCTCTGTGTTTTCCATCTTTACGTGGCTTTTTTATTATTCTATTTCTTCTACTTCTATTTTTACATATTTTGAGACAGGGTTTCTCTGTGTAACTTTTATCTGTCCTGGAATTCACTGCATACCAGGTTTACTTTGAAATCACAGAGATCTGTTTGCCTCTGTCTCCCGAGTGCTGGGATTAATGGTGTATGCCACCATACCCTTTCATTCTTCCTTTTTTCTTTTTTAAACCATTGTATCCCCGTTTCTTTTTCTCTCCCAAGCCAGCGTATTTTTTAAAACACAGTGTAAAGCTTTATTGCAGCTCTCCTACACACCAATGAATTGTTAGCAGAGCTCTTTAAAAGCCAGGCGGTTTTTGCCGCTTATGCTAATTTTGGAAACCTCTCTTAAAGGAGCCACACATATCTCTGTCTACAACAAAACAAATCCAACGGAGAAAATGCTGCTACTAAGAAGTCTTTCCTTTAAAATTCAAATCTCCTCTTCCCTCTCCCCACTACTTTCCATTATTTATTAATTTTTCCAGATGCTGAGTTGTTGTCTATTATTTGAATCACCATGATTTGTACTGAAGATGAAATTACAAATATTAGAATTATGAAATAACATTTTACCGAAGAATCTGGAAACATACAAATCACAAACAACAATTGAAAATTTCTAAATGAGGGCAAATGCCAGAAAAATTACTCTGTAGCATAATGTTATTTAACTCAAGATTCTGAAAAAAATTATAGACAGAAAATGAAATGTGAGCAAGCACTCTTTTTGTACAATACCAACATGTAGCCACTTTGACCTTGGAGGTGTGGAAAGAGAGGTGAAGATCTGCAATTAGCTTATACCTGTTTCCCCAGTAGGCTGAAAGAGTGTGTTTCAGGAAATACCAACTGGTGCTAGAGTTTGGTTTAATGGAAAGTGGCTGGAAGGAATGTTAGAGATTAATATCTACTAAAACACAGACAGACAGACATACTTGAACGAATACACACACACACCTTTTGGTAATACATCTACACTGAATATACATTGTACAATTCAAATCACTTGTAATCAAATATCCCAAGGATTTCTATTGTCAATAAGAGCTATTAAA
Source organism: Cricetiscus sungorus (assembly GCA_030556225.1). Taxonomy (NCBI): domain Eukaryota; kingdom Metazoa; phylum Chordata; class Mammalia; order Rodentia; family Cricetidae; genus Cricetiscus; species Cricetiscus sungorus. The sequence continues at coordinate 94,248,196 of JANBXA010000734.1, read as the reverse complement.
TGGAAAATTTTGTATAATCAATTCACACCAGAAGACTGGAAGGATGATTTATGAGCTTGTTATAAATTATAGGGCAACAGAGGGAACAAGATAATAATGATAACTGTTAATAATAATGATAATCTAATGAAGACTAAATCCCAGGAAAGTGCAAAACCTTGTAAAAATTAGAAATAATGACAAATTGTCATTTCCCTGACTAAGACTTATCCCAAGAACAAGAAAAAATAATTATTAAAAATAGAAAAAAAAACCCACAACCATTCTAATCAAAGATCTTAGGAATGGTCACAATGGCTGATCATAGTCTTACCTTACAAAACTTATATGCAGGTTTTAAAAGAAAAGTCATTATGTAGTCATGAATGGAGTATTGTGATTTCACTTATTACTCTCTAACACTCATTCATTGACATGTCATCATCTTTGAGGGGTTGAGAGTTTATTTCCCCAATGTTTCTTTCAGTTTTTTACACTGTCTCCTCTCCCAGGAGATAGCAGTAATTCTACCCTTCCTTCATATAGGAGTTATGTTTAGATGTATTTGATTGATCATGTAACTTTTATGAGAACTTAAAGTGATTGGCACATGTAGCACCATATATTGCTAAATATCAAAGTGAGGATCCATTGAATGTTCTGTGTGATGACACATTAAAGCATTGCCAATACCTTAGGTAATTCATTAAGTATTAGCAGCTTCAAGATCATTAAGGAGTTGGATTTGACTCTCCTTCTCTAAATTAAAGCATGTTGTTAAGATTAAATTCACAATGTCTGCCTTATATCAAGAAGCCAGTTGGTGTAAGGCAGAAGAAAACAAAATCTGGGGACTCATTTGCTTATACGCAATTTTCTCTCTGAAATCCTAATTTTCTCAGATACATTTTAATGCTTATTGTTGCCTTTCCCTATATGCATACCTTATAACTTGAAAATTTTATTTTGATATTGATGTTTAATTTCCACAAGGAATAATAACAATTACTAACAGCAATCTTTGAACTCTCCAGAAAGAAATGGGGCCCCAATTAGATATTTCCACTTGACTCAACCTGATGCATCTGAACTACAAACTTCACCCTAAAACTGCTTTGAGACTGTTTTGCTCCAGACAACTCCTAACTAGCTAGCTGTAATGGTGCACCTTATTATTACACCCTGACCAGAGTTTCAAATAGAACTCCAATCAAGCATTTCCTGCCACACAGTGACTAGCTACATATGTCACAGCCAGTTCTGTTGAAAAATTTGGTTGCTAAAAATTTTATTCTTACAGGATCCCATGGAGCAATCATTATCCCATTTCAGCAGGAAGTAATCTTAAGATGACAATGCCCCCTTTCCCTACTCTTGGAATTTAGGGATAATATTCATCTTCATAGGTTTGGTTTTAGTTACTTGGGGTTGGGTATGAAAGGTGATGCTTAGACTCAGGTATCCTCTTTTAGACAGGAATAGGGTATAGTTGGGAAAGGTATGGTTTAGAATAGATATAGGTAGATTAGCCTATCTTCTTGTGAATTATTTAGTAGATATTAGTATTACAGCTTACATTGTTAAATATTCTTATTTATTGTAACCTATGTAAAATTAAGTTTATATTCCCTTCCTGGAAGAATTGTATATTATATTTTGTCATATTATGTGAAATCCTTCCATTTATGATGTTTTATAAACATTAATCTTACCATATTCTATGTATGTACACTTTTACTTATGTTCAAGGCATTTTGTATATCGATACAATTTATGCACATTATTCTTGCCATATCCTATGTATGTATACTTTTGCTTGTGTTCAAGACATTTGTATATTGATACAATTTGGGATATTTATCATACCGCCCTTTATATTTCTACCTCTAGATATTTCTGCTCTACCTCTATTTTAGGGATTTACATGTATATATAAATGTACATAGTTATATTGTTTAGGTATCTATCCTTGATTTACCCAAGGATGTTTTAATTAGTTTTTTTTTTAAGCTATGTTCCTGAGTATTACAGATTATCTTCATCCATGTTTCCTTTACCTATGAGATTAGTCAGACATAGATGCTTAATCTTCAATCACTTCATAGACCTGCAGAACATGGAATTTAAATGTTTTAATATTAGTACTCTGTTGACATGAGACACTGTTGCTCCTGACAGCACCGTGCACTTTCCAGAATATATGTTGGACACTGTTGTTGCTCCTTCTGAAGTTCATCCTCGTTTTGGCTAATGGCCTCTTGGGCAAGGAACTGTCCCCACCTTGACCACTGATTTGGACATGTGGTCCTATGTGCTTGCAGGAGACAAACATAGAAGACTGCTGAACCTTGTCAAGTCAGGATAAGACAGCATTTCTACCTCCCTGCTTTTGTCGTGGTCTGTCAAGTACTTTTGGCCTTAGCCAAAACTGATGTACCAAGGTTGCTGTGAGACCTTGGGTGACTGTCCAGGTAACCTGCTGTTTCTGTCCTCACTGCACCTTCTGGAAGATGCTCTTCTGCACATCCTGTCTATCCTAGTATTGTTATTTTCCTTCTCAGGTCTTGATAAGGTTGAAGATCAAATGCTTACCACTATTATTCTTTCTTCCTAGTTAGATATATTAGGTACTAGACTTAAGTTTTCCAGCTTAGGACAACTCTATTGTAAACTCCTTTATGCCTCCACCCTAGGATTAGATATGTAGGCCGTTTTGTTCTTGATTTTCCTTTTCTTAGAGCATACTTGTTATTCACTGTTTTGTATATAGTTTTGTATCAAGCCTAAATATTTTCTTTAGACTAAAAGGGGAATTGTAGTAGGATTTCTCTTTGTCTGCTTCTGCAGCACTGACCACGCCATTGGGGGTGGAGCCAGGGGTGGAAGTGACCCATGGAACTAGGTCTGAGGAGGAACCAGGGAATGCTCTCTTGCTGGCAGGATGCTGAGAGGAGAGCATTCGATGGAACCTGCTGGTGTTCATCTGTCTAGGTTGTAAGTTATTTCTCCCTAAATAAACATCTATTCAGCTTATCTGTTTATCCTGATCCTTATTAAACCGCAATATCTTGTAGCTATTTTTTAAACATACATGTATACTTTAAACACCAGGCCATGACATACTCTACTTATCACACCTTTGGGAACTTATTCCTTTGAATCATGGCAAAAATAACCCAGCTCTTTAACAAGCATCATTTGTTTTTCCTCTCATCCAATACCTTCATAAATTCTACATTTATCATATGAATCACAGTATGCAACCTTCTGCTTAAAATCTCTCTATGATATCTATCATACTTAAAATAAAATTAAAATTTTTCATACACAACAAACCTTACTACTTAGATTCTGCCTTAGCACTAGTATTTTAGCACTAGTATTAGCTTATAATTTGTGTGAGAGCCCTAGCACTCCAAGTAAATTTTAGTGTTTGTGTAGGGATGGGACCCAGTGAATTTTTCTCTTTACACATTAACATGTCCATTGCTGTTATCATTGTTCTGGTCCTCTTTCTGTGACCACTTCTAGGAAAACCACTCTTTCACAGCAGACTTCCCAGTACTCTGGGTAGTAAAATCTCTGTACCCCCTGCCTTTGTTGTTCCCTAAGATATAGATGCAGAATCTGTGATGTCGATATAAATGTATCTGTTGGGCCTATGTTGACCATGACCTGTTGATCTCTGCATTGTGTTCAGTTGAATGTGGCAAGCTGTCTTTGTGGGCCTTGAGTTGGAACCAGATGACTGGTCTGGCTTGTACCTGAGAGGGGAAGTGTGGATTGAGAAAGGGTAGGTTAAGAGACAGAATAGAGTCAGGAGAGCAATTCAGTGAACACTGAATGCCTTGTGTTTATTCTTCAACATTCTTAAGTGCCCAACCAAAAGGGGGAGGCGTGTTTCAGAAGATTTCTATTATCATGTATAAGGAGCAAACAGATTTACTTCCCTTAATTCTCAGGGCATTTGGTAGCCACACCTGTTATCAGGCTTTCGGGGTCAAGAGTGAATATATCTGATCCTAAGTCTGTTGTTATTTAGTTAAGACATCTGCTACCAAGGCTAAAACATCCTGCACTGGCCAAGCCTTAGACATTTAGGTCTTTTTACTTATAAGGACAGTTTTGAACTCTCTGACCTTAAAGCAAGATGAAGTAGACCCATTTTTATGGGCCACAACAGTTGAGGTTTCCTCTGATGCTTTAAATATGCTATAAAGAGAGGCTTATTTAAGGAGGAGTGGTAGCTACAGTTACCAATGGGTATAAGGATAAGATTTACTACGTAATAAAGAACTATGTTGGTCTAGCAAAGTGTTGCTATTAGATTCTTTCCTAAGGTCCCCAAATCCACTAGCTTCAGGAAGCTAAGTTTCTGTTACCACACACACAATTTCTCACTATAGACGGAGAACACAAACTATTCAATGACAAAGCCATGTTTTCACAGTAAATTTCCAGAAATCCAACCCTACAGAAAGTTCTGAATGGAAAACTCAGACCCAAGAAAATTAATTACACTCACAAAGACATATGGAATAGATAATTTCACTTTACCAGAACTCAAAAGAATAAGCGGGCAAATATACTCACAATAACACTGCCAACAACAAATATAAAACAAACAAGAATTAACAATCAATGGTCCTTACTTTCCCTCAACATTAATGACTCCCCTATGAAAATCTTAACTCCCCTATAAAAAGACACAGGCTAACAGAATACATACAAAGACAGAATCCATCCTTCTGTTGCATATAAGAAACACATCTGAGCTTCAAAGACAGACAGTACCTCAGCGTAAAATGTTGGGAAAAAAAATCTTCCAATCAAATGGACCCAAGAAGCAAGCAGGTGTCACTATCCGAATATCTAACAAGTTAAATTTCAAACCAAAATCAATCAAAAAAGATGAAGAGGATCATTTCGTATTCATCACAGGAGAAGTCCATCAGTACAAAGTCTCATTTCTGAACACCCATATTCATAAAAGAAACACTGCTAAAATTTAAAGCCCACATAAAACTTTACACAACCATAGTGGGAGAAATTAACACCCCACTCTCACCACTGGACAGGACTACCAGACAGAAACTTAACAAAGAAACAAAAGAACTAACAGAAGTTATGTCCAGATTGGGTTTAACAGACATCTATAGAACATTTAATCCAAACACAAATGAATATACCTTCTTTTCTGCTCCACAATGAATTTTCTCTAAAATCGACCATATACTAAGCTGCGTACAAAACATCAACAGATACAAAAAAAAAAAAAAAAATGGAATAGTACCCTTTATCTTATCAGACCACCATCTTTTAAAGTTAGAATTCAACAACAACACAATTTGCAGAAACCCTACAAACTAATGGAAACCAAACAATGTTCAATTGCACCATTCCTGAGTAAAGGAAGAAATAAAAAAAGACAATAAAGATTTCCTAGAATTCAATGAGAATGAAGACACAACATACCCGAACTTGTGGGACACTTTGAAAGCAGTGCTACAAGGGAAGCTCATTGCACTAAGTGGCCATATGAAGAAAACGGAGGATAGTCACATTAGAGAATTAACAGTACAACTGAAAGCCTTAGAACAAAAAGAAGCAAACTCACCCCATAAGAGTATATGACAGGAAATATTCAATTAAAGGGCTGAAATCAATAAAATAGAAACCAAAAAAACAATACAAAGAACCAATATTATAAAGAGTTAGTTTTTTTTTTTTTGAGAAAATCATCAAGTAGACAAACTTACCAAAAAGCAGACAGAGAACATGCAAATTAACATAATCAGAAATGAAAAGGGGGATATAACAAGGGACACTGAGGAAATCCAGACAATTTTCAGGTCATACCTTGAAAACCTGTACTTTACAAAATTTGAAAATTCAAAGAAAATGGACAAATTTCTGGATAACTATCACTTACCAAAATTAAATCATGATCAGATAAGCAACTTAAATAAACCCTAATGAAAGAAGCAGTTATCAAAAGCCTCCCAACCAAAAAAGCCCAGGTCTAGATGGCTTCAGTGCAGAATTCTACAAGGCAGTACCAATACTCCTCAAATTATTCCACATAGTAGAAGGAGAAGGTTCATTACCAAACTTTTTATGAGGCTGCAGTTACTTGGTACCCAAGCCACACAAAGACACAACTAAGAAAGAAAACTACAGACCAATATCCCTCATGAACATTGATGCAAAAATACTCAAAAAAAATACATCAGAGAAATCATCCACCATGACCAAGTAGGCTTCATCCCAGAGATGCAGGAATGGTTCAACATATGAAAATCTATCAATTTGATCCACTATATAAACAAAATGAAAAAAGAAAAACCACGTGATCATCTCACTAGATAGTGAAAAAGCCTTTAACTAAGTTCAACACCCTTTCATGATAAAGGTCTTGGAGATATCAGGGATAACAGGAACGTACCTAAACATAATAAAAGCAATGTATATTAAACCAATAGCCAACATCAAAATGAATACTAATTAGGTTCTTAATCAATGGTTCTTGTGGGATACATTGTCATCCTAAAATGCTTAACTTCCTTTAAGAAATTACATATATATATATTATGTAAATATAAATTAATGCGATTCCTCAAACTACCTTGGTGTTATTTGCCCTTCAATTAAGTTTTGTATGACCCCTCTCTTTTCTTCCAGTTTAATATTTTTCTATGGAATTTATACAAACCTCTAAGTTCATGTGAAACTATTTTATTTATAATCCCCCTTAACTTATATGGAAATGGAGAATCATTAAATTAAATGTCTGTGTATGTGTAGCATTGGTTTTCTTGAACTGACATTAAGTAAGCTTACAATATATGAAAAATTTCTCTTAAAATATTTTAGAAAATATAAAACTCAAGCATGACCAACAGGTAAATTTGAAAGCTTGAAAATGTGACTTCAGATGAGTATTCATCTTGGGCTCACTGAAAATTTATATTTGAATGCCATTCTCTGAGAATCCTTTTTCTCCTCAAGGAGAAACACGTGCTCTCTTTCCAGTGCACATTCTCTCTATTAGGGTTAACCTGCTAAGATTGCTAATGGGCAGGCCTTTTGGATGGACTGACTTAACAATAGGTGAAATCATCAGATAAGGAGATGATTCCAGTGGTGAAAGTGAAATGGTTATGTGGTGAACTCCCTGCTAGATAAATGCTGTCGTTCCTGACATTTCCAGATCTTAGACTCAAGGGGGCACTAATTAATACATGCAAGGAAAATTTAAAAAGCCACTTAAAGAATATTATATGGTAATGGAAGGACTTGTTAAAGAGCCCAACGATCCAGTAGCCTTATGACCCAAAACAAGATGACTGCCATTACCCTGATATTACACCTCATGCAATTAACAGAAGTGCCAATTAGTCCCCAGAAATGGCAAAGCAGGTATACTTCTTGCTCCTAAATAGCTGACTAAATTGGAAAAGACAGAGAAAGAAGTGGCACACTGCAGCATAAGACTCCATAAGGCAGATTTAGACATAAAACAGATTCTTATTATAATTTCATAAAAGGAGAGCAGTTTGAAAGAACTGTTTTAACAAGTTTTCCTTTTTCTAAAGTCTGGTAACTTGTTCTCTGGTCTTCCATTTCTATGGCGTCCTTTTCTATGTAAATTTTGGCCTCGTTTTTTGAGAATGACATTTAATTTCTGTTATGTGAGCCAGGCTTCAGTTTGCAAGTTCTAATACAGCACTCTGTGGTAGAGTAATTATATTCTGAAACTGAAAGAATGCCAAGGCCTTGGAGACTATTGTAACATTGTATTATAACTTCCACTATATTATAATTTTGTGAAGGCACATAAATCAATGTAGGTCAATGCTCTAATACAGTCACTAAATGTTTACTTTTTACATGGTAGCAGGTGATGATGTTTGGGGACAATGTCAAACCTTTACAGTGTGGGACTTGACTGGAGGATGTACTTCACTACAAGGATAGGCCTTGAAGCTTTATAGCTGTGGCCTTCTTCCTGTTCACCTTTTGCTCCTTGACTGTGGGTACAATGTACCTGTAGGCCTCCATACCTTGTCACACACATAGGGAAACATAGGGCTAGGTCTATCTTTAAGTAGAATCAGAAGACCTGCTGATCCATTCATATAGAATGCCAAGGAGTCATACATGACTATTTTTTTTTGTTTTTGTTTTTTTGACTTACCAATGGGAATACAATGGTAAGAAGTTTCTCAGTTCTCTCAGCTGGAGAACTGAGAAAAAAACTGAAAAAAGGAAAAGATCCCATAAATCATTACATAATGAATGAAGGATGTCCTCAGCATGCCCCCTGGTGTGCTAGTCCATTGTTATCTAATATGGTCAATGGCAGACACTTGTAGGGGCAGATCACTCTTTAATGACTGGATTAATTCTCCAAACACAACAAGAAATTGTTTAGTAAGGTGATTTTGAAGGTCACTGAATAATTCTGGGTAAAGTAAAAGGCAACTTCTTCAAGTCTCCTTGGGGAACATTTCTCCATTATGGCTAGAAATTGCAACATCTGTTCCTCCTTAAAAACTATATACACAAGAAACCTAGAGAATATGGAGGAAGTTGGCCATTAGCAAAAATACCATTTGGCTTGGGTGAGTTGAGGGGACTTTTCTCATGAGGAGGAAGAGACAGCAGTGGCAAAAGCTCTATTTACAGATTTTAGGGTTGTCGGTTATGGAGCTTTTAAGCATCATTTAATCCTTTTACTAATGTTTATTACTTTTTTGAGATTTTTTTATCTTCAATAAAGTAATGTAATAGTTCAGAGGCATAAAAGGAAGATAAATAGTATTTTATTAAGAGTTTGTGCTTGGGACACTGTCACAGTGTGACATGCATTTTACTATGCAAATATGTGCTAAACATAGTGATGTGCATTGTGCCATGTAGCTAATTAGCATTTATTTGAGCTGTATAGGCTTGGAAAAGTGTTTTTCCATGACGATAAATGTCAAGAGAGGCAGTAGCATCCACTTGAACTTGAAACTATAATATGTTTTCCATCATTATGAAGCAGTTTTTAAAAAGAAAATGACTACTGAAATAATTTTCATGAAATTCATAAATGAATAAAGTAACATCTAATAACATATGAAAAAGCCTGCATTGATGGGTCCATCTTCTCATTCCAGATTCTTAGGAGTCTAAGGTGAAAGGGTTTTTAGTTCAAAGTGAACCTGAGCTACAGAAATACTTTGAAACACTGCAAAAATGATATGTAGAATACAGTGTGATATTCAGAAGTAAAATATTCCACTTCATACCTACTATATAAAATCCTTGATACAACTTTCCAGTCTCAGTCGCGCACAATCAAGATGACTGAGCTATTAATAAAGAGAACATGATTCTGAACGATGTTTTTGAAAACTCCTGGTCATGTTTCTTGACCACTTTGAACTAAGATGCAAGAGGTAAAATTTCATTATAGTAGCTACTGAATTAGTGATGCAGTTATAACAGTAGGCATACCTTAATTTATTTACTCTCACACACCTCTAAGTATTATAATATGTGATGATAATATCTCCCATGTTTTAGCTTCCTTTTTAGGCTAAGAATTTAAAAACTGAATCCAAACAGAGATAGTAGAAATTCACTTCCAGCTCACTATGAAATTAATAAGGGAGAAGAAAAATAAGGCATTTTGGGAGAGCCATCTAGATGATTTCTGCATTATAGGCATTTTTCCATCAGATTTAAATACATCCCCAATCCCATGGACCATGACCAGAAAACAAACCTACAGATCACATTTTGAACTTTAGGCATAAAGAGTATAAATGAAATTCTCCATTTTGTAAATATGATAGAATTGTAGATTCCTTCGGGAATGAAAGATAAGAATTTCTTTTGTTAAATAGTTTACTGATTGTATTAATAAAATACACAACAAATAAATGAAATAAATCATAAATTTGATTTAAATAATTTCATTTCCTGGAAAGTGAAGTCTTATCCTTAACTCCTAGTTGCTGGGTTTTATTTTTAAAATTACAGCTATAGAGATTGAGCTTTGATAGCACTGTATGCAATAGGTTGCAGTGTTATGTACCACATTCCAGTATGCAAAATATGATGCATCATATTCCTTATTATTTCATAGATACTTCAGTTTCTTCTGTTTTAAGTCATTGTATTTCTACTTTATTTAAAGTTTTGTCTATGACCTACTTAATAAATATTATCTTTAGCATAGCCCTACATGGAGAATGGGTGTGGCAGGATGGGAGCAGAGGGTGGTCAGGGAGCATGTGAGGGGGGAAAGAGGATAAGAGGGACAGAGGGAGGGAGTGAGAGAGGGAGAGGAAACTGGGATCGACATGTGAAATTTTTAAATTATATTATTAATAAAAAATATTTTCCTTGAAATCAATTTTTTCATACTTAATATATTTTATGGTAACTAAATGCTACCTGATTAAAAGTAAAGCCAAATAATTTTTTACTTCCAAATACGTCATTTCAAATACTTTCTATGGAACAAGTCTTAGATAATTATCAATTCTTTTACTTATACCTTGACAATTCATTTTTTTGTAATTTTCATTTCTGGTCCATTACAGGATTTTTTTTTTTTTAATCATTGTTGGTCTTTTTCCTAGTACCTTAAGTTAAATATCAGATTATCTTATTTCTTTATACAACTCCCATTTTACTGATGTTTATCTTCCTTGTTTATTAGGATTCTACAAATTTTGATGTCATTCATTTCATACATTAGAAAACCACTATGTTTTCTTCCTTGCTCTGTGGCTTATGCGAGGCAGAAAAAAAAAATAATTTACTCTAGTTATCTTAAATATCTTGAGCATGATCTGTGGTCTCTTATGTAGACAACATTCACAAGTGTTTTGTGTGAACTTCAAAGGAAAGTCCGTGTCATATTCCTATGAAATGCTACATGCATATATGTTTGGGCCAAGCCTGTTAAATGCATTGCTCAAATGCCAGTTGACTTATTTCGTTTTCTTTCAGTTATTAGGCATGTTAAAAGTCCCTGGTTAATGGGATGGTATTATTTTTCTCCTTAGAAAGCTGTCATTTCTCAGCCCATAGTTTTGATTCTGTACTATCAGGCTTCACATACAGTTCAAATTTGTTCACATTCCTAGTGAGTTAACACAACTTAGTATTTTTGGACAGCTTCATAAGAGCAAATCATAAATGTATTTTTAAACTTCTGTCTTAGTATTTTCTTAGTAGTTGTGGTTTTATCTTACTTATGTACTATAACTGATAGATTGGAATTTACCTGTACCTTCAAATTTTATGTTCCCCCTTATTAATAGAAATAGACACTACTAACTAAAAATGAAGTATACATTCCAGAGAATAGGAGTATGCTAGTTAGTCAGGAGAAAGGCATATGCTAAATTTAATTTTAAAGTGTTTTCATTATTGGTTTTTCATATCTTTACTTATATTTACATGTCAGAAGTTGTATACTATATTTGTTTGCTTAGTTATTAATGTATAAGTTGCCTCATAATTCCTTAATCCAATTTCAGGGTTAATGACTGAATGGGTTTTTTTTGTGCTGCATAAGGACTTTAAGTAATTTCCAATCAACAATTTTCATTCAATTATTTAAATTTACTTGATAAATTTAACTTTATACTTTTAAAAACACAATCAAGACTCTATTTATGATTAATACAATTGATTATGTCTGGTCTTATTTTTGTTTTTATCATTCAAATTTGTACCTCAGAACTCCATTTGCATTTATTTGCTTATAAGAAAAGTAATATGTTTATAAGTCTCTCTGGTGAGGAAAAAATGCAAACTCAACTTTTGTTTATGCAGAAAGCAAGTTTAAAAGATACTTTTGCTTTCTGTAGTATTCTTGGCTGACAGTTGTTTTCTGACAAAACATTAGAGTTATTCTTATAATCTTTTGTTTGGTTTTTATTTTTGTTGTTTTTGTTTTTGAAGTAACTGACAGTCACTGCTTTTCATAGGAAGTTCAAAGGTCACAGTATACACATTTCCTCTTTGGTGCAGCATTCTTGACATCTTTTAAACTCTGCCTTCTGGCTTATTACTTTTCTTGTTGTCTTACATTGTTCGTTGAAAGCATGTTGTTTGAAATTTTATTTAAAATATATTTTTATATTTTGAAGTAGCTGTTGATACCTTTCAAATTCACTTGAATAAATTTTCCTCTTTCTACATTACCCAACTTTTGTTTTTACTTTAATTTCTTTGAATAACTACATGACATTTTAAATTCTGGTTTCTTTTCCTGTGTTAAGATATGACCTTCCTTCTTTAGCTCTAGCTCTCTAAAACTTGCTATCTAGAACAAGATGGATTTGAACCATGGCTGTCTCCTTCTCTGCCTCCCAAGTTTGTGGCTATAGGCCTGTGCCATTCAGCCCAGCATGGTTTTAAATTCTCTAAATCTGATCATTCTAACATCTGAAATTTTAGAAAATCTAAAATCAAACAGTTAAAGGTAGATTCAGGTACCCTAAAATACTAGAATTTCAAGACCAACCATGGTTGGTCTCCAAGTCAACTATTTGTTTAAATGTCTTTTATATTATTATTATTATTTCTTATTTTACATATCGATCTTAGTTTCCTTTCTCTCCCTCCCATGCCACCCGATACTCCTCCCATCCCATTTTCCCCAAACACACACACACTCTACAGGGAGGGTGATGCCTTGTAGGAGTGATCACCAAATTTATCAAAGTCATTTGGTGTAGGGACTAGGCCCTCCCTCCTGCCTCTAGGTTAAGGGAGTATCCCTCCATGGGAAAGGTGCTCCCAAAGTCCTTTTGTGATCCAGGGATACATCCTGGTTCCACTGTCAGAGATTCCTTAGACTGTCCAGGCCTTCTAACTGAGTCCCATGTTCCCAGGGATCTGAGTCAGTCCAATGCTGGTTTCCCAGCTATCAGTCTGTGGGTCCATTAGTTCCTACTTGTTCATGTCAGCTGTCTCTGTGGGTTTCAGTAGCCTGGTCTTGCTGCCATTTTCTTATCACTCCTCCCTTTCTGCAACTGGATTCCAGGAGTTCGGCTCAGTGTTTAGCTCTGGATGTGTGCTTCTGTTTTCTTCCACTACTAGATGAGGACTTTATAATGGCAGATAAGTTAGTCATCTCATTATCAGGGAAGGGCATTAAAGGTAGTCTTTCCACTGCTGCTCAGATTATTATTTGGGGTCATCCTTGAGGGCTCTTGACCCAACTGTAAAGTGAAGTCCTCAGACCAAAATGTGACACCTATTAAACACTCTCTAAGGCATGTGACTGACTAGAATTTATTGTTTGTGGAGAGCTGGAATATTGCAGATTCAGTTCCTAAATTATTTGGGGTTTAAGATGTCCATTAATTGTTACTCAGCATCTAAACATTGGTTTAATCTAATGACCTTTCAACAATCAGAGGAAACTGTAATATATTGACACACAGACTAGCTTTCAACAACCCTCATGTTAACAATGTCCTCAGACAAGTACTGAAACCTATATGAAAGAGTTACAGAGCCTGTGGTAACCCACTCCTACTCACATACAGTCAGTCCCATGTGCAAAACTATATGTTTCCTTAAAATTTCTTTTCTTCTATGGCAGCCGAATTCATTTGTCACTATCTTCATTGGAAAATGTTATTTGGAAAAGTTTGAGTCCATGTCCCTAAGCCATGGTTCTTTATATTTTGGCCAAAATAAACTCTCCCTAATTTCTATTAAAATGATCTCTCTCTCTCTCTGTATCTCTCTGTCTCTGTCTCTCTTTGTGTCTCTCTCTGACTCTCTCTGTCTCTCTGTCTCCCTCTCCCTTCATACCCTTTTATGACTGTCTTTCCTCCATGCCCTCTCCATTCTTTTTCCTACAGTTTTCATTTCTCTTTCTCTCTAACCCCTCTTTATCTATCTATCTATCTATCTATCTATCTATCTATCTATCTATCTATCATTCATCTATCTATCTAATTATCTATAATCTATCTCAGTCTCAAAACACATACACACAATGGAACGAGTTGTTTTTGTTTTTCCATCAGATACTGAAACATCCATATCCCAGAGCTGCAGTTAGCTTAAGCCCTAAATATATGGGTGGATTTTTGAGGTGCTATAGAGGGCCTCTAGGTCAGCTTGTCCTAATTTCCTCATTCCCAAATGTTTTCTTGCTTGCTTTTTTTTTTTCTCCTCTCCTTGTCTGACAATTGTTTCATTGGGTAGTTTCTGAATAACAAAGCCCCTTAGATACAGCTTGTCACCCTGCCTAGCCCAATCTGAACTCTTTTAATGTATTGGTGAAACTTCTTTTCCATTTTGATATCCTTTTTTTAACTTTAAAACTTAGTGAAGATAACTAAAACCCATCATTATGTCTAGATTCTTCATCTCCAGAGTTGGAATTAATTTTTTAAAGATTTATTTTTATTTTATGCTCTAACTGTTTGCTTGCATGCATGGCTTTCTCTAAGAATGACTGTTGTCCTCTACCAGGTGACTATGGGAACTATATCAGTCTAGTTCTTCTCTTAAAGTAATATTTAATTTTGAAAACATTTATTTTAAACAATAAGCATAAATTCTGACTGCAACTCTTGTCTACAGCTCATGCAGCCAAAGAAACTAGGATACAAGGAGGAATCTAATAGATTCATACAAGGTCCCTTACAGAAAGGGAAAGGAACAAGATCTCCTAAGCATATTGGGAGTGGTGGGGGGCAGTGAGTGGAGAGAGAGCTAGGAGAAAGAAAAGGGGAGGATAGGAAAGCATGTGGGTCTAGGAAGGTTGATCCAGGGAAGGAATAAACAAGAGAAAGAGAGAAAAGAGAGATAGAGATAGAGAGAGAGACAGAGACAGAGACAGAGAGAGATATCATAAAGGAGGGAGCCATTATAGATTTGAAGAGAAAACTGACTCTAGAGAAATGTGCCTAGACCTACAAGACTGACCCCAACTAACAATTTGAGCAACAGTGGAAAGTCTACTATAAATGCCCTTCCCTGATAATGAGACTGATGACTAATCTATCCACTCTCATAGAGCCCTCATCGAGTAGGTGATGGAAACAGAAGCAGACACCCACAGCTAAACACTGAGCCGAACTGGAATCCAGATGCAGAGTAGGAGGACAAGACCAGGCTACAGAAACCCACAGAAACAGCAAACCTGAACAAGAAGGACCTAATGGACCCCCAGACTGATAGCTATGAATCCAACATTGGACTGACTCAAACTCCGTGAACATGGGTCTCAGTTAGAAGGCCTGGCCAGTCTAAGGGACCTCCGACAGTAGAACCAGGATGTACCCCTGGTGCACAAAAGGACTTTGGGAGCACATTCCCCATGGAGGAATACTCTCTTAATCTAGAGGCAGGAGGCAGGGCCTAGTCCCTACTCCAAATGACTTGACAGATTTTGATGACACCTCCTGGAAAGCATCAACCTACCTGTGCAGTGGGGTGGGGGTGGAGGTTGGGAGGGAGGGAGAGTGTATGGGAGAGTGGGAGAGAGGGAGGTAGGGAGGAAGAGGGAACAGGGATCGATATATAAAATAAGAAACAAAAATAAATAAAAAGAAAAAAATTCTGGCCATAACTCTTATAAAACCTATACTGCCTGAATTCTGAACATGAACATTTAAGTTGTCTTTTTACCTTTCTGTTATTCTCTTTCTGGTCTGGATTTTCTCTTCTATGAGAAAAGTTACGAACGACTCGTTCTTGACATTCGAGCCAGTATCTTCTATTCTCACCCCATACTGGTTTAACTCCAGTTTCTCTCTTATCCATGCTGCACAGAGCTTTGAAAACCAAGTTCAAAGTTGCAGGGAAACTATAATCAAGATGGAAACAAGCTATAGTCTCTTATCTGTCTTGGTTCTTGGTCCGTTTTTGCTGTTATCAGTAAAGGTTCCTAAGTATATTGCCTGTGTAGCAATTAATTTTCAAAGACTGCTTATATTTTCACCATAGTGTTTGGGTGCTCGCTTCAGGAAGATCAGTCAGAATGGGGAGTATGCAGTCAGTTAGGTTGTTGAAAAGAAGGAAAAAAAATCTGAAAGTCAAGAATTTACAGTACATTTGAATTTATTTTAAAGCAAGACAGTTTTTAAAAATCTAGAATCCACTTCTATTTTCATCTTAAAGGATTTTAATATGTGGAAAATCCTACACTTATCTTAAAAACAAATTATCAAGCTAAATGAATGGGCATGAGATTTTATAAATAGTCAGTGAGTACCTTTAGCTAAAAACAAATATTCACACTGGATTCAGAGGAACTTACCCTAAAAGCAGACGTCTGGCCATTGCTTTCCTTGTTTGTGCTGTTGTTGTTGTTGTCATTGTTACTTAGCTATAGAAATGCAGAACCAGACTATCAGCTTGAAACATTATCAATTAAATTTTCTCATTAGCTATATTTGGTTCCTTAATTGGCCTTTTTGACTGTGTAATTTCAAGTGATAATTATTTGTGGCACTAGCACATTCCTATATCAATGTTATCTCTTAATTAATTCAAGAATTGACTGAACCTTTTTTCCCCCATCTTCAGACACAAAAGTAATTTGTGCATTCCTGCTTCTCAGACAGTGCACTCAGCAGTACTTTGAGAAACAACAGCCAGAAAGTCCAGTCTCACAGACCTAAGTACAGAAGCTCAGGTAATAATCATAGAGAAGCTGTGCTAGAAACAAACCATATTCAGTGTGAAATCATAAGGGAACAAATGGGTAAAAGCTACAAGATAAAGGAACAGACAAATGGAAGAAGATATAATGCATCTGTGAGAGACATTTCCAGTTGAGCAGTTGTAGACTGGCTGCAGTATTAGGTTGTAGAGACTAAGACTTAACAGCTAGACAACAGTGGTCTCATGGTAACTTACTTACCTAACTTATTTGTCCAGAAACAGGGAAGGAAGCAGCTTTTATATGGTCAGTGCACTCCTCCACCTGAAAAGGAATGTCCACTTCTGAAAGTGTTGATGAACTATAGAGAAGGAAAAATACCTTAGAGCAGTGAGAGCAGAGAGGAAGTAGGTGGTTACAGTTCAGTCTGGATTGCTGATCCTTTTGCTAAAAGGAGGTTATCTTCTGTCTGCTGGAAGCATTTGCCTCTGCCCTTGCTCTCAAACATGACTTGTGCTTTTGTCCCTAACCTACACTTTTAGCTCCTTCCTGTTGATACTGTGCTACAAAGGGCAGACAGGCATATGCCATTGTTGAACAACAATAAAACAGAACAAACATATTATTTTTAAAAATTAATTTAGCCAAGTTTCTATTAGAAAAATACAAAAAAGTATATTTGTCATAATTTGAATATCTATGAATAAATGCTTGTATGAAATATAAAGGTCTAATATAGAAGCCTTACCTAGAGGGAAATGAATGCTAATCCTTGATTCTCACTTTGTGAATTGAATCCTCATGATTAATCTCCTCCACATATTAATTTATAAGTAGAATTCAAGTTTTAATCAGTGACATCTTTCATCGTTCCTTAAGTGATTTTAATGTTTAACATCAATAACATAGCAGGGTCTAAAACAGTCAAACACATAGAAGAATATAATAATTAACATTTTCAAATTAAATGTAAACAGACACCTCAATTAGTTAGCTATGTGAAAAGAAATACTCTAGAACAGATAAGTTAGTAAAGAATGTAAATAAAAACTGTTTTATGGACAATCTATATGGACATATCAGTATAACCTCATATGTTATATATCCACATCACACATATATATAGCTTTAGCAGAAACTAATTGGGGGAAGATAAATAGCATTTGCTTTCAATGTTCAAACAACTAAGAAATGCAAATAGAATGAAGGAGTAAATGCTGCTATTTTCTAACTGAACAGACAAAACATTAGAAGTAAATGCTGCTGAAAAAATACTTGAATTTTTGTCTATTGTTGGAATCACAAATTGTTGGGCCTTTTGGAAAGTTACTCTGGTAACAAGAAAGGGCTTAGCAGATAAAGGATGCTCTTGCTTTTAGCATTCATATTTCTGTTCACAGGCAGCAGGACTCCTGTTTCTTACATCTCTCTTTCTCCTGTAAAGTTGTAAAAATGAGGAGTAAGTGAGTAGAGTGGAATACTTAGAACAGTGCCCCAGATCATCTCTGTTGGGTCTTTATTTTTCTGAGAAGCATTTCTCAAAAAAACTAATCTTTTTATTTTTTGTGTTTGCTTAATTGTATGGCCCCTCAACATCCCTCATTAAACTGAAAGTGTTGATGAACCTTTGTGTCATCCCACCAAGTGCTGAGATTACTAGCATAACCTATAATGCCCACTGCATTGATGTTTTTTTTTTCTAGTAGGGTATTAACATGGTGATAAAACTTGAGATCTACTAAAGACCCTATGCCAAACTGAAATTTGTAGACTTGTAAAATAGACTGCTAACGGAGAATAAGCTGTCCTCTTTCCTAAAAGGGTTAATATTGTCGATTGTCCCAGAATTTTCTCACCAGCATATTAAGAAAAGTAATTATGGGTGATATGGGAGGCTAATCCATAGCTTTCTTATACAATTTCACACATACGTTGTGTGAATGTCCTGACATATGTTGTTTCATAGCATAAAGTGTTAGGAGCAATAATGCTAGAAGGATATTTAATGTGGGGGACCAATAGTGATGTTGATATCAAATACATTATTAAATATCTGGATATATTGAGGAGACTGTTCCAAATCAATTACATTTCACAACAATTAATTTTAGACTGTAGCTTCAAAAACATGATCTCAAACAGCTATTGAATAGACACTGATCAAATATCTGAAACTATGAATTTTTGGTTTTTTTTTTTGATTTGTCAGTTTTTGTGCAGACTGTTCTTATGCTTGAGAAGCATCAGTGAGATTAAGCAGACAATGGATTTTAATGCCTTTTACTCAACAGGTTTGCACATGCAAATATTCAAATGAAATGTTGGTAAAAGGGTCCCATATTGTCTTTTGTATGTATAGGGGAGGTAGTAAAATGTGAAAGGAGGAAAGAAATTATCTTTA
Source organism: Cricetiscus sungorus (assembly GCA_030556225.1). Classification (NCBI taxonomy): domain Eukaryota; kingdom Metazoa; phylum Chordata; class Mammalia; order Rodentia; family Cricetidae; genus Cricetiscus; species Cricetiscus sungorus. The sequence continues at coordinate 94,229,174 of JANBXA010000734.1, read as the reverse complement.
ATATTTCATTTTAATTGTATAGAAATAATTGATTATTTGACATTTCTTCAAAGTCATATGGATAAATATTTAACATAAAAATAATGCTTAAAATGCAATTATAAGATGCCACAAATAAAGACATATAATGTCAAAACTTTAAGAGACCTGGGAGGATCACCAAGGCCATATCTGCCTCCAAACTTGTTGTACTAGATGAACTGACAGGATCATTCCTGATTAAAGAAAATAGTACTGATTTTTTGAAGTATCAAAGTTTTACTCAGATCTCTTTCTAATACAGATTCCATTCCATGCTATTGATGTGAAGGTTTGTGCCTGGTCTTACTATATTCTGTTACACCTTGTTTTGTTGATGTCCCTGGGTGGTCTAATCTTTTCTGTCTGTGTGGGAGGTAGATACCAGGGGTTGGGAGAAGTAGATCTGGAAGAGACAGGAAGGGTAATGGGATGAGTGGAGGGAGAAAAAGGTGCAGTCAGGATATATTGTATGAGAAATAAAAAAAAAAATAAAGGAAGTGGATAGACTTTGCAATTTTTGCTTTTAAAGATATACTCCCCTTTATAAAGCACTGAGCATTGCCTTCTCAGGAAACACTGAGCCAGCAGGCCTTTATGTTGCTGTATTAAAGTTTAGTTCATTTTAATTATGAAGTATTTGCCATAGAAAACTCAAACCCGTGAGTTCCTTCTCTGTTTCCTGGCTATAAAAATCCATTAAAAGGGACTTTTCCTGGTTTACACACCACTGGCATCTTATTCTCAAGTTCCTGGTAGCAGTCTCTTCAAAATTTCAGTCTCCCAGGCAGGTAGAGTATCTTTTTGTTTCCCAAATCTCTATGGCTTGGAAAGAGTCCAAAGCTACTCACATCTTATTTCAAGTTGTAAAATTGTTTCTCTTCAGGAAGACTGCAAAGGAAGTTCAGATAGCCCATGGATAGAGCCAATTAGCAAACCAGGATGAAGAGTTCCCTAGCCTGCCCTTTGCTTTAGAAAAATTCTGACCAAGATCTTAGGCCTCACGTTTATTTCAAGAGCCTTGAAGAACGTCTTTTTGTCTTTTTAATTATCCAGCACACTACATTGATAGTAGCACACTATCTCTTGTTTCTACAAAAATTTTCATTTTTCCATTAATTATTAAGACTGCTTCATTCGATCTTACCTTGATTTTCTTCCAAATTAAAAAAAAAATAGTTGTTGCCACTTACCATTTTCTTCTGTGTATCTGCATTATTAATCTTCTTATTGCTTCTTTTGAATCCCTTTAAACCCTGCTGGCAAAGCTAATTGCAAAGGCTAACCAAATCTAATTTGTAAAATTTTATATCAGAAAAATCACTGTCAGTTGGTTGAGTTCTTCAACAGACCATTTATCTTCTTCCTTGTTTTGCTTTATGGAATGTGCCATCATTTCAGAAGTTCAGAGCATTAATTTCCCCCCCCCCTATAACCAGGATATGAATAAAAGTGCTACAAAATTAGTGGGCCAACATCCTGAAAGATTAGACCAACCTCTCTCTACACATAATTAGGACTAATTGAATTAGTCCCACTTCTTGCAAAGAAGTAAAATCAATACTATAATTAAAAGTGCATTTTGGTATAATTGAATTTTCAAATGAAACCTAGAGGGGAAGAAGAAGGAGAAAATGATTCTTAGTGTAGAAGTAATTAATATTTGTATTAAGTTTGTATCTTTACAATAATCCTATGGGTATTTGTGCAAATATCTTCAGTTTCATTAGCTACAACTGACAGTAGGAAGTCCTCACTGATTCTGAAGGCATCCTTACCTTCAAGCTTTCCTAGCAATGCCCCTGAGCTTGCTGGATAACTGGCTTCCCACAGCCCTACTGCAAATATTTTACTCGGAGTTAGCATTCATGTTTTCAGACTTCATTTTGCTGGAAAAATTTTCTGTTGTACTTGTTTTTAGGTCTATGTCAATAAAATACAATCTGAACAGATCTGGGCAACTGTTAACTACAGGGTATTTCCCTGGAACTCACTGACTTTCTTTTAAGTGTTCTTGCCACAGTTTTATATCCACAGAATTCAATCCAATAATGTGGTGTTGAAAGATACTTATGAGTTTTAAAGTTGGCACAGTGGGCAACGTGCTTGCTAAACAAGCATGAAGACATGAGTTTGGATCCTCAATACCTAAATAAAAGCAAGTCACACGGGCGAAGCATAATCCTGTATCTCTAGCAATTGAATGATGGAGATAGAACTCTCCCTAGGGTTTTCTGGCTAGTTAGCCCAGCCACATACGAGAGTATCAAATTCAGTGAGAGATGCTATCTAAACAACATAAGGCAGAAGTACCAGAAGACACTCACCATCAACCTCTAGCCAACCTATATGCACATAAGTATGTGTAATCCCTCCACAATTAAATTCCACACACACATGAACACACACACACACACACACACACACACACACACACACACACACACACAGAGAGAGAGGGAGATACACTCATCGCAGGTAGGCAGATGTAAAGTAGATAATAGATAAATAGCTAATGATAAGTATGTAGGTAAGTAGTTATGTGTAGGAGAGACACAGAGAAAGAGAGACAATGAGAGACAGAGATATTTTATGAAAATTAACATTTGCAAAGTTACCATATTTTAGGGAGAACTTTAGGTTCTAAGTTGTGAATGAGGAGAATACATGGATAAATCAGATTTGGCCTCAGCTGTCTCTCTTTGGTTTAGAATAATATATATACCACATAGAATACACAGAGAAAATGAAAAAGTGTAGTGTGTCACAAGGATGTTATATGAAAGTGTGCATGAGAACCATACCTGGGAATGTTGGAAGGCCTTGGCCAAGTCTCAGTCATGGAGACACAGAACTTGGACATGAATTGGTTGATATATATGGGTCACATTCATTTCATTTTCAAATGCTGATTTCTCCCGGTTCTGAAACCCGCTGGAATTCAGGAGAGGGAAAGCTTGCTTTGGGATGAAGTGTGAAGGAGTGAATAATGAGGCACCTAAAGGTTAAAAAAGAGAATGTTGAAGGCAAGGGTGTAATGATTTCACTAGATTGAAGATAAATGATGAATGGGTTTTTATTGGGGAACTTTTACACATATAATAATAAAGAACTGCTGCAACATTTCTCTGCCCTTAATGGATTCACTAACCCAAGAGAAAGAGCATCAGAGTGAGACCATGCCTCACACCGCTCTGTGCCTGAAGCCACGCCCAAAGAGGTGTATGGCCACCTTTAGAGGTTCATAGGCAAGTCTGCTACAGAATGTGGTTACATAAGCTGTATAAAGAGACAAAACATGCCCACAGGAGCAGAGTGACAATCTTTTTCATTCACTTTTACATCCTCGCTGTTGATTAGGGTACTTGGCACATACCAAGCAATGCAAAACACATGCTGGAAATTGAGTTGGAAAATACTGACTGCTAAATGTCACCTAGTCACTTGCTGTATACTTTTAATGCTCCACCCCCAAAATAATCAAGGGAGATTTGTTGGGGCATTTTCTTCACTGCATTACAAAAGGCAACAGAATTTTCCATTTATATGCCAAGGGTCATTTGTATATTAAACTTTACTTTTTAAAAGTAAATATTCATAAAATTAAAAAGTGAAAATGTCCAAAACCAACCTATGAAATTCCCTCATTGAAGTCACTTTCTCTTCCATGACATAGTCATTAAGTAGTTATTGACCTTGTCCTGTAATTCATACTTGAATGCACCTTCTTTTCAGCCATTGTTTTGCCTTGAGTTCTGTGTGTCTTCTGTAATTTTCAATTCACCAGCTTTCAGAAGTATGATACATTCTAGTCACCAGGTGTACAAGCATTCCTGAAACATCTTTAAAAGTCCAGTGGTCACCTGCCTTCATTTCTCCTTTGATGATACCGTGGATGTTCTTTAAACAGCTATTGGCAGGAAGAATTTAGGTACTAGAGGAAGGAGCACATTCCTTTGATTTCCCCTGAGTTTGTGAACATGTCTCAAATGAAAGTAACCAGAGAGGATGTAGTTGCTTGTTTCTCATTTCTTGGCAACAGATAAATTGATTCTCTATAGTTTTCTCTTTGAATCTTGTGCTGGATCAGTTTTTAACTTGGAAACCATTCTGTTTTGAGTAATACTTTTTCAATGTGTCATACTTTGAGATTTATTGCTCTAATGTATCATCAGAGTGGCAGGTAGCCCTGATGATATATAGCATAATACATCATCAAAGCAATTTCTCATTCAGTTACATACTACATAGAACTCTTAATGCTTGTATTTTTAATATACATGCATATATTATATACATTATATGTACGCACACACACACACACATATTTATATGTGTGTGTGTGTGTGTGTGTGTGTGTGTGTGTGTGTGTTTAGGACAGAAATTCTCAAATATATTCTAATTCTTAATAGGCAATAGAGCTATTGGTACCAAATACACATTGTCAACTATTTTATGCATTGCTACTAATATCTATGAAGCTTTCACTTTAAATGTGAAATACCTGCACTTGAGAATAATGCCATTTAAAGGTACACATGGCAAAAGTCTTTTTCTCATTAGCTAGCAGCTACCCATACCCTCCCCAGATAGAAGCATTTATCAAGAATTTCTGGGACAGGACAAAACTATAAAGACTTTTATGCCTATATAATGTTTTCCCTTTAAATTAAGCTACTAGTACATCTCATTGAAATTTTTCTCTCAATTAACTGTATACCTTTATGATGCTACACACAAATATATAGTTATTCTTTTGGTCATCACATACTGTCTATTTAATCAATGTATAATGGCATTTAAAATTTCTTTAGGTCCAATATTTAGCTGCTATGAACATTGTTACAACTAAGATTACCTCACAAATGTTCTTTTATTTATAGGAGCACATATAAGGGGATATCCAAAATGAGAAGTTTCTGAAGAAACTTAGTTTCTTCAGAAACATAAGAAGTTTATGTTTTTAAATAATTATTGGTGGGCTTAATGCATGGGTATTATGCAGTCTTTACTCCTTCAGCAAGGAATAAGAGTTCTTCAAGTTATGTTTAATTTATTATCGCTACCTCAATATTGTGTGTGTGTGTGTGTGTGTGTGTGTGTGTGTGTGTGCATTATCACATCTATGTGGGTCTGTTATTGAGATTATTTCTTTCAACAGATCATTGATTTTTTTCACTCTCACTAGTACCATATAATATTAATTATTATATATTTCAAAATATCTGGCATCAACATCCTAACTTAATATTTGCTTCAGGAACTTATGAGGCAATTTTCAATTTTTTTCATTTAAACATTAATCCTTCATGCAAAACTGTAAGAAAATTACACGTTATTTTTTAATTTAAGTGAAATTATAGCAAACCTTCAGCAAGGTTGACAAATTTAAGAAAATCCATTATTCCTAAGATCTCACTTTACCTTTCAAGTACACCATGTGCACTTGGAGAATTCTAAAAATGTTTGAAGTATAGCTCATTAATATCTTTTAAGTTTCTTCCTTGGAAATAATTTTTTTTGTGTTCATAATTTTCAAGCTATAAAAGAAGACACAATGGAAGAAAATATGTTGAATAACTTGAAAAGAATAAATAATTATTCAAAGACATGGTATTTTCATTTTGTCCATAATTTTTATCTTAAACAAATCATCTTTTGTCATTGATGCTTCTATTAACTTTTTCTTGATGATCTATATGCAGAACTCTATATTTCCCATGAACTTGGTTATTCCATTTTGAATCTTGTCAAGTCACTTCCACTGAAATTTACCTATGAGCCCAAGTCCACAAACATAGCAATGTTTATTTAATTTAGTAAAGGAATTAAAGAGCTATTTAATGTGGATATTTTCTTCAAAATTTCTTGTAATTTTTTTGTTGCTTTTAAAGAATTTTACTTATGAGACTAAATATACATAATTTTCATATTTCCCTATTCTACCCCTTTCCTCCCCTCCTTTCTCTCAATTTAGTACCCTCTCTTCATTAGTTTTTATTGTTGTATACATACTTGGAAGACATAACATTTGTTTCAAAAAAAGAGCATGCTCATGAAATGGAAGATGTTATGTATTGGTACTAAGACCAAAAACCATGTCATGAGGCTTTGAGAAATAAAGAGAAAGAAAGTCATTGAGAAAGAGGTAGAAACACAAGTAACTTGTAATCATATGCTACTTAGTAATGCTTTGTGTTTAACAATATAATATACACTATATATGGATATATAACAACCTATAATGCATGTATTATAATCTACAAAACAGTCAGTAACTTTAGAGGTATAGATAGTTGAATGGTTCTCTTTTTATAAACTAAAATGAATCTAATAATAATATGTTTTTAGCAGCTAGCCACACAGAAAAACTTCAAAATAAATATTTGTGTGACAAATAAAAATGATGTTTGAACATGCCAAGATTCATTCCTTCCTAATGTAATCAAGTAATTTTTCTGTAAAGACAGGTCAGACAAACATGTGGCCAAAGTGAGGCATTGGTAACTCAGGTCATGGGGCTCAAGCTGTAGTAGTTAACATTATCAGCAATCCAGTTAATCCTAGTGAATCCTAACGTTCTTGTTTAATTCATAGCCTTATGTCTAGCACTTGTAAGGATAAGTGAATATCATCTTGGAAGTATTTAGATTCATATAGGAGACAAGCCCATAGGCATACCTATGATGGATTATATAGCGTATCTAGTCTAGGTTAATTGAAGTAGGAAGACCCACTTAAACTGAGGTACACATTCCAGGGAGCAAGGGTCCTGGATTGAATATAAAGGGAGACTGAGCAGAGTACCAGGATTTACCTCTTTCTGCCTCCTAGCTAAGAATGCAATTTGGTTAATTGCCTCAAGCTCATCTAATTATGACTTTTTCTTCATAAAATTGGAACCCAACAAAAATTCCTCATCCTTTAAGTTGCTCCTTTGTAGGTATTTCGTCACAACAATGAGAACAGTAACCAATACAAATTTGAAATTCACTTAATTTGTCATTCTTAAATTTAGCTTTGAAATTTGGAAATAATATTTGACTCTGTAGGATTTCAGCAGCTGGTTAAAGTTCTTTTGCAAAATTCATGAGCTCTTGTGAGACAAGGCTATAGAGACCCAAAAATTGTTCAAGGATACTCAATAGGCCTCAAGAGAATTTTTTGGCTAGTGAACCTGAAAATGATTCTTGTGTTTTTAAAATAGGATTTTTTCATAAAATAGGAATTGTTCATTAATTAATTAATTAATTAATTAATTCATTCATTCATTCATTCATCTGTTAGTTTGTTCATTTGTTCATTCATTAAAAAATTCATTCATTACCTTTACTAAACCTTGTTTGTTGTAAAAATTTGTGGAAATTATGAGTAAAACTCTCAAATCTTCTCTTTCCTTTTTCATGAATGAACATTACAAAAAACAAAAAAATAAAACACTAAAACATTATGCTACACATTAATGGGTGATATTTATGAAGTCATTGCTCTTTACATAGTTAGACATAGTTTTTAGTAGTATATTTGTAAATTTTTTACAATATTTCTATGAGGAAAATGCTATACACATTCTTTTACCTAAGGAAAAGATAACTACATGCACAGTTATGTATCTACATCAATCTATGTCTGTGGATGCAGATTAACAAGAAGGTAGAAATTTACCATTAGCAAGATAATCTGTTTAATCCCAGGAGATAATAAGCGAAGTTATGTAAGTAGTAGGTGACATTGTCCCGATTCATGACACAACATGTCTCATGACAAGTGTCAAGGAACTCCCAAAACTCTATCATATCAGTGTATGCCATACATTGGAACTAGCATTGGAATATTTTGCAGATTTATGGGACATCAAATTTAATACTGCCAGTGATTCTTCTTTCAAAATGTAAGTTGTTTGAACAATTAAAGCATAAAATATAATCTGTAAAATACAAGTGTTTGCAATTTTTTTCACTGTGACAAATATATGACATTGAGAGTTTACAATCAGATACATCAATTTTCACTAAGAGTTTCTGAACTTTTAGCTGGCAGTTAGGCATGGTGGAGCATAGCAGCTTTCTTCATATTGTCTAAGAAGTAGGAGGGGAGGGAGGACCTTGTATTCCAAGATTGCTTTTTTTTTTCCTCCATTTTCATCCACAGAACATCTCCAGTCTGCTGAATGAAGTTATTCACACTCAGGTTTCTCCCCACATAGTTAATACTTTCAAAGACACATCCCAAATAATCCAGTCAGATTGACAAGAAAAATTAATCATCACAGCTTGAATTATGATGAATGTTTCTGCTCATTAAACAACAAACTCTTTAGTCACTTCTCACCATTTTCTTATTTTTTATACTTTTATTCTATCTAAAGAGATAGGATGAAAATGTGAATTGTTTTAATTTCTGTAATCACTATGGATTCTAAATGTTCTGGAAATATCACTGCACATTCTTACTAACTTGCTGGAACCAAGTGAAGACAGAATTACTAATGAAAGACCTTTGCTAAGAAATTCAGGGATAGTGTACAATGGCTTCCCATATGTGTAGCATATTGCTAGTATTGAATATAAGATGAAAACTGTCCTGCAGCATTATGGGAAGGATAAACAGAAGTTGATAGAAAAATAACTCTTTACTGCATTTTAAACAAAATTTTGGGAAATGGGGAAGAAGATGCAAAGAAGAATGAGATAGACTATTGAAAAATTGATGAGAAAGAAATGTACACCTAGAATTGTAAACAAAAAGAGAAAATCCAAATTATCAGGTATGACTCAACTTGTTAGACAATATCAGTAAACTCATTCTTGTGACCTTTATCCCCATCTTATGCTTCCATGAAAATATATACCTTCTGTAACTATTCCAAGCTCTGTTATAATTAGTCATATCTACAGATGTTCCAACACTTCCTGAGGGCAGTGTTTGTTTTTGTTTTAGATCTCATGCCTTCTTTGAGAATATTCTGTTGGCTCCGTTTTTAAATTCTAGCTAGAATCTTATTTATACATCTCTCACAATAGCTCTGAATTTCTCTCTAAAACTTTTCTTTGAAATTTGCAATAACCACTCAGTCCATTCATCTCCATTTCCAATATCTATTCTCCTCAAAGCACTCTAAGTGGATGCAGTTTGCATGTACATCAGCAGAAGTCACCCATCTGTACAAAACTGGTGACTTAATATTATCCATGGAATAAAGGTAAACATCTTTAAGATAGCCTACAATCCCTCATCTGGTTTCATTCCAATGCTTTTATTACCCCTATAAATCTACTTTTCCCCACTTCCTATGTCACCTTCTCTAGCATATCCAGTATTGAAACTGTCAGGTGATGACCCTCCCACCTCTGCATTTTGACATTTTTCATTGCTCCAAGTAAGTTATTTTCTAATTTACACACATGTTGAACATCTTTAATACCTTCAAGAAAGAATTTTTACATTTTTTGTGAAGCGTACACTTCCCTCAAATTGGGAAAACCCAGGCCTATGGCTATACTTCTCACCGATTACACTTAAATTATTGTGATTTTACAAACTGGTCTTAAACTTATTCTACCTTAAAAACAAAGCAACCAACAAAAATAAATGAAAGGAGAGTAATTCTATTTATATAAATGATGCACTGAAAGAACAAATTATTTATATCTACAACATTGCTTGGGTTTTTGGACAAAGAATACTATGTAAATTCTAAATATTACTATAATTACTTTTACTAAAAAGAGTGTATATAAGAATGAGAAGATTGGATGGAAGTGAAATGTTTATGTTAGTTTTGTTTCTAAAATAAAACATAGTTGGTAATCTGTAAGGCTAAGTACTCTGTGGGTTTCTACCTCATCTTTCAGAACACATTTGTCTTTGTTCTCCCACAAAGAAAAATTGTTGTTTCCAGCCTATGCTCAGGACCTTGATCTCAAACTCAAGAGTTGTCTCAGCTCTGCAGGGATATAAAGAGTCATTTGACCAGTCAAGCATTTGAGTTCTCACAATCTTACTTGATTTCCAACAATGCTGCATACCTCTTATCAGATTTCTGTAGCTAGGTAGCTCAGGGACAACTTAACACATTGCATTTATCTTTATTGTCATTTAATTTTGAGCATTCAGAATACTGAGTAGAAGAAGAAAGTGATGAAATTTCAAATCAGGTCTTTCTGCCTGCAAATGCTTCTTCTCTTAAATGCTTGGAAGGATACCCACCATGACATTTGTCACCCAATCTATCAAGTTTCCTTTTAGCATACCTGACCTCAGAAGCTTACTCAGTCTTTTGCTGGATTCTTCTTTTAAGTGATGCCAGCACTTAGAACAAAGAGTTTTGTCATATCACAATCCTGTAAAATGTCAGTGGAAAGGACCCCCGCTTGAATTCTCATGATTTCCTGTGCTATTGCAGATTTCAGATTCACACTTGGGCTTCAACTCCTTCTATAACTGAAGTAAAGAAATGAACAAGTCCTTGTGTCTAGGTATTGACAGTACTTCTCACTCTGATGGAAGACCTAATACTAGATAAAGCTAAACTTTAGAGTACAGAGAATATATTTATGGAGAATATTTACTCCAGTGACAAGTTGCAGGAAATTGAGTAAGCTAGGATTTAGAATAGTGACACTGTCATTGGTGTCACATTTCCTTTAATAAATGTTGGTTGATATTTTTCCTCTATCTTCCTGGACCATTGGTATAAAATGGAGTCAAAGCAGCTAACTTCTCAATAGATAAGATACTTGGTGTCTCTTACATACTAGAGAAACTTTAAGAAATTATAGATCATATGAATGTTTATAAAGTAAAGCTCTACCTTAATTTTGTAGGACATAAATGCATTTGTATCTCACTCAGGTTTATAGTTTATAGCCATAAATTAAAGATAATAAATATTCATACTGAAAATTAAACTTATAATTTCTTGAGATTCTTAGAGTATAGGGCAAAAATTTCCCTAAATCAAAGATCATTAAATTCTTCTCAAAGATTTGTAATCTAAAACCAGGAAGCAATTTTAAGCATAGCATGTTTAATTTACTAAGATGTTTATGTCACCAAACACATGAAAGGTCAAGGAGACTAGAGATACCATTTCCAGTTCTATTTTATATGAGGGGTATGTGGGCACTAGGATACAAAGTTGACTATATAGTTGATAAGTTTTAAACTCCCAAAGAATAATTTTATATAGCACAATTTAGTTATTAAATTCTTTGCACTATTTTTTTCTAATTTCATTGGGTTGAATATTCTTGAATTTGAGTAAACAACTTTTTTACAGAGGCTGGCTGGTTTTGACAGGTAGATGCCTGCTTTCATTTATTTAGATTGTTTTTTTTTCTTTGTTTGAGACAGCACAAATTCTATAGCACAAATGAGAAAAGAATAATTATTTCTTTATGTAAGTAATATATTGAAGGGACAAATTAATGTATTTGTATCCACAATATTGACTGCTTTTTGTCAAATAGTGCTATATAAATGTTAAATGCTACCACAAAGCAATTATTTTTACAAAAAAAATGTGCTACATAGAAATTATAGGATTGAAGGGAAATATACTCTTGTTATCTTTATACATATATATATATCATATTAAGAAGTAATACATATATTAAGAAACAAAAAATATTTGGATTACAGATGTGAACTAACATATCCAGTTAGGCATATCCTTTGGAAATGAAATTTAATATATTTTCTTATCATGAAATTGTTGTTTCTTGACTTTTTATAAATTCTTCTTTACCTCAACAGTGTCTTTAAAATACTTACACAATAAATTGGGTTTTTCTAAAACAAATGAGTTTATAATTTATAACTCATTTTTCTTTTTTTTGATTTACACACAAGAGAACTTTACAAAAAGTGAGAATAACGTATTGTGTTAAGATGGGTTTAGGTGCCCTTATAGAACTCATTGTCAGCTCTACAACTTTAAAGTCTACATTTAATATATGATGGTAAGAGAATTTGTTTGTGTGTGTGGCCCCTAAAGGATTTGAGAGATAAGCAAGTTTACTACTTTTCTGGAAAGAACCTAAGAACCAAGCTTCAGATGTAGCTTTTTAAATTCTCTTCTACTATGACATTCAGCAAATCTCTTCTGCTTTCTGACCTTAATCTTCCCATTTGTAAACTAAGAGAGGAGGGTGTGCTGATTATATTATTTCTTTCCTCTAATATTCTAGTACTATACCAGCCCTGAAAATACACATGAATTTTTCATAACTCATAGCTATATACCTAAAGTTTCTTAGGAAAACCATGCTCACTTTCTATTGTTTCAATCAATTCTCCGTCTGCCAAGAATGGGATTGACATTAAACCCAAGAGAATGAACTGATGTTAGTTCTCAGAAAGAGTCCTTTAATTGAAATGAAGATGAAATTTCAGTTTTGCCCTGTGCAATTAAAACCTGTTGTTGACCAGCCAATCTCTTTATACCAACTAGTGTGTTCATTCAAAATTATGCAGTGCAAATCAATCAAGACATTACCAACTTAGTTAAAGGAGTATTTGAACAGATTGATTCAGACTGTAAGAGTGTCACAAGAAGGATTTGTTAGCAGACTTCTTTGGAGATAGTTGCTTGAACTCTGTGATGCTTTCCTGAGCTGGGACATACAGTTCCCAGAGGAACTTTACAGGTGTGGCAGGGTTGCAGTATGCCCTCTCTGTTGCTCTTTTACCTTTAATAAAGCCACTTAGTTCAATTATAGTCATTGTTTGATAAGATGAATTATATCATTTTTTGAATCTATTTTTTTATAAAAATATGCATTTTACTCCTTCTTTTAAAGGTATTTATTCTCATTGATACATATACATGAACACATATACCCCAAGCTACAAAGTTGTATTTTTTTTCTTGTTAATAGGAAATTAACCAGAGTCATAAAATTTAATGATTTTATAGCAGGGACATAACTGATGTGTTATGTTCTAAAATTGTTCAGTTTTATGAATATTTTGATTCTGATTTCCCATGGTTGATACTTTCAACCTACATACATGGTATATATATCTATGCATTCATACATACATATACACAAACAGTAAGTAAATCTTGATATAAGACACATTTTAAGAAAGTCAGTTATTTTCATACATATACTTTTATTTTTTATTTTTATGTAAATTGGTGATCTGCTTGCATGTATGTCTATATGAGGGTCTCACATCTCCTAGAACTGAAATTATAGAAGGCCTTGAAATGCCAGGTGGGTGCTAGGAATCAAATATGGAAGAGCAGACAATGCCCTCATCAAATGAGCCATCACTCCAGTTCTAAAAGCTGATTATAAAAAGAACAAATTCTTCAGATTTCTCACATATTAACATGTTCATCTTTACTGTTTAATAGATGTTTGCAAAGTCATTTGGAAAATTACAAGGCGGGAATATGTTAGACATGAGAGAGAAGATACATAACTCGAAATAACAGAATAGAATGTAGATACAGAACTCTTAAATAAGCATAGGAGGGACATTTGTAGATTTGAGCATCTCCTTTGCCATGGTTACATGACAGCTACGAATATTTACTCAACAAGCTAAAAAGAAAAGCTTCTATGAGGCAGAATACATGTAAGAGGCAAGAACACACGGGCAGAATCACACACACACACAAAACAAGAGCTTTAATATACTGTCTCTACCAAAGGTAGAATTGTCACAAATGCAATAAATAAATAAATAAATAAATAAATGATAAAAAATATTCAAGATTTAGCATTATAAGGACCAAAGTAGATTTGACATATATACAGTAAACTTGATACCCTAAAATTTAAAAATAATTAATAAATTATTGGAAATATTGAAACATAATGCAATCTTCAAAATACAACTAATAACATAAGCTTGTTGAAAAAAATAAAATTTGTGGTTGTTTGAACTACATATAATAGAAATGACAGCTAGCAAACAATGGAAGCTATGCAAGCATAGCAGTCAGAAATAACTTATTAAAAGAAAAAACAATAAAGTGAATATATTAATAAAGAAGTTTACTAAAGCAGCCTTCAGAATAATAAAAAAATTCAGATCATTGACAAAACCTTTAAAAAATCATCAAAGATCTACAGAGTGTGCCATGTCTAGCTGTTTTCATAAGGAAATGGTGCGTGTCTGAATAAGGACCACAATGTTGATGACATTTCAGAGACTATGTAATGGATATAGTTACTCCAGTACCACATTCACTGTGGGAAAACAAATAGCAAGACAATGTTGTTGCTTTTTGGGGGGGATGGGTTGGTTTTTTATTTTGCTTTTTTGTTTTTTAATGGGAATTTGAGATTAGTTCAGTCAGCATACAAATACAACCATTTTCCATCATTTGCTATAGGTGTACAGAAATTAATTTGTCAATGCGTGTGGGCATTAGAAATATTTCATTCTGTCCACAGCCATACCATCCTGAACACACCTGATCTCATCTGATCTTGGAAACTAAGCAGGGTTGAGCCTGTTTAGTACTTGTATGGGAGAAATACTTTGCTTTATAACTAAGAAGATTTGTTGCTAGGAGCAGTTTTCCCACCAGCCTGGTAGTGAATAACACAGAGATACTGTATAGATATAAAGATGTTGGCCAGTTATTAGCGTTTCTTATTGACTAACTCTGTCTTAAATATTAACCCATTTCTTTTAATCTAAGTATTTCCACATGGTCTTATCTTACTGGAGAGAGGGTTCAGACCTTTTCTCTCTCAAGTCTCTAGATCTTGAATGTCCTCTACACTATCTCCCAGAATCCTCATTGTCTCCTGGTCCCACCTATCTTACCTTCCTATCTGCCAACAGTGCTTTATTCATTAAGCACTAAGAGAAACATATTTACAAAATGACATCTCCTATCATTTTGTAAAATAGTGTCAGTTATTTTTAAACAAAGCATTTTCAAATGTCTATTTTTATTATTGTTCTTTTTGTTTGTTTGTTTGTTTTGTTTCTTTGTTTTGCTTTTTGAGATAGTTCTTCTATGCTGTCCTGAACTATTTCTTGTATTGGATGAGATTAGTTTTACAAATTAAAAAATAGAATGAACTACTAAGAATGAAAGATATTTAGTTTATGCTTGTTTTCTACTATTCATTGAATAATTTAAATATAGAAATATTAATTAACAACAATGAAAATATAATCCTGACTCATTGGACATGCCAAACAAATGTTCATTTAATTTATTCATGAATACATTTCTAGCAAGAAATGAAGTTGTGATTTACATGTAGACCTGAGCAAACTCATGCTCACAACATCTGCCATATATTTATGTAGCTCTCTTCTCAATTTGTTTTTAAATATTTTCTGAACAAAATATGAGCTAGTGTCTTGAACCCTTTCTGTAACTTCATGGGGACTATAAGACTTCTACACAACTTCTGTCTAATATGAACATTTCTCAGTTCTAATACTATCACTTTTATTCGCACAATTAACTTTTGTGATACTCTGGAGAGACAGGAACACTGCTTCACTCAGGATAAACAACAGTGAGAGACAAAAAAAAAATTTCATCCAAGTCCAGCTTGGTGAATCAGTGAGTTCAATGGGATTACTAACAGGAGCTTCAGTGAAGGACTTTTTTCAAGGATGACCATGGGCGACTCAGGTAGCTGAAACACTGGAAAGCCCACCAGCTGATGTGATGACTGAATCAATGCACTGCCCTTGCACAGTTGGGGATGTTTTCTTCTCTTCTAGGCTTTGTTTACTTTTTGTATTATAAGCAAATTTTTCTGTCCTTCCAGCCAGTTCCCAAATAACCACGTGTAGATTTATTACTAAGTATGAATGTTCGGCTGATAATTTAGGCTTGCTTTTTAGCTAGCGTTTATAACTTGAATTAGCCCATTTCTACTAATTTACCTCATCTACACTCTGCTTCCCTGCTTCCTCCATTTCTCTTCCATTCTTCTGAGCATTCTATCTGCCCAGAAAATCCTGCCTACATTTTTGCCATTTAGCTTTTTATTAAACCAATAACAGTGCCATGTCTTCTCAAAGTGTAAAGGAATGTTCTACAACCTTTTATCACAAGGAAGATTGGAACTTCTTCTTCTTCTTCTTCTTCTTCTTCTTCTTCTTCTTCTTCTTCTTCTTCTTCTTCTTCTTCTTCTTCTTCTTCCTTCTTCTCCTTCTTCTTCTTCTTCTTCTTCTTCTTCTTCTTCTTCTTCTTCTTCTTCTTCTTCTTCTTCTTCTTCTTCTTCTTCTTCTTCTTCTTCTTCTTCTTCTTCTTCTTCATCTTCATCTTCTTCTTCGTCTTCATCTTCTTCTTCGTCTTCTTTTACAATAATTTTCAAGTGTACATATGTTTTGATCACATTATTTCCCTCCAAGTCCTTCCATATCCTCCCCCAATTAATACCAACCACACTAAGTTCTTTTTCAATAGAGAAACAAAATTCCAAAACAACAACAAGCACCCCCATCAAGAAAACTTTCTAGAACTACATTGAAAAAGAAATAACCAAAACAAACTATAGTTAAAGTAAAAGCATCCATAATAAAAACTACGGAGTCTAATTATATGCAGTTCAACTACTGAATTTGAGGGCTGTCCTAAAGTGGCTGATATACTCAGTGTCATTCTATTGGAGAAAACTGATTTTTTTCTCTTCCAGCAGGTGTTAGTAACAGTTGAGTTGTTAACCTTTACCCTAGTCACTAGGTTTTCATTCATTAATTCATTCATTCCTTTTAAAAAATATAATCCTTGTATCTAGCAACTTTTTTGAAAGCCACTGGAATACCCCCATTTCTCTCATGGAGGAAATATTGCAGACTGGAGGAAATAACTGTGTGACAGGAGAACTGCTGCATTATGATTAATAAAAACACAGAGACAGATATTGGGGGTTCAAACAGAAGATCAGAAATCAAAGCAGCCAGCCAGTAGCTCTTACCTTTACCTATGCTGAAATGGAGATACTGTCTTCCCTGTGACTGGATATTATATCTTACACAAGACCTTTCGCTAGTTCTGGGATTAAAGTCATGAACTTTGTTACTCTTTTAGACTGATTCACTCTCATGTAGCCCTGGGAGGCCTGGAACTCTCAGAGATTCATCTGCCTCTGTCTCTGGCGTCCTGGGTTTAAAAATATATGCCCCCACCACCTGGGCTCTATGGCTAGATAGTGTGGCTAGCTTTTCATTCTGACCCCCAGACAAGCATTATTAAATCATAAACTATATGTCACCACAAATTACTCTGGCTCCATATGAGAGGGGGGAAAAACTGTTTCTCTTATTCATAAGTAAGTTTATAGAAAATAAAGACATAACTATTCAACATCAATCTTTGCCTAAGGCATCTATCCTGTACCAGTCAGACAAGAGTCATCCACAACACCCTACTCAGCAGTCAGAACATACTCCTGTGGCTGTTACACTGTCAGATACTTTAATACACATGCCTTAGGATCAGAAAGAATAAAAGGTACTGTGTGTTTTGTTTCTTTCTACAGGCTTTTTAGAAAGCTTTTTATTTATATTTTCATATGCCTGAGGAATAAGGGTTATAACTTCCTTGAAAACCCCTTAGAATTTATTTTAAAGACTTGCATTGGTCAAACACACATATTGACAAATCTTTTGCCTTATTTCATGTTTTAATTGAGAGTCAAAGGTTACACGTTGCTGTGAGAGGAAGACATGACTGGCAGCAGAGGTCACGGACTCACTGGGATTCTATTAGAGCCATAAAAACAAAACAGGATGATAATTTCACCTGCTCTAACCTCAATTTTTCCAGGATAGGATAGACATTGACCTTACTGTTTGTCAGTCATTGACTCTATAAACATCAACGAGCCTAATTCTGCTTACTAAACAATAGTACTGCTTTCGCAAGGATGAAAGTAAAACAATGGAAAATGTTCAGAGAGCAATCAAAGGTGAGACATATGGAGGTGGCAGAAAAAATAAAGTGACAGTTTAGATTTTTTTTTTATTATTCCTGGGTCACATCTCTCCTTTGGCTAGTTTACAACAATAACAGTTTCTACCACCAACCTTCACTTTTATCTTCCTTTATAGAATGCCTTACAACTTCCTTTATGTGAGTGAATGGAGGCAATAAATCTAAAAAATTGCTCATTCTTCTTAAATCTATTTATGGTACCAGAAGTATTTGTGAATTTCTATAGAAACTTTTTTTAAATGTCTTCCCTTCCTTTAAAGTTTTAGGCTAAAATGTATGTAGCTATTTAAAGCCATAAAGGAATATATTTCATTATTTTTCAGAAGAATGTGAAACTAGCCACATTGAATGAAACATGTATTAAATGTATTTCTTTTTAAGGTGTTTAAAAACTTGTCTGTTAGCACCAATTTAATGAGATAAAGTTTAGATCTTAAAGATAACTTCTTCTATTTTCAATTTTTGAGTGTCTGTTAATTTGCTATACCATATTTGAAAATTTTTAAAGCTTGAATCTATATAGTGATGTACATCTTTTCATGGGACATAGTGCTCATTGTCCAAAGGTCATTGGAAATCCACCAGTCATGCCCCTGTTTCCAATTTCAGAAGGATTTCTCCTTTTTCTCTTAGTCTGTTCATTGTTTTGAAGTGAATATTAAACTTTGAGGTATCAGGTAATAGTAGGCATTCCTAAAATGAGTTCAAGTCTCCTTTTCATTGACAAAGAAGAAAGGCTAAACAAACACATGGGAGCAAACCAGGGTTGGTATTTTTGTCAGACTGATAGATGTCAATTCCTAAGTTAATAAGCTGTCATGTACCTAGGTCACTTCTTGTAAGTTAAATGTGCATTTATAGGGAAACATTATTATAAACAACCTTTTATACAAAAATTTTTGTATGGAATGTTTATAAATTCACGGGAAGGTAATATTTTGGTTATTTAATTTTTCTTAAACGTCAAGTGAAATAAAATGATTTGACACATATTTAACTTAATGAGAGTAAATTTGTAGAAGATCAAAGGATTTTTTTTTATTTAACAAACTGATTTCCAATTTACCATAAACAAGGGACCCCTGATTCTTAATAGACTAAAACCACATGACTACATTTAAAAAAATGTGTTTTAGCTTTCATTTCTCTGCCCAGAAGCCAATATAAAAAAAAAAGCATCTGAGGTTCATTAACAACATTAAATTTCTCTATATTTCATTGGAGTTGGTTGAATTTCTGATAATTTGGTGTGCATATCTTAAAACAAGGTTAAATTTGCTTCATCATCTGAAAAGTTAAGTCATTATTAGTGCTTATCTGAATGGGGTTGCAGAATGTAAAGGGTGGTTGCTCTATGAGAGCTAACTCCATTATATACTTTATTAAATCTGTCTGTATCTGGGAAATTCTCTCTCTCTCTCTTCCTTTCAGGTAAGAACATTCCTTTGTTGTTATGTATTAACAAATGTCTCAGACATATTCGTTTAAGTCTGAACATATACTTTGACAAGGATCTATATCCTCGGTGGCCCTTAGTGTTAAGGACACATGAGTCCTCCAGAAGAAGTAGCACATTTCACCCTAGGAGTACCAAGGAGAAGCACTGTGCTGTGCATGTAATGGACTCATCAAAGAAATTGATTGTTTTCACATTTGACACGAAAAAATTAGCTCTTGCCAAGGAAATGTTTATAAATAGTAATCATTCTACCTAAGATGTGTAATTATACGTCATAATGTACACTAAGGGTTCCCTCACATAGATTACAAGAAGGAATATGCAAAGCTGTTGTAACATAATTTCAAATTCACATCTCTTAAAGTAAGTTTTTAATTTGACAAATTGTGTTGCTTAAAGGAACTGGATGCCACTTCTTACTAATAGACACTCTTTTATGTCATTGATGAAGCACCCATAAAGTAAAACTCACACTCAGTGAATACTTACTAATTAACTGACCATTTCTCCTTGTACATGTTATAATATCTCTCACTTTTACCTAGTGTATGAACATACCCTTTTAGAAACAGGGCTCCATAAACAAGTAGCTAGCCACAGGAAAGGTGAATAAAAAGATGGCATGATCTAGCCTTTCAGAATATTTGGAACAACAATGAGTCTGAAAAGAGGACAATCCTGTTTCATTCCTACTGATGTCTGTATCCATGGAAACTCCCTTTTAATAGCATCCACATCACACTGGAAAAACAGGTATTCTACCTTTTGAAAGTGAGTGCATTAAAAGAATCCAGCCCTCTGCTAAGAAGGTCAGCTCTTGAAAGCCTTCAAGAGCTATGGTAGCTGAGGAAGCTGGAGGGCTCTAAATCTTCCCTTTCGTTGCTAAGAAGCTTGGCCCCTGAGGATCACATCAGCTCTCTCTAACACAGATCGTGGAATGTAGAGCCTTTGTTCGCTGACTATGATGTTACACACTTGAGGACTTGTTTCCTTAGATAAGAGAACAAGCAGGAGAGGCCTATTACGTGAACCCAGAGATTAATTATGAGTAGGCACAAACTGAGAAAGACTGTGTGAGGAAAGGTGCCTTGCTTGAGAGAATGACAGAAAATGCCAGGACACAGGAAACATATGCACTAAAATATTACTCACATAGTAACAGTTTAAAACATTTTGTAATCTCAGCACTTTTTACTATAATAAATATTTGTCAAAGAAAAATAGCCTTCGCTGTAGAATTATTTAAGATGTGCACTGAACACAATAGAAAAATATTAAAGGTCATCATGTTTAATCAAGTTTAACATGGCAGAATTATTATTCTCTTGCTATATAATAACAAAAAGCAAAGAGAAGTTGTGGAAGGGTTTGGAGTGGGAAAATGGGAGGACATAAAGTAATCATATCATAATCTCAAAAAGAAAAAAGGTAATACAAAATGAGCAATTAAAAAATCACTTTGAAGGAGTAGATGGTAGAAAGTTCAACAAAGATAGAGATTACATTTTGAATATGCTTATAAAGCAATGAGTCTACTGCATAAGAGTAAATGACATAAATTTATGAATTAAGTGACCAATTGTTATTTCTGTGGAATAATTGTGAATATTTTTAAATATCATGCTTATGAATACTATATTACTCATTTCTCCACATACATAGATTCATGAAAGAATACAGTAAAATCATACTAAGTAATATAAATTATCAAAATAGTGATTAGGTTAGCATTATAATAATACTGCTACTTGCCATTCAGTTAATTATACTTTTGCAAGTATTCTACATACAGTTGTTGTGTCATAATTATTACTACACACTTATGAGTTGAGCACTATCACCACACATTCCATATTATGCAGGAAGCAGAGGGAGGAAATCTGAATAAATTGTTCAAGATAAAATCATAAGTTACAGAGGGGAACTGAGATATGAACCCACGTTACACTTGTCAATGTTCTGAAAGTGAGAAAAACCAGGACTGTGCATTCTGTGACTGGCGCCCCAGAAGTAGAAACTCATCCTGTTTTCATTTCTCTGCCTGGTACATGGGAGTTTTCCATATACAAGTTGCTTTTTCTTCGTGGTATTTCTGTAAGTCACATAGCACGTACATCTGGAAGGGGTGTGAATGGAAGGATGTGGAACCAGATGAGCTCTTAATGTGGAACCAGATGAGTTCTTAAGACATGTCCACTCAAACAACCACTATTACTATCATAACTGTAAACTGCATTTCAAGAAGTTTCCTATCAGTCCTAGTCACAATAGAGAAAAAAAGTAACAGCTAATAGATAAAATGTCCGCCAACCAATGCTTAGTTCCTTGGATTTTCTACTTCTCAATGCCAGCAATATTTTCCACTCCTAAGAGAAGAGTCTCCCATTCTCTGACTGCACACTGAGTTGGGAGAGTGTGTGTGATTCATCTTTAATTTGTCCTTTAAATCAGTTTTTTAAAAATTTTGTACTATTATGAAAATTATTATTCATTCCTCTCATGCCTGAATGACTTCAGCAATTTCTTACCCATGTTCAACTATATGTTCTTATTTTAACCAAACATTGGCATTGTGATTACTTTCTAGGCCAGATCCATGGATGTATTCTGACCAATGGCTAATTGCTAGCTAGAGAAAACAGTACTGCTTGTGATCTAGAAGTTTAGTGTGAGAGTGCTTGTTCTATGCTTACTGGAAGTTTGATAATGAGCAAATGAGTATGTAAACTCCTGGCTCAGAATCCTTCTCTTTATAACAGTGTAGTTTGGGTTTTGACTACATCTTTCAGCACCTGTGTCACCTTGAGTAATTGGCTTGATGTGGCCCAGAGCGTTTATCTATGAATTAGATTTCAATAAAAATAGGTACTCAGCATTTAACTGTTTGTTATAATTATTACACTGTGTTGTTAAGAGAAACAGCTAACAAAATTAGTGTTGTGCAATCACTACTGAGAAAACTATTCAGAACATCAGATATCTAGTTTAAACAGATATTTTCAGTCCATTAATGGAGGTTAAATCAAGGTAGGAATCTGGAGTACATATTCACCTCCATAACCAAGGCTTTAGAGAATAAATGCATGTCGGCATTGACTCAGCTAGTTTTCTCTACTGTTATGCTGGGACTCCAAAGTAGGGTACTGTGGTACCCAATTTCAGGTTGTTTTTTCACAGCAATAAGGACAATCAAGAATATACAGGTATATCCATAGAATAACCTGGTCTAGACAGTATCGCATTAAAAACATCTTCCTAGGTTATTCTAGACTTTAGCAAGTTGACAACAAAAGCAAATCACCACAGAGAACATTCTATTCTCCCTCATTTAAGAGGATAACTTATTGATTTCTGTGCACATTAACGTGCAAGTTATAAACACAAACCATTGGGGCAAATGGTATAACTGAAAGGGTAATATTGGAAATCACACATGGAGAATATAATGATGCTGAGAAACAGTGAGCACCACATGTAGCATTTTCATTGGCTCTTCCATTCTAGAAGTTTTTGCCAACAAGAGCAAGAAACATTCCCAGTTTTCCTAATGTTTACTCAAAATAGCCATTTTAAGCTTTTGGGAACACCAACACAAAAGATAAAATGTTGCAAAAATGGATTTGTTAGGACAGAGATATATCAACCAAGGGCTCACTTACCTGATTATTCTGAATTCAAGATGATCACCTAAATGGAGAAGCTGAAAAATCAGCCTGGAAAAATGGCATTTTCCCCTCTTTTCTTCATAGGTGGTAAAGGTAAATCTCACTCACACTGTTTGTTTAAAATGAAAATTTGGTTTTATTTCTTGTAATTAACTTGATTAGTCATTCTCACTTTTCATAACAAGAGTACCTTACAGACTTTCCTTTTTTAAATTTATGTCTTTAGTCAGATGTAGGGCAAAATGATATGTTTCCCATTATATTTTCTAAGATTGCAATCTGGTCTGCCCCTTATTAAAAGCCAAATAATTTCATTCACTGTAATGGGAACTATTACTGCTGGTAGTTTTTTGTTTTGTTTTGTTTTATTTTTGATCTTTATCATTAAATGAAAACCTAAACTTTCTTACTCAATAGAAAAAAAAAATAAGTACGTACGTGGTTACTGCTTGGTTGCCTCTCACTTAATGGAATGGAAAAATTCAGCAAGGTTAGCTAAAATATTTCCCAGTGATTCTCATTATAAATGAGAAACTTATTCACATGCTGAGGTAGAAGCACACCAAATTCACTTCAGTTCAAACCAGTGAATATTTCCTTAGCACTTATTTAAGAAATGGAGGAGTGTGTGGTATACACAGAAGAAAAGGGACATTGTCATTGTTCTCAAGCACTCAGTAGTTAACGCTAGGAGGATTACTTAGCTTTAAAATAAGGAAGAATTCAAGGGCCTGCACATACATATAAAGCATAGACCACAGGAATTTGGATGAAGGCATTATTGTGCCTTATTTTAGAAAAGCAAAAACAATAGCAGATCTTTGGAAGAGGAAAGAAGGTAGGCTTACTAGAGTAAGCTTTAAAACAAACTGTACTACATGGCTTTCTTCTTTCTTAAATACTGAGGCAAAGGTGTAGTGAAAGGTGAATGAGAAGCCAAATACAATGAACAGGTCTCAAAGAATAGGACTGTTATCCACTGATATTCTCGCTTGGCTTCTGAAAAGCCATTCAAGTGGGTATCCTCTCTCTGACTGTAATAACCAAAGGTATGAACTGCTCTCAGACCCATTACTGTTCCCTTGACCTATTGTGCAGCCAGGAAAATGCTATCCTGGGAAAGTGATACTCTTTAACATTGAAGAATATAGCTCTGCTCATTTTAGAGGCTGTTGAAGTTCTGAAGTAATCTGTTTAGGTCCACATAAAGTTCATTCTAGGCTCTGACAAATGCTGCTTCTGGGACCTGAGAACAGAAAGAAGCCACTCTGTAAGAGGCCACCATATAACAATGACTGAGTACCTGTGTTCTGCAAATGAAACCATGTGCAGGCCAAAATTCAGAGACATCATTGTTTCAAAAAATGCTACCTTACGCCAGGTGGTCCTTCTGTCACCACCACATACCTTATATTTCATTTGGACTTTGTGGAATTTGTGTGTAAAGGAACACTTGTGAGTATGTGATGAAGCAAATGTGGTGTTTTAGTCTGTTTTCTGTTGTGATAAATATCATGGTCAAAAGCAATCTGGGAAGCAGTGAGTTATTTGGCTTTTAGACCTTTGTCATAGTCCATCACTGAGGGAATTGTCGTCTCCATGGCTAATGGTCAGCTACTATTTTATGGAGCCCAAGACCACCACCTAAGAGGCTACTACCCAGAGTGGGTTCTACCCTACTACATCAGTTAGGAATGTAAGAGAAAATTCCACTTTATAGAGGAAATTCTTCAGTTGATGTCCTTTATTCTCAGATGTATCAAATTGGCAACCGAGATCAGCCATCACATGCTACTTTCCTACTTCCATCTCCCTTAGCAAGATTCTTGTCAGCACTAGCTGGACCTCACAGTACCTCGATGCAGGCTGCCACTGTATCAGAAAAGTGATTGACACAGGGCTCATTCCCAGGCTGACTTAGCTCATGACTGTCTCCGAAGTCAGTGGTTTAACCTTGAATTTGCAGTGTGGGATGAGCAGCCCTGGACTAGATCACTATATTCAAACAGCCATGAATTCACTCACCCTGAAGTTACTACCCAAGCTCCTGAGGCACCAAAAACTTCTTTATCCAGAAAGAGGCCACATGAGCCTTGAGAAACATGACTGTGGTACCCTGACAGCTGAGCTTGTAGTATGTCACTGCTGAAAGTGTGGAATTTAAATCCAAAAAAAAAGGCTGTAAATATAGTGGCTAACTTATCAATGGGGTCTCTGGTGGAGCAATCATTGGAGATAATGCACTCTATAGTATTGACAAAACTGATGAATAATATCACTAAGACTGTGAGTCTTAGAGAGTCTTGATGTCATTCCTTCAACACATCCTGGAAACAGAGGAAATGTGCATGAATTAAAGTTTCTGTCTTCTTGCAGAATTCAGTGAGATTGATATAATAATCATCTTGCCTATACCACTCTGAACTCTTTGGTGAGACAACATGGTGAAAAAGAAGATGGCAATTATCCATGCCCAGAGTCAAAAGTGTGAATTCATGCAATACTTAAATAATAGCAGAACTCTATAGCTACAAAACTGAAAACCAAGTACTAAGAGATCATGTCTTTGAGGAACTAAACTACTTATTATAATTTAGTGTCACAAATGTAAAGCTTTGAAAATGTAGTAAGATGTGCAGCATTTTTACCTTTTCTATACACACACACACACACACACACACACACACACACACACACACACACACAGATGAAAGTTAGAATGGGGTCAATATGTGGGTTTCTCCCTTAAGAGTGAATTCAATCAGAATGAAACAGGGGTTATGTATTCAGAGATACTGGGAATAAAATCCATTGATTCTTCATTGTCCTAAAGGGCCAGTTAAATAGTTGTATATCATTAAATATGTGTTTTGAAACAAATAAAGGGTTTTGAGAAATTAGTAATAAACTTGAAACTGTTAGAAGTACAGAGTATATCAGATAAAGTACAGCTCATGAAGGTAAGGTTTTGGGTTATTGTACACTATACACTATGCCTCATAAGCATTACTTCTCATTATATCTAAAGAATTTTTTTCCTAGAGCCTCTAAGGAAAGCACCATATTCAGAGCTCAAGTATTTGTAAACATAATATATGATTAAGTTCCGATCTCATATTTGTGAGAATCCTAAAAATCAACTCTAGCATCAATGTAGAGGCTTTATGGGCTATAATAGTACTTACTAAGGTGATGAGAGTTATGATGGAGAACCCATCCACAAATCTTCCCTGCTTCCTCTGGGGTTTCTTCTCCACTGATAATCCTTGGATTCTTATACCTGGCTTTCCCTATGCACAATGGAAGTGATGAGGAGAATACATAGGTATACAATTCTGTAACAGAGGCATTTTATGCTTCTAATATGATGAATTATGCACAAAAGAAGTCATAGGTTGTACTATATAGAAAGAATAAATTTTTCATCAAACATAAAATACTTCAATTAAAGTGTTGAGGATTTACCCTTCTGACCAGAAGTCCAACAAGTGTTGAATTTACTTTCCATCTGGAAATAAAGCCAATGCACATGAAATAGCAGTTCTCAATAATGGAATATACGACAGAGAAGGACAGTTGTCCCTTCAAAATGGATGATAGGGGAGGTCACCTCTCTGATGGCCTGAGTTGGGTGTTATATGAGGGCCTGTGGGTTGCTAAACAGAGAAAGAGAACCCAGGCCCAGCGTGAAAGACTCTCTTGATAGAGGAGGTGTTGCAGAGGCTTGGAAAAATATCACAGTGGAGTGTTGTTTAGGAAACTGGACAGAGCAGCAGTACATAGCTTGCCTGCTCTTCATTGTGCTGTACTAATCTAAGTTCCAGTTGGTAACTATAAACCTGTCATCTTGCCCCGTGTATGGTGTAAAGACACTTTGCAAGGCCACACTGAAAAAAACAAAAACAAAAACAAAAACAAAAACGGCCAAATCATTAGAGAGATTATTGTACAGTCCTCAGACAGAGGTGCCTGAGATAGTCTGTTCATCAGTCAAACAAGATAACAGCACCATTCACAGGGCATGGATAGAGCCACAGGGTGACTAGAAAGGGGTATTCTTAGTAAAACAGAAGAATTAGTAGTTGTGCTGACCAAGGAGTGTTTTTTTTTTTTGTTTGTTTGTTTGTTTGTTTTGGTTCTCTTTTTCTTTCATTTGTCTTATTATTTTATTTTTTTAAAGCTAATGTCTGAGCTATCTTGCATGTGCCAAGGAGCACTCAATTGTACCCCAGACCCTCCTTCATTGTGTTTTTGTTTGTTTTTACTTTTTGAGATAAAGTATTGTTTTGTCCCTGAACTCACAATTACCCTGGCTCAGTCTCCAGAATAGGATTACACATGTCATACTTAAGAAATTGTCCTAGGAAGATCCAACAGAAACTACAGTCAAATAATCTGACTGAGCTCCAGAAGAAACTCTAGAACAATGGTTCTTAATTTTTCCAATGCTGTGACCCTTTAATACAGATCCTCACATTGTGGTGACCCCCAAACATGGAATAATTTCTGTTGTTACTCCATAATTGTAAATTTGCTACTCTTGTGAATTGTAATGTTTTCTGATAGTCTTAGGCAAACACTGTGGAAGGGTCATTCATCCCCCAAAACACTCAGGACCCACAGGTTCAAAACAGCTGCTCTAGTTTATAGAAACCCTAAATACCTACCTCCCAAAGATCTAAGACTGGTGTTAAAATTGCCAATAATCCTTTAAAGAGATTTTCATAATATTTTTAAGTCTCATGCATTTATCTACATATCTAATATCTTTTTTGTTCCTCCACTTAGTACTGGGAATTGAATCTAGCGTCTTGCATGTGCTAGCCAAGTAATCTGCCACTGAGCTATGCCTTATGACTATATTTACTATTTCTTTGCATTTGATATTAACTTAGATTTTTAATGATCCATTTTTTGTATATTTGTTTAACTAACATTATATTACAGAAACTACCTATTTAGTATTTTTTTGTTATGTTGTTGTAAAAACACAAGTGGGTTAGGCTTAAACCCTCTCTGGCTTTCACAGCATGTTTCCTGACATTGATCTTTGCTCAGTGTATTCCCTTCCTGATTTCAGCCTCCTCTAAAGATCACATGACACAAAGTGTAAAGTACATGTAATGAGAAATTAGGGATGCTTTAACCTGTGCTATGAATTCTAAAATTATTCTTTTATATCCTTTATAATTTATTTTCATTATGTGGTACATCTCATTCAGTCCTTGATGTAGGCCCAAAGCAGTTACTAAAAAATTTTTATTCTATGGGTGACAATTAGGAAGGATAAGAGATCTTTAAGTGGTGTAGTCAAAGCAGGACATAAAGGCTCCAGAGCAAATGTGCTCGATGAGAACATCAAACAGAATACATATAAGGAAGTTGTCCTTAAGGAATTGGGTAATATTTTTGTGAAGAAAGTGTGGATGTATAACTGACGATAACATGCATATTGGTATTTGTAACATTACCCAAAACTTTGACAAATGGCCACTTGCTAAATAGCTTAAAGAAAGCCTTCCAATTCAAGTTAGTTACTTAAAAACAGATGATGTACCATATCATTTTTCTTCAGAATCTTGTCTAATATAGTCCTCTTGTTTATCTTATCGCCAGTGTTCTCCTTCTGAATTGTTTAATAGGGTGGTTTGGGGAATGTCTAATTGAAATTAACACACTTGGCATGTATTAATGTATTTAATTGTAACAGTCCTTCCAATTTTATATTTATTTTTGAGAAAGTGACTCATAGGCTTTTGTACTTTTGATGTCTACCCAAAACCATAAAATTACATAATAAGACCTTTAAATTTTATATGAGTTAAGGAAAAAAGTTCATGACTTATACCAAATAGTCTTAGTTAGTATTCAGTGAAAAGTTTTACATTGAAGGAGAGAAGAATGCTTTCTTCTGTAGAGTTGTAGAGTTGAGAATTAATTGCAGGTTATGCATTCTCCTACTGTAGCAGTAAGCATTCTGCTACTGTGCTATATACCCATCTTGGAAACCAGTTCTTGCAGTGGAATGAAATAGCTCTTTGAGTTGTGTTTTAAAAATGGGCTCTAATAAATTTGTCAATATAACTTTTCCTGAAATTGTTGTCTTTCCACAGCTTTTTAAAATGTGAGTGTAAACAGTGAAACATGTTAAAACTCACAATGATGAAAATTTAATTCCTAACAAAAGATATAACCCACCAAACATTTTCTGGTAGTGCTTTCTTGGTTTCATCATATGACTTCGCTACAGTCTTAACTCTCTACACATTACAGAAACTGTGTATCTACAGTTTGGCATACCATGTAAATCCATCCAATACTACTTTCAGTGCTTCTGTTTGTATGTGACCCTACTATCTGCAGATTGCAGTGTTTTAACTGTACAAAGACATTTTAGGCATTGATAGCATCATTAAGTACTTTATGAAAAATAAAGAGGTTAATTTTTGTTTCATTATTCAAGTATCAATGACAAATGTACTTATCATTGGTCTATGCTTTGTTAGAATCTTTGATTAAAATTTTCTGTTTGTGTTGCTGACCTGAATTTCATTAAGAAAAATAACGAATTCATTTTGGCTTGGGATTAGAATAGAATACCTAACAATTTTTGAAAAAGATCTAAACATATTTCTGCCATTTATGCAAAGTGGCATTCTCAACATTAAATATCAATCAACTAAAAATTACTAAAGATACTCATGTCCTGCAGTATCAAATATTTAGCAACACTTAATTCTTTATGTAAAATTAAAGAACACATCAATCTCATTAGTACACAAATTTCTGTTGTCTTTAGAAAATGCTAAATACATACATAGCAAATAATTATAATATATTTGTATATTGTTTATTACTTGAAAAGATTGAGATTTATTATATTTATATATACCCTAGATTATGTGTAAATTTTACAGGTTAAGAGGAGTCCCACTTGGAAAAGCTGTGAGCAGTTCTTTTTCATATAATGACATGTTAGGATATCTGAGAGTTTTCTGTGTTTTTGACACACACACACATGTACATCATATACATAAATTGCAAAGAACCTAAACAAACAAAATTCTGAACCACTGTGATTACATTTATTCTGTCCTAAAGTTCATAACTAATTGACTCTGTTCATCTGTTGGAGAGTATTTAATTTCCTTTTAATTTATTTTTCCTCATGCTCAGCACTTTTCAGTTTGAGCACATGCGATAGCAAATGGTGCTATTGACTGAATGAGAAATGGAGAATTAGATGTGGTCTGTGATACATAAACCAGTTCCTTTTGTCCCAAAGGAAAATGAAGGCATTAATGACTCTTGGCCAGTTGGTAGAGACCATTATTTACACTCAGATTAAAATCAAGTTTGCTGTACATTGTCAACAATTCAGATGAGAAGACATTGTGCAGTTCTCTGACAGCTACCTTGATGGGTAATTTTTTTACAGAGCAAAGATGTAGTTAATGGA
The DNA here is from genome assembly GCA_030556225.1 of Cricetiscus sungorus. Classification (NCBI taxonomy): domain Eukaryota; kingdom Metazoa; phylum Chordata; class Mammalia; order Rodentia; family Cricetidae; genus Cricetiscus; species Cricetiscus sungorus. Next base: position 94,198,638 of record JANBXA010000734.1, on the reverse strand, counting down.
GTATGTTAAGCTTTTCCAATAATAAAGCATATTAGTTTTGTCTGGATACTGACTTGGTAATTACTTGGGCCCTAAATAATGCAAGCCCTGTTCTCCTTTATTAGCTAATATCATTCAGAGGTTGGAAAGATGGATATAAAGACCAATTAAAGATACAGTTTTCTGGCATGCTAGACCCGTTCATAATCTTGGCAATATGAAATGTCATGTGGGGAAGTCATTACCAGAATCTTCTTTCCTAGTTTATATTAGCTTCTGAAAATGTTGTTCTTCTCTTTGTATTAGTCCAACACAAAGCCTTTGATGGTTTTGTTATAACTCTTATTCAATAACAAGGAATTCTTATTTTAAAAATTTTTTCCTTGATACCACATTAACCTTGCATCAGATAAACAAGTACATCGGCTAATGCAGCTGAATATAAATATAATGCATTGTGTTTGAATAGAAATATAAGAAAGAGAACACAGAGCAGCCTAGGTAACAGGAAACCTTGCTGCATAGAAATTCTGTATGTCTAAGACATCTGTCCCATTAGTAAGTATCAGTTGGAGGAAAATCTTTTGTGTTTTATACAGAGAAATGCTATACTTTAAACAACCATTCTTTATTAATGCTAATATATTTGTGTAGTATTTTTATGTTATTCAATGCTTGGGAAAATTTTTTTCAATTTTGAAGGTAAGAATAAATCACAATATTCACTCAATAATTCAAAGGCCATTGCAGTTACCATGAAGATCTGATTAAATATCTTTACATGTTTTTCAAAATAGTTGTGCTTCTATATAATTTTAAATTTATCTGAATATTGGGGGAATTCCCTTGATGGACTAGATAATGACCTCCAAATAAAAGTTTGATTTAAATTCCAGAAACTGTGGATGTTACTTTCTATTAGTTTCTTATCACTTTGACAGAATACCTGACTGAAGCAATTTAGAGAAGAATTATTATGGCTTACAATTAAAGATAGTAGAGGGTAAAACCCATCATGGGAGGCAAGGCATGCCTATAGAGGGACTTTGGGTGTAGCAGTCCCATTGTTATGTGGTTTTCTCACACATCAGCATCCCAAGAAAGAGAATGCTGAGCTATCAACACAGTCATCCTATAACCCTCCAGACTTGTCCCTAGAGTTATAGGTCTGCCAAATAGGATCCATGTACAAAGACTCTAGAACCTCCTAAATTGGAACAATGTCTGGGGAATCACGTCTTCCATATGTGACTATATAGGAGACGTTTTACATTTGAATAATAATTGCATACTTAATTAATTTAAGAACACGGGCTTTAGGTTTTGGGGGAGGTGGCCTAATCCATAGTCCTTGTGAGTTCAAATCCCTAGCACACATGTAATTGCTAGTTATGGCAGCATGCTCCTGTAGTTCAGCACTGCCGAGTCAATTTAGCTTGTCTAGCTAAATTGATTAATTCCACACACACTAATAGATTGCACCTCAAAGTAAGGTGGAGCTTGGTTGAAGAAAATATCCAACATGGAATGCTGCCCTCTGTATGTATATGTACACATGCATGCATGTGCATATGTATGCACATATACACATGTATACATACATGAACATAAGGTCCTTAACAGTAATAAGTAGATTTTTTTAGAAGCAACAGAGAAGATGAAGCAGAGTGGTGCACTTCTCCTCCAGGGAACAAGTCAGAGAGTGTGAGTAGTTATCTAATGTAGTTCACCCTCAAATTAAAGAGAATGAGCTAATCCTGCTGATACCTGATGTTAGCAGAGTCAAACTGATTTTGAACTGTTGACTTTCAAAATGGTAAAATAATATATTTATACTGTTTTAATTTACCAATTTAGTGGTAAATTGTTATAGAAAATGAATGCAATACAATTTAAGATGAGTAGTATCATCTCTAACTGTGTAAGTGCTTTAGGAGTTATGATGAAATATCTCTAGTATAGCTAAACACTTCCAAGTAAAGTGTGTCTATTTTAGAATCTAGATGCATCAATTATTAGACTTTCAAACTAAGGGAAATTAAAAGAGCTCCTTTAGTTTTATTTTCTTTACTTGCAAAGTAAGAAAAATAATGGCTTAAAGTACCTAAAGATGATATGAGATAATACTTGTAAAAGCATCACTTAATACAAGACTAGATGCATAGGAATAAATGTTCATCTCCATTTATTCCATTAAGTAGAAGCAATATTGTGGAACAATCAGTAAGAAGACAGTGTGTAACAGACTTTTACTAGAAACACATGCACAAACATCTATTCATTTCAGAAAGGGAACTGACTATAAATACCATGAAAGTCCAACTTGATGAACCAGTGATTTTTGTTAGGGTTATTTACAAAAATATGGCTAAGAGATACTTATAGAAACGGAAATGACTTAAATATAGCTGCATCATGCAAGCCTACCCCAGCATAGATGACAGCTTACCTAACCTGGAATGCAATGTACAGGGTATTGGCAGCAGAACTCGTTGGAATGTGTTCTTTCCAGGTGGTTCAGTTGATCTGAGCCTCTTCCATACAACACATCTTGTCTTTGTTTCTTCTACATGGCTTGGCTTGTCTAAGAGTCTTCTTTGTTATTTGGTCTGTCTGAGAATGGCACTCAGCAGTCTTTGCTTGTGATATGCTCTGGACTGGAGATAATAGTGAATCTTTTCAGATTCAGGAACTTCCTGAATTTGCTTAACCTGAGCAGTTTACTTCCTGTTTTAAAAAGCATCTTCCCTTTCCTTAGAGCATTCTGTTGCTTTACTGCTCTGTAATCATCTAGTTTTCAGAAGTCCCCCTCCGAAAAGGAAGGCCTTAAAGTCAGAGGAAGTTTCTACACAACAGCACTGATAAGACAGTTACTCTGTCATTAGTAAGTGCGCATATGATGGGATGAAACCAGGAAACCACAGAAGATCAGCGTGGCATAATAGTTTGGGCAAAGCTAATGTTCTTCTAACATGTTTAACTTTCACTGTGGTGATTGAGGGAAGGTACTTTCATCTTCACTGAGACGAATTAGTCAAGGTCAGTCAAGAAAAACATAAATTTTGTACCCATGAGTCACAAACTTACACATGGAAGATAATATTTTGACTCAAACTTGGTTAAATATTTCCATCTGCTAAAGTCAAAGGTACTGTGGCATTATCTGCTAGAGTAAATCCATTGTTCAAGGCAAGAATCTACTACATATTTGTGGGGGGACCTTGCATACTTATTTGTAATCTAGCTCTAGATCATGGTTCTACCTTGGTCTCTGTTGCTGAAAGAAACACTATGACCCAAAAACAGAGCAAAGACAACTTGCTTGCTTTCAGGTTTATGTTTGGCTGCCTTTCTAAAACTTGCCCAGGGGTGATATTGCCCACAATGCACTAAGCCTTGTGCATTTAGCAAGTAAGAAAATACCCTAAAGATATATAGTCCTATTGGATGGAGATAATTCCTCAGTTAAGTACCCTCTTCCCAGCTATCTGCAGATTGGGTCAAGTTAGCAAAAATTACCCAGATTATTACTTAACATTTACATTTAAGCATACATGAAATATATTTTTATATGTAACAAATAGTTTCATAATACTGGCTATTTATTTAGAGTCAGGAAAGATTTTATTAAGAAGGTTGAAAATCCAAATCTCAGTGGATCCACTCATGTATTAGACATTAAAATTCTCTCCTTAAAAATACTCATTTTGGTTAAATTGTATTATTAGGAATGTTTAGCATAAGTTTTTGTTATATACTTTTCTAAGTAGTAAGTACAGTGTGGTCAAGTGGAAGGAACAATTTAGCTCATTAGGACGTTGGTCTTTACCTATCAAAACCTGGCTGCTTTGAAGAGAATGGATTCTATAGTTAGATGGGGCCTCTGTTCTAAAGTACACACGCAGCCTTCAACTATTCCCTTTCCTGGGCCTGCTGAACACACACTTGATTCTGTGCTGACCCAAGTAGTTCTTTGATTTTCCTACAGTTTTCTTGCACACATAGAAAGGTAACTGACCATTTAATTCATTAAACTGAAAAAAGAAGCGTTTTTTTGTCATGTAGTTATTTTATCATTTCACAGGGAAAGGGAACCTTCAAAGTGACAGTCTTTTTGCCCAGCTCAAATTTGCCTATCTGATATCCCAGTGGTTTGTCAGTTATAAGTCAGAGATCTTTATGGTTCTACTGATATGTGCTCATTATTTTTCCTGTTTCACTTAATCAAAAACAAGTTCATGATGCTTTTCTATCTTCTTAAAAAAAATACCAGCCGTCATCCACCTTCAGGTCTTGAGGTAGATTAGTGAAGCTTTTAAAGGTTCTATATTTTTTCTTGTATAATCAGGCAATTTCTTCCCTGGCTTCCTATAAAAACAGCTTTAGGGTCTACTTTGACATTGACTTCTGTTTTTAACTACACAATTCACTGTAAATGTTTCTATAATTTCCTCTAAAGTGTGTCTTGATTCTTATTCTTTATATATTTATGAGTATATCTGTTAAAATGACAATGAAACATACATGCATGCATACATATTTACTATTTACATATACATAAATATTTCTGAAACTTTTGGGAGAATATGAATATAATTAAAATGGTTAATATCCATAACACGCTAATAATGTAGAGACTATGATTGTATTTTAGTTATTTTGTATGATTATGGAAAATAAGAGATCCTAAGTTATCATAAAACTCAATTTCCTTTTTACTTTGTCTACTAAACAATGTCTACCAAACACATTGTCAGACAATTCTGCAGTTCTTGGTAAAAACAAGTTACAAGTTATACTGACCCTACAGAATCTCTGATACATCTCCAAGGCTTCATTGCATCACTTTCTGTTAGCTTATCTTGAAGGCGCCAGTCTACCCTCTCCACTGTGTGTTGTAGACTATTACTTTAACTATGTAAAGTATGTTACATGTTTGTGCTGCATTTGTTTAATGATGTAAAGATGAGTTGTTGTTTTACCTTGCCTGCTTATGGCACCTCATTGGTCTAATAAAAAGCTGAATGGCCAATAGTTAGGCAGTAGAGAGATAGATTGGTCTGGAGGCCAGAAAGAATAAGGAGTAGGAGGGTTCTAGACTTGAGAAGACAGAATAAGGGGGAAAGAGAAGGACAAGCCAAGGAAAAAAACAGCCAGATAGCTGATAGCTGCCAGACAGACAGACAAGGTGTAGACAATTAAAGAAAGATAAAATAGCTCTGAGACAAAATATAAATGAAAATAAACAGATTGATTTAAGTTATAACAACTGGTGGGACAAACATAAACTAAGCCTGAGCATTCATAACTAATAATATATTTCCATGTCATGATCTGGGGGCTGGCAGTCTGAGAAAGCCTCCTACAACTGTGGAAGTACTTTATTTTTCTTCTTCTCTGACTTACTCCCATAAGGAAACTTGGTTGTCTTTATTAGAATGCCTAGAGTCTGATTTGTAACAGAACTATGAAACTTAGAATCTTAGAAAAATGCTAATAGTGGCACTTGCTTCATGTGACAGCCCTTGTGGCTTGATGTAGCATTTCTAAACATATCTTTATATGTTTATAAATGATTAGGGTCATACACAAAGATCATTTAAAGTACCTTCATAAACTTAACCCCTAATCAGTGAATTATACAATTTCCCATTCTCTTATTTTGTAAATTTCACATCTGAAAACTAGGAATAGAATTATATCCCATTTGCCATATTAAAGTTATCACATCATATACATACATGAAAACAGTGGTAAACAACTTTCTGCTCCCTCCAGAGAAATCCTAAAAACAAACACACCTAAGACCATTCTTTATTCTCCACTTCAAATCACTTTACACACTTTAACACTAATTATAACTGCAAGTATTCAAAATATGTCCACTTTTTTCTCAATTAGACATGGGGTAGATAAAGACTGATAATTATGTCTTTAATTTTTATCACTCTACAATCAGATGGAGTCACATTTGAGTTTAAATTACTATATAAGTATTTTTCTGAATGCTCCACAAATTATTGGATTGATTGTGCTTAACAGGGTGAGTCTAGTTTATATGGAATATTGATAAAGATATAAAAGTCACTTGGAGCTCTCATAATCTTGTATTACAACAACATTTCTCATTTTGATTTTTATAGATTAGAAATACTAAATTAATTATTAGGACAGTATTCTTGGTTGGCTACTTTGGTGTATAGAAAGATTCTTCAACTTGAAAATTAATGCACCATGGTTTGGGTACTGATAAGCAAATGAGAAGAGCTAGGTAAGGCTACCCACATATGATTGTTTTTCTGATAGAAACATATTAAATGCTTCCCCCATCCTGAAACCTTGCTCATTGAGAAAAGAGGAAAGTGTCCAAGTTGCTAGCTTTTCTACTTGATGGGCATGTCTTTAACCTTGAAAATTTTCTTGCTTCTTTATGTAACTACTATTTTATCTTTACATATTTTTACCTGGGTTTTATTAGGAAGTTAAGTATCTTCAAGGAATCTAAAAACTAATATCAAAGACTTACTGGTTTCTCTTAATAGTTGGTGTATTTGCATGTGTTTCTTTATCTCACTTGACTGGAAAATGCCAGGGTATTTAATAGGGTGTTCAGTTTTCAAAAGAATTCACATTGTGAGTGTTGAATTATTCTTGTATCATATTTATCTTCCATCCAATAAAAGCATTTCTCTTTCAGTAGATTAGTTAGCTTCACATCTTTTCTCAGTCAGAAGTTGAAGTCTTAAACATCATAACTGGATATCTGATAGACCCTAGTATTATCCATGTGTTCTTACAAGGTTTTTAGGAAGAAACAGAAAGGAGAATCTTGGAAGACTGGTGACAATCAAATGGACTGGAGACAATCAAATGGGACTTCAGACTATAATATTCTGAGAGGTTAGGATTAATTGAGTTTTTAAGAAGAAAGTTAATAAAACATAATATCTAAATCTCTTTTGAAGTATCAGGACAGACATATTATGATGTAATCGGACCCTGGTGAGATGTTAAAGGTCTCTTAGGTATGTCTTTGGTTTGTAAGAGAGATGAAATGAACTTAAATGTTAAAAAATGTTTATAGTTTTTAATCCTCTTGGTACCAGAAAACACTTTCATTACCTTATTCAATTCTATTAATTTTAATTAAGCTAATTGTAGTAATATATATGCCTTTAAAAAGGAACTATCAATTGTCTTCCAAATGAATTGTTCTCTATTCTAAAAAAGATAATAATAATAGTCCATATTGTATTGCATAATGGTTTTGATGACTAGACGTGGTAATGTATACAAGACTTTCTCATTGACTGAGTTTTTTAAAGCACAGCCAGAACAACAGTTCTGAGGTCCAGAAAAACACTAGAATAGGAAGACAGGAAACAAGGAATGTATAAGATGGAGAATGAGAAGAAACAGAAGACCTGAATAGAATAGAATAAAACATCCTCCCTGTGTTTTCCTTCATGAATTCAAAATACTTTTCTTCATGAGACCATATGCTCCTGAGAGTTAAATTCCAGTTATGCCAGACCCCATGAAAATGTTATAATGAAATACATTATATTGTATAACATTTTAACAATATAATTAACATATTTATGAATATGGTTTTATAATTTTAAAACATCAGATTTAAAATCATTCCTAAATTAACTGGTTCTTTGTTATAGCACTTAAGTATTCTGAATTGTGTTTATACTTGTTCAAAGTATGTCATTAATAATGTGAATGTACATTGTGGTTCCTGAGAACTGAACAAGAGGAAGACTATGCAATGAGATCAGCCAGTTATTGGTGATATTTTAAGCACCTGGTTACTGGATATTGTATTTATATTCATTGTATTATGGTCTCTTGAAATAAAGCTTTATCGACAAAAACAAATGGTAAAATGCTTACTTGATTAATTCAAGTGGACTGTGGTGTGTGTGTACCTTTGTTTTTATGTGAGCCATGAGGAGAAGGCAAGAAGAAAGAGCAAGGCAGGAAAGTCCTGAGCATATTAGCTATGGCTCATTGTTAATCACACTTAAGAAGTTTCATCCCTGGGAAGTTTACTAATCTACTTTTGTGTAAGCCTGGTGTGCATGGTAGTGAGATTGGTGAAAACCATGGGAATGAGAATGTTCCTGTTCTTTGATGCATTTGCTGCTGTGACTTTTACTCTGAGTTGTCAAATGATCTTTCAGTCTTGAATATGGCAGTACACTCATTATCAACAGAGCCCAAAAGCATTGAGTCCTCAGAGAGGCTCTAAACTTGCAGTCAGAGGAATGAAAGTGATCTGGTAGCAGTGGTATTTGAGGAACAGCAGGACACTCTTATTTGTGACTATCTTGCCAAACTTCTATCTGGAACAGAAAACTTTCAGCAGTCAAATTTGTACATGCAATAAAGTAACTCATGCACTGAACTGTTATGCTGATTTCTATGAATTTATTTCTAATTTATAGGCATTTTAAAATTATATCTAAAGCCTCTTTTTTTATACTGTCTAGCATGAAAATATTGTTAAGATGAAATGAGCAGCATTTTTTTCCATTCTGTTCAAACCACAGATGCTGGGCTTGATTTTATTTCTAACAGTGAGATTGAAATTCTATTTTAATATGCAGAACTGCAGCCTGGGGAGCCATAAAACACAGAGTGTTTTCATTAGATGATGGCCCTGCACCTCTAGTTAACAGGAAAGCTGATTCATCAAACAGCAGCCATCACGGCTACATTAACTAAGACCTGGAATGAAAACATGAGATCGGGGTGAAAATTACCTGTTTTGCATCATATAATTGTAACTTTGGAAACATTCCTAGTTTGTGGCATAAAACTGTTCAGAGGATGCATGAGTGTTTGCAGTAAATTTGCTGCAGATGGTCCACAGAGTGAATATTCTCTGCATTTCAAAGGGATCTTAAATTTTATATCAGTTGCCACTAATTTAAAGGAGTAAATGTTCACCTTTATGTTCTCTGTTCAGTACCAGAGAGAGAAATGAATTTGAATGAATTGTTGGAATTTCTCTCTGAAATATTTAATGTGTAAAATAAAGACTTGGAATCTGTGGACTGTTTTAGTTATTTTTTTTATTGCATTATCTTGGGCACCATGACCTATACAAATTTTAATGAAAAAGTTAAATGGGAGCTTGCAGTTTCAGAAAATAAGTCCATAGTCATCATAATGGGAATCATGGTACAGGGGCAGGGGTATGGAAGGCATAGTAACTGAGAGCCCTTATAGAGCTAACTGGGATTTGGCAAAGGCTTCTGAATCCACAAAACCTGCCCACTTCCAAAAGGTACACACCTAATCTTTCCCAAACAGTTCCACCAACGGGGGATCAATTGTCTAAATATATGAGCCTATAAGGGGTCATTTTCATTGAAGCTACCAGTGAAACATTTTGTTCTAGTGGAATAAGATGATCTATCTGCTTATTCAAATGTCCCTGCTGATTTTAGGAAAGGAAATGTCATGCTCCCTCTGATCAAATGAATAACTATGGAAATGGGATTGTTGAACTCAATCCTTAAAAAAAAAAAAAAAAAAAAAGAAACCATAGCAATTAAAGCAAGAAAAACACTGTGATTCTTGCAGTCAGTACAGTTTATCAAAACATACTAAGGCTAGAAGACTCAGTAAAATCATCTTATCCATTGAACATAAGCTCTTAAATGGCATTCTTCTGGATGTTGTTTCTTGTAATCCAGGCAAACCTAGACCCACCTCTCACCCACCTGTGCATGCCAGGTGTATGTACTTAGATCTTTAAAAGAAAAGCCCCACCCACTTCCATTCTCTTCTTTCCCTTTCTTTCCTTCACCCCCCCCCTCACCCTCCGGCTGATGCCCTGGGGCGCATACTGGACTTTTCCTGTTTTCCTCTTCTGTCCTCTCTCTGTCTCTGTGTATCTTTACCTCTTTTCTTACCCCTCCCCTAAAACTTTCAGTATGAGTAGTCTCTGTTGCCCTGTCCCCCACCCCATCCATCACCCACACAGGGGCCTGGATCCTTGTAGTCACAGAGCGGGACCTGGACCACCATCTGAGGTCGCAAGCCATTATTCTCTATTCCCAACAATATTCTAAGTGGTGTTGTTGAGGAGAACTGAGAGAAAAATGAATAACCACACTTTGGAGGCTTCCTGAGCTTAGCTTTCCTTTTGTTGTTGTTACTGTTTTTGCTTCAACCATATCACTTTCACTTTAGCTATTTTGTGTAGGAGCTTCTATTTAAAAAGTTCTTTCTAAAAGTCATTAAATTGTTTAAGATTTTTCAATGCAACCTCAACCTGATACTAAATGATCTACCTAAGAAGTAAACAAGGGTCTAAAACAACTATGTTGTAAAATTGTTTTATCACAGTGGTTGTTTAGTGTTTGTATTCCATTAGAGTGCATTCCTCTATACATAAATCAACTGATTTATACTTGAAATGTAATAACAAGAACACATTACAACATGTTCCCCGAACATGTCTATTTTGAATATGTTGATCTTTTATAAGAAAAGCAATCTAAACAAAATAGGGAAAAATTTTTATAGTGGGTAGAACTCAAATATTCTTCCTCAGAATATGTTTGGATGATGAAAGTCATCAATTGTTTGAACTTAACAGAAAAACACAGTAAAAATAAAAGATAATAATTTATATTAATTTGTATAATTCAATAGTATTAATTAAACTATTACAGAAGCCAAGATTTGACATAATGGTGAACTTGATACAGAAAATTATATGTGAATATTTGTTCATATATATTTGTATATAGATACGATTTTAATATACTAACTATATTAAGAGATAATTAGAATGACTAGTACTATTCTATCTATTACATTCACTATGGAATGATTCTTAGATGTGTCGATTGATATGAGAGTAGGTCTGAAAGAGAATGAGTGGAACATAAAGGGTAGAATAAGATATGATATAAATTTAAATATATTAATAAGTTTTATGCAATTATAACACAGAAAGTGACACTGGGTACTTACAATGACAAAAGGTTGATTTAAGTCATTATTCTGAAGACTCTAGTCCAATATCAAGTAGTCCCATTGTTCTGTGTATTTAGCTATAGTAGAATGTCAGGGCAGAAGTGCATGGCAGAACAGACCAACTATATATCAAACCAGGAAGCTGAGAAGAAAACGATGCAACTAGGGTCACACAATCTTCTTGTAAGCGCATGGCCTTAATGACCTAAAGTTCTACCCACCAATAACATAAACCAATAAAAGGAAATGAGATTAAGGAGAAGAGAGCAACATAGTTCGGTACCTGGGCAAGTAAGAGTGGATATAATCAAGATACCTTGTTTACATATACAGATTTATCAAAGAATGTGTAAAAGATATTTTTAAAGTGCTGTCTTATTTCCTCTGAATTAATTCAGTCAAGTAGTTATTTTACAGTTAATTTACAGATCAATTTGATTTCTTTTTTTTTAAAATCACTTTATGATTTGTTTGAGCCTGCCTGGGTATGGTAAATACAAAGGTTAGTTAATCAAGCTCTGAAATCATAGCCTTCTTCCATTGTGGAGTAGTCCTTGCTGTCATTTTATCTTTGGCTGGGTAGAAGTCAAACATTTCCCAGAGCCCTGTGAGGTCTTCAGTTGAACAGGATAATGCTCTTACAGTGCACTGTTTCTTGTAAGCTGCCCTATGTCTAGAGTTGCAGATCTCACATTACATTTGCACTTATGAAGTATGTAGACACAAATTGGAGGAGACATGACCACAAATCTCCAGCCCTTTTGTTCTGTGTGGTTCCCTGGTGTGTGGTATTATGGCTGCCACATTTTTGTGTTACCACAGAAGCTCCTATTCCCTTCTTTCATTCTTCACCCTATGCAGAAATCATCTGTATCATTTGTAATAGTCTTTATATTAAATGGTAAATATGTTTTCCTGAGACCTGATGGAAGCTTCAAACAAGCAATAGAAGGGTCATGGATCTCAGTTCATAGCAGTCAGTCAGTAGCATGGGTGAAATAATCCAGGCCTTGTGTTCATCACAAGTGGGGACTAGAGTCCAGTTCATAGAGTCAGAATTGAAGAAATGCTAACATAGTGGGTTGCCATTATAAGATTCGCTTCAGCCCTGTCTTCAGAATCTGTTGATCATTCAGGGCATCAGGAACACCACTCTGCACATGCAGTCACAGATGTATTCTTCATTGAGAAAGCACAGAGGAAGAAATGGTTTCTTTTTTTTTTTTAATTTCTTAGATCTATAATTCTGGCATTAGAAAGTGCTGGAGCTGGCAAAGATCAGATTGCTTTGGTTATTTTTGGTGGCTCTTAATATTCAGATAGCATCATCTTTTTGTCAAGGCCAAAAAAAAAAAAGATATGGTTTTCCCCTGATAGCAATTGCAATTTTAAATAAATATATAGTTCTTTGTGTGGTCCTGGCTGTTCTTGAACTTGCTCTGCACTGAGTGATAGATTTAAAGGTATGTGCCACAACTGACCTGCTTATGTACATGTTCTTACACAAACTTAAGTTAGCTGTTAAATGCGCCACATATTTTTATGTATTTCCCAGAAAGGAGAAGCTGCCTTAGCCCCTGTCCTGTGTACAGTCTCTTTCTTGGGGAATAACAGATTTAAAAAGCTAGCTCCTGCATTTCCCTATAACCATTGGTAAGTGATTATTGCATAATTGTTCCCATAGGATAAGCAAGGCCAAAACCTCCCCTATCTTGGCTCCTCCCAGTCCTCCAATCCCCTCTCATCCAGACCTACTTCTCCATCACCCACCCCTCCAAAAGAAAGCAGTCCTCCTGCGGATATCAACCAAATAGGGCTTCACAAGATGCAATGAGGTTAGGCATAACCCCTCATATCAAAGCTGGACTAGACAACCCAGTAGATGGAAAAGGGTCCAAAGAATAGTCAAAAGAGTAAGAGACACACTGCTTTTGAGACTTACTGCTTACTGCTTTTGGTAGTCCCACAAGAATCCCGAGCTAAACATATATGCATAGAACTAAGTATAGACCTATGCTGCTTTAGTCTCTGCCTATCCCTATGAGTCTTGCTCATTTGATTCTGTGGGTCATGTTCTCCCAGTGTCCTTGACATCTCTGGCCTCTACAATCCTTTCTCCCCCACTTCAGCAGGGTTTCCCGAGTTACCATTAATGTTTGGCTGTGAGCCTCTCAATATGCTTCCATCAGCTGCTTGAGAAAGCCTTTTTGATGACAATTGGCAAGGCACTAATCCATAAGTACAACAGAATTATCATTAGGAATCATTTCATTTACTTCTCTCTCTCTCTCTCTCTCTCTCTCTCTCTCTCTCTCTCTCTCTCTCTCTCTTTCTTTCTTTATTTCTTTTCTGCCAGTCATGTTTGGTTCTACCCTAGGTCTCTTGGACATCCAGCTTCCAGTTGCTGGGCATCCAGGCAGTGTTAGGCATGGGTTCCCTCTCTTGGAGTAGGTCTCAAGTTAGACTAGTCACTGGTTGGCCACTCCCACAAGCTCTGAGCTACCATTGTCCCATCACATCTTGCAGGCAGCAAAGGTTGAAGGTCATAGATTATGGCTGGGTTGTGTTACAGACCTACCACTGGAAACCTTGCCTGATTACAGAAGATGGCAAGTTCTGGTTTTGCAATCCTTCAACTGAGAAAATATTTCTATTAGATTAGCCTGCAAATATTAGCCTGTGGGGCATTTCTTTTTTTATTGATTATTGGTATAGGATGGCCATGCCAAGCCTACTAGGAGTCTTGGCTAGAGTCATCCTCATAAATTCAAGGATCTTTCCACTGCACTGTTTTCACATAGTTTCCCAAAACCTTTAATTTCAGTTGTCTCTCCTTATAATCTCTTCCTCTGTCTCTCCCTCCCCACCTGATCTCTCCTGTTTTTATCCCTACACACCCCCCCAGTCCACTTGCAAAGTTTATTCTATACAACAGTAAACGTGAGCATGCAGGTATCTCAATGTTATTTATCTACTATTCTATACATATGTGTCTAGACTTGGTACAGCTAGGTCATGTGGTGGTTCAATTTCTGTTTTTCTTGAAATTGCCATACTGTTTTCTATGTCACCCATAAGGCATAGTGTTTCTTTAATAGCCACATCCTCAGCAACATTTATTTTGTCTATTTCCACAATGATGACCATTATGACTACAGTGAAATGGAATCTCAAAGTAATTGTAATTTGCGTTTCTATGATTGCTAAGGATATTGAACACTTTCTTAAGTTCTTGTTGACCATCTGTGTTTCTTCTTTTGGGATCTATTTGTTCATTTTATTAGCACATCTGATGATTGACACATTTTTTTACATATTTTATTTTGCTATTTATATTTTGTGGTTCATTATATATTCTACATAAATAACTGAAATATAGATACTGGTGATTTTTTCTTCCATTTTCTAGGCTCTGTGTTAACTCTGCTACTAGATTTCTTTTCTGTGAAGAAACTTCTGTATTTCATATTGTCCCCATTGATAACTAGGGAAACTTTGTTGCACTATTGGAATTTTGGTTAAAAGCACTAACATATACGTGTATATTGAAGTATATTTCCTATGTATTTATTTAGCATTATTAGTGCATTTGGGTTTTAAATTAAGGTCCTTGGTTCAGTTTAAATTGATTTTTGTGCACAATGACAGATGTAGATCTATTTTCATTCTTCTACAGTTCTATAGAACTAAGTTACACATTAAACCCAAGTGTAAAGCAGACAAATACAAAGTATAAATACTGCTTCATTGATAAATCATGGAAATTTGGATAATATAAAAGAGGCTGTCTGGGAAGGAGGTGCCTCATTAATTATGTTTCATACATCACAGCAACTAAGACACTATTGGGAATGCGGAAGACAATTTTCATTATTGTTGGGCAAAGATGCACCTGGTTTTCTGCTAAACACTGAGGTCCACATATATATTTTGCTTATAGTTTTCTGTTTGTTCAAACATGCTGAAACAATCCTTTACAGGAGAGTTTTAAGCTTTAATTTGAAATAAAAAAAAATTTGCAATTTAACCCCATGTGGAGATTCTCTCTCTTGAAAGAAATTACTTGAACCAACTATAAATATTTGTGGATAAAATATTCTGAAATGGAAATTAACAATATATAAAAGCAGTTATATCCAGATTCATGGGACTTCACCAAAAGACAGAAAAGAAAATTTTAGTAGCCAGTAGAAAAGAATTATAACCTCCTTTTCTTTGTGAAATGGGTGTCCCAAAGTGTCAGCATTCTGATTCCCACTAGAGAACTTCCTACGACAAACTCCCATCATGCAGGGAGCCTGGTCATACTATATTGCTTGTTCTTAGTAATGTTCCCTTACTAATAATGTCCTTGTGTTGTAAGCATATTATAGGTTCCCTACTCTGTGATTATTATCTGCTACTGTGAACACTCAAGGTGACTCTGTTACAATGGATGGATAAAGGAGTTCATTACTTTTGCTTAACAATTCTAACAAAGACTGCACTCATGATATAAGAGAATATATTTACAATCAGACATCCAAGTTCTATATCTTGTATAATTACTAATGTGTCTCAAATGTTGCTTGATTTCTGGTTCAAAAATACATAATGACTTCAACAGAAAAAACAACTTTGTTTATAAAAAACAATAAATATCAAATATCAAACTCAGAAAATAAAAATTTTGTCAACATTGTTTTGATGAGTAAAGTTCTGGGATGAAATATTGTTGGAGTCTGTATCTGACAATGCAGAATAAGTTTCTGATAGATTTCTCCTTGCTTTGTTCGTGAACAAATTCTTAACATTTATGTATCTCAGGGTTTGGTTTATGTCTGTCATACAGCTACAGTGATACTATTTCAGACATTGCTGTGAACATAAGGGACATTCACATAGAACTCAATCCACATGAAACCAAACAACTCTAATCATTATTGTTACTAGTATCCTACATGCCAGGTTCAAACATACATGTACTGAGGTAGCTATTGGTGTATTGTTTTTGCTTTGTGCTTTGGAGAAAATGGAGTGGAGTCTTTCCTACTACTACATCTTTTTAAGAGGAAACATTCTGTTGTCCTTCTTCAAGATACATCTATTATCAATTAAATGCTGATATTGTTATGAGACCCTTCCTCTCACCAAGGACAATTTTGGATAATATATTGAAGTTTTTATACTTGTTTAGGCACATTTTTTTCTAGTAGACAAAGAAACTACATTAAAATAAATTAAACCTGGATCCATAAGTTCTTTCTTATTTTGTTGTATAGGAGTGATGTTTCTTTATTCAGTTTCCCCTTTCCTTCACTAAACACAACCCAACATTGTCTATATGTGACAGCCTCGTGTTCTCTCTGTTACAATTTTTTCCCCTGGGACGAATACCTCTGCTGTTACTCAAAACATGTTTTAATGATAATGAATACCAAGTAAAAATGAGTTGGAGAATACATGGTAAACATACGTCTAAGATTACAGGATACTGTGTCTTATACATGGGGATATGCAAGGTGCTTGTTCATCTACTAATGATTGCTTGCATTTCCCTATTGATTCAAAACAATGGACAGAAGCCATGGTGTTTGGAAATGATTCAATTAAGGCAGGAAATAAGGGATAAATTATATATAAAGCACACTATGACATAAGTATTAAAACTACTTAGATTTGTAATTGGCAAAATAAATTACTGTATATTATTGTTACTAGTGACTCGCCATGAAACCAGACTGGGATACAATGTTTACATGATATGCTAACTGATTTCTCCAAACCTCTCCTAAGCCTTCATTTGGCTTGGAACTCTTCTGTGCTTACAAAACATCTCTTTGTTCTTCATTGCTTCTCAATATGCTTGTTACATTATATGGACTTTTTCTTTATTTGGCATGTACTAAGTGTTAGGAAAAAGGCAATCTGATATAAAAGGCTCAAGTAATGACCTTGAGAAATCAGAATATTTTCTAGAAATTTGTTCAGCAATTGAAGAAATAATACAGAGGAATTTCAATTATATTTTTATATCATTTGCTTGTTAGTGTGTATGATGTGTTTGTGTCTGTGTCTGTGTGTGTGTGTGTGTGTGTGTGTGTGTGTGTGTGTGATGAGAGAGAGAGAGAGAGAGAGAGAGAGAGAGAGAGGAACTTGTATCTTATATCATTTTTCTAGCATTGTCCATGACATCAAAAAGAATTTGAGTTCATAATCATTGCGAACAGTATAAAAGTCTTACAAAGATAATAATTTCTTAATTATTATTCCTAAATTTAAATCTAGCTTCTATCAGGTATTTGTGTGATAATAGGAAAATTACTGTATTTTCTAATCCACTACTTTTCCTGTTCTAGGAAATAATCCTAAATACTGTTCTAATGCACATAGAAAATATTAGAAGATTTTAGTGAAATGAATTCTGATTCATAACCTTTGTTAATCTACTTTAAAACTCCTGCATGTATTATTCATGCATTTACCATGTTCTCTAATTCTTTTTTAATTATTATTAGTATAGAATCTTTAATACTTACTCATGACAATTTCACACCATGTAAACACTGTATCTTGGTCATATCCTCTTCCAACTCCTCCCATCTCTTTTCCTATGCAACCTTAGTCCATCTCTCTCCCCTCTTTATGTCTTTTCTTTTTTCCTTTTATTTCTTCTTTTCTGCAACACACTGAAACCTGTCATTGCTGCATGATAGAATGTTGGTTTATCTTGTTGGCATGATCAGGTACAGTTCTTGTGTAGGTAACTGGAGCTTGAGTTAGTTCATGAATAAAGTGGTTGTGCTATGTTTAGATGATGGCCTCTCCCACCATTCTTTTTAATCTAGCTTTTATATTCTTTCTGCCATGTTTTCTGAATTTGCATTAAGGGATAATATAGTTACTCCATTTATGGCTCAGACAAATGAGATATGCCCACAGGAGCAATACTAACTCAAAAGTTATAGTGATAAACCAACCACTTTTGGACTAGATATAAGACTTGATCAATAGGGAAAAATTTAGTTTTGGTCATAGCCCTAGGAAGGAATCTTTGACTATTGTCTTGCTAAATGGATGTTCTGTCAAACTGCCTTCTTAATATTTGTTTAGACACATAGATTTATGTTGCTTTAAACCTTACTCAGAGAAGCTTTTCTCTGCAATCCTCAACAGTCACTGTTAGGATTGGACCATGAGAATGAATGACTATTGATTACTGAGCTGACTAAATATTTTTTTTGTTCATCAATTGTTTTTTCTGATAAGTGAGTTTTTTGAATCTCTCTCTCTCTTTCTCTCTCTCTCTCTCTCTCTCTCTCTCTCTCTCTCTCTCTCACACTCACACACACACACACACACACACATAAACACATTGACTTTACTTAGCACTACAGCATAGTTGTTTTCTACAATATCTCAATAGTCAAGCCTCAAGCACTTCAAAACCCACATCCTATATTCGATTACCAAATATGTTCTGGTGCTTTACAGTATATTTATCTATATTGTAAACACATTATATCTTTCACCTACTGATCATAAAGCAAATGCCATCTCCATTTTGTTTAAATGGCTTCTTGGTTAGCTATCTAGAGCTGAAACAACCATAGGAGCCATCTTCAATGGATACCTCTAAGTCATATGTCAGATATATGTTTACCCAGAGAAGGCAGAAAGTAAATTATGTTAGGATCAAATACTTCTTCATCTTGATTAGCAAAGGAAGGTACATATGACTTTGAGATTAAATGAAAGGCAGCTGAATAGTAAGTAGATAATGCTTCTGGGCTCATTTTCACTGTAAGAGGGACAGACAAATTATTTCTGAGAGACATTCACCATGTCAAGTTAATGTATTATGATTCTTAATCAGAATCTCATATAGTTGTAAATATTATATGTGTTTTTGCATTTACAAGATGGAGGTAATGTCTCGTTCCACCTGTGTTTTGGATCCACCAAGTTTAAGTTGAGATTTTTATTTCATTTATTCAGAATTTTTCTTTCTAAAATACCTTCCCAATTGTCTTTAGATTTTTTCATTTTGCATTATAAAAGGAAAGAAAAAATAATAAATCCTAATTAAAAATCTAATAACTGTAGTGTTACAGTTATTGGATAGTATGCTTATTGTTTACTCATCTTTCATTATTAAGATTTCTTAATGAACTATAACAATAAACTTGGTACAAAACATCCAAGTGACAAAATGATGAGAGAAATCTTTTTTGTTGAGTGTCCTGCAGCAACTAGGCAGTGGGCATTTTTGTTGAAAAAAAAATCTCATAGTTTATCAAGTGTTTCTAAACTTTCTTGCATACAGATGAAAAGAAATACAATTTTTAGAGACTAATTTATTTCCTCTTATTTATTGGAACAGATAGAGGAAAACCACAAACAATATCAAGCCAATAAAGTCCTTTCAAGGCTTTGTTAAAGGCTCACACTGTATACAACAGTTATTCTGATAATCACAGAGATTAGGGGTAAGCAGCAGCTTCAAGAGATTTAAATGCTACAAAATAATCAGAGAGAAGATGTGTGCCTTGGGTCTATAAGATCCAAGTTTATAAACTGACAAAAATATACTCCTCATTAATTGAAAATGAAATTATCTCTACATAAAGTTATTTCCTAAAGAATAAATGGGAGCCAAAGGACAGCAGGGGTGGGGGCATGGGAGCAGGAAATGAAAAAAAGGAAAAATAAATTACAACCGCCGTACTGCTCAAACTGTGTAGGACTTGGAAGGAGCAGAGGAAGCTTCTAAATCAAACACTTAGCTGGAATGGAGAAACAGAAAGCAAACAAAAAGGAATCCAATTACTTTATGTTTGTTTTTGTAAATGGTTTTTCTGTAAGAGGAACAAAAACTATTTTGTTCCTCTATACTTGTTTTCTTCTGTACTGTACTGCTGGGAGCAGCCAGTACCTTATGAGTAAGTTTAGGCAACTGCTGATACTTCTGTTAATGCTAATTAACCTCCTGCCACAAGTATCAACAGACCCACATCAGAGCTTGTCTGTATATCAAACCCCCCCACACACACACACACCTCTTTTCCTCAACATTGCTCTAGGCTCCATTGGTTGCTATTTAATGGGTGGAATCACATCAGCAGATACAAAACAAGATGATGCAAAGGGTCATATTGTCTGTTGTTTGCCAGCCTGGGGGAAAAAAAGAAAAAGAAAATGCCTTAGTATGGCTGTGGGAAATGAAAATTTAATTGCTCTAAGTAAAGAGCCTGTGGGGTTCTTGATTCGAGTATTATGGCTGGGAATTTGGAGGAAATTTTTAAACTTTCTTATATTTTATCTGGTAAGGACTATCAAGGGCATTTGTAGTTGCACAGTATTTTGAAAGTTCTCTCAATCTCTAATCTTTGCATAAATGCCCTCTAATTCTTTGTTCCCTTCAGAGAAATCTGATTGTATAGGGCAAGGATAAAAGGAAAAGCTTTTATTCCTTTTCCTCTGAACTACTTTTCCAAGGTTGAATCAAAATTAGCATTTTCAATACTGATTTAAAGTCAAGGGCACTCGGTAAAAACGGCCAGGACACAACCACCTACCTACTTTGGTGTCATCTTTAACACATTTCTCCTAATAAGCTCCTAATACCTTTCATATTTTCAATGTATTCTCAGTCCCCGAATCTATTAGTTGATAACTAGCTTCTCTGTTGGCCAGGGAAAATAATTAAGAGATTTGTGTTTGAGTTAGTGTTTTCATGCTCCTATAATCTCATAGTAGTTTGGTTCATCACTCTGCCTGTAATGTCCTTCCAGGTAGTAGAAATGCGCCTGTGGAAACTAAAGTGTCACAAAAAAAAATGGCTTGGTTATGCACCATGGTATCCTCCTGCAACTACTCATGGGAGTCCAGTATTCTCTCATTCTCCATTCCTAATAAAATGTATTTAAAGATTCTTGTAAACAATAGGAGTGTGGATTTTTTCCTGTGTGTATATCTAGAGCCCATGTGGGCCTCATGAAAGTGTCTGGTGTCCTGGAATTAAGTTACAGATGGCTGTGAGCTACCATGAAGTTTCAGGGAATCAGAGAAAAGTAGGAAACAAATTAGTAACTCAGCATTTCAACCAGCTGGAGGTTGGTTTATCTGTATAAGGTCCAAGAAGTGAGGGGAAAAGATAAGTTAATAAATGAGATGAAAGTTAATGAGGACAGTCTATATTTTCTAGAAATCCAATCAGTTTTTGAAATATTTTTATTTGCACGTATTAAATATATATATATACATGAGTTTTCCTTATGATATTTTACACATGTATCCAATGTATTTTCATTGTATTCACATCCTATGACCTTCTCTAACATGATTCTACTTCCAATAATCCCTTTTCCCCTGCCCAACTAGTTGTTTTAATTAGGGTTGTTTAAAGGAACACAGGCATGGGGTTATTTATAGGAGCACAGGTGTCTTACAATATGTGATACCACTGAAGAAAATGTCCTGTCCTCACTGACAAACTCTAATTACCTTTAGATTCTCCAGGAGGAAATAGGTGAGTTTTTGTGAATGTCTCTGATCTCTACAGCAGGAGGTTGACAGATTTACTCCTTTGTAAGTCTTTTGAAAGTAGTTGTAGTGCTGATGAGAGTGCATGGCCAAGTAATGAAATGGAACATGCCCACAATATCCAGCTCTGACATCTTTATCCTTTATCACAATGATCTTTAAGCCTTGGAGGGAAGAATGTAGATATCCAAATAAAGTCTTAGTACTTAATTGTGGCTGATTCTTCGCTCTGTGATCAGTCAGGATCTCTGCTGTAACCACCACTCACCACAAAAATCATATGCTTTGATCAATTCTCACTGCTGCACTAACCTACTGATGAAAACAGAAATGTTAGGAAGGCAATTTGACATGCACATCATGTATATTGGCAAAGAGCAGCAGAAGTTTCTACATCATAGCCTATGCCCTTCCTAGTCATGGCCTTATGTTAGTCACTTACTTCTGAAATCTTTTGTTCCAATCAAAATTTTGGATATCACCTATTGTCATAGCACTGGGTGGATGGGCAGGGAAGTATTCAGCCTGCAGATTAGATTATAGCAAAACATAAGATGTATTGGTCATGCTGGCAGCCATCTTAATCCCAGTGTTTTGGCTAGCCCACCTGTAGAAGAATGTCTTCTGATTTAAAGTTGTATGCAAAGAAAAGATAAGGGTGGAGTATAAATGTAGTTCTATGGTAGGATCACTCTGATCTAGTTCCCAGACACAAATATGTGCTGTTATCTATCATCTGAGGCATCACAGTCCAATCATGGGCAAGTAAGAACTTATGTAGCACTGCTTAAAGCAAATGGTGTAGAGGATTCCACTCACACAATAGGCTAGCCTTGTCCTCTCAGCTCTCCATATACAACACACCCTTGGATTGCAGCAAAGTTAAAAGCATTGGCTTTTCCACGATAAGATGTTTAATCTCCTAATATTCCAGGAACTTTGGAAATTTGTGAATCAATGTTCTTTATTTGAAAATGTGTATAATGGTATCATTTTGTTTAACACATGATGTTGATATAAAAGCTCTATAAAAATTCATCATATGGCTGTATATACTCACAGAAATAATTTTCTCTGTGAGAAATATGTTATTTTTAATCTTGTAAAGGAATTGTGCATTCTGTTCATAATAAGCTAAATAATTTTAAGTTTTGATTGAAAAATACCCTGGGATTTCCTTTCTACTAATTTTTTCTAAACTTCTCTGTTATCTCTAAGATAATCTTCAATGTTCTGTGAGACATTTCTCACTCCTTCACAAGAGTTGATTTTGACTGTGTCTCTTCCATGAAACTCCTATATGCTTTGCTCTGCTTGGTTCTATCTACTTTTTTTCACTTCTCTTGTGCTTAGATTTAGCTCCACAGATGCTAGGTAACACTGCCCTTTCACTGCTTTACATTAACAACCTTACCATCTACATTACCAATTTCCTTTGCTTGGTCACCAGCTCCAATTTGTGGACAAACAGCTGCCTATTCAAAAAACGAAAAGTACAACCCACTAAGTCCTTTAAAATATATAGAAATTTTGTCTTTGACAGTTCAGAAAAGAGATATTGGATTTTTTAAATGCAAATATCAATTCAAAGTATAAAATGAACTCCTATTATTCACTTGTTGGTTTGTTTGTTTAATAAATATCTATCAAGACCTTATGTGAAGGGGATATTTTAGAAACGGCTATTTTAATATAAAATTCTACAATGTACCTTCATAAAGTAAGGGATTGTATGATACTCTGATTCACAAAACAGTGCAGAAAGATGGAGTCTGGCATTAGATATCTTTACCAATTTTCTTTTATCTTATCTCCTGAGGAATTTCCTGAAACTGCTGTTCTAGAGGCCCAAGGTCAGGAAGTGAGACCTGATACAAAAACTGCACAGGAGTTGGCACTGTTCTTTCCTTTTATCTAAGAGAAAGGACTTCTTCTGATAGCTTAACATGGACCCTGGGCACAGGCTGTGCTGGGATGTTGCCTCCTGCTTTCTCAGACACTGCAATTACAAACAAAAAAATAACCACTTCAAAATTCTTCATGATTTTCTTACAGGTGAAATCATCATATGAACACTATTTTTCTTTCATGATGCTTGGGATGGCATTCAAATGTTAGTATTAAATTTAATCAGACTATAATTTAATTTGATTACCCTGTCTACAAAAAAAAAAAAAAATTAGATGTTATCAAGATTAAGGGACTCTGACAAGACTTTGGTTAACCAAGTTTTAAATGTTTGAAATATGTGTGTACATATGTGTGTGTTTACTTTAGATTTGTTTTTCTGAAGTATGAGAAAGAATTTAAATTATAGAAAAAATAATTTAAAAAGCTATGGAAGTACTTCAGAAACATAGCTAAGTTGCCTGGTTGTGATTCCTAAAGCAGAACACAGAGCCTGGGGGGCTCACTTTCTCCTTCTAAGATTGTACTTGCCCAGAGTCCCTGTGGTCTAAAGCTAATTATTTTGAGGTTGTTTGTATTTTGGTGCTTATAAATGGCAGATCTTTACAGGGAGTAGATTTTTCAGCAATTAAGAACTGGGTGTTTGAAAGCTGACTTCATCCATGGCTGTTTTCTTCCCCAACTCCCTCAGTGGGATGAACTCAAGAGTGCAATTATGGGTCCTACCTTTAATGGAAGCTGGTATTCTAATGTGGAGTTGTTTTGTTTGTTTGTTTGTTTTTCTGAGAAAAATCTTTAGTTTCCCTATCTGGAAAATTGAGAAAACCATACCTTTCAAATTTGATATTAGGATGAAACATTATAGTAAACAGAAAGGGAAAATGTAGTGCTTAGCACATGGTCAGCCTTAACTACTAGTAAACACTTTGTTTCCTATATTCTTCTCTTCTACCAGTTCTCAGAGAATACTGGTAATCTGGGAATAGACAAACCAAAGTCAGTGGAAGCCATCACAGAGCTATTCTGGGAATCAGTGTAAACAGCTGAGAATCTACTGCAGAACCAGGGCAAATCCTGCATTTCAAATGATCTCTTTGAAATGGGTAAAGGGTAGAAGAATCTTACCTGGGGAGGTAGAAGGGTGGGAAGAGAGATAAAGAACACTCTGAAAGATTGAAAAGCCACAGGGAAATGTAGTATTTTATGTTTAAATACATATATAATATACTTTAAAAACATACATAATACATAAGTGCACATGCAAACATATCTAAATAATTAAATAAAGTTAAGCCATTTGGGGTGAACAATGCCCATCATGGGAGCCACAGCCTATCTATCAAAAACCCTAGCAGGCATGAGAAACCTGCCTTTGAGTTGTTAGTCATGAGTATCCAAAAGACTTCTAAATCAATATAGGCTACCACCACTGCCCTTGGTTGTACTCTATAACTTCAAGATAATACTCTGCTGTTAAAACCACCATATGCCTTAGAAACCGGTATTAGAGGAATGGAGCTGGAACTGACTGACCTGGAAGCCTCCTATCTGCTGTCTAAATTTCATATTACACAGGTACTGTGTGAGTTTTCAGCAGAGAGGTATAACCAATAGGTCTACCAGGCTGTAAAGCCTAGGAACTACAAAAGTGACCAAGAGAGCAAGACATATCCATGGATGTAATAGTGACACTTTTATCTTGTGAGTAACCAACAGTCTTATCAGTGGGCATAAGGCCTGCTCAATAGGAATACATTTATACTTGGTATTACAAAACTAGCCAACTGCCAATGACTGAAGTCATAGATTCTGGGGTAAAACATAGTACTATCAACTTCCTAAACCAGTATAATTTCCAACTGCATTCTAAACAATCTTCTTAAGCCCACAGGTATGTGTGTTTCCCAATTTTCACTGAAGAAACTTCCTTTGGAGACAGACAAAGTCCATGACAGAATTTTACAAGTGGTTAAAATGCAGAGAACCAATGCCAGGAAGCTAAATCCCTGTTGGTACATCCATAGCCTAACCCCACACCTATACTCAGGAAAGTGCATGGAAGAGGTGGCAGAAAGATTTTAAAAGTCAGCTTTCTCCATGTATGTGTCCCCTGATAGTTTAGCCAACCTTAAGATGTCAGCTCTGAGCACATATACATATGATCAATACTGAATGGGCTCTCTCACTCACTCTCTCTTTCTTAATCTCTCTCTCTCTCTCTCTCTCTCTCTCTCTCTCTCTCACCACCACACACACACACACACACACACACACACACACACACATCAGAATGGAGGAGTTGGATGTAGGAAAATCTAGGGTAGAAATGATGCAAATATAATATTCACCTATGAAATTTTCTAAATAAAATTACATGTAAAATTAAAATTATAGATGTTTACACTAAAAACTTTTTATATTAAGAAGCTCTCTCTAGAGTCATACTAAGGTGAGTCACTCAACTGAAGGAATTACTTCACACTTCAGTTAAGTACTTTTTAAAAGCATTTTTTTCTGGCCTAATATCAGTCCTCTTCAAGAACTAGGGGGATATACAGAAAAGAATCTAAGGCCCTTGCTGTTTTCATAGAAGTCAAAGAGATTCTCAGATACTTTTGCTGAACTTTTAGAGTTTGAACTGAAGCTTCAGAGACAGAAAACACAGAATAGAGGAAACATTTAAACAGACAAAGGCTGATGCTGCCAAGGAAACCAAATTGGCCAGCAGGGCTGCCATGCTCAACTGTCTCACTGTCCAGCTGCTGCAGTCTCATTAGCATGTACCCTTTCTATGTAGCTTGTCCTTTGCTGACCTTAGTTTGCAGGGAGAGGTAAACAAGCTGGTGACAAGGGACAATCCTAACTCTATGCAGTCTAAAGGATTCTCATTTATATGTTCTCTGTCACCCTTATTTGTCCTTAAATCCTCTCTACTGACAAAAGGGAGATTGCTTCAGTCTAGTGCTTGAGAACTAACTAGTTTGCTAGTTGGGAAAGTTTGAGCATTTGAGAGAATTTGTCTTCCCATGTTGTCCATCTTTCTTCCCTAGTTTTACTCTTGAGTGAACTGAATAACTGTCTGCCTCTACTAGAAAGCCTTTTAGACAGTTGAGTTCAAACATTCCCATCTATTTGTCAAGATAAGCATCTCCCCTTTTTTAGAGTTCTCAAAGTATACAGCCTCCTTCACCAATCTGCTTTATTCCAGGAGTCTATATTACTGTGGAGTTTATATTACCCTTTGGGTACATGTAGGGATAAATGTTAAAACTGTAGGTTGATTAAACCAGAATTGAGTAGAGCTTTGTTATAACTTGCTGTCCTGTTGCCTTCTGGGATCATGAGTGATAACCACTGAAACTGGTGACTCCTACAGACCTCATACCTGGCACAGGCTCTAAAAACATGCTGATAGGGCTCATTCATGGCTTGCCTACAGCTATAATGTGGAGTTTCCAGGGCTAACCGGGGTCCTCACTATGTTTTTCTAGCTGTTGTTCAATGTTGACTTTGAATATTCATCACCTTCAAGAGTCTATTAAGATGATTTTGGCTCAGGCATTCAAAGCACTATTGCTTCCAGTTTCATCTCACCTGTAATCTGATGCTTTTAATTATGAGCTTGGGGATACATCAGCCAAGTTAAATGAGTATCTGTATATAGTTCTCCATCTCAATTAGAATGAAAAAGTATCTCATGGCATCGCTCATCTGCAGTTGTACAGAAGTCTAGACAGACTGAACTTCTGCATTCCCAGATTACCTCATTGTCACACAACTGAAGGGAACTTTGAAAAGCTGACTGTAGTGGGGCTTATGTGCAGTCACAGAATTGGAGAGTTTGAATCAGAAGGGTCATATTTGTCAGGCCCACATGGGCTTCATAGAGAGACAGCAAGATCCTGTCTCAAAATAGAATATATATATATTGAGGAGAGAGTAAGTGAAAGAGTGGTCAAGAGCTTAGACCTGAGGATAAGTTGGTAAGTTGGTATGGTAGGAGAGCTTGCTCTCACAGTCTCTACATCCTTATTATGAGAACATCTTCGAACTCTATGCCCCTTAGTGCTATACTTGATTTAAAATGATTACATTGACTTCAAATGGTTGCATGGTTATTGTGCTGTTTACCATGTGTGAACACAAATGTGTGAAAGAGAGAAAGATGAATAAAAGGGAGGAAGAGATAGAGACAAAGAGAGAAAACTGCCTGATGTGCTTAGTTACAATCACATTTTTAAAAACTTGTCTATCTTATTTTTTATATTAGAATATAATTACAATGTTTCTCCTTTCCAGGTTCTCATTCCAAAACCTCCCATATACTCCACCCTATTCTTTGCAAATTCAGGGCCCCTTTTATAAAAATTGTCACATATGTCCATATATATATATATGTATATATATATACATACATATATAACATATATATATATATATATATACATATGCTCATATATAACCTTCCAAGTCTGTATTTATTTCTATGCACGTTTTCAGGGCTGATCCATTGACAGTAGACAAACAGAGTGTTCTTCCCTAGGGAAACTCTAGATCTTCCTTACTTATCTGTGTGTCCTTGTTTAGCTAGAAGCTACATTGTCATTCCCCTACTTACTTTAGTATGTCTGTTTTCCTTGTTCAGCTCATGTTTAGGTGATCCTCCTAATAAGATTTATGGTTGTAGCTTCTGACAGTACTAGGAGTTACAGTCTCACAGCAAACTCCCTGTTTCCCTGGCTCTTACAATCTTTCTATTCCCCTTCTACAATGTTTCCCAAACCTTATGTGCTGGAGTGTTTTGTAGTTGTATACTGGAAATTGCCATTGCAACTTTTTCTGCATTTCGATGGGTTGTGATTTTCTATCTTTTACAAAGAAAGGTTTCCTTGATAAGGGCTAAGGAGTAAGAGCTAAGGGTTAAAGGATACATTAAATTTGTGAATGTAAGGCAAATACTTATAATGTAGTTAAGGACTATGACAGTTTAGAAAAGTGGTGGTTGTAGGTTCTCCTCCAAGGTTTATAACTGCTCTAGTTCTGGGTAATTAACTAGGTTTCTAGTATCAAACATGATTTCTCTCTTGTTGAGTGAGTCACAAATATGATTATTAATGAGAATAGTAGTACATGATCATTAACAAATTTGATAGAAATACTTGCTTGTTAGTTATAGATTTGCTTGAACCAATGCAAGATAAACTGTTAAGGAAATAAAAACATTCCTCATGAAAAAAATAAAATTTCCACAGAGAAGCTCTTCAGAGAGAAATTCTGCTGTGCAGTAGAGTCCCATGTCTAAGTAGCCTGGGACCTCTTTCAGCTATTGTGAGGATTTAATACAAGAACTAATCAAGGGAATCAAAAAGTCAGTGGGCAGTCACTTGTCATGTGGTCTGGGTAGGCATTGTGAATACCCAGATTAGCAAGATGTGTGGCAGATATAGTGATATATTATTTATGATTTATTAAAGCTTACATGAGGATTTGGAAAAGTAAAATCAGCCTCAAACCATAGAGATCAGGCTGTGGTGACACACTTTAATCCCAGGAACCAGAAGCTAGGAGGTGGCCGTGCACACCTTTAATCCTAGGGCTCAGGACTAAGAGATAATTGGATCTTTCTGAGTTCAAGACCACCCAGAGATACATGGAATTGAATCAGCTTAAAAGAGTAATGGATCACATGCCTTCAATCCCAGCATTAGAGGGGTATAAAAGATAGAAGCAAGATCATCAGTAGAGTAGAGGCATTCATTCTCCAGTCAAACTGAGGAGAGGTTACAGTCAGTGGCTCAGCCCACTCAGCTTGAGGAAAAAGTAAGAAGTGGCCAGCTGCTTTGCTGACACCCAATATCTGTCTCCGAATCATTATTTATTAGTATTATAGTCAGAGAACATCATTTTTTTGATAAGGGAAAGAACTGGGTAACAAAAACCCTCATATAATTCTGTCTAGTGGGTAGCTATATGAATTGACTCTCCAAAGAAAAGCTACGAAGTTTTTCTGTTAAAGTCCACAATATACAAAACAAAGAAGACAAAATAAAACATTTCCCTTTGAAGTGTGTATCTATTACAACATTCCCGAAAATTGCCATCCATACTCTGTATTGTTACTCAGTGTGTAAAAAGAATTAATCAAAGATTGGTCATATACTAAAGCCAAGCTATAGAAGTAATGATTGCTATGTACTGTGTAAATGATGTCACTTCTTTTATAGATCTTATATTTTACTCATTTAATAAGCAGTATAAAAAGTGTTCTTAACTTATATTTTAGTAACTTGTTTTTCTACTGAGCTACATTTACAAATAAATCAAGATATTCAAATTATTGCAATTATTTTGTCAAATAAATCTTAAGTTTTAGATTGCCATTTGCAGGGAAGCTATAAATTTCTTAATATCTGTTTATAGAGAGGCATTATTATATAGTATCATTATTGAGTATCATCATTAATAGTATCATCATTGAGTTCAGACTCAAATAGATTCTTATTAAGTTTAATATTTTATACAAAAAAAGAACCAGCAATTACTCAAATACAATACCACTAATGCCTTCCAGTAACTTTCTTTGCTATGATTTATAACAATTTTCTTCCAAAATGTTAAAGGTACGTAAACTTTTTTACTACCTAATATTTTCCAGAAATTATATCAAATTTTTATTAGAACCTGAAAATAAATGACAGTATTAAGTGGATCTCTGTTTTTTAGTTTTCTTCTGTTAATGCCCTAGTGATTTTGTGTTCTCTCTCTCTCTCTCTCTCTCTCCTCTCTCTCTCTCTCTCTCTCTCTCTCTCTCTCTCTCTCTCTCTCTCTCTCTCTCTCTCTCTCTCCCTGTGCGTGTGT
Source organism: Cricetiscus sungorus (assembly GCA_030556225.1). Lineage (NCBI taxonomy): Eukaryota > Metazoa > Chordata > Mammalia > Rodentia > Cricetidae > Cricetiscus > Cricetiscus sungorus. Next base: position 94,168,365 of record JANBXA010000734.1, on the reverse strand, counting down.
GTGTGTGTGGGGGGTTATGATTAGTTCTTTGAGAAATTTTTATATGTATTGATCACTTCCAACTCCTCCTCCAATTTCTCCCAGCTCCATTGCCTTCTTTCTCTCCTAACTTTGTGCTTAATTTTTTTTTTAAGTTCTGTTAAGTACAATTTATTCTTTTATGTTTTACAGTACTGAAATAGAATGGTCACACTGTCCTGAGAATACATTTTTCTCCTTAAGTTAGATAACAACAATTTGTAAAGGTAAACTTTGAAGTAGAAATTTCACTCTCCCTTAAGCAACTTATAACAGCCTACAATGGTCCAATAAACTGACAGCATGTCTTAAACTGAAAGTCACCGTGTAAATCAATTCAACTTGTCTGTCCTCAGCCATAATTTCAGTGATTGCATCCATTCTACAACAGTGTTTGCTTGTTTGTTTTTGTTTTTCCAGACAGGGTTTCTCTATGTAGTTTTGGAGCCTGTCCTGGAACTAGCTTTGTAGACCAGGCTATCCTCACACTCACAGAGATCCTTCTGCCTCTACCTCCCGAATACAATTTGAAACAAAGCACATGCTAAGACCACTCAGCTTAAGTTTAGTATTTTTAAACAGGACTAATTTCTTTAACTAATAATTTATTATTTTTTTCATGAGATATATTTTAGCCAGGTTTTCCCCCTCCCAAATCTTCCTCTATCCTCTCCATCTCCATACCCTTCCAAGTTTCTGTCTTCCAATCTGGCTTGAACCAGTGCAGGTCTTATACATATTGCATTGGTCACTTTGAGTACATATGTGTATCAATCATGTTTCTGGAAGACACTGCTTCCTTGGAGTCATGCATCCCCTCCGGCTCTTAAAACCTTTCTTCCTCTTCTTCCACACAACTCCCTGAGGAGTTGATGAAGCATCCCATTTAAGACCAAGTGCTCCAAAGTCTTTGCATATTCTTGAATTGTTAGTCTCTGTGTTAGTTCCCATCTACTAGAAGAAGTTTGTCTGAGGAGGTCTGGTCTGTAACATAAAAAATAAAAGACCTACAGATTGATATTGGGGTTCACAAGCTGAAGATCAGAGAAGCAAATCAGCCAGCCTCAGTTCAGACCAAAGGGATGATCCTCAGACTGCTCCTGACTCCACTGCTGCTCAGATTTACTCAGACCACTATGTTCTCCTCAATGTAGTTGGAGAATCCTGAGAGGGATGACTGAAGATCTTGCTCCTATATTTTATAGCTCTCTGTTGCTGGCATTAAAGGCATGAGCTCTGTTATTCTTTAGACTGATTCAATCTCTTGTAATCCTGGGAATTGGGGGTGGGGCTTGAACTCAGAAAGATCATCTGCCTTGGTCTCCTGAGTCCTGAGATTAAAGTAATATACCACTTCTGCCTGATATCTATAGCTTGAGGCTGACTTAACTTTCTGAATCCTCAGGCAACCTTTAATAAATCACAAATAATTAACACCACACTAGTCAGAGGCACTGATCTATATCCATATGACTAGGTTATCAAGAGTCATTTTATTTCTATGTTCCTTTAGCAGAGTAATAGTAGTAGGTTTTCCCCTAGGCTTATGACTTATCCAGTCTCAGGTTTTTGGTCACTTTAGCAGTTTCAAGTATGGGTTCCTTTCCATTGAGTGGACTTTATTTCCAATCAAAATTTGATTAGTTATTCCAAAAGTATTATTGCAGCTGTCACACTTGTATATATTGCAGACTGATTACTGTTGTAGGTAATATGGTTTGTACCTAAGGATTACCTTTCTTCTTTGGTGGTACATAGTAAATTCTACTACCTGAATGTAGACCAATAGGGCTGAAGCTTCTATTCAGGTTCAAGACCTATTTCTCTGTGTTTGATGACATAGATTTTGTCTTCAGTAATAGGGCCTTATCTTGAGAAACAACATGCTGTTTGAGAGGTTTCATGGGTCCTTTTTGGTTAATGTTTCAACAACATGTAAGATATTTTTGGTACTTTAGATTTTACTTGATGGCATAGGATGTTTAGTTGGGGGATAGTCCTCCTAATATGGTGGCACTGACATTCTTTTCATATATATATATATATATATATATATATATATATATAATATATATACATATATGAAGCTTCTGGAATAACAGGTTTACATATGGCTTTTCAAAAGACCTTTAGTGTTAGTTGTCTCTACCCATAGTTCCTAATCTATTATTTTCTTCTATCCTCCTCATTTAATTATTATTTTTAATATTCTAATTTCTTCTTTATAACTCCATTACAACCCACTCTATTACCCCAATATTGGGAGGTCATCTTCTCCTACTCCCTCGCTAGGTACATAACATCTGTGGCTAATCCCAATTTTTGCACAAGTATCAAAGCATAAAGGCTAGCAACCAAACATATTAGAAAGTATGCAATATTGGTCTTTTGGGGTCTGGCTTTCCTCACTCAGAAAGACTTTCTATCTCCACCTATTTACTGACAAATTTCATGATTTCAGTAGATAATTAATATTTAATTGTGCATTTGTATCATGTTTTCATTATCTATTCATCAATTTAAGACATCTAAGCTATTTCTAATATCTGGCTGTTGTGAATAGGGCAAATTAGCAAATATATCTTTAGTGGGGTGTACAGACCTTTAGGCATATTCCCATGAGTGTGATAAGTGGATCTTTAGGTAGATCTATCTCAGACTCTTGAGGAACCACTACACTAATTTACATAGCTTCTGTACAAGCTTATACTCCCATTAGCAATGGGTCTTTCTCTTTTCTCAATCCTGACCAGAATGAGATGTCATTCCTTTTGTTTATCTTGGCCATTCTAAGTCATGTAAGATGAAATCTCAAAGTAGTTTTAATTTATATTCCTTGATGGCTAAAGATGTTGAACAATGTTTTAAAATTTATACTTAAATTGAGTTTAGGTATTAAAAGGAAACTCTTATAAGATGGGGAAACATTAGAATCATTTTTTTTTAGGATAAGTTGTCTAGTTAGGAACAGGCAAAAAAAAGCTCCCCCCCCATGGAACATGGCAGTCAACCACAATTGTAAAATTTAAAAATTAGTTATACACATATTGTGCACTCAGATGCTCTTCCCAAAGAATAGAGTCCTAGCTTCCCCAATCATGATCCACAAAGCAAGAAACTAGAAACTTTAGTGTCCTGTAAAATAGTATAGTTGAGTGAAAAGAGACAGATTCACTTGTGCTGCTAAATGACAATGAATATAGGTATTAAGAGCAGACTTCTGATTGGCAACCCTTGTCTGTGTTTTTGCATTAGTTATCATTTAAATTCTAATTAAGTTATTAAAGTTCCCCGAGGCACTGTTTTCTTATCTAAAGTGAAGCTATTGTAGAATGCAGAGAATTCTCAATCAATATTGTCAAAATAGGCTTTACTCATAGTCATCTTTTCCCATAAATTGTCTTACTTATGAAACTGAAAATAGAAACAAGGAGTAATCTTCCCATAGGCTTTCTTCTTCTATCTCCTCTTCAAAAATGTTGTAAATATGTAACTCATAGTATTCCCTCAGTTAAAGAATTAGGAAGATAGTTAAAATTATCAACAGTAGCATTAAAAAATTTCAAATTTGTGGCTAGTGAGTTTGTTCAGCAAGTAATGGCCAATCCTGACAGCATGGATTCAATTTCTAGAACTAACATAGTATAAAGAGAAAAATGACTGCTATAAGTTCTCAAACTTCCACGTGAGTGCTGTGGCAAACACTCAACACATTAAGTAAATGAATAAAACATAAAATACAAAATTTTTAGTTACTCAAGCACTTTATCTTTGTGTACTTAAGATCAGAGAGACTGTGAATAGTATTCCCATAATTTAGAGGCCTGGAAATATCTGGCAAATGCTTGTTTAGAAGAAACAATGGTTTGTGGAATTGGACTGACTACCTAGACAAAATAGACAGACACATATTTAGAATGAGTTAGAACTTTTGACATGAAAAGGCACAAGAGTCTAAGCACATTACAGAAAATATCAAGTTTGGGAAGATAATGTATTTTGAGTTAAAGAAAAATAGGTAATGAATGCTTACTAAAGCTATTCTCACCTAAATAATTGCACTAAAACTAATTGATTCAAATATACTAACTATATTGTGATATTATAGAAAGGCGAGCGAACTTTCCATGAAGAGCAAGCAGTTTACATTTGGGTCCAACACTATATTAGTTACTTTTCTGTTGCTGAGGTAAAATACCATGACCAAGGCAACTTGCAAAGAATGAGTTTATTTGGACTTACAGTTCCACAGAGCTAAGTGTCCATCCTGTCACTAAGGCAAGGTAGTAAGAAGCAGCTCAAGCAGAAAACTGAGAGCTCACATTCTCAACCAGAAGAAAGGAGAAGAGTAAACAGGATGTTTTGATCTTGACACATGCCCCAGGGATGTGCTTCTGTCAGCAATGGTGAAGCACCTGAACCATTTGAAACAGCATCATCACCTGGGAATCAAATGTTCAAAGAAGACTGTGAAGGACCCTTCTCATTCAAGCTACCACAGGTGTGTGTGTGTGTGTGTGTGTGTGTGTGTGTGTACTGCTTTTCAAATGGAAAAAGATTATCTTCAGTTATGAAAGAGAGGTAGATGAAACATATGCCAAGAAATAGCAATAGCTTACCTTATCACAAGAATGTACTGTAAAGATGATGTGTTGGAAGCATCCACAGCTTCTTCCTGCCAAGAATCAGCAGGTTTTCAGGACTTCAGTTGACATTTTGTCACAGCACAACTGTTAATTTAGCTCATTAAAAAAAAGATAACCCCCAAGTTTTTCAAACCCAAAACAGGTATAATTTGCTTTCAATCCAGTTTCCTTTCTCCCGAATCAGTGTAGCTTTCATTTGTTGCTTTGTGCCACTGACTCTCCAATATACAGTACCTGTCAGTAGTTGCCAAGCAACTGTGATGCTTGTGTGGCTTGCACACATTGTCATTCACTACCATGATGCTGTATTTTTAATGTGCATGTCAAGTAGTAACACGACTGCCGGCCAGAATCAGATTGGTCTAATAAGTGGGTATAAGTAGAGACAAATACAGTTTTTTGTCAGCATCTATCACTGGCATTATGTAATTGACAGGCTCAGGACTCTTCTTTATGAACAAAGATAAAAATGTCTTTTTGTGAAATTAAGAAAGGTGTACTTGATATCCATATTCAACTTCCTCGGTGTATGTACACATATGTTTGAAGGACTTCTACTATGAAGGATTTTATTTTCCTTTCTTTTTCTTTTCTTTTTTTTTTTTTGTCTTTTTTTTCAGACAAAATCTTATTATTTATTTTCAGCTGGCTTGGAACTTGCTAAGTAGATCAAGTTGGCATCAAAATTACCAAGGTTCACCTCTTTCTGCTTTTCAAGTGCTTGGATTAAAGGTCTGTGGCACCCAGCTCTATGACAAAGAATTTAGAGGGAAGGTGACTGACTATGTAGAGAGATAGTCAGAGATGATGTCAAGTGTGTCAAGTAGACACACAAGCATGGCCCAACAAAGACTATCTTTTCAGGCACTCCTTATTTTAAACTTTTTCACTTACTCTTCTATAGTCAAGTACACTGCAAACTCTAGAAGACAATGTTATAATATGAAGGTGTTATTTGCCCATCTCAAATGAGCAGCATGGACAAGTATTATTGATTGTTGTTTGTGTCACTTATGAAGAGAGGAATGTTTTAAAATATGGGAAAGTCTTTAAAAACTAATTATGTTGTTTGTTTGTAGGAATAATCTCTTGAGCACTGTTCTACAAATATTCTTGTTCTTTAAAACTATAAAAGTAATTAAGAAGGTTTTCCCACTGAGCATGGTATCAGACTATCTTGCCACTTGTAAAACAAACAAACAAACAAACAAACAAAAACTAGGGATAATAGGTGTCCACTTCTGTTGTCTCACATTTAGCAATCCACAGCTTGGAAGTGCCATTATTTATTACAGACTATGTATTTTTATGGTTTAACCCTTGATAAAGCTATTTGCTTCAAATAATCTGGTGATTTCTAAAACTCCAATTGGTTTCATTTTTAAAGTTAGCACATTAATGAGACATTCAGTCCCTTTTTTATAACCTCATGGGAGTACAAATATGCTCTGAGCAAACACTACTGTAGTTGGAGTCTTTTGTTGAGATTGTCTGCAGTTATGATGGAGACTTCTTATTAATCATGAAAGCCAGGCAGATAGCTTAGGCTTGTTTTTAGCTAACTCTTATAACTAAAATTACTATTTCTATCACTCTATGTGCTACCCTGATGCTAGTTTACCTCATCTACATACAGTCTGTCCTGCTTCCTCTGTTTCTCCTCGTGTCTCCTCCACCCTTCATTTTGCCAGTATCCTCTGTGCCCAGAAATCCTTTGTAGCTATTGCCTATTCAGCCTTTTATTAAACCAAACAGACTGACACTTCTTCACAGTGTACCAAAATCTTGTTCCACAACACACTGTGTGGACACAGTATTTGCTTATGTTTGTTTTTAGTTGTGTTTCTTTCTGGAGCACAGTGACATAACAGTGGGTGATTTTCAAGGTCACTCACAGTATTCTGCTTCACTGTTATCAAGGCAATGGTATGGAGGATTCTGTTTGAGAAGCACAGTCTGCACTCTACACCCATAACTTTTGTGTCTGTGGACTTAATTGCAGACTGAAAACATCTCAGTATTATATTGAGCATGAGCAGACCTTTTGTAATTGTTATTATTCTTTTTTATAATTTTTTAATTATATCTTTTCTCATTTTATATACCAACCCAGTTCCCATTCCCTCCTCTCATCTTTATTTTCCCACCTCTCCCCCCATCCTCATTGTATCCCCTATTCACTCCTCAGAGAAAATAAGGCTTCCCATTGGGAGTTAATGATGTCTGGCACATCTCTTCGAGGCAGGACCAAGCTGTGCCACCCTACTATTTATAGGCTGAGTAAGATGTCGCTCCAAAGAGAGTGGGCTCCAAAAATCCCGTTCAAGCCCTAGAGATATATCCTGGTTCCATTGCAAGTGGTTCTACAAACTGCCCAAGCCACACATCTATCATCCACAGTCAGAAAGCTTAGTTTAGTCCTAGGCAGGTTCCCTTGGTGTCATTCCAGAGTCCGTAAGCTCCCACAAGCTTAGGTCAGCTGTTTATGTGACTCTTTCCAAAATGGTCTTTGTTCTTATTATTGTTCCATTCCTCTCTTTCTTTGATTGAACTCTGGGAGCTCGGCCCATGGCCCAAAGTCACTTAAGGAATTGCTCAACATCCTTAGCCATCAGGGAAAATACAAGCCAAAATGATTCTGAGATACCATCTTAGACAAGTCAAAGTGGCTAAGATAAAAAACACTGGCAATAGCTTATGATAAAGAGGATGTGCAGTAAGAGGAATATTCCTACATTGCTGGTCCGCGTGCAAACTCTTACAGCCATTTTGGAAATTAGTGTGGCTGTTTCTCAGAAAATTGGGAATCAATCTACCCTCTAAGACTGAGCAATAATACTCTTCTGCATATACCTAAAGGTTGAGGGCATTGGCTCAACTGTGTTCATAGCAGCATTATTCATAGCCAGAATTGTAAACAATGTAGATTCCCCTAAACATAAGAATGCATAAAGAAAAAGGGGTACATTTATACAATGGAGTACAACTCAGCAACAATTGTTATCATTCTTAAATATTCTAACAACTATTTCATTGAAGGCTCAATTTATTTGCTGTTATAATTAATATAGAGATGATTTCAAGTGTATGGAAGGCTGTATTTGAATTTTATACAAATACTATAGCATTTTCCAGAATAGATTAAATATACACAGGGGTTTTGATATTCCATAGGCACACTCAGAATCAGTACTCCATAGACCTTTAGAGACAGTTAGAAATGCTGATGAAGCACACACATTTGATTTAAACCCATAATGGGTCCCTCTACTCAGGGATCTCTTTTCTTGCTTTCTTTCTCTATTTTTCCCTTGCCTCAATCTTCCTGACCACTCATGTTCTCCTACACCCCATCCTCCTATGCTCCCAATTTGCTCAGGTGATCTTGCCTTTTTCCCCTTCTTCGGGTATTGATTTGTGTCTGTCTTAGGGCCCTTCTTTCTTCATAGCTTCTATGGGGTTGTGAATTGTAGGCTGGTTATCCTTTGCTTTATGTCTAATATACACTTATGAGTGAATATATAACATGTTTGTCTTTCTTTGTCGTGGTTACCTCACTCAGTATGATTTCTTCTAGTTTTATCCACTTGCCTGCAAATTTCAAAATTTCATTTTTTTCCCAATGAGTAACACTCCATTGTGTAAATGTATCACATTTTCTTTATCCATTCTTTAGTTGAGGGGCATCTGGGTTCTGACTATTACAAATAATGCTGCTGTGAACATAATTGAATAGATATCCTTTAGGTAGGAATGTGCATCCTTTGTGTATATGCATATGAGAGAAATTGCTAGATTTTGAGGTAGACTGGTTCCCAGTTTTCTGAGAAACCACCATACTAATTTCCAAAGTTGCTGCACAAGTTGGCAATCCCACCAGCAATGGAAGATCATTCCCCTTTCTGCACATCCTCTCCAGCATAAACTATTGCTGATGTTTTTTATTTTAGTCATTTTTACAGCACTAGGGAAATGTCCAGGGATCTACAATGATGACCCCAAATAAGAATCTAAGCAATAGTGGAGAGGCTACCTTAAATGACCTTCCTCTATAATGAGACTGATGACTACCTTAAATGCCAAGCTAAAGCCATCAACAAGTAGCTGATGAGATCCATAGCTAAACACTGAGCTGAACTCATGGAATCCAGTTGTAGAGATGGAGGAGAGATGAGAAAAGGGGTTAAGACCATGCTGGATAAAGCCCACAGAAATAGTTGACCTGAGCAAGTGTGAGCTCTCAGACCACAGTCTGACAGCTAAGGAACCAGGCCAGCTGAACTTGGGTATTAGTTGAGAGGCCACGGCAGTCTATGAGATCTCTGACAGTGTAACCAGTATTTATCCCTAGAGCACAAATGGACTTTGGGAGCCCATTGCCTATAGAGAGATGCTCTCTCAGCCTAGATACATGGGGCAGTGTCTAGGCCCTGTCCCAATGATGTGACAGACTTTGATGATCTCCTGTGGGAGGCCTCACCCTCCCTGGGGTGTTGATAGGAGGTGGGATGGGGATTGGTGGGAACTGAGATTGGTATGTAAAAAAATTGCTCTTTTTTTTGTTTGTTTGTTTTTTAAACAGAGATTCTCTCTATTGTTTTAGAGTCTGTCGTGGAACTAGCTATATAGACCAAGTGGCCTCAAACACAAAGATCCACCCCCTCTGCCTTCTGAGTGCTGTGATTAAAGGAATGCTCCACCAATGCCTGGCTGGTTTAACATTGCTTTTAATTTAAATTAAAAAGTAAAGAAAGATTTGGTTTAAGTATAATTTCTATACTTATATACACAGAATTTTTTTATGTTATTGTATTTTAAAATAACTTAATAGCCTATTTATATTCTGGCACAACCTTGTTTAAAAACAATTCGTCAGCACATTATGAAAATAGTGATATAAATGTTTGGAGAAAAATCCCAAAGCAGGTATTATAAGAATGAGAACTTCGACATATTAGTAAATTATATGACCATTATAGACTCTCAAACACATAAACAATTCTCTAATTTTTAGAATTGAATAAACTATCACATAATTAAGACCTTTACTCTAACTCATTATCAGCATTGTAGTTATGGAAATGAATGATTATAAAGTTTTCTGAGACCTGTATTATTGTAGGTGTATGTTAAACATTTTAAGATACATTAGGGCCCATTAAAATGACTCTGCTTCATCTTGACTTAAGGCCAAAAATCTCAAGAACCAATCTTACTCTTCCAAGGTTAAAGTCATAAGACCTAAAGTTCTAAGGCATAGCTATTGAAGGATATTTTGTCTAAGGTGTGAATATTTTACCCAAATAAAAAAAGATTTGACCTAAGGTGTGGTTACTCTTAATCCTCAAGTTCAGATAATGAGAGATTTAGTCTAAGGAATGATTACCAAATGTTTGTAGAATTAAGGAAGAAAGTGTGTTTCTTCCTTGTATCATGGGAAATAAGTCTTTTGCCATTTTCCCCTTTTTGGTTGCGGTATATAAGAATGTTGAAGAATAAACTTGGGATGTTCAGTGTTCACAGGAATACCTTTCAACTCTATTTTGTGTCTCAGTTTTTCCTTAGTATCTTTAATTTTTCTACCTGCCAATTTCCCAATCTATTCTCCCCCTCTCAGTTACAAACCTGGCAAGTTGGATGGATCTGACAGAAGCCCCCCAAAAACATAGGTTCCTACAATAGAGCATACATATACCAGTTATATCAACCTCATAAATTAAGTACTTAATTGAAGTCTAAGAATTCCTGAATAATTGACATATTTTCTTTACTTGATATCAATAGAAGATTGTATTAAAGAGCTATATTGAATATTTGAAAGGATAGTATTTCGCTAGATAGTTACATATCTTTCTTCATGTCCATGGACTTAGAGTAAAGCTAATTATTTTATTTTTAGTCAATAAGAATTTTAAAATGTATTTATGATTCTGGATATATTTTTATAAGCAAGGAGATAACTGAGATTTCATGTTTGCAAGATGTTGCTGACTAAATCTTTATTTTTAAAAAAGTTTAGTTGTTTAATCATCACATTAATTTCTGTAAAAGGCTGAAACTCTTTAGAGTAACATGTAGTAAAATAGGACAATAAATGAATATTTTATTAACTATATTGAAGCTTAAAACCCAGGAAAAGAAATACATTTATACAGTTATATGAAATGTTCTTCACTGCCTTTTTGTAACTATTTTCTTTCCTACTCAACTGTAACTACAATTATTTCTGTTTTTGAAATGAGTCAACTGAATTAGATAATGTTAGTAAGACATGTGGTCAATTCTTGACAAATGTGTGTTTGTACTCTGTTTTATCCCCTTGTCCCCAAGTCTTTATATAAATTTTAGGGCCTTCTACTATTCTAGGGTTATTTTTTACTTAAGCTACTTGTAAAATGGAATAGGTCAGAAAAACAATATTCAACTAATCTGATAAAAGGTGATCTGAATATTGGTTTAGAGTGAGGTTGGGTTTTCTGATTAAACACTTGCAATGTGGCCTGATATAACACTGCTTCCTAGGACTGCCTTAGAATGCCTACTGCCTTAACTGTCAGTCAAAAAATTTGTTTTGCTTCTTTCTATGGAGAACTTGTGAATAGGTTTCAAATTCTGGACCTTTATGAAACTCTACAAAAGAAATAGAAAGATATTTTTATTACTTTTATTAGAAGTTTCACACTTCTGCAAGCAAGTTCCCTTATTTTGTAAACAACAAAGAAATTGGTCTAGAAGTAAGCAACGTATATATACTAGGAGAATCCATTTTTGTGCTGCCATGAAAATAGTACATCACTAGTATAACCAACTCCAATCATTAGGCTTGTGGGCAGTAATTTTTAATGATGCATTGTAAGAATTTAATCACAATCCCTTTACGTTTCTACTGTATGTACTTAAAACAGTGACATAGTTTTACTTTTGAACTCCATAAAGATGAATCATTGTGAATAACTAATAAACCAATATTTCAACATCAATTCCCTACTTAATAATGCTTGATGCTAAAATAATTTTACGAAAATAGCTTTCATGTACCTAGTATGTGCTTGCTCCTTATTAGAGGCCTACAAAATGTCATCATTTTATTGTTTTAATTTATTACATTATTATTTAATAATGTAATTATTCTAATAAATGTTGCCATTATCATTGTGTGTGTGAACTTATGTTAATATGTACACACATGTATGCTATAACATGCATGTTGAAGTCAGCAGTTCTCTGGAGCCAGTTCTCTCAGTCTCCTGAGGATTTTGGGTATTTGAAGTAGGGTTGTCTAGCTTGTGTGGGAAGTATTTTAACTACTAAGCCATTTCCTGGTCATAAGGTTTATTCTCAAATTCAGCATTGTAATTATTCAGCATTTTCTCAATGTGTGTATCTATTCTCTTTTACTGAGTCTTGGATTATTAAAGAGAAGGAGGGGGAGGAGGAAGCTTGGTCATATGGCTTAGTGGGTAAAGCTCATGTTGTATAAATATGAATACAGAGGTCAGATCCCCAGCACCATGTGGGTATGCAGCTCCCCTCCCCCATTAATCTCAGCCAATGTAAGGCAGAGAACAGAAATCTCAAAGCTACTTGGCTAGACAGATTAGATTTGACAGGAGAATGTGGGTTCAGTAAGAGACAAACCTGAATATATTAGGTAGAATGTGATTGAGAGAGATACACTATGTTGACATTTAGATTCTGTGTACATATGTACACTTGCAATTGCACACATGTGAACATGCATACAGACATATAATGCACACTCGCACATATTCAGGTAATGGAAAAGAGAGGTAAAAGGGAGACTTTTGTAAGACAGAGCTTTTTATCTAGTAAAGGAAAAGGTCAGTTGAAAAATACATTTTTTAAAGTTAATGAGAATGACAAAATAAGAATTTTGGGGCAGTATTAATTTTAGGGTATCTATTGTACATAACTCAGTTTCTACAATAGTCAATTAAGATACAGCTTCTATTTCTATGTCTCATAAAGAGATGATGAAAACTCAAGTGCAAATCTCTGATTCCCTTTCTTACCCATAGTTTAGGAAAAGAAAAGATCAGTATTTTCCCAGGGGGAGAATGAAGGTTTGTAAGGATTATCATCTTTATTGGTTTTTTTTTTCTCTCTCAGTAATTTCTCAACATTGACCTAAATCAGTAAGCTTTATTCACAGAGTTTTCTGAGTGTTATATATAGTTTCTCAGCATGTTACCAATGTCTATTGACTTTTTTACTTGGACCTCATCTTGACAATTTGCAATTGACGTTAAAAAAAAAGTTATTGCCACCTTGTACAACACCACACCTGATTACTTTCTCTGAATCATTTTGAAAAATTATCCTTTCTGATATTTTACTCTTCTTGTGAGTGTTAAGTAAGAGAGGTTAGCTCTAACGTGGTAGAGATAGTGTTTGAATTTTCTTTTGCATATCAGGATCCAGAGAAGATGGGGTGGGCTTTTATTGATGAGATTGCTGTGCTGTGTTTTACTCAAAAAACTTTTTAAAGGAATGTTGATAAACACTGATGATCCCTATATAAACTTCAAATACAGAAATATGTTGGGACTTAAAAACAATTATGGGTTGAAAGTGGCGTTATATGTATAATTCTATGGAGTACTTCTACATAAAAATCATTCTGACATTAAATACTTGGACTTACCCTACACACAACCAATTCTTCAACTTTCAAGATACAAAACAAGATATCAATCAATTCAAGTAAATTGAAACACTAACTACCTGGAGTTATCTTCAGATTACATGTGTTAGGGCCTGGGCTCCAACTGACCATGCACATTTCCTGTTAATTTGGGGAATTGATAACTTCTAACAACAGGCATTCCTTATGAGCACACCAGCCAAGCAGTTCTGTAAAACAGGCAATACATAGTCATCACTCTTTCCTCCTAAAACAAGAGAGAAAACAAAAACTAAGGAATGAATTCCCCATAGAACAAAGACAAACATAGAAATCCATGCCTAGACCAATAATCATCAGGTATCTAAACCCCAGTATAAGAATACAATCAATAACAATCAGTACAATATGTTTGTCCTCATTAGATCCTGGTTATCTTACCACAGCAGGCTCTGAATATTCCAACATAGTTGAAGCACAAGAAAAAGACAATAAAATCCACTATATGTAGATGATAGGGGTCCCAAAAGAGGAAATGACTAAATATCTTCAAGAAATCCAAGAAAACACAAACTAGCAATTAGAGGAAATGAATAAATCAGTAAAAGAAACCAAGCAAACACCAACAAAGAGTTGAAGGAAATTAATAAAACTATTCAAGGCCTAAAAATGGGAATAGAAGCAATAAATAAAACAAACTGAGAAAGTTAAGTAAGTAAAAAATTGGGGAATTTGAAGAGAAACTGCAGGAACAGGCTTCAACAACAGAACACAAGGTCTATAAGAGAGAGTCTCAGCCATTGGAGACATAACAGAACAAATGGATGTATAAGTTAAAGAAAATGTTAAATCTAAAAAGTCCCGACATAAAACATCCAGGAAATAACAACAGACAGAACAAAGAAAGAATATTAAAGGATGCAAGGAACAGAGTCCACACAACATATAAAGGAAGAAATATTGCAATTACATCTGACTTTCCAACAAAGACTTTGAAAGCTGCAGACTCTAAGAGACCACACATGACAGCCGAAATTATGATAACTAGCAAAACTTTCAATCACTAAAGGTGAAGAAAATAAGATATTTACTGATAAAGTCAAGTTTAAACAATCTATTTCTACAACCCAGCACTACATAGTGTTAGAAGGAAACTTCAACCTAAGCAGATTAACTACACCTATGAGAAAATAGGAACTAAATAATATCATAACAGTAAAACAAAAAGGGAAACACACACACACACACACACACACACACACACGAAATGACTGCTATCACAACTACCATAACTACCACCATGAACAATAAAATAACAGGAATCAAAAATCTTGAGCATTGATAGCTCTCAATCTTAATAATCTCAATTTGCTAATATAAAGACTAACAGAATGGATATGAAAACAGGAGCCCTCTTTCTACTGCATCCAAGAAATACAACTCATCACCAAGGATAGACATACCTCAGGTAGAAAAAAGATATTCCTAGCAAATAGACCTGTGAAGCAAGATGTAATTTAAAGCAAGCCATTTTAATATCTAACAAAATAGACTTCAAACCAAAATTAAACAAAAAAGTTAGGGAAGAACTCTATACAGTCATGAAAGGACAAATTCATCGAGATGATATTTAGTTATGAATATGTCCCAAACACAAGGAGATACAAGTTGTAAAAGAAACACTACTACACTTAAATTACATAATGAACCTCACCCACTGTTACATATCTTTCTTCATGTCCATGAACTTAGAGTAAAGCTAATTATTTTATTTTTAGTCAATAAGAATTTTAAAATGTATTTATGATTCTGGATATATTTTTATAAGACTTCAATATCACATTCTCACCAATGGATAGAGCAACCAGACAAAAAATGTAAATGGAAAAATTCTAGATCTAAAGAATATTACAAATATACCTCACTGAACTTACAGAATATTTCACTGAAACACAAAAGTGTATATCTCCTTAACACCTATGGAAGTTTCTCCAAAATTGTTCACATACCCAGACATAAAGCAAGTCTCAAAAGATAACTAAAAAATTGAAGTAACTCCCTGCATCCTATCAGGCTACCACAGAACAAACTAAACTGCATATCAACAACAATAGAAAAGAACAGTTTAAAAATTCATGGAAATGTAAAAACTCTCTATTAAAAGAAAAGTAGCTCAGGACAGAAATGAAGAAATTAAAAACTGTTTAGAATCTAATGCAAATTAATTCACAAGATACACAAACTTATGAGGTAAAAGGAAAGCGGTGGTAAGAGGAAAATTTACATCATTAAATGCCTACATTAAAAAATAATGGAGAGATCACACACTAGCAAATGAATAGAATATCTGAAATGTCTAGAACTTAAAGAAGAAAGCACAGCCAAGTATACAACAAGACATAATCACATCAAAGTATTTAGTGGATTGAAATTAATAAAATAGACACAAATATAATAATAGAAAGAAAACAATGAGCAAGAGTTAGTTCTTTGAGAAAATCAAGAAGATAGGCAAACCCAAAGTAAGTAACTAAAAGAGGGAGAAAGAATGTGTAAATTAACAAAATCAGAAAGAAGAATAAGAGACACCAAGGAATCCCAGAGAACCTTACGAACATACTTTAAAAAAAGTGTACTCCACCAAAATAGAAAATCTACTACTTGAAATATACTGCTTGAAATTTTAGCTAGAGTAATAAGACAATAATAAGGATATCCAAGGAATACAAATTAGAAAGGAATACTTCAAAATATAATTATTTGATAAGATGTATACATAAATGATCCTAAAAATTTGACCAAGAAAATCCTACAGGTAATAAAACTTTCAGTGAAGTGGAGAATATAAGTTTAACTCAAAAAAATAAAAATCAGTAGCCCTCTTATACACAAATGACACATGGATTGAGAAAGAACTCATGGAAAAAACACCATTCATAACTGCCTCAAATAATATAAAGTATCTTGGGGTATCTAACCAACCTATCACAAGGACACTTGCTCAACAATGTTCAGTGTAGCTTTATTCATAATAGCCAGAAACTGGAAACAACATAGATGTCTCTCAACAGAGAATGGGTAAAGAAAATGTTGTATATTTACACAATAGATTACTACTCAGCTGTTGAAAGAAATGACATCATGGAATTTGAAGGCAAGTAGATGTAACCTAAATAAAATATTTTGAATGAGGTAACCCAGATCCATAACGATAATTTTGATATGTTGTACCTTATAGGTGGATATTAGTTATTGAGTAAATGATAACCACACTAAGATCCATAGCTTGGTGGGAGGTGGGTGAGGGATCAGGTGGTGTGGTGAGATGGGATAGAGAGAGAGTAACTTTAGAAATGGCTGAAATTGGGGATGTGGTGGCCTTTTAAGAGTTAGCGTAGAAATCTAGTGAAATCTAATGAAAATTTCCTAAAATCTATGAAGATGATCTTAATGAGGACTCCTATTAGTGGAAGTAAAGGACATCTCTCGTGGCCAAGCAAGGCTTCCAGTGGGATGACTAGGTTTCATTCAGTTGAGCTGTAAGCCAAGGTGATCGCATGGAAGTTCCCAAACAGATCAGGTGATACTAAGACAAAGGGTTTCTCTCTGCAAAGTGATAGCTGGGTCTCATTGCTAAGGAAAATATCCACAAAACTCATTGAGTTGAAAAGTGGAGCTGGTGCTCACACAGACCTTCATGCTCTTTGGTGTAAAAATAATCTCCAGGCTACCAAAAAAGAACTTGGACAGCAATCTAGCTGCAAGATCTTTGACCTACAAACTGTCTTGCCTCCAAATAATGCTAGGGCAATGGTGACACAGAACTTGTGGGAGTAGTCAGCCAATGTGTGACTTGCCTTAGTCTCACTCTATGAGGAGTCCATACCCAACCTTGCTTAGGTAACCAGGAACCAAAACCTAGATAGAACAGAGGCCTAGGGTAAAATGAAATAGGCTTGGCCTAAAAAAAAAATCAGTAAAGTGACTTCTAGTGGTATTCTGCTGTACTCATATATTAGTACTTTGTGCTGTCATCATCAGAGAGGCTTCCTCCAGCAGCAGATGGGAACAGATGCAGAAACCCACAGCCAGACACTTTGTGGAAAGAGAGGATAAACTTGATGTCTACATTAAATTCCACCCTCAGAACTCAGGGAATCTTGTGAAAGGGTATTGTGGTTTAATAAGGATCAAGAGAAACAAATAGGCCCAATAGATGTTTATTCAGGGAGAAATAACTTACAACAGACAGATGAACACCAGCAGGTTCCTGACCCCAAGGATGCCTCGGGAAGCTCTTCTGTACCCATGCTGCAAGCAAGAGAGAGCTCCTGGGGCACCCTCCTCAGACCTCCTTTCCTCAGGTCACCTAGACTCCTGTGCCCATCCCCAATGGGCGCAGTCAGTGCCACAGGTGTGGACAAAGTGAATATCTCACTACAGAAGAAGGGCAGAAGGATTGTAAGAGTCAGAGGAGATGGAGGACACAAAGAGTACAAAGGCCTCTGAATCAATAAATTAAGGTACGTTTCAGCTCAGAGACTGAAGCACAAAGTATACATCCCTCTTGGGTCTGCACCAAGCACTCTGAATATACACTATACTATAGCACTTAGCTTAGCATTTTTATGAAACTCCTGACTATGAATATGAGGGGGTTCTGATTTTACTGCCTGCTCGAGGCATTCTTTTCTTCCTGTTAGGTTGCTTTATTCAACTTTGATATAAAAGTTTCTGCTTCATTTTATTCTATTTTATTTTACCATGTTGGTAGTTACTTCTTTAGAAGCTGCCTGTTCTTTTCTAGTGAGAGACAGAAAAGAAGTAGGAGAAGTAGATGTGGGGAAGCTATAATCAAGATAAATTGCGTGTGAAAAGAATAAATTTTCAATAGAAAATTAAATAATTTTTATCGAAAGATTAATTCAAACTATTGTGGGAATCTTTTTATTGTTGTTGACACTACAAACATTAGTTCAAACAAAGAAACGATTCTGATGGTAACATAATAACAAATATGAAGAAACGTGTGTTAAATCAATGTATAAAATATATGGATTAAGTTTACAGGAATAGCTTTTTTACTGAATACACAAAATCTGCATCCTTAACAAAATTAAACTTGGCTATATTTCATATACTCTCTAATGCTTGTGTAGTTAATAATTTCATCGTTATCATCAGCTTGTGGAAAGGTCCAAGACAGATAGTGTCCAAGTGCTAAAAGGGGAAGTAGACACAAGTGCCTATCTCAACCCTGAAGCCATCTCCAACTGAGAGCCAAAGACAAGAAAAAAACAAAACAAAAGAAAACAAAAACAGTTTTCTCCAATGTAATCTTACTGTGTATACAAAGCATACTCCAAGTCAGCAGTGGATGGTCCGGCAGTAGATGGCCAACACAAACTGCATGATATTTTAGGAGAAGCTGTGTCTCAAAATACTTTGTTTGGGCTCTTTTGTCTTACTTGCCTTTTGTTTACTTATCATGGTTTCTGTGTGTGTGTGTGTGTGTGTGTGTGTGTGTGTGTGTGTGTGTGTGTAGTATTTCTGCATGTGTATGTGTTTCTCAGTCCTTTTGGGTGTGTTTGTTTGTTTTGTTTGTTTCCTTCCTATGTCTATTTGCTTTGTTTTATTCTGGTTTGTTAGCATAATTGTTAGCCTTTTATCCCTCTAAACAGGTAAGGATACTCTAAGGAAGAAACACATGCACACAAACAGTAAAAACAAAAATTAGAGTATAATCTGAGGATCCTTATCCATGGGAGGGTTTAAAAACTATCTACAAAAGGCCTTGTGTCCATTTCTGCTTTTCAGTGCTAGCATTTTGTCTGGTGTAGGTCTTATAAATGCTGTTGGAATCTGAAACACCTTATGTATGTCAGCCCTGTTCTATCTGTAAAATTCTGCTTCCTTAGAATTATCCTCCAATTCTGCCTCTTAAATTTTTCCTGCCTTCTCTTTTACATCTTTCTCAGCCTTGTGGGAGGGGATTTGAGAAATGCATCACATTTCCTTTGTATTTATTTATTTATTTATTATTTGAGAGGGTTCATTTGAATGGTTGTTTTGTTTTCTTTTTTGAGAGAGAAAGAAGATGAAGTAGAATGAGTAGGGGGTTGGGAGTATATTTTAGGGACTGGAAGATGAAAAAATTTTGTATTGTGTTAATTTTTTAAATAAAAAAGAACCTTCTAAATTTATTAATGAGGAGTCAAAATCTGTATGCCCAGGGCCAAGTCCCAAGTACTTAGAAATGTGAAAATTGCATGAGGAATGTTGAGACTTTCTTATAATAAATCGACAAATTAATCTATAGAGAATATTGAAGCTTCCATGAAGCTTTCTTTTTGTCTTAAACAATTTCTTTATTACAGAGTCTTGAATCTAATGTGATAATCTCAGAGGAGCCTTTCCAAATCTTAAGGTAGAACTTTTCAATTAGAAACCTTACTTAGCCATCAACTACAACCACAGTTCTCTACAAAAGCTACCATTCTTTGTCCCAAGGCATCAAAACACTTTTGGGTCTCTGGAACTCTTTTCTATTTTTCTTACTTATATGAAATAAACCAGACAAACATTCTCTGATTTAGTGAGAAACTGCAAAGGAGGTAAATAAGGCATAGGTTGAGTTACTGATTGGACATAAGGGCCAGTTCTACTAGCCTACTAGTTTGTGAAGAAGCACTCATGGTTTACAGGAAGAGCACCAACATACCTTCTTCCTCCTTTGGACATGGCCATGTCATTTTTTATTGTCCCACTGGCAAAGTGTTTCTATTTGGATAATGCTGATATTCATGAAGAAGTTAGGCTTGCCTAAGCATACTTTTATATAAAATAAAAGGACACTAACACAATTATTTCTGTGCTTTAATCTTCAAAAAGAAGCTCCTCGGAGAATTTCTTTGTTCTGTGCAATTGGAAGAAAATTGGGCCTTGATAGCTAATCATGACCATAAAAGAAAGCTGCGTGTATTAAAATAAAAATGCTTTCAGTTTGCAAACCAGAGGAGATGACTTCTCGTGACAATTTAACTCACATTATATGAAATCTTATATGTACTACTTTGTTAATACTATGCACTTTGAAATGTCCATATTCCTAAATATTTCATAAAAGAATCATCTAATTGAGGTTAATCCATATCAATTAATACCTTTTACAAAGTTGTGGCTAAGATTTTTATTCTCTTTGAAGGCTCTCAGTAAGTGTTAGGTTCAAAAATTAGTTCTTCTCTATCATTGAATTTTCATCTATTTGTATTGTTAACTCCATCATTTATATTTAAATTTAAAGTCTAAATGTTATAAAACAGGGCAACTAATTTTTAAGACATCTTCAAAGGGGAATATATTGGCATTTCATCAATGCTGTTATCTTGACTGGATGTAGAAGCAGCTAGAAAACAAGTCTCTATATGTTGGATGCAGTGACATTCCCACACATTTTTATTTTATCCTAATTTATCTCTTAGTGTTAGGCATCTCAACTACCCTAACCTGAAAGTTAATCCATCCAATAAAATAACTATTTGCAAACTGCTAGAAAGTAGGTCAAGACTCTCTTTCTTAAACAGAACATGTATTTAGAAGTAGTGTTTTAAAGAGAAATGTATTAATCACTGATCTATTTCTAGCAAAAAGACATAATAGTTTATCTAGGAAAAGTTGTCATATAGTAAATTAATCACAGTATATTTAGATTCCTGCCTTTATGGGGAAAGGGGGACAAGATTAATTTTATAGCAAAAATCAGGCAATATATAACAAATATTGCTTTAGATAATAAATAGTAAATAGAAGAGACTATTCGACCCCAACAAAAGGAACATAAATAAGACTATTCTATCTCTGCCCAGAAGATGGCTTGGAATTGTTTGTGTTTCCACCCGACAGTAGTTAGGAATAAGTTTGATTATGCTGTAGTATTCTTAAAGCTTTTTTTTTTTTTTTTTTTTTTTTTGTAGAGAAGGTGCCAATAGATGAATGCCTGTCCTACTACAGAGCAGCAGACCTACTGGAAAGTCAACCTCCTGATGCCTGTATTATGAGCTTTTGCTACTTGCTAAATTAATAAATGCAAATAAATTATTCTTGGCCTTAGTCTTAACAATAAACAAAACTGGACATGAAATAGGTCATTAAACTATATGTATTCACATTAATCTGCAATCCTGACACATAGATGGCCTTAGCAAGGAGATTACCATGAGTCTGAGCTTATGCTGAACTTTATGGTATATTCTAGGCTAGCCAAACTACAGCATGAGAATGCCAAGGAATGATAAAAGGAGTCAAAGAGAAATAGATGTTGATATTGATTTAAATTTAACCTCTAAGAGTTGCTCAGCTCTTGTTTAAACATCATCATGAAAGAAAATATTTCTGATCTTAGATTAGAATCAAATCAGTCTTCTTTTCTTCTTTAATATTAATTTATTTTTTATTTTTATTTTACATATAGATCCCAGTTCCCTCTCCCTCCCTCTCTCCCACCCTCTTTCCCTCTCCCCCACCCTCTCATGCTCCTGACCACCCTTCCCTCCCCCCACACACACACTCCACATGTAGAGTGATGCCCTCCAGGAGGGGTCATCTACATCTGACAAATCATTTGGAGTAAGAACTAGAACTTCTCTCCTGTCTCTAGGTTATGGGAGTATCCTTCCATGGGGGATGTGCCCCAAAGTCCTTTTGTGCACCAGGAATACATCCTGGTTCCACTGTCTGAAATCCCTTAGACTGTTCAGTTCTTCTAGCTTGGGTCTAGGGGGTCCCATGTTCAAGGGGGTCTGAGTCAGTCCCATGCTGGATTCCCAGCTCAGTCTGGGGGCCCATTATCTCCTCCTTGTTCAGGTCAGCTGTCTCTATGTGTTTCTGCAGCCTGGTCTTGTCCTCCTTCTCTGCATCTGGATTCCAGTTCAGCTTAGTGTGTAGTTGTCAGTGTTTGCTTCTGTTTCCCTCATCTACTAGATGAGGGCTCCATGATGGTGGATCAGTTAGTCGTTGATCTCATTATCAGGGAAGGGCATTTATGGTAGCCTTTCCACTGTTGCTCAAATTGTTAGTTGGAGTCAGTCTTGTAGGTCTCTGGACATTTCTTTAAGTTCAGTTTTCTTTTCAAACCTATTAATGGCTTATTCTTTTATGCTCTCTCTCTCTCTCCCCCCCCTCTCTCTCTTTGTCTCTCTCTCTCTTCTCTTGTCTATTACTTCCCTTACTCAATCGTTCTAGTCCCACGTGCTTTGGAATCAGTCTTCTTAAACAAGACTCAAAGTCTTGGGAAACCAGCATTGGACTGACAGACCTACAAACATGGGTCTCAGTTAGAAGGCCTGAACAGTCTAAGGGACCTCTGACAGTGGAACCAGGATGTGTATCCCTGGTGCACAAAAGGACATTGGGAGCACATTCCCCCATGGAGGGATACTACCTTAACCTAGAGGCAGGAGGGAGGGCCTATTACTTATTCCAAATGACTTAAAAGATTTTGCTGATACCTCCTGGAAGATATCACTCCACCCCTGTGGAGTGGGGGTGGGAATGGGATGCGAGGGTGGTTGAGGGGCATGGAAGAGAGGGAGGGAGGGAGGGAGAGGGAACTGGGATGGATATGTAAAATAGGGGGAAAAAGAAACAAAACAAAACTTTGAACACAGGAGAATTGTCTCCTATTTTTAATTGATATTTAACAAGATATATTGTATACATGTATAACATAGAAAAAGTAAAGACATTTCTGCTTCACAAAGCACTATTAATAAAATAAAAGTATCAGGGCTGGAAGTATGGTTCAGTGATTTGGAGTTCATACTTCTCTTCCATAGAATCTGTTTGCAAGCAATTTTAATTCTGGTTTCAAAAGACTTCATCATTCCAAGGGAGTCTATCACCTTGTTTGACCTCCACAACTGGCCACATATGACATGCATTCATGTAGACACATGTTTATAAATAACACATATTTATATTATTTTTTAGTAAACTAAAATAAATAAACAAGAAAATTGAAAATCAATACTCAATCGGGCTAAAACATTTGCACACAGGT